>OY728151.1:62270044-63520044 GCA_963277665.1 Viscum album | reverse complement strand
ATGGAGACGGTAAGCCGTACGTACGTATGAACGCTACTTCCATTTCTATTTCTTATTTAATGGAATTAAAATATAATGAAACATAATAGTATTATAATTACAGTATGGTATCATATATAATATCATTAAATCTATCCTTTATATATACCACATATGGTATTAACGAATCAAATCACTTTCAGGAGGCGGTAGTCCGCACTTTCTAAAATTAAGATATCGCGTTTAACCATAATGGAAACCATAAAGGAATTTCATAAATGAAAAATACAGAAGATTAAGTAAAAAATAAACATATTATATATCATATATAAGTATAGTGACATCTTAATGACCACATTTGAGGGTGTTAAAATAATATTGAACAATCATCGTTTCGTGAGGTAGAAATTCACCATCCACAAAAATAGTATGTTCTTTAACAATTATATGTATGTGTGTGTAAGTGTATCTCGAATCATTATTATTCCAAAATCCTATTATATTGAAGATACTGGATTGGTTACAAAAGAAATTAAAAAAAAGAGTTTAGGGGGTTGCAGAAGCAAAATAAAACAAAAGAACAAAAGTGAAGACATTACCTTAAAATCAGGTATCTCTCATTGATTTCAACTCAAAGGCTTCCTTGGGAAGACTTCTGCCAAAAGTGAGGAATCTAGGAGTAAGATATGTATTTTTAGAGACAAAATGTGGCGGGGTTGTCCAAGACAAAGGCTTGAGAGGTGTGGGTAAGGTGGTAGAGGTGGGGGCTTTTTATAAGAGGAGAAGAGGGGCACTCTTGGAATGTTACAAAAATGTACTTTATTTTCAAATGAGTTTCGGATTGTAAAGGTCCCACATTGATGTATTTAGAGTATAAGGTGGTAATGGTTCTAAATATACTCATACAATAGGTTTTTGACAAGTTTATGTTATAGTTTTAACATGATATTTTCATTTTATTTAAATCCTTTATTAATGAGGTTATCGTTGCATCATCATGATGTCATAAATAATTTAATTTATTTAATGTCTAAAAATTATTAAAAAAATATAATGATGTTGGAAATATTTTTAGAATTCTAATGAATATTTATAGTAAAAAATATGACTTCTATATCCCCATTTAAAAATTGTTATAGTAAAACAACTCATGCTTGTGACATTTTTATTTTAACTTTAAATAAAAAGATATTTATGTCATTTCCCAACCAAAGTGGCTCCATGGGGTCCCCAAGATGACCCATGGATTGTATAGGTCGGACATGACATATCCAATGAGGGTAGGAAATGTGTCTAGGTCATTTCATATTATTAAAACATTATTTTTACCTTAAATTACACTAATTACCTCTCATCGCCATTAAAAACTTAAAAGTTACTATTCACCAAAAAATTATTTTAATCCCATTGAACCAACTTTTACATCCAAATAAAAACCGTGTATGTAGGATTTTTTAAATTCAAATCACAGAAGTGGTAATGTTTCATTTAAACGAAAAATCAGTTTTTAAACTACCACTTAGTGTATTCACTATTCATCAAAAATTGAAGTTTTTCAGAAAAATACAAAAAATTCACCCTAAGCTATATTTGATATTCCGAATTCTAAAATTATGTCTATTGTACAAAATTAAAAATATATATGTTTCATTAATTAATTTAATAATTAATTCATGTTGTCAAAACAAATATTGTGTTTTTAAGAAACAATATATATTAAAATATTGACACTAGTTTAAGTCCAATTTCAAAGTGAAATTAATTCTCATGACCACCATTATATTAAATGGTAAAAATATATTCTAAATGAACTCTAATATAAATTAAAAATGTAATCTATCCATATAAATAAATCAGATTAAAAGGAGGTTTTGAATTAAAATGCAACATTTTCAACAAAAATGATCTTTATCGGAAAAATAACAAAATTTTACACAAAGTAAATTTTGATGTCCAGATTATAAAGAATAATTTTATTTTATCAAATACAACATATAAAATTGTCAAAAGTATATTTAAAAAGGGTTCTCCATTGAAAGGAGGTTAATCGACCTTTTAAAGAATATTAGATGATTTATGCTTAAAATTGGATTCATTAGAATTTTAATCCTACAACATTTATTGGATTAAAGTAAAAATATTTGACAAACATATATAATAATTTTGTATTTAATTCCATTCATTCCCGCAATTACAACGTCTAGGCGTTAACTACCTTTTAATTTAATATTATTTTATTATTAGAGTGGAACGTAAGATTTTAAAGAAACTCGTTGTTGCGTATTGGGTAATCCTTCGAGCATAGCATTCCCTTTAATGTAATATTAATATTTTAGTCAAAAATATGGATAAATATGAAAATTTCATATTCATTATTTACCTGGCGTGTTACATCCTTCCCCCCTTTTGGGAATTGCTTCCTCGCAATTTTAAAATTGGTCTTGGAAGATTCATTGAAAATCCCACATCGGAACAAGAGTCAGTAAAAAAATCACATTAAAAGAATGGGAGACAAGTACAAATGCCACCTGAGTTAACCCATACTAGGATTCAAAGTATGAAAATATGGATATGGAGGGAAAAAATGGGTCATTTTCTGATGGAGAGTGATAGTAAACATGTTAAAGAGATGGTTCACAATAAGAAAATCACAAACTTGTGATGGGTTAAACGGTATTTGATTCCCCAGTAGGAAAAATTAACAGAAAACATTTTTGTTTTAAGTTACTTTTCATTGGGGAATTTATTTATGAGATTAACTAAAACATAAGGAAGAATACTTAATTGTCATGTTGACTTTCAACTTTTACTATATTTCATACACGAACTCATATTTTCTCCAGAAGACGGGTATTTAGGATGACTTGTTCACATTAAGAGAGTTATAATCAACTTCTAGAGAATCACCTAATCCACAAAAGAGAACTATATACTTCCCATGTCATTAGACCATAACCAAAACTAAAACCCAAAGTTCAAAAAAGACCATTCAATAAACATATATCCATAAAATTCTACAAAGTAAACCAAACTAATATTGAAACCCAATTCTCTGAATGATTTAATCACATGGTCTCCTAAGATGAATTTTAACATTTTTCTCCAAAATAACATCAGTTACTCTAACAGTCTCATACTGAAAAGTAATTAACCTAATCACATATCCTCCATGATAGGATAATAATTTCCATTGATAACCAAAAAAAATAAACTTACTCTTCATTCATAAAATCATCTAACTAAAAAAGAATCATTCAAACTAACCAGGGACTTCACGTAGTCCAGTGGTAGGCGATAAATACCAATTGTAATTTGGTTGTGGGTTAGATTCCCATAGCTTCGTCCGACGCGACGGGTTGTCACACAGTCTGCATGTTGTCTCTTTTCAAATACTATATAATTTTATAACATTACTCAAAAACAGATAAATTCATAAAAAATAAGCATAACATATTTTAACCACAAAGGTTATCTGTTAACTTCCATTTTTCAACCCAAAAAGTATTAACCAGTAATTGCCTCAATTTCAAGGATCATATAAACCCAAATGGTTCTTTATAACTATATCCACAAAAGAAAGGATAATTATTCCTTGAATGAAATTTTCGTATATCAGACATCAGGTTTACTATAAAAATACTTCTAATGTAACCCCATCATCAAAAGAGACTTAATACATCTAAGAATTTCACCATCCGAAAATCTACCACAACCCCTGAATCCCTTATATGATGACTTCTTAATCATTCAACATTCTTCATGATCCATTAGCCATACCTTTTTAACTTATTCTGAAATACTTCTTTCCTACAAACAAAATCATGAATCATATCATAATATTCCAATAATAGGAAAACATATGTTATGAAATAATCCATACCTTTAATTCTTCATTGTCAGTTTCTTCATCGTCAATCGGAATAGAATTAGGTATTGGTAAATGAATATTTATACGATCTTGGTGACCCCATTCCCGAAACTTCTTCGTAGGACATGTGTTTGAATAATGACCATGCACACCACATTTACTATGTGTTTCTTTCCACATATTTGAAACATAGGTTTTTGCACATATTTACCTTTATGATTATTACCTGAACTTCTGTAGGGATTTGTTTCTCGCATACATGATGCCTCATAAAAATCACTAAGGTTCAGGTGGTCAATCATGACTCTAGATAGTTGGTTGAGGATAACCACAAGAGTTCTCATTGCAGCACCCATATCATTCAGTTGTTATTTCATAAAACAGTCACAGTTTTCTTCAAATCCACTGTTACTTTGGTGCCTGCTTGATCCATCCATTTACTAAAACCAAAAAGGTCAGTGTGAGTATATCAGTAAAATCGTCAAATAAAAAAGAGGAAGATAAACACCAAGATATACTTATCCAAGTTATCTCAAACTCATTCTAACTTTAAAACAAACGATGACACCATCTAATATACTAACCATTGTGGTTATACACAACTTGTCACTTTTTCTTAAACAACACTCTAACCTCTAATGTTATCTAATCCAACCTCTGATACCAACTATAAAGCCCCAGCCTTAAACCTTATTTAATCTTGAGTTATTACAAGATTACACATTGAGGATACTTTCAGGTTTAGAGTTTTAGAGAATTAGATCCTAAAACTTGCATTACATTCCCCATTTAAACAAAGTGGTTACATAAAAGATAGTATTCATTTTTTCCCATCAACGGAAACATATTTAAAATAAAACATGGATTCTTTCTTGACACTTCTTTGACACTATCATCATATCATGTACCATTCCCTTGAAATGTGAAAAAATTTAAAAAACATAGGATGAGCATAAAAATCTCAGTAAGGGTTATAAAAAGTATGGAAAGGAAGCATGAGTACATATATACATAAGAATGAAATCATACTTTTCCCATAAAACATACGCCCTTTATCATACCTCATAAAATCATGAATAAATCATATAAATCATAAGACATAAAGGTAACTTGAGGCATTCCTAACACTCTTACATAGGGAGTAACCCTCTTGGTAACATTTGGAATACCCATCACAGTATATTCCCTAAATCTCATTGGAGAAACCTTAACGTTTAACTCCTTTACGTTACCCAATGCAATGGAGAGCTATATCGGGCTCACCCGCCCTTAGTTTATCACAGAACCTCCCATCTTCATAACAATGCCCAAGAACCATAACATAATCATAGCACATAACGTAATCATAATGGAAAGATAACATTCCCACATTTCAATAACAATATAATATTTTAAGATATTTAAATAATGAATCCAATATAAAAACCATTTTCAAAACCATTTGAAAAATTTAATAAAGATATTTTTAAATCCATGTGTCCCATATAACATTTTTGCTTTTAAAATTTTAAACCATTAATATCCATATAAATAAATCCTTAAAACCATTTTGAAAACATTTATATTAATGAGAAATAATTATAATATTAAATCATTATAACATTTAAAACGATATTTTAGTTAAAGGGTTTTTAACAAAATGAGAGACACTAGAATACAATAATTGAGGAATAACATTTAATAAAAACATTATAACATCACAAGAATAAATTGACTCATGATATAATATTCCAAAGGATAGTATATACACCATATAAGAGTGAATTGGTGCATAACAACAATGAATTCTCAATGGAAATGTAAATTGAGATGAAATCCATTATAAAGATGGTATCCTTAAATTAGGGATAAATCAATCTCATAATTATGTGTGACAAATATAAATACACCCAATATAAGTGGATATTAAGTGTAAAATAATCAACGGTCATTAACACATATTCAAAGTATGACATATTCAATAACTACATGTTGAACCCAAAGAAATCGAAATTGTGTTAAGAAGTTCCCTTGACAGCCTAACGGCGTCACATAAAATTTTAGAAAGAGAGTTGATGAGAGAGATAAAGGGTATCTCATCTCCTTAAAATAAAATTTATGGAAATAAGGATATATAAGAACATATCCCCACATAATAAGATGAAAATTAAAAGACATAACAAAATAATTCTTTTAAAAAGAAGAGGGTGAAAGGTTCCCTTACAGATTTGGGTAACTTTCGAAACGTACACCCCATGAAAGAAGGACTATACAACATTGATGTAAATACTCATAAACGAATGTATGTTACAAAAAGAGTAGAGTAATGGACAGTACATACACCACTCAAAAGGAAATATTGGAAAATGTAGCATGAATCTCACGAAAACACAAAGTGAGATAAAAATCCACTTACGAAATTTCGGCAGCCTAACGGTGCAAATTAAAACTTAAAAAATGGATTGATAAGAGAAAATAGGGTCTCTCATCAAATGAACATAAAAAGTACAGTATTATTAATATAAAAGAACATCCCAATCATAATAAATATGTGCTTAAAAGGAATGACATAAAAGACAGTGCTTAAAAAGAAAGAGAGAGGTAGCATCCCTTACCTCAGGTCCAACTTGACTTGATCGTTCTTTAACGTCCTGAATAATAAACTTGTGTTAATTTATACTTGATTAAGAAAATTTTTCAAGTTCATTATTCCTTTTATATCACATAATACCATGCTATGAACACTATGTAAATATTTAAGTTAATAAAGGTCGTTTTGTAGATCACTGCAACTTGAGTCAGAAATAAACTCTTTATAATTACAAGTTGTTCATGTGGTAAAATATAGATTATATACAGAATTATATTCATTATGTTGATATCATATATATCATATATATCCATTATATACATGAATTTATAATATTACATAACATTTAGAGGTAAGAAATGAAATGCACCGTTCATGGAGACAGTAAGCCGTACGTACGCATGATCGCTACTTCCATTTCTATTTCTTATTTAATCGAATTAAAACATAATGAAAAATAATAATATTATAATTCCAGTATGGTATCATATATTGTATCATTAAATATATCCTTTATACTTACCAAATATGGTATTAACGAATCAAATCACTTTGATGGGCGGTAGTCCGCACTTCGTAAAATGAAGATATCACATTTATCCATAATGGAAACCATAAAGGTATGCCATAAATATAAAATACAGAAGATTAATTAAAAAATAATATTATTATTTATCATATATAAATACAGTGACATATTAATGGCCACCTTTGAGGGTGTTAAAAGAATATTGTACAATCATCGTTTCGTGAGGCAGAAATTCACCATCCACAGAAACAATATGTTCATTAACCATTAGATGTAGGTGTGTGTAAGTGTAGCTCGAATCCTTCTTATAACAACATTATAGTATATTGAAGATACTTTATTTCTTAAAAAATAAATTAATAAAAATATTTTTGGGGGTAGAAGAAGCAAAATAAAAAAAAAGAACACAAGTGATGACATTACCTTAAAATCGGGTTTCTATCTTTGATTTGATCTCAAAGGCTTCCTTGGGAAGACTTCAGCCCAAATTGAGGCTTCTAGGAGTAAGAGAGGGATGTGGAGAGACAAAATGAGAAGGTTTTTGATGAGAAAAAGGATTCATAGGTGTGCGTAAGGTGGTATAGGTGGGGACCTTTTATAAGAGGAGAGGAGGGGCACTCTTGAAAAGTTACAAAATGTTACTTTATTTTCAAATGAGTTTCGGATTTTAAAAGTCCTGAATTGATGTATTTCTAGGATAAGGTGATATGGGTTCTAAATATACTCATCCAATAGGTCTTTGACACATTTATGTTATAGTTTAAACATTATATTTTCATTTTATTTAAATCTTTTATTAATGAGGTAATCGCTGCATCATCATGATGTCATAAATAATTTAATTTATATAATGTCTAAAAATTATAAAAAAAATATCAGGATGTAGGAAATCTTTTTAAATATCTAATTAATATTTATAGTAAAAAATACGACTTGTATAACCCCATTTAAAAACAGTTTTAGTAAAATAACTCATGCTTGTGACATTTTTATTTTAACTTTAAATAAAAACTTATTTATGTCATTTTCCAACCAAAGTGGCTCCATGGGGTCCCCAAGTTGACCCATGGATTTTCTTAGTCGGAAATGACACATACAATGTGGGTAGGACATGTGTCTAGGTCATTTAATATTATTAAAACATTATTTTTACCTTAAATTACACTAATTACCTCTAATCGTGATTAAAAACATAAAAGTTACTATTCACCAAAAAATTATTTTAACCCCATTGAACCAAATTTTACATCATAATGACAACCATGTATGTTGGATTTTTGAAATTGAAATCACAGATGTGGTAATGTTTCATTTAAACGAAAAATCAGTTTTTAAACTACCACTTAGTGGTTTCACTATTCATCAATAATTGATGTTTTTCAGAAAAATGCAAAATATTCACCCTAAGCTATATTTGATATTCCAAATTCGAAAATTACGTCTATTGTACAAAATCAAAAAATATATGTTGCATTAATTAATTTAATAATTAATTCCTGCTATCAAAACAAATAGTGTGTTTTCAAGAAACAATATCTATTAAAAGATTGACAGTAGATTAAGTCCAATTTAAAAGTGAAATTAATTCCAATGACCACCATTAGATTAAATGGTAAAAATATATTCTAAATAAACTCTAATATAAATTAAAAATATAATCTATCAATATAAAAAAATCAGATTAAAAGGAGCTTTTGAATTAAAATGCTACATTTTCAACAAAAATGATCTTTATCGGAGAAATACCAAAATTTTACACAAAGTAAATATTGATGTCCAAATTCTAAATAAGGATTTTATTTTTTCCAATACAACATATAATATTGTCAAAAGTATATTTAAAAAGGGTTCTCCATCGAAAGGCATTTAATCGACCTTTTAATGAATATTAGAAGATTTATGCTTAAAATTGGATTCATTAGCATTTTAATCCTCCAAAATTTATTGGATAAAAGTAAAAATATTTGACAAACATATATAATCATTTTGTAGTTAGTTCCATTCATTTACTCCATTACAACGGATATGCGTTAACTACCTTTTAAAATAATATTATTTTATTATTAGAGTAAAACATAATATTTCAAAGAAACTCGTTGTTGCGTATTGGGTATGCCCTCGAGCATAGCATTCCCTTCAAAGTAATATTAATCATTTATTCAAAAGTATGGATAAATATGAAAATTTCATATTCTTTATTTACCTGGGGTGTTACATCCTTCCCCCCTTTTGGGAATTGCGTCCTCGTAATTTTAAAATTGGGATTGGAAGCTTCATTGAAAATCCCACATCGGAACAAGAGTCTGTAAAAATATGACATTAAAAGAATGGGAGAGAAGTACAAATGTCACTCGAGTTAACCCATACTAGGATTCCAAGTATGAAAATATGGATATGGAGGGAAGAAAATGGGTTATGCTCTGATTTAGAGTGATAGTAAACATTTCTAGGAGATAGTTAACAACAAGAAAATCACAAACTTGTGATGGGTTAAACGGTATTTGATTCCCCAGTAGGAAAAATTAACAGACAAAATTTTTGTTTTAAGTTACATTTCATTGAGGAATTTATTTATGAGCTTAACTAAAGCATAAGGAAGCATACTTAATTGTCATTTTGACTTTCAACTTTTACTATATTTCATACATGAACTCATATTTTCTCCAGAAGAGGAGTATTTAGGATGACTTTTTCACATTAAGAGAGCTATAATCAACTTCTAGAGAATCACCTAATCCACAAAAGAGGAATATATACTTCCAATGTCTTTAGACCTTAACCAAAAATAAAACCCTATGTTCAAAAAACACCATTCAATAAACATCTATCCATAAAATTCTACAAAGTAAACCAAACTAAGATTGAAACCCAATTCTCTAAAGGATTTAATCACATGGTCTCCTAAGATGAATTTTTACATTTTTCTCCAAAATAACATCAGTTACTCTTACAGTCTCATACTGAAAAGTAATTAACATATTCAAATATCCTCCATTATAGGATAATCATTTCCATTGATAACCAAAAAAAATCAACTTACTCTTAATTCATAAAATCATATAACTAAAAAAGAATCATTCAAACTAACCAGGGACTTCACGTAGTCCAATGGTAGGCAATAAATACCAGTTGCACTTTGGTTATGGGTTCGATTCCCGCAGCTTCGTCCGACGCGACCGGTTGTCACAGGGTCTACGTGTTGTCCCTTATCAAATACTATATAATTGTATAACATTCCTAAAAAATAGATAAATTCATCAAAAATAACCATAACATATTTTAACCATAAAGGTTATCTGATAACTTCCATTTTGCAACCCAAAAAGTATTAACCAGTAATTGCCTCAATCTTAAGGATCATATAAACCCAAATGGTTCTTTATAACAATATTCACAAAATAAAGGATAATTATTCCTTGAATAAAATTTTCAAATATCAAACATTAGGGTTACTATAAAAATTCTTCTAATGTAACCCCATCATCAAAAGAGACTTAATACATCTAAGAACTTCACCATCCTAAAATCTACCATAACCCTTGAATCCCTTATATGATGACTTCTTACTCATTCATCATTCTTCATGATCCATTAGCCATTCCTTTTTAACTTATTCTAAAATACATCTTTCTTATAAACAAAATCATGAATCATATAATAAGATTCCAATAATAGGAAAACATATGTTAAGAAATAATCCATACCTTTCATTCTTCTTTGTCAGTTTCTTCATCCTCAATCGGAATGGCATTAGGTATTGGTAAATGAATATTTGTACGTTCTTGGTGACCCCTGTTGGATCGAATAGTAGATATAAAAGTCTATTAGATGGAACAATACAAGAGGGGGGGTGAATTGTAGGTTTAAAAACTTTGAGTTTTAGTAACAAAGAGATTAGTTTAAATGAACTTAAACTAATACAAATACAAACACCCACAATTGTATTGAAAGTAAAAGGTAAGATATATTGTAATACTATTGTAAAGTAAAACAATTGTATTCAAGATGAACACAATAATCAGAGTAATACAAATATGATTGATTCTACCTTAAAGCGTATAGAACCAATTGATACAATATGTAATAGAACAATTGTAATTGAAACAATTACAATTGAATATGTAAAAGAAGAAAGGAAACAATACAATCCCTTTCTAAAACAAACAGCGGAAATGTAAAAGTAATACAATTCTTTTAACCCAAAGAGAAGGGTTATCCTTTCACCTAGGATAAAAGGTCTGTCTCACCAACACCTTGGTGAGCCCTCGATACGATTATCGGCACGTCTGTCTGCCTATCCCTGGCAGCCCTCGATACGATGATCGGCTCGTCTGTCTGCCTATCCCCGGCAGCCCTCGATTTTGTAGGTAATCGGCACCTCTGTCTTTCAATCACTTGAAAGCCCTCGATACGATGATCGGACGCACAAAGCTTGATGAGAGAAGTCAGAGTCTCTCTCTCTAGAATCTTCGTAGTTCACAATCTCTTTATTCAATCTCTTTGCTCATCGTTGTCTTCTCAGCTTCAAATGACCTCCTATTTATAGGCCTCGGGTTCCAACGGTCATATTGCCTCCAACGGTCATCTTGAAACAGAAAGCACGACATCGTTTTGATTAGTATATAACTAACTCAACGACATCGTTTTGTTAGGACAAGAGATATATAGAAAAGTAAAACATGAGTATGATTCATATGCAGAGAGAGTATTTTTGACAAAGTACCAAAACAAATAATGATTATCTGAATAGTAGTTAGTACGATACGATCGACAGAGTCAGTACGATACGTTTGACAGAGTCAGTACGATACGTTTGACAGAGTCAGTACGATACGTTTTGGTCGATACGATCAACATCGTACGATACGATAAACATAATAAAAGACAATTTGTTATTTTACAAACATATGATATAATACATTCGAGATTTCCAAAACAAGACAGAATATATTTGTGATTTCCAAAACACGATGTAAAAGCCAAAAGGGGACTTTTGACTTAACAATCTCCCCCTTTTTGGAAAGCACAAACACACAAAGTAAATGAAACAAGAAATACTTATCTCCCCCTGAGTTATTGAAAACTCTTCTGAATAAGAATTTGAATACAACTAACTCCCCCTTAGGTATTGACTTTCCTAAGGATTGTATTCATAGATTTTCCTTAAGAGCATTGTATTGCATTCTCCCCCTTTGTAAAAACAAACTTTGTAAATATTCTCCCCCTTTGTGATTTACAAAAAGAAAGGAGTATTCTCGAATTGTCTGAAAGGATTAGTAAAGTAAAACAAGACAATTGGATAAAAGAGAGAATTATAAGAGTTATTACAACACAAAGTTTCAAAAGAAACAAATACAACAATCATTTCTCTCTTTCCTTCTCCTTCTTTATCAGCTCATGAAGCACGGCTTTCATCTTCTTGATCTCCTTCTTGTCTTCAGAAATTGATTCACCCTGAGTTTTGAGAAGCTCCTGTTGATCCGCAAAAATCTGATCTTGATTTTTGATGGTTTCCTCCTGAACTCTGATTACCTCTTCAAGGGTATCAATTCTGCTTTGCAAAGTTTTGTTGTCCTTAGACAATTCAGAATTTTGTTTCTTCAGAAACACCATTTCATCTTTGAAAGATGAAACCTTCGAAACTTCTGATTGGAAAACATTCATCCTTTCTTGCAAGTCTTTTACTGAAGGAACATCGGTTCTTTGAGAAGATAAAAGATTCAGCCTTTCAACCGTTTCTTTATCAAGCTTATTGAAAGCAATTGCAAGATCATTTGAAAGTCTCCTTATATCTTCAATAGCAACTTCATGGTCATTGATTGAGCTCTCTGTTTTGTACGACCACTTAGTCATCTTATTACATGCCTTCCTGTGAACAACTGAGCTTTCAGAAAGAACTTTCAAATCGGCTTCTACAGACAAGACTTTCTTCCTTAACTCTTTCACGGATCCAAACTTCTTTCTCTGATTTTCAGTAATAAAGTCAATCTTTCCTTCCAGCCTTGGAAAATAAGGAATAGTTTTCTCCATTCTCCTCAAAACATGAACAATGTAATCACTCTTTTTGAGAGAGATTGTGTGCTCTGAATCAGTATCATCATCGTACGATTCTAGTTCATGTGATTTGCTTGATTCAACAACTAGCTGTTTGCCTTTCGCCTTTTCTTTCTGTTTTCCATCATCCACTTTATCACTGATGACAACAACTTTGTCAGAATGAGAAGATTGAGCATCATTCTTTTCTTTCGATGACATCCTGTCCGGTGATCTTTCCTGATCGGCATGAGGAGTTTGTTGAACACCTTCGCTCAGCTTTTGAACCGATTCCTCTCTACCTTTCTTAGAGCTTTGAAGAAATTCTAAAAGAAAATCTCCTTCTTCTTCTTCCACTTCTTCCATCACTTGTTTCCCTTTCTCTTTCTCAGACTGACTTTGTACGATGGGCTCTTGATGTACTTCCATTGTTAATTGAGCACTTGCATCTTCAACAGCTTTCAAGACTTTAGAAATATCAAAGTCCTGAGCCTTTCTTTTCAACAGAGTCTTCTTTTTCTTTTCAGCTTGAAGGGTTTCTTCTACCCTTATCCTTTCTGCAAAGGCTTCAGCAGGGTCAAGTCCAAACTTTGGATCACCCTCTTTTCTCTGTTCCTTGTCCTTTCTCCACTTTGCCACAACTTCTTTACTATACTTCGGCTTCTTCTTCGGCTTTGAACTAGTCTGTGGATCAGACTTTCGAGTAACACCGGCCGATTGATTATCCTTGGCTGGCATCGGTGCCGATTGATTTTCAGGCACTTCAGCTTCTACATCTCTGACAAAAAGTTTTGAATTTGAATCAAAACAAACATTCAGCTTTTTCATCGTACTCTTATTAATCAAAGATGGCCATAAATCCATAGGTTCTCCTTTCAAAGGAATATTACAGAACTTCATACTCTCAAGAATGAATTTCGTGAGGATGGCTGGATACATTATTATCTGGGATTTAATCCCTCCTTTCTTGACATTCTTGATCGTTTCAAAAATGTATCCCATGAGATTTACCTTCCTCATGTTCACGAGGTAGTCAAGCATAAAAACATCAGAAACTTTAAGGGTTTCTCTATCCCCTTTCCTTGGAACAAGGAAACCTTTCATCCATAGAGTTACAAACCTATTGTCCGGTGAAAGATGATAAACTTTTCTCTTTCCCTCATTAACAACAAACAAAGACTTTTCAGCATTTTCTCTATTGAAAGTACCAACTTCCTCTGGAAGTTTATGAGATGGACAGAATGCATCACCTTCTATAGAAACATTTAGAAAATGCGCCGCTTGTTTCACAGACATAGATAACTTCCTATCGTACACAGCGAAGTTAATATTCATATCCTTGTCAAAAGAAACGGTTTTGTAGAATTGACACACTTCTTCAAACAGAACTGGATCTTGAGTATCAGGCTTTTCCACACAGAGATGTTCCCATCCTTGAAACAAAATAATCCTCTTGATTGTAGAATCGTACGCATCAAAGAATTCTCGTGATACTAACCTTTCTCTGTGAAAGTCTTTCTCTGTAAAGGTCTTTGAAGACATATCAGCGGGAGTGTTGGCAGAAGATTGAGACATAAAGATGATGCCGATTGGGAAGATCGTACGATTGATTATAGCCGGTTGAGCAGAGCTTCGCCTCAATTCTTGGATAAACGATGTGGGTTTGGGAAGGGGAGGGGGTATTTATAGGCAATAAAGAGATGACTGTTGATCTTCTACGGTCAGGATTAAAGAAAAAACAGATCAACGGTTAGAAATAAATAATTAAAAAAAAATGAAAAAGAATACCTGTCGAAGATCGTAAGGTGATTGCTGGTTTTGGTGACATTACGATAGAAAACAATCTCAATACTATCATCGGTCGATTCAAAAATTATTTGAATGGTACGATGGAAAAGAATTTCAATACTATCATCGGTCGATTCAAAAATTATTTGAATGGTACGATGGAAAAGAATTTCAATACTATCATCGGTCGATTCAAAAATTATTTGAATGGTACGATGGAAAAGAATTTGAAAACGATAAACAGAAAAATTGAAATAGTCAATACGATAAACAGAAAAACTGAAATGGTCAATACGATAAACAGAAAAACTGAAATGGTCAATACGATAAACAGGAAAAGAAACATATAAAAAGAGTAAATATTAAAAATTCAGAAACATAAACATAAAGAAATGTCCTCCCCCTTTCTACGAGGAGTTTCTTACTATTAGGAGAGATGTAAAACAGGAAGTAGATATGAATGATTATTTTAATGTAATCATTCCTAGCTTCTGTTTTATAAATTCAAATCTATCGGAAGGTAAGGGTTTTGTAAAAATGTCAGCAAGTTGTTCTTGTGTTCCGATGAATTGTAAAACAATATCTCCTTTTTGTGTGTGATCCCTAAGAAAGTGATGCCTAACATCTATGTGTTTAGCACGAGAGTGATGTGCTGGGTTTTTACTAAGAGCTATGGCACTTGTATTATCACAAAGAATTTGAGTTTTGGAGAAACTCAAACCATAGTCAGTGAGTGTGTGCTGCATCCACAATACTTGAGCACAGCAACTTCCAGCTGCTACATATTCAGCTTCAGCAGTGGAGAGTGCTACCGAGTGTTGTTTCTTGCAGGACCAAGAAACCAAAGAATCTCCTAAGAAATGACATGTTCCAGATGTACTTTTTCTATCCATTCTACAACCACCAAAGTCAGCATCTGAAAAACTTTTTAAAACAAATTCATTTCCAGAAGAGTAAAAAAATCCTAAATCCATAGTGTCTTTTAAATACCGAAAGATTCTCTTTACGGCTTTTAAGTGAGACTCTTTTGGATTAGATTGATATCTTGCACATAAGCATACAGAAAACATCAAGTCGGGTCGACTAGCTGTCAAGTATAGCAAACTCCCTATCATACCTCTAAAAATTGTTTGATCTACTGGTTTCCCAGTTTCATCAAGATCAAGAGTATTTGAGGTACTAATTGGGGTGCTAATACTTTTAGTTTTGTCAAATCCATACTTTTTGAGTAAGTCTTTAATATACTTATGTTGAGATATATAAGTTCCTTCTGGTTTTTGAGAAATTTGAAAACCTAGAAAGAATGTTAACTCACCCATCATACTCATTTCAAACTCAGATTTCATTAAATTTGCAAAAGAATCGGTTAAAGATTTCTGAGTTGATCCAAATATGATGTCATCAACATAGATTTGGACAACCAAAACATTTTTGTTTTCCATTTTGATAAAAAGAGTTGGATCAGCTGTACCTTTTCTATAATTGTTTTGTAAAAGAAATCCTGTAAGTCTATCATACCATGCTCTAGGAGCTTGTTTAAGACCATATAGAGCCTTGGTAAGTTTAAAAACATGATCAGGATGTTTTGGATCTTGAAAACCAGGAGGTTGTTCAACAAAAACTTCTTCTTGAACAAAACCATTTAAAAAAGCACATTTGACATCCATTTGAAATAGTTTGAAATTGAAATATGCTGCGAAGGCTAATAGAATTCGAATAGATTCAAGTCTAGCTACAGGAGCATATGTTTCCTCATAGTCTATTCCCTCTTGTTGATTATAGCCTTTAGCAACAAGTCTTGCTTTATTCCTTACAATGATTCCATTTTCATCACACTTGTTTCTGAAAACCCATTTTACACCAATTACAGTTGTTTCTTTAGGTCTTTCAACTAAAGTCCAGACTTGATTCCTTTCAAATTCATTTAGTTCATCCTGCATAGCTTTGATCCAATCATTATCACCTAAGGCCTCACTTGGACTTTTAGGTTCAAATTGGGAAAGAAAAGCAAGATGTTCTATTTCATTTCTTAAGGAATTTCTGGTCCTTACAGGTTGATTTATATCACCAATGATGTTATCACTGGGATGATTCCTAAGAAACAATTGATTTGGGTTTTGTAAAACCTGTTCATCAACATATGGTAGAAAATCTTCTGTGGTAAATGTTTCAGAAATACTTTCTTGAACATTTTCCTTATCAGAATGTTCTTCTAATATAGGTTGATAAATATTTTTGGAAAACACATCCGAGGATGTAGGATTGGGTTGGTTGAAAACAAAAGGGTTAGTTTCATCAAATTTTACATGTACTGTTTCTTCAACAGTACAAGTGTTTTTATTGAAAACTCTATAAGCCTTAGAGGTTGTGGAATAGCCTAGAAAGATTCCTTCATCAGATTTTGGTGCAAATTTGTGTAGATTGTCTTTTGTGTTCAGAATGAATACTTTGCATCCAAAAACTTTGAAGTAAGAAACTTTAGGTTTTCGGCCAGTCCATAACTCATAAGGAGTTTTATTAAGAAAAGGTCTAGTTAAAACACGATTTATAGTATAACAGGCAGTACTAACAGCTTCAGCCCAAAAGTGCTTAGCAATTGAGTATTCACTCAACATGGTTCGAGTCATTTCCTGAAGAATACGATTTCTTCTTTCAACAACCCCATTTTGCTGAGGAGTTCTTGGTGCTGAGAAATTGTGAGTAATACCTTTCTTACTACAAAAAGTTTCAAAATCTGAATTTTGAAATTCACCACCATGATCACTATGAATAGTTATCAATGGTAGGTTTTTCTCATTTTTAACTTGGGCTCTAAAAGTTTTGAAATATAAAAAGGCTTCAGATTTCTTTGTGAGAAAATAGACCCATGTAAATCTAGTAAAGTCATCAACTAAAACAAATACATAGTATTTGCCTCCAATGCTTCCAGATTGTGAAGGACCAAACAAATCCATATGCACAAGCTGTAAAGCATTAGAAGTTGAAACTTCATTAATTGATTTAAAGCTAGTTTTATGTTGCTTGCCATATTGACAAGGATCACAGACTTTTGAAGAATCATATCTAAGATCCGGTAGTCCTTTTACAAGTCCTTTCTTTGAGAGTTTTCTTAGGTTTCTCAAATTACAGTGTCCTAGTCTCCTATGCCATAGCCATGATTGGTCTTCTATTACACTTAAGCAAGGTAAGTTTTGGTTCCTAAGGTCTTCTAAGTTAATAGTGTAAACATTCTCTTGCCTATGGGCAGATAGAATGAATTCATCCTTGGAATTGTGAACTAGACACTTATCATTTCTAAAATTCACAAGGTAACCTTCATCACATAATTGACTTATGCTGATGAGATTGTGCCTAAGACCTTTTACAAATAAAACATTTGAAATAAGAACTTTTCCAAGAAAAACAATATTACCTATACCAACAATCTTTCCTTGAGCATTATCTCCGAAGGTAACCTTTCCACCTTTTGTTTTGATAACCTTTTCAAAGAAATCTTTGTTTCCAGTCATATGTCGAGAACAACCACTATCCATGTACCAAATGTTCTTATTGGTACACTTCTGATTCTCCTGAAAAAGAAACAATTAGATTTTTGGAATCCAAACTTGTTTGGATCCAGAAGAGTTAGATAAAAGAATTTTAGGAATCCACATTTGTTTTGCAAAATGAGCTTTATGAAATCCTAAGGATTGAGTTTTGTTAAGAGAACAATCTCTTCTCCAATGTCCACCACATTGACACTTGGAACAGAAAATGGTTTTTTGAGGAACAAAATAGTTATTACTAAAAACAGGTTTGGAATAAGTATAACCAAGACCAGAACGATTTCTCAATGGTCTAATTTGAGAATACATCCTATCAAAGTTTTCTTTTCCATGAGTGAAGTTTGACAAACACTTTTTCAAGGATAAAATCTCTGACTTTAGTTTTAAAACCAAATTCTTGTTTTCTAAAACATTTGAATTTGAACTAGAGTTAGATTCTAATATATCTTTCTTTGAAATAGCAGTTTCAAGATCCTTAGAAAGTTTATCCTTTTCAGATTTGACTTTCTCAAGGGTTTTCAGAATACTTTCAAAATCAGCAGTTTTCTCATCAAGATCTTTAGAAAGATCTGATACCTCTTTAGTCAAAACAGAAATTCTAGAATTTGCTTTTTCGAATCTCTTTTTGAGTTTAGAATTTTCATTTTCAAGTAACTTAGCAAATCTAGAAACTTCTTCAAAAGAAGGTAATGTATCATCTTCTGATGATGAGGGTTCATCATTTGAAGATTCATAATATCTATTATCAGCATAATTTGCATTTAAAGAGACATTTGTAACAGCTTCAGCATTATGTACCTTAGCCATGAGACAATGATTTTCAATTGGTAGTCTGGCTAGAAGTCCAATATTCCTTTGTCCTGACGTCTCATTATCTGAAGAATCATCTGAGGAATCACTACCACTTGCACTCCATGTATCGTTAGCTTTCAAGACCTTCTTTGTCTTATAAAACTTTTTCTTGTTTCTTTCAGAGTGTTTCTCTTTTCTATCTCTCCTCTTTAGTAAAGGACAATCAGGCCTTATATGTCCTGCTTTCTTGCACTCATAACAAGTTACCTCAGAATCTTTCCTATCTTTCCTGTCTTTCTTTTTGAATCTATATTGAAAATCTTTCTTTCCAACAATCTTGTTCATCCTCCGAGCAAGATTAGCTAACTCATTATCTGAAAGATTACATTCACTTGAATCAGATACAACAACTTTCTTGGATTTAGACCTCGTAACCCTTTCAGGTGTTTTGGCTTTAGATGCAAAAGCTACACTTCCATTCCCATTCTTCTTCTTATTGAAATCAGCATCTCTCTTCATTCTTGTCTCATGCTGTAGAAGAGTTCCAAAGAGTTCATCAAGAGTAATCTGGGAAACTTTTCTATTTTCATCAATAGCTGTTCTTTTTGACTCCCATTCATTTGGCATGATATCTATAATCTTGTCAACAAGAGCTTCATCATCAAGACCCTTTTCTCCCATAGATTGTAAGCTGTTGACAATTGTCATAAACCTCTGTTGCACTTTACATACTGGCTCTCCATAAGGAAAAACAAAACCATGATACTCTGCTCGAAGCATTGCTCTCCTTGTTTCTATAACTTTGGATGTACCAAAATGAGTGACTTCTAATTTCTTCCAAATACAGTTGGCTGCTTCACATGAAGATATCTGACTATATATATTCCTGGTCATAGAGCATAATAAAGTATTGCGTACCTTGTAATTCAGTTGATATTCTTGCTTCTCTTGATTGGTAAAAGTACTAACTTCTTTGTCAGGTATTTTGTAACCTCCAGTAAGCATAATAAAATTGTCTACACCAGTATTGATGACGAAAGTCTTCATACGATCTCTCCAATATTCGTAATCATTCCCATCAAAGATTGGTGGTCTAGAAGGATTCAGATTATCTATTGATCCGATATTCATTCCTGCCATCTATAACAAAAACAACTTTTCCACTCCACACGTTAGTGTAGTAAGTATTTAAGATAAGAAATAGAGCTAGTAATACAAATCAGTGGAAAACCTCCTTTGATACCAATTGTTGGATCGAATAGTAGATATAAAAGTCTATTAGATGGAACAATACAAGAGGGGGGGTGAATTGTAGGTTTAAAAACTTTGAGTTTTAGTAACAAAGAGATTAGTTTAAATGAACTTAAACTAATACAAATACAAACACCCACAATTGTATTGAAAGTAAAAGGTAAGATATATTGTAATACTATTGTAAAGTAAAACAATTGTATTCAAGATGAACACAATAATCAGAGTAATACAAATATGATTGATTCTACCTTAAAGCGTATAGAACCAATTGATACAATATGTAATAGAACAATTGTAATTGAAACAATTACAATTGAATATGTAAAAGAAGAAAGGAAACAATACAATCCCTTTCTAAAACAAACAGCGGAAATGTAAAAGTAATACAATTCTTTTAACCCAAAGAGAAGGGTTATCCTTTCACCTAGGATAAAAGGTCTGTCTCACCAACACCTTGGTGAGCCCTCGATACGATTATCGGCACGTCTGTCTGCCTATCCCTGGCAGCCCTCGATACGATGATCGGCTCGTCTGTCTGCCTATCCCCGGCAGCCCTCGATTTTGTAGGTAATCGGCACCTCTGTCTTTCAATCACTTGAAAGCCCTCGATACGATGATCGGACGCACAAAGCTTGATGAGAGAAGTCAGAGTCTCTCTCTCTAGAATCTTCGTAGTTCACAATCTCTTTATTCAATCTCTTTGCTCATCGTTGTCTTCTCAGCTTCAAATGACCTCCTATTTATAGGCCTCGGGTTCCAACGGTCATATTGCCTCCAACGGTCATCTTGAAACAGAAAGCACGACATCGTTTTGATTAGTATATAACTAACTCAACGACATCGTTTTGTTAGGACAAGAGATATATAGAAAAGTAAAACATGAGTATGATTCATATGCAGAGAGAGTATTTTTGACAAAGTACCAAAACAAATAATGATTATCTGAATAGTAGTTAGTACGATACGATCGACAGAGTCAGTACGATACGTTTGACAGAGTCAGTACGATACGTTTGACAGAGTCAGTACGATACGTTTTGGTCGATACGATCAACATCGTACGATACGATAAACATAATAAAAGACAATTTGTTATTTTACAAACATATGATATAATACATTCGAGATTTCCAAAACAAGACAGAATATATTTGTGATTTCCAAAACACGATGTAAAAGCCAAAAGGGGACTTTTGACTTAACAACCCCATTCCCGTATATTCTTCGTAGGACATGTGTTTTTATAATGACCATGCACACCACATTTAGAACATTCAATTGATCTTTCAGAACGAACTTCTTTCCCTTTCCTAGAGTCAACTAGATGCTTCGTTTTTCAATGGAAGTTTCTTGCTTTATGACTTTAATTTCCACATCTATAGCATCTTTCTGTCCCTTTGAAACATTTTACTATGTGTTTCTTTCCACATATTTTAGACATAGGTTTTTGAACATATTTACATTTATGATTATTACCTGAACTTCTGTAGGGATTTGTTTCTCGCATACACAATGCCTTATAAAAATCACTAAGGTTCAGTTGGTCAATCATGACTCCAGATAGTTGGATGAGGATAACCACAAGAGTTCTCATTTCAGCACCCATATCATTCAGTTGTTCTTTCATAAAACTGTCACAGTTTTCTACAAATCCAATGTTACTTTCGGGCGTGCTCGATCAAGCCATTTACTAAAACCAAAAAAGGTCAGTGTGAGTATATGAGTAAAATCGTCAAATAAAAAAGATGAAGATAAACACCAAGATATACTTATCCAAGTTATCTCAAACTCATTCTAACTTTAAAAAACGATGATTCCATCTAATATACTAACCATTGTGGTTATAAAAAACTTGTAACTTTTTCTTAAACAACACTCTAACCTCTAAAGTTATCTAAACTGACCTCTGATACCAACTATAAGGCCCTAGCCTTAAACCATATTTAATCTTGAGTTATTACAAGATTACACATTGAGGATATTTTCAGGATTAGATTTTTATATAATTAGACCATAAAGCATGCATTACATTCCACATTTAAACAAAGTGGTTACATAAAATATAGTATTCATTTTTTCCCATCAATGGAAACATATTTAAAATAAATCATGGATTCTTTCTTGACACTTCTTTGACACTATCATCATATCATGTACCATTCCCTTGACGTGTGAAAAACATTTAAAAAACTGAGGATGTGCATAAAAAGCTCAGTAAGGGTTATAAAAAGTATGGAAAGGAAACATGAGTACATAAATACATAAGAATTAAATCATACTTTACCCATAAAACATAAGCTCATTAACATACCGCATAAAATAATGAACAAATCATAGAAATCATAAGACATAAAGGTAACATGAGGCATTCATAAAACTCATACGTAGGGAGTAACCCTCTTGGTTACATTTGGAATACCCTTCATAGTATATTCCATAAATATCATCGAAGAAACCTTAACGTTTAACTCCTTCGTGTTACCCAATGCAATGGAGAGCTATATCAGACTCACCCGCCCTTAGTTTACCACAGAACCACCCATCTTCATAACAATGCCCAAGAACCATAACATAATCATAGAACATAACTTAAGCATAAAGGCAAGATAGCATTCCCACATTGTAATAACAATATAACATTTTATGATATTGAAATAATGAATCCATTCTAAAAACCATTTTCAAAACCATTTAAAACATTTAATAAAGATATTTTTAAATCAAAGTGTCCCATAACACATTGAAGCTTTTAAAATTTTAAACCATTAATATCCATATAAATAAATCCTTAAAACCATTTTAAAAACATGGATATTAATGAGAAATATTTATAAGATTAAATCATTAAACCATTTAAAACAATATTTTAGTTAAAGGGTTTTTAACAAAATGAGAGACACTTGAATACAATAATTGAGGTATAATATTTAATAAAAACATTATAACATCACAATAAAAAAGTTATTCATGATATAATATTCCAAAGGATAGTATATACAATATATAAGAGTTAATTGGTGCATAACAACAATGAAGTCTCAATGGAAATGAAAATTGAGATGAAATCCATTATAAAGATGGTATCCTTAAATTAAGGATAAATAAATCTCATAATTATGTGTGAAAAATATAAATACACCCAATATAGGTGGATATTAATTGTAAAATAATCAAATGTCATTCACACATACTCAAAATATGACATATTCAATAACTGCATGTTGAACCCAAAGAAATCGAAATTGTGTTAAGAAGTTCCCTTGACAGCCTGACGGCGTCACATCAAATTTTAGAAAGAGAGTTGATGAGAGAGATAAAGGGTATATCATCTCTTGTACATAAAATTTATGGAAATAAGGATATATAATAACATATCCCCACATAATAAGATAAAAATTAAAAGACATAACAAAATATGTCTTTTAAAGAGAGGAGGGTGAAAGGATCCCTTACCGATTTGGGTAACTTTTGAAACGTACACACCATGAAAGAAGGACTATAAAACATTGATGTAAATACTCATAAACGAATGTATGTTACACAAAGCATAGAATAATGGACATTACATACACCACTCAAAAGGAAATATTGGATAATGTACCATGAATCTCACGAAAACACAATGTGAGATAAAAAGCCCCTTACGAAATTTCGGTAGCCTAATGACGCCAATTAAATCTTCCAAAATGGATTGATGAGAGAAAATAGGGTCTCTCATCAAATGAACATAAAAATTATAGTAATAGTAATATAAAATAACATCCCAATCATAATAAAGACGATCTTAAAAGGAATGACATAAAAGAGAGTGCTTAAAAAGAAAGAGAGAGGTAGGGTCTCTTACCTCGGGTCTGACTTGACTCGAGCGTTCTTTAACATCCTAAATAATAAACTTGAGTTAATTTATACTTTATTAAGAAACATTTTCAAGTTCATTATTCCTTTTATATCACTTACTACCATGGTATGAACACTATGTAAATATTTAAGTTAATAATGGTCGTTTTGTAGATTATTGCTACTTGAGTCAGAAATAAACTCTTCATAATTACAAGTTGTTCATGTGGTAGAATATATATTATATCCAGAATTATATTCATTATTCAGATATCATATATATCATATATATCTATTATATACATCCATTTATAATATTACATAACATTTAGAGGTAAGAAATGTAATGCACCGTTTATAGAGACAGTAAGCCGTACGTACGCATGAACGCTACTTCCATTTCTATTTCTTATTTAATGGAATTAAAACATAATAACACATAATAGTATTATAATTCCAGTATGGTATCATATATAGTATCATTAAATCTATCCTTTATACGTACCACATATGATATTAATGAATCAAATCACTTTGATGGGCGGTAGTCCGCACTTCCTAAAATGAAGATATCGCGTTTAACCATAATGGAAACCATAAAGGTATTCCATAAATGAAAAATACAGAAGCTTAAGTAAAACATAAACATATTATATATCACATATAAATACAGTTACATACTAATGGCCACCTTTGAGTGTGTTAAAAGAGTATTGAACAATCATCGTTTCGTGAGGCAGAAATTCACCATCCACAGAAATAGTATGTTCTTTAACCATTATATGTAGGTGTGTGCAAGTGTAGCTCGAATCCTTCTTATAAAAAAATTATAGTATAATGAAGATACTGGATTTTTTACAAAATAAATGAATAAAAATAGTTTAGGGGTTGGAGAAGCAAAATAAAACAAAAGAACACAATTGAAGACATTACCTTAAAATCAGGTATCTCTCTTTGATTTGAGCTTAAAGGCTTCCTTGGGAAGACTTCTTCCCAAAGTGAGGCTTCTAGGAGTAAGAGAGAGATGTGGAGAGAAAAAATGAGCAGGGTTTGGGCAATACAAAGGCTTGAGAGGTGTGGGTAAGGTGGTAGTGGTGGGGGCCTTTTATAAGAGGAGAGGAGGGGCACTCTTGGAAAGTTACAAAATGTTTCTTTATTTTCAAATGAGTTCCAGATTTTAAAGGTCCCGCATTGATGTATTTCGAGGACAAGGTGGTAAGGTTTCGAAATATACTCATAAAATAGGTATTTGACACGTTTATTTTATTGTTTTAACATTATAGGTTTTATTTTATTTAAATCCTTTATTAATGAGGTAATCGCTGCATCATCATGATGTCATATATAATTTAATTTATTTAATGCCTAAAAATTATAAAAAAAATATCATGATTTAGGAAATCCTTTTATATTTCTAATTAATTTTTATAGTAAAAAATATGACTTGTATAACCCCATTTAAAAATTGTTTTAGTAAAACAAGTCATGCTTGTGACATTTTTATTTTAACATTAAATAAAATGTTATTTATGTCATTTCCCAACCAAAGTGGCTCCATGGGGTCCCCAAGTTTACCCATGGATTTTCTTGGTAGTCCATGACACATCCAATGAGTGTAGGACATGTTTCTAGGTCATTTCATATTATTAAAACATTATTTTTACCTTAAATTACACTAATTACCTCTAATCGCGTTTAAAAAATTAAAAGGTACTATTCACCAAAAAATTATTTTAATCCCATTGAACCACATTTTACATCCTAATTATAACCATGTATGTTAGATTTTTTAAATTCAAATTACAGAAGTGGTAAAGTTTCATTTAAACGAAAAATCAGTTTTTAAAATACAACTTAGTGGTTTCACTATTCATCAAAAATTGAAGTTTTTCAGAAAAATACCAAAATTTCACCCTAAGATATATTTGATATTCCGAATTCAAAAATGATTTATATTGCACAAAATTAAAAACATATATTTTGAAGTAATTAATTTAATAAATAATTACCACTGTCAAAACGAATGGCATATTTTTAAGAAACAATATCTATTAAAAGATTGACACTAGTTTAATTCCAATTTCAATGTGAAATTAATTCCATTGACCACCATTAGATTAAATGGTAAAAATATATTCTAAATACACTCTAATATAAATTAAAAATATAATCTATCCATATAAATAAATCAGATTAAAAATAGGTTTTGAATTAAAATGCAACATTTTCAACAAAAATGATCTTTATCAGAAATATAACAAAATTTTACACAAATTAAATTTTTGATGTCCAGATTCTAAGGAGGGATTTTATTTTGTCAAATAAAAAATATAAAATTGTCAAAAGTATATTTAAAACTGTTTCTCCATCAAAAGGAGGTTAATCGACCTTTTAAAGAATATTAGAAGATTTATGCTTAAAATTGGCTTCATTTGCATTTTAAGCCTCCAAAATTTATTGGATAAAAGTAAAAATATTTGACAAACATATATAATAATTTTGTAGTTAGTTCCATTCATTCTCGCTATTACAACGCCTAGGTGTTAACTACCTTTTAAAATAATATTATTTTATTATTAGAGTGCAACATAATATTTCAAAGAAACTCGTCGTTGCGTATTGGGAATGCCCTAGAGCATAGCATTCCCTTTAAAGTAATATTAATATTTTATTCAAAAATATGGATAAATATGAAAATTTCATATTCTTTATTTACCTGGGGTGTTACATAATGTATATACAATGTTTTTTAAAAGAAATATTTTATTTTAGGGTAATACATTTTTTGGTTGTTTGTATTTAATTTCCAATTATTCATTTTAGTACGATTATCCTATGTAAAGATTCCTCATATGAAATTCTTAGTTGGATCCACTGATGATCTTTGTTTATTTGAGGTTGAAATCATTCTGAACTGTTCAATTGTTATACCTTGGTAATTATCTCAAGTGCAGGGTGATTGAGAATTTTCCTTGATCCTTATGGTGGAATGGTCTTGGGTGGGGTATAGGCTAGTCCACTATAGTGAAGAATGTATAAACATTGTTATATTAAAACTTTTTATGAATACCATAATTCTTAAACATAATAACATTTTTACTTCTAATATATAGATATAATTAGTGAATAAAATTTTTTATTAAGATCATAGGTAATGGTATGTCCCCTTCTATACAAGTAAATGAATATATTTTTTGAGAAAGTAAGAAATATTATTACTACATTTAATAAACAATTACATTAAATAATTACAGATTTTATTTAAAAATAAAGACTAATTTTATTTGAATTACATTATATAGATTTATTTTTGGTCAAATATTTTCTAGACATCATGCATATCGGGAAAATATATATAATAATTTCAATATTATGTTTTTCATTAAATTGGAGAAAAATAATTCATTAAGGAATGTTTATAAATTATTCAAAATATAGATTAGGGAATAGTTAACCTGAATAAATGATTAATGATCTACTGTTCTTCCTCCACAATCTATAACATTTCCCAGGAAAGAGATTAAAAAGTTTCATGATTTTAAATCTCATGATTGTACGTGAGGGGTATTCATCCAACATCAATAATAGGCTATCAATGGTTAAATTTATCTTTAAGAGTTTAAAATCATATTTTTATATTAATATTGTGATACAATCAATACATTTGTCTTTAAATAGTATTCTTTTGAAAAAAAATTCACAGAAAATTGATAAGTTTTTCATTATTTCAAATCAATATATAAATAAGTTATAAAACCATCAATGTTTTTGAAATATAAAAACTAATTAATAAAATATTATATATATATTATATATTTTATATTTTATTCCAAATATTATTTTTTAGTAGCATGGTTCACATGATAGTATAATTGTTTAGAGTGATTTAACTTTTTTGTATCATATATTTCAGAACTATAGGGCCCATGCTGATGATTTTTTTGGGAATAATTATTTTTTAATAAATATTATTATGAAAAAGACCAAAAACTGTGAAATGGTTTCCATATAGTTGTTATTTCATATAGTTATTTTTAGGAAGGCCACACCTTAAATAAACCATGGTTAAATTACAAATTCCATTTTAGGAATAGTGTTTCTAAAATATTAAACCTTAAACCGTGAAATTTTGAAATTTTAAATGACATTTTTTTAATAAAAAACACTTTCATTAATGATTAAACCTTATATTCAAAAAAATTATGTGAAAAATATTATTTTATAACTATTTTTTATATTATAAATATCATAGTTTTTTAATACCATATATTTTAATGACAATTTATGTAATCCTTGAACAAAATATAAAAACAATGGCCATGGATTAGGAGAAATTCAACCAAGTTTCTATTTTTCAATTTTAATATTTCCAATTATTCAATGAATATTTCTCCAATACAACTAAATGTTTTTATGGTGTATCTATACCTTAATATATGCAATTTAAAAAAAATAAAACCATAATATTTAATTGAATTATAAATTCTATAATTAAATAAATAACATAAAAAATTTTACTTCACAATTCATATTATAAGTTCTATAATATTGTAATTCATATAGAAACAATAGTGGAAATAAAATATCATTCCATGACCCATCCCCGAGGGCCCATGTTGTGACTACCCCAAAACCAACATATATAGGCTAAGGGCTGCCGACTACTAACGAGTAGGCATATCTCACAAATGGGTGTTATTAGCC
Organism: Viscum album; assembly: GCA_963277665.1. NCBI lineage: Eukaryota > Viridiplantae > Streptophyta > Magnoliopsida > Santalales > Viscaceae > Viscum > Viscum album. Next base: position 63,491,146 of record OY728151.1, on the reverse strand, counting down.
TAAGAACATGTACACATGTACACAAATCGAAGACAATGATTCTATTATGTAATAACACCATGAAAAAAAATGAATGCATACCAGTACATCCCATCAAAATAGTATAAAAGAAAACAAAGAAGTAATGCAAAATTGGGCCATAATACAAGGCCATGAAAAAGAAAGAGTATAAAACACGAGTACTAAATCTTTTCCACAGACAATGCCACCTGATCTAAATACAAGGTACATCACTAAAATTCTCTCTATAAGACACAAGAACACACCTCGTTATTTCTGATCAATGTATGTCCCACCTGGTTCTAGACTTCCTAGAACACCATCAAAGAGTCGATCGTCTACACAAGACACAACAGTTACGGGAAATGCCCATGTATGGGTGAGTAAAACAATAATCAATAGGGAACTCTGAAACACATTGTAAATCAATATAACGAAAACCAGCCAATAAGAAAAAGTCAGATCAACACCAGTATATGTCAAGAACACATATAACAAGAACATAAAGTTATTATCATAAAGGATTCCAAGAATAGACGCCTCATCCACTTCTAACCAAATGTTTCGTCTCATAGCATGCTCAATTTTAGCAGATTTCATTCCTCAAACTATCTAATACTAAGAACATAGAGTAATTCTACCAAAATTATCCACGAAAACATCTAGTCTCGATATGTCAAGAAGTTCTCTAAGACATCTGGTCCTTCTTAGATAAGGTGTGTCAATTTCACAACAAATACTTGGTCACAAGATTCTTCTCAGGGTATGATCGATATAGGAGACATCAAACCTTGAGATATAAAGCTAATATAAAAACTAAAAAAAATTCCCTGCTAATTTCGGCCCCACAAAATGTGAACAGAATGAGAACTACCCAAAGCACACTGGTCAGGTAATGTCACAGAGGAACGAATTTGATCTCGAAATAAAGATAGGTGGTTCTGCAACCATCGATCACTGGGATACTCCAAACACTAATAGAAACATAATACTAGATATGGGAAGGGTTCTCACTTAAATATTCCTTACACATTCTCCACAAACCATATCTATGGTACCATAAATAGATGTGAGGATTGACTAGGCCTCTTAGTGTGATACATGCTATAGCCTGCTAAGTCACTATCAAATCCGAGTTTAGACAAGTGAATTCTGAACACGAGTCATACTCTATGAATGGAATATGATCCTACATAGAACAATCATAGGAATGAAAAATCGCATAAACTCAATATCTACAGTCACCCTCTATAAGGGTATCAGGATTATACATTGATCCCTCATAGAAATGTCAAAGAGAACACTACCATCCCATTCCCATCCAAAATAAACCCAACAAGAAATATCAAAAGGTTCGCATCATCGCATGTGTCACAACACCATTGACATATCATCAAAAAAAACCTTCTATTTGAAAATTATGTCCCTTTTTTAAAAAAGGGCTCGGTGGGGTCTGGTGCTGGACCGACCCGAATTTCCAACTGCAGCCCTTCCAGCTTGAACACATGCCTCTTCGGTCCACATGGACGGGGCGGCTACCACTTCCCCACCAGCTCAATGTGGTCGGCTGTCGAGTCGGCCGCTCATCCCACACATATTCCATGAGAACATGTGACAGATAGTCTAACGTAGCACTATGCCGTGTCACTGGTCTACACTGCTACAACCCACACTAAATGTGGCTTCCCATCACCACCCAGGGTAGCACTACCGTGGGACCCTTCACAGTCATACACCTTCTGTCAGGTGGCCTCTCCACCCCATGACACCTCCAATGCCTCCATGTGCAAACAGTAAAATCTCTCCTTCTATGCGCCAACACCATTTCAATGGTGGCACATTTTTTCAAACTAGAAATAACATTATAATCCTTGGGATACCATCTTTACTATTGTGGGTTATAGATATTCTTGTCATCACTCTGATTGTTTGATAACATTCATAACCACCCTGCATAACATGTGATGACCATGAGGTTCATCCAAATAAGAATGTATGAATGGGGAAAGAAGGGAGCACAAAAACACCCTTATAATGAACCTTGGTCTTGTTCATGTCGGCCTTAGTCCATTCATGTCTGCAGGATTATAATTAAGAAACAAAATGATATTTAAAGAGATTCTCCCCCTTTGAAACCACATTTTAACCATCCATTATGAATGATCAAACTGAGGATCATATTGTTCATTGGTTGGTCTATGTTCATCATTGGAAGAAAGAATGGGGAAAGGAATCCCGATTAAATATACCCCATACATTGATTTGGTTTGATCGTTAATGGGGAACGATTGCATCATCTTTGTTCCTCGATCCTTGATCCTCGATTCTTTGTCGTGTCATCCTTTGTTGTTCACAATGAGAGGATATTACCAAATATATTATCAATAACACCCAAGTAAATTCTCCCTAATAATTCACCTAATTCTATGTCCTTTCTGATGGTTATAGAAGGAAAACATGATTCAACCATAAACACATTTAAGCGATTAAACAGGTATCACAGTTAAAGGGGTTTCAGCGTTGTCGTGTCGCTGAGTTGTAGTGTCGCTTAGTCACTATATTAAATCACTACTGTGTTACAATGAAATGTTATTCACAAAATAGTTCATTAAAGTTATTTTATTTTTAAAACCTCTAAAAAATAATTATTCATGGTCGACCAATGCAGGTTGATGTTAGGATCCTCTTAAAGAAAGAACCCATTACGAACTCAATAATGGTATCATATTTCCCATCCATGTTACCTATTATGAGTTATTAGTATTTTAAAATAAAATAATTTCATTTTATAATTTATTTATGGTTACTCCCTTTTCAGGTTTTTACAAAGAAGACCCACACCGACTAAAGTTAAGTCGTGCCTAGCGTAAAGCCACTACCCTGAGATGAATGTTTCCCTTAGATTTATGATCTAGGAATAAATTTAGAATTTATTCCATATTTCATGAAACAAACTCGTGCACGCTATTTAGAAACATAACATTTTTTATAGACCATTCCAGGCACACTGGGCCTCGAAATTTCATGATATCTCAGTGTCTGGTCTGATAAAATTTCCATGAATTTTAAAAAATTATAATCAAGATTATATTACTCATTAAATTATCCCATCATTAAGGATATACATCCTTGAAATTCCAAACAAGTTCTACTACTATAGGAGGTAATATTACTAAGAACGAATCTTAGCCTCCCACTCCCATGTTCTCTTTTTAAGATCCTTATGCTGCTGACAGAAACACACCATGGGAAAAGGTTTTCAATGAAGGATCCCCCATATTCAAGGGGTACTCAACCCAGGTCAATCAAACATTGATTTCCATATCTCCCTATATTATGACATGAACATTTTTATTCACAAATCCCCACAGCTACAACACATTCAAGATATTGTTTAACTGATCCTACTATAGGGTAGATCTGTGGGGTATGCTACCTCCCATACTCGATGTAGTACCAGAAAGAGGGAGTATTAACCTCGGATATAACAAGGCACACTAAAAAAATATCTCCAACCCTTGTTGAGGTAAGATCTATAGGAAGACTTGGTCTCCTTCCTCAAAATCCAAAGGAATCCTCCATCTATCAATATAATTTTAAGAAGAATATATTCATTATTTATTCAGCCCAAAATGATCCACACCACTTTTACTATCACCTTGAGAAATCCCTTCTGCAACTAAGATATAAAGAGTGCATCATGATTGTAAAAAATTGTTGATGAAACTTCATGGAGTAAAACTATCTCTTGAATGTAGAGGCATCCAAATCATTATACTAAACTGTACTCCTGGGTGGTTAGGAAGTGGGCCAACTAGTTGAGTCAATAAACAATCAACCAGATGGTATCTTGCCTCATGGACAAACATGGTAATCCTATGGAAAAGTGAACTAATATTCCTTCCCTTATTATTTAAAATACACCAAGAATGAGAAGTGGAAACCCCTACCAAGAATAGGGGGAGTGACAAGGAGAGTTTAACAAAAAATTAACTGATTCAAACCAGTATCCAATATTTATATCAATATGTAAGCCTAACTTCAACCTGTTTCTTCATCCCTTCTGTCAGTCTTGAAACCCACATCAATATCCATATGTATCTCACCACTCTATTAATCCATATCTACAACTATGAATCCACTAAATTGAACCAAGTGATCCCCACCGTTCGAGTATCCATTAGGGGTATTCCTTTAGGAGAACTGTGCTAATAAATACTCACAGTTGGTATCATCACGTTGTGCCTCCCTGACTAGTTTTAAATGTGTAGGGGTATAAACCAATTACTGGAGATAAGCTTCTCTACATACTTCCTTGAAGGATAACCGCATGGAGGCCAACCAATCTGATGAATCATTCATAAACTTCTAGCTAGATTCTTGTTTAGAGAATAATCTTCCCCATTCATCTTCCTAGGAGTATAGAAAAACACTAAGACATAGTCCTTGTGGTAATATAGGCATCTAAAATTTATCAAGCCTTTTAAATTTTAAGAGAATAAATACTTTAGAATATTTTGGTCCAAGTAGAATATTAATCTCTCTCCCATCATGTTGTATCACCACATATTCAATGAAAATACTACTACTGCTAACTCAATATCATGGGTTGTGTAGTTCAGCTCATGTGGTCTCAACTTTCCCTGTATTCACTATAACACTAGCCTCTGAGATGAACTGTTTTGGAAAAATGGATTATCTAAATCCATAACTGACACATCAAAAGATTCTCTCAATGATGGTACTCTCGTAGTCTGTCCAAGACCATTCATTAGTGTCTCACATGCTTCACCTCAGACTCATAGTACACTATGATGTCATAAATGAAGATCAACTAGGGATTCCTATGGTGAAGCACTTGTTCTTACTAATAATTTCCTTTAAAATCTGTCTATCTGCCCCTAGCTCTAGAAGATCATTAGCAGCCATCTTTTATACTGGCAAAAAAATTGGTGCCGCCCTATGGTGTAGATCAATGCAGAAGTCTAACACTTGGCAGAGAGGTAAACCTGGATCATCCTCAAAAAAAATTTCATTATATTCTACCACTGTTAAATGAAACATGAGGACTCATAACAACCACTTCACTGAGGGTCGAGCTAGCCAATGGAATAGAAATCAGATGCACGCTCCTCTGCAAAAGTCCATTAAGTGTTTTAAGGACTTCCACATTTCCAATTGAGGTATATTTAGTTCCATCACCATAGATAAACCACAACCTTTTTCCTAAAATAGAAAATCTAATCATGAACTATGGATTTATCCCATACCGAGAATGAGATCATAAGGCCTTCATGATACTACCAAAATATCCCAACTTAAACTCTATCCTTTAATAGTTAGGTCACACTAGTAGCATTAGTGTGGGATTATCAAGTCTCCTCTAGTAGCAGAATTTATCTGAAGGGTCAAGTCAATGGTTTAACCAGAATCTCTATGTATGAAACAAGAAATGTGGAAGGAAAGGTAGTAACTAGTACATGTGGCTATCAATATTTTTGCTAAAGTAGAAAGACCCAAATCATACCTTGAGCTATTTCGGGAGTCATGGGTTCATAAACCCCAACAACGTGGAACTATCTCTTCCCCATTTCAACAGCTTCTTGATTCTAGTATGGACCACCTGGAGGTGGTTTTGGTAGTACATCAAAATAACTACCACCTCATACTGCTTCCCAAGCACTCCTACCACATATGCAACTAGATAGATCTATCGACTCTTACATCCAACTCGTCTTTTGGTGGGTCATCAACTACCTCTCCAACATCAACATGAACAATGGTACAATTTCATGAGAAATTACCCATTTTACGAAATGTATAAAAAATCCAACCCTTCTATCTACTAGAACCCCCCCCCCCCATAACTTCTTATGAAACCTCTAGTTCTGTGGCTTACATCCCTCACATGCTCTCGGCGGGTCCTGATATCCCTACATCCTAGGAAAACACTACCTCCAAATCCTATGATATTCTCTTGAACCCTATGTGTAATCACCTATCAAAAAAATCCATCCATGAATCAGCCTCGAAAGTTGAATCCACTTAAATCACTAGAGGTGGGTCTGCTTACTAATCATGAGGAGAAAACCTCACCTGCTGATCATTCAGAAGAAAAAATTCTTTTTGAAAAGATCCCATTAGGGAGGATTTATCTATAATCAGGGCCAAATTCATATCATACTGCAAAGACTTTTCTTGGAGTCATCCTAAACCCATTCTTATGAAAAACAATATGTATCATGCTTAAATGAGTAAACCTAGTCAGCTGACTTAAAAATGGCATGGAAAACTCAACTCATTCTTATATGATACACATATCTGTATTTTTCCATAGAACTAGTGTGTTCATGTACTATGTCTGAAAGTCGGTGTATGAGTCCTAAATTATGGATCAGTTGATCACCACACCAACAATGGAGTACATGGTTTGAAAGAAAAACATGAAACACATAAAAATATTTCCATAAACAAACCTCACAAACTCCTAATCTTAACGTAGATGTGTCACTCCCTTATACAATTGTTTATTAAACCATCCTCCAATGCCCATGTCATGACTACCCATGCCTGCCTCTGGTAGGCTATGGTGTAGTGAGTAGCAATGAGTTGAAATATCCTAAAAATGGGAGGCATCTACCTATGAACCCACACACATGAAGAAAACTCTATGAAAAAGTTGATGGAATGTAAACAAATGAGTAAATAAAATTCATACATACGACTACCACCCAAAAACAGAGTATGAAAAATGAATAAGTAATGTACAACAAAGAAAGAATACAATCCCACCAAATAGAAATAGTATGTAACACAAGTATTGATGCCCATCCATATAAATCCCCACATAATACAACAACATGTTTCGTCACTGGACTGATGTCGGTAAGCCACTGGAAAACAACCTAATCTGTCTGACCACACAAGGCCCCTACTAGTCCTTATCTCCCTGGAACATCATTAAAGAGTCAATGGTCTGCACAAGACATAACAAGCATGGGAAAGGCCCGTACATTGGTGAGTAAAACAATACTCAGTATGGAACCCAGAAACACAATGTAATATATCATGAAGGAAACACCAATAAGAATGAACAATAATCTCAACATAGGTATAGGTCAACAAATCATATAAAAAGAACATTCTTCTATACTCATTAAGGATTCTAAGCTACAAGGTCTCATCCACTATCAGCCATGTGGATACACTAGAAGAATGATCGATTCAGGGAGATCCCACTCTTCGATATAACTGATAGTAAGCATGTACAACAAGTCTACCAAAATTATCTAAGAGAACAACTAGTCTAAATACGTCTTGATGTTCCCTTAGACTTCTGATCTCTCTATGACAACGAGTTTCGATATCACCGCTAATCCTTGGTCACACAATTCTACTTTGGTTATTCTCATTCCAAGATAAATCACTCCTCAAGATATGATGTAATCAAAGAACCTTGAAAAGAGGTCTTTCAAATTAGGGGACTTCACAATGTGAACACACTGAGAACAGCCCGAAGCACACCAGTCAGGTCATGTCACAGAGGAACAAATATGAGCTCGTTACACACATAGGGGTCCTACACCCAGGGATAACCGGGGGACTCTTATCCCAAATAGAAACATCATGCTAGATAGTGTATAGGTGCCAGTGTAAATATTGGTCACATATTCTCCAAAACCATATATAAGGTACCATAAAAAGAAGTGAGGATCAACCGAGCCTCTTGGTGCGATACATGCTCAAGAGGGCATAGCCATTTTCGAAGCTGGGTTGAGACAACCCATTTTGAAACGTGGTTCATCCACTATAATAAGAATGTAATTTAGCATCAAACCATCAAAAGAAATACCAATGGTATAAAATCAATCTCTAATGTCACCCTCTGTGATGGGATCAGAATACTACATCAATCCCTTATTGCGAAGAAAAAGAGGATGCTACCAGCCCCTACTACTCTAACAAAACACACCAAGCCATCTTAAAAGGGCTGCCTCAGCGGTAGTGTCCCAACACCATAGAGGGATCATCAAACTGACCACTCATTTGAAAGCTACATCTCTTTCTGTAAAAATGGCCTAGTTTGTTTCATGTCTAGGACGACTCGGCCAGACCGACCTGACCCAAGGTCAGTCGACAAGAACCATAGGGTCAGCCCCACCTATAGGCCCCAGCCTGTTCTGCCAGCCCGGGCCACTTGAATGTGGGATGGTTCGGTCCACTGGTATACGACATCTATTGTGTCCCTGCCAGCTCAACATAGCTGACCATCGACCCAGATGATCCTCTCGCACCTTTTATGATACGGCATAGTGCCCTAATTTTGATCTTCACCACCACATCCCACCCCTGGCCCTAGATTTTCATCTCTTCCTTTGGAAACTTTGTCATGGGACCCTCGATCATTGGCCATCGAACCAGTGGGCACCTGCTATTGGGTGGTCGTTCCGCTCTATGATGCTAGCAGCGACAGTGAATCCCCATCTTCTGGCTGCCACCATCATTTTGGTCCCCAATTCATTGAACCAAAAAATATGTTGCGATCATTGGGTCACTGTCTTCACTATTGGGGGCTCCAAATCCCCTAGTCATCAATCCATGGTTCCAGAAAAATTCAGAACCACCAAATAAAATACACCATAACCATTATTGCCCTCCAACAAAGAACATAAGAATGTGGAGAGAAGGGAGCATAAGAACACCGTTAGAAAAAACCATGTCCATGTACATGTTAGCCTTAGTCCATTCATTACATTAGGATTATGAAGACAAAATAAATGATTATTTAACAAGATTCACCACCATTTCATCGTGCATTTTAACCATCCCATAAGAGTGATTGAACAATAGATCAACCTATTCATGGGATAGTTTTTTTCATCACTAAAAATAATCAGGGGAATGTAATCACGAAGAAATAAACCCCCTACATGGATTCAATTTTAACTTTGATGAAGACCGATTACGTCATCATCATTTATCAATCGTCAATCCCAGATTCCTCATCTCATCATCATCCAATGCTTGCCAATTAGAGGATATTTATAGGGATCTTGTTATGTAATCCTTGGGAAATTCTCCAAGGTCATTCACCCAATCATGTGACCCTACCAATTTTTAGAGAAGGAAAACATGAATCACCGTTAAACGCATTTCCGCATTTCAATGAATTTCATCATGAAACATGTTTCGGTGTTTAAAAATGCTTCAATAGTAAAAATGATTCATCATTACCACATCGATGAGTTACAGGGTCACTAAGTGGATACATTGCAGCACTTCTGTGTTACATTGAAGAATTAAAAATAAAATAATTCATTTAAATATTTTTATTCTTAAAAAATCCAAAAATTATCTTTTTTAGTCGAGATGTGTAGGTCAATGTTAGGATCTTTTTGAGGAAGACACACCATTACAAAACTCAATGGTGGTCTCATATTTACAGTATGAGTTAAAATATATGATTTATTTTTATTTTAAAATAAAACAATTTTATTTATGAATTTTTTTATGGTTAAGTCCTTTTCATGTTTTTTCACAGAAGACTTCTGCTGACTAAATTCAAGTTGTGCCTAGGGTAAAGCCACTACTATGAGCTCAACGGTGCCCTTTAATTTATTATTTGGGAAACCATTTATAATTTATTCCTCTTTTTTAGGAAATCTTCTCATGCACTCTATTTAAAAACATGACATTTTTCGATGGATCCTTCTGGGCACACCGGGCCTTAGAATCCCACACTATCTTAGTGCCTGGTCTTATAATTTCTACCATAATTTTTTAGAAATATAATTGGGAAAATAATAGTTGTTACATTCTAGCAATATTATTTTATTAAATATTAGAAAACCTGAACAAGGTCCACTCAAATAAGAAGCGAGATTTTAGAGCATGAATCTGGGCCTCCCACTCCCCTGTTCGCTTCTTAAGATCCCCATGCTACATGCTGACACGCGCCAAGGGAAAAGATCATCCATGAATGACCCATGATCTTAATTGGGAACTCAACCCATTTCACTCCAAATTTTATTTCCATATCTCCATAGATTATGAAATGGAAGGACTTATTTACGAATCTCGTCAGTAGTGACACATGGAAGCCATTGTGTACCCGGTCCTACTACTGGGTAGATCTAAGTGGCACACTAACTCTCCAATTATATGAAGTTCCCAAGAAATGGTACTATTAACATTGGAGATAGTTTACCACCCCAAAAAAATCTTGGTACCCCTATTGTCGGTGATATATAATTGAATACATGATCTTATTCCTCAAAATCCAATTCTCTCCACCATATATCATAAAAAAAATAGGATGGCTCTGTGTATTCTTCATCTGCTCATAGACGATCCACACATTCTCTACAATCACCACCTGTAATCCCTTCCACAACTAGGATGTAAACAGAGCATCATGATATGGAACAATTGTTTATGATACATCATGGAGTAGAACTATGTAATGCATTTAGAGTCATCTCATGCTCTTTGTTAAACTCTTCTCTTGGGTAGTTAAGAAGTTGGATGACTCGGTGAGTCGAGAAACGATAACCCAGATGGTATTGTGTCTCCTGGACATAAGTGTTAGACCCATAATGATGTACACCAATGTTCCTTTTCACCTCCATCCTAGTATCCCATGAAAGATAATGAGAAAACCCTACCAAGCATAGCAATATTGACACTATGAGTTGAAAATCCAAAAAACATATTTAAAATAGTGTACAACTATTATCTCAACAGGTTTGCTGAGATTCAACCCATTTCTTCATCCATAATGTCCTTTTTAAAATGAAAATTCATATAACTATGCATCTTGCCACACTAGACCTCCCCTAATTCAACAATGCATCTTCTAAAGAGAAAAAAGTTCTCCCCACCTTTCAAGTATCCCTTTGGGGTGTTCCCTATAGAGAACTTAGAACTTAAAGTCTCATAGTTGGCATTTTCGAACTTTTCCTACCTGACTGGTTTTAAAAGTTTAGGGGTAACAACCAATGATAAGAGATAAGATGCTCCATCTCCATCAGTTAAGTATAACTTCCACAGGGAAAAATTCTTCGATGCCTCATTCTGTAACTTAAAGATGGATTCCTTCGGAGAGCATCTACTTTCCTGTTCCTCTTCCCAAGAGTTTAAACAAAATCTAAGACATAGTATTGGAGGAACTATAGGAATACCCTCTATCTTAAGCCTCTGTCCCTCTAATGGAAAAATTAATTGATAATGTTGTGGTCAATGTAGACGATGAATCCCTCACCGATCTAGTGGTTTTAACATATCTTCAATGAGATGTCTTATACAACTAATTAAAGATCACGGGTCACATAGTTCTGCTCATATGGCCTTAGCCTTCATTGGATTCCCCATAACACCAGCCTCTAATGTGACTTGACCTAGAAAAAGGGGCCACTGAATCCATAACAAAAACATTAAGAGCATCCCGCAAAGATGGTGATTGGTAGTGTTTCCAAGACTATTCTTAAGCGTCTTTCATTATCCTCCTCAAACACTGAGTACACTATGATGTAATCAACAAGGATCTCCTAGGGGCTGCTAAGGTGAAACACTTGGTATGAAAGTCCCCCATATTCACCCCTTCTCAGGATGATCTTCAAGAACCATCTGATTTATAAGCGTAAACATTGTTTTCACCCTGGGGTGTAGACAAATAGAGATGTCTAAATCTCGGAAGATAAATAAACCTGAAATATCTTCAAGGAAAAAATCCTTATACTCCACCACCATTACAAAACAATTTGAGACACATAACATCCAATGCACCGAGGGTTGTTCTTTCCAACTGAATAGAAATTGGCAGCACCCTCCTCTACCTAAGTCCATTTTGAGTTGAAAAGATTTCCCCATTGCTGATAGTGGGATATGTAGTTCCATCATCACTGAAGAAACACACATTTTTAGCTCAAACAAACAATTTGAGCATGATATTCGGATTTAGTCTATACCGAGATTGAAATTGAAAGGCCTCGACACCACTACCAAGAGATCCCAACTGAAACTATATGATTTAAGAGTCATGTCACACTATCAGTATTAGAGTTGGATTATCAATTCTTAAATAGTAGTTTCCTCTATATGTAATGGAAACGTCAACTGTTTAAACATAATCTATTAATATGAATCAAAAAAATGTTAGAAAAGGAAATATTTGATACAAGTTTCTATCAATACTACAACTTATGTAGAAAGAAATCAAATATACCTCAAACAATTCCTGGATTCCTAGGGTCATAAGCCTTAATAAATTTTAACTGTCTCCTCCTCTATCTTCCAGCACCATTGGTATTGTGTGGACCTCCTGGAGGTTGGGTGGTAAGACATAAAAATGTTAGCCACTTAATACTACTTCTCTAACTCTTCGGCCATGTTTTTTACAAGAAGAATCTCTCTATAATTTAATCTTCCTCTTCCATGGTGTTTTATCAACCGCCTATCTGACTACAACATTAATGGTGGGAAAGTCTAATGAAATATTACCCATTTTACGGAAACTATAGCAAAGAATATTTTTATGGGAACTATCATGTCCCGAGGAACTTCTAATGAAACCTCACATTCTGTGTATTACATCCCATACCTACTATCGATAGGTCCTTATGAACCTGCATCCTAGGAGATCATTTCTACAGAAGCCTATGATAACCACTTGAACCATGAATATCATCCTCTAGTGCCAAAAGTTCCATATAGGACTTAGTATTTCAAGATTGATCCACCTGAACCACTAGAAGTTGGTTTGATAACTGATCATCAGGTGAAACCATCACCAGCTAACCATCCAGAATAAAAAATGCTTTGTGACTGGCTCTCATCTGAGAGGCCTCATTTAGAATCAGACCAAACTCCCAATTGTGCTGCAGAAACCTTGCTGGTTTGTGTTGTGAGTCCATCTTGAGGAAAAACAAGATATATCAGAGTTAAATTAGTAAACTGGGTGAGATGACTCAATAAAGACATTTAAAAAACATCATTCATATATGATTCATGCACCTTTATTTTTCCCTACATCTATAATTTTCCTACACCAAGTTGAAATGAAGGTGTCTACAGTCTTTGTGTATAGATACATTAGCCATTGTACTAATACTGGAGGCCTTGGACTAAAATCCCAACTCAAAGAACTTAACATTATTTCCCCAAAACAACCAAATAGTCTACTGATCCTAAAGTAGAACTTACCTTCTCTATTACCATTATTTCATGACTAGTATTTCAGGGTCTGTACTATGACTACCCAAATTTTTTCCTTTGAAAGTATAGGGGTTGGTGACTATAACTGAGTAGGAATACCCCAAAAATGGGAGATATTTTCCTAAGAACCAATACACACGTATACTACTCCAATAGAAATATGATGGATTGTATAAAAAATGTTTAAATAAAATGCATGCATACCAATTCAACCCAACAACAATATATGATAGAAAACAAATCCGTAAATTACAACTGAAACAGAATAGAAGAAAACCAAAATAAAGAGTTTGTAACACAAGTAATAACACTCATCCATAGAAAACCCCACCTAATCCAACATTAAGGTATAACACTAAACATATTTCTATAATACACTATACCACACCTCGGCCTATCTTATAACACAATGAAAAAACTTTTCTTCGAATTCCTGGAATACCATTAAAGATTCAACCATTTTCACAAGTCCCAACAAGTGCGGGAAGAGCCTATACAGGGGTGGGTAAAACAATAATGAGTAGGTAAGAACACAACACAAAGTAAAAAACCACAAAGGAAATAACACTATGAATAAACTGTCATCCCAACATAGGTATATGTCAAAAACACATAAAACAATAAAATAAAGGTATAGTCATAAAATACTCCAATACTGAAGGTCTCATCCAATGCCAACCATATGGTTCCACACATAGCATGCTCGATTCTAGGAGATCTCACTCCTTGAGCTATCTGATAGTAATAATGTACAAAAAGTCTATGAAGATTATCTAAGAGAACATTTGGTCTATATATATCACAAAGTTCCTTGATACATATGGTGTTTTTAAGGCAAGGAGTATTGATATCACATATAATCATTGGACACAGGATTCTTCTCAAGTTAAGCTCATTCCAGGAGAACTCACTCCTAGAGTTATGAAGTCATCAGAGACCCTTACAACGTGGTCCCTCTAATTTGGTCCCCACCTAAAGAGATTACACTGAGAACTACCCAGAGATCAATGGTCTGGTCAATTCAAGGAGAAATGAATATGATATTGATACAGGGATAGGGGGTCCTACACCCAGGGCTCAATGAGAGACTCTTATCCCTACAAAAAATATCATTCTATATAGGGTACCGGTTCCTGCATAAATATTGTTAACACCTTCCTCAAAAAACATATCTAAAGGTTATAAAGAGTGAAGTGAGGATCGACTGAGCAGATCGGTGCGATACATGCTCCATCCCACTAAGTCACTATCAAAGCGTGACTGAGACAATCCACTTAAGAACATGGGTAATCCACATTGAAAGGAATATGATCCTGCAACAAACCATCATGGGAAATAATAAGGGTTACAACTCAATCTCTATTGTCACCCTCTATGACAGGATCGTGATCCTACATCGATCCCTTATTTGAAGAAAAAAGAGAATGATACCAGACCGTTCAAGTCCAACAAAAAATACACCAAGCCATCTCAAAAGGACCTCTTTTTCATAAGGGTCCCAAAATCATAGAAGGATTTTCAAATGAAAATTCCATTTGAATGTTGCAATCCCTTTTGTAAAAAGGTCCCTGTTGGGTCCGTGTCCAGACTGACATAGGCATACCAGCCTGACCCGACCCCACCTTAGATCCACCAAACCCACCTGCCGGGCCCAACCCACTGCTGGCTTGGCTCGCCTACACCAGATCCTCTTGCTCGAATGTAGGTAGGTTTGGTATAACTGTACATGGAAAAATTCACGAACCCACAAACTCAATGCAATCATCCATTGTGTTGGACACTCCTTTGGAATGCTTTCTGCAAGACCACATGCTAGCTGATCCGATGTTGTGCTGTTCTATGTTGCTGGTTAGCACCACCGTGGCACACCATAGCTGCAACTTCCCATCACCAACAGTGGATGAGCCAGCAACTGCCTTCTATCAGGTGGTCCTGACACTACGCACCACATCATATGGCTCCATTTCATCGAGGCTCCGCCGTCTCCTTAGTTGCCCATTTTCAAATCAGAAATACCTTCATAATCCATCGGTCACCATCTTCACTGATGTGGGCTCGAAATATTCTGGTCGGCACATCGGGGGTCCGACCACGTTTGGAACCACCTGAAAAAACATGCCGCAACCATGAGGGTATACTTATGAATAATTTAAGAATGATGAGAGAAGAGAGAACAAGAACACCCCTGTAATTGAACATGGAATTTTTTGTGTCATCCTTGGTCAATCCATGTCATCAGGATTACGAAGAATAAACAAAAAAATATTTAATGTGATTCACCCACTTTATCCTGCTTTTTAACAATCACAGAAGAATCATCGAACTCTAGACCAGCCTGTTCGTGGGATGATCCACTTTATCATAGGAAACTAGAATGGGGAAATTAATCACTAAGAAATAAACCCGCTACCTAGATTAAGTTTTAACAATGATGAATTGAAATTTTATTGTCGTTGTTCACCGATCCCTGGTCGCCAATCCGTGATTCGCCGTCTCACTGTCGCCCATCATTCGTGTAACACCCCGAGATTTTATAAGATATATTCTTTTTTATTTCTTTCATTTCTTCTGTTGTATGATACACCAAGATTATCTTGCGCTATACACAACAACATATTAGCTTGCAGTATACACAACATTAATCTTGGATCGTGTTACACACAATTTCAAATTCGTTTGATAGAAGTTATTCTATGCAACATTGAGTATAGGTATATATATTCAATGTAGAAATTAAATGTGGTTGGATTCTTTTATACACAACAATAAATGAATTTTTCACTACACAAAGCCATGACTTGGCTTGCATTACATGCAATCAATACCTTCTTCGATAGAGTTTTTAGTACGCAATACCGAGTTTCACTAAACGAGATATTATTAAAATATTATCATGAACTAGCTGTTTTGAATAGTAATACCCACTTTTTTAAATTTTTTAAATTTAATCCATCAAAATGGACATCATGTTTGGATTAAGAATATCAAAATTAGGCTAGGGTGAATTTTTGGTATTTTTCTGAAAAATTTAAATTTTTTATGAATAGTGAAAACAGAGGGTTACTTTTTAAAAACCAATTTTTTTTAAAATAATTATTTATTTTATTTCAATAAAATTTTTGTCAAAATTTATACATAATACCTATATAAGTTAAATGTAATTCATTGGAGTCATTTTATAAGAATTTTAGATATATAAAAATTATTATTGAACTTTTCACCCTCTTTTACCCACCTCCTAGGAAAATTTAAAAATTTACATAAAACATAATTTTACTGCTTTTGTGATTGGAATTTAGAAAATCCAAGAGAATCGATTAATATCAAGGAGTAAAATATTTTCAATAAGATAAAAATAATTTTCATTGAATATAAGCTTTTTACTTTTATTTACCACGGTTAAAAGTAAATACGGTAATTAAGGGTAAAAATGATATTATTATTACCCTAACACATGTCATAATTCTAATTGATACATTTAAGTCAACTAAAAACAATCCTATGAATAAAATATTAACATTTAGGTCCACTTGGATTAGATTAGGACAATTATTATTATTTTATTTAAAAAATGAGTTAAAATAGTTAAAATAATGTTTAATAACTAAAACAATTTTAATATAGGGTTATACATAAGATAAATTAGTCTATAAAATTTCATTAGAAAGATAAAAATATTTACTACCTAATGGTATTTTATTTATAATTTTTAGATATTAAATAATTTTATTTATTTATAACACAATGGGAATGTAGTAATTACCTGAATAATAAAATATTAAAATAATATATATTATAAATACCCAAATAAATGTAATTTTAGATTTTTTATGAATTAAACTATTTTTACAGGTTAATATGACATGATATTTTTGATTTAATTAACTTTTTTCGAACTAAACATGCTGTTATGATTTTCAAAAAAATCAATTATCATATAGTGTCAAAATTGACATAAAATAGTTTTTAAAACAAATATCAGATTATTCATTGTTATAATATTCATGAAAAATCTATGGTTCGACCAAATGACATATATAAGGTTATATATATTAATAATTAACCACTTGGGGTTTTTTTGGCTTGTTATAGTAATTTTATTAACAATATAGTGTAAGTAAACAAGAAGACACGATAAAAGTTAAATTATTTAACTTAGAGTTAAATCTAAATGATAAGGTTAAAATAGTAACCAAAACTTGTGTAAAACCTGTTGGTTTAGAGGATTTAGACCCATACCCACTTTATCTTTTAAATAAATCAATTTTTAGCTATTATAAATAGAATATGAATTTATTATAAAATAATATTTTAATTTTTTTGATAAAGTGCCATCTCCACTCTTATAAAAGGGAACCTCCTCCCTCGTCTCTTTACACAATTTTGAGTTTTCAATCTCGACAAACTCCTTCCAATTTCCCTTATAAAATTCCCTAGAAATATTATAGAGGTTATGGTCTCCTCAAAATACCAAATATAGTTCCTTAAGAGGAAGCTGAAAAGAGGTGCGTCTAAGAAGAGATAATCTCTTCTACCGATTCTTTCAAGTTTATTTCTTCATCAACATCTTATTCATTAATTTTTTAATTATATAATAATAACATAAGTATCACTAATATAATGACATGTTATTATAAATATTAAACTACCCCATTTCACCTTCTATCCATCCTACAAAAAATGTAATCACCGCGGGTGCGTACATACGGAATACCGTCTCCACGCCGTGGTGTAATCTATTTTTGCACCACCACCTTACTTGGATGGGTATAATGTGGTAAAGAATAACTATATATAGTTATTTTTACTTCATACCGATTCTGATATATTATATCATCCAGTCCAATTCAATTCAATAATTATGGGAATGATATCATCGCTCATGCGTGCGTACGGATTACCGTCTCCACGACGCGATGAGATTCATTCTCCATGTTAACCATTCAAGAATGATTATAAAGTATATATAATGAATAATAATGAAATATATGTCATGATAAATATACTTTATTTATGTATATATATATATATGTTATTTACTTACTTCAATTCATGTCAATAAGGAAAGGAAAATAGTGTTCATGCATACGTACGACCTACCGTCTCCATGAACGATGTCTTTCATTTAATTTATCTATCTAATATATATATATATATATACTGAATATATATGATATATAAATAATTATTTACATTCCGGAAGTATGTAAAACATTATATATGTAATAATAATATCAAGAAAACAAGTCCAAACACGTATGATAAATAAAACGATTTTACCCAAAATGCAGCTTTAACATGGATTTTAAAAAAGAACGAGTAATATAAAGTCATAAGTGAACCATATATGATATCATAACAATAAATATGGTTTTTTAATTACTCAATGAAATTATTTAAATCATTGTACAAGAGGTTCAATTACGTACGAAGTATTTCATACCTAAGGTAAGGGATAACTTTTCCGATCTCGTTTTTATCCGAGATATTTTATTCGTAAGTATTTACTAGGGGTATATTTATCATCCATGTCCCTATAATTTAAAAATGGTTTCATGTATGTTTAAAGTATTTTTACCCATTTTTTACTTTTACTACATGCTATGTAAGGAATCTTTCTTTTGATTACCATACGAGGTACTTTTTGACTTTTCCAGCAAAAAGTATGAGAAGAATGTTTTTATCTTATACGACATGAACAGACTTTTAGAGTTTCATAACGACTTATTTTCATGAAGATTACTCTAAAAGATTTCATGTCTGTTTTCAATAAAATCCTTTTCTTCTAAAAATGTGTTGCATTTTGTGAAAAGAAAATTTTTTTTAAGAAGAAAGGAAATTTTCTTCAAAAATTCTTTTCAAGTGTTTTTATCAAAACCATTTTCCATCTAAGATGACATTATTTCATATGTGTTTGTTTCAAGTATAATATCTCTATTATTTACATGGTTTCAATTTTCTTTTGATGAAATTATATCCATTTGTTTTATATGGATTATGTTATGATGAGATGATGTTTATGAAACTCATTTTTTATTCTATGGGTTATGATGAATGATTTATGTTTATGTTGTGGCACAAGTAAGAATTATTTCATTATGAGATGGGTAGGACCTATATATCCATCCAATGCATTGGGTAAATATTTATATATCATGATATAGACATGTCTGGAATGGTATGTTAATCCGGTTCAATGATACAGGACTGGAATGAGGAGTGAAATCGATTCAGAAAGGGACTTTGTCCACTAAGATGGTCTTGGTTGTAATGTCTTGGCTACTATGGAAATCATATCATGTGATTAATGGTTTTCCACAGTTAAATTTTTCATTCCCATTCTATTTTATCATGATTTATGTTTTTATGATATATGCCTTACATAATTCCACGATTTATGTCTTTTCTCATGATTTTGATGTTTAGATTTTATGTTCATGTTTTTTGCATTCAAATGTTTATGGATTGTTTTATGTTCTCTATGTTTACCCGTACTGATCATTTGAGCCCACCTTTTTTATTTTTTATTATCCCTAGGATATAAAGAATGGTTTTAGGTAAGAAAACAAAATGGGGAAGATCTTAATGAGAGATATTGATGATCTTTCACCATGATTAGATGATTTTGTTCCGAGTTTTTAAAGACACTAAAATATTACAGTCCTTGTATGTTTGTTTTTGTTATGTATTAAGTACTCTGCAAACATAATTTATTGTCTATATACGTCAAGTATGAGTCTCTATTGTTGGTATGAGAGGAAAAATTTATTCAACCTTTGGAAACTTGGAAGCAAAAACATTAGTGAGATCCCTAGAGATATTTCATAGGTATGTCTAGGGATTTCCTAAGGATAAGTATACGTTTTGGTTATAGTCCTAGAATTATGGTAACAATCTTAGAACTAAACCTAAGATTATAGATATTGAAGGTACCCACCCTTTATTATGTTGTTTTCCCTAGAATGATTTTTTCCTCTCACAATATTCTTTTTCGGTTTTAAACGATGGTTAGAACCCAAAGGAACTGTGCTTATCTATGTAATGGAAATTGCAATGATTGTCCTATTGAACAAACCTTTGTTATAAGAGATGGAGTGAAAAATCTTATCGATATACAGACACAATATATGATTCATTCTGGACTTCCAAATGAGCAGAGAACGGAATAATATTCTATTGAGTCCTTCAAGAAGCAACATCCACCTTCTTTTAGTGGGTCTTCTAATCCACTTGTTGCTGAAAAATGGATCAGTACCACTAAAATGATATCTTCCATACTTCACTGTTCAGAACATGAAAAAGTCATATTAGCTATTTACTATTTAGAAGGTGAAGAAGACTAGTGGTGGACTCTAATTAATCATATAAGGCCCCAAGATTAAATTGAATCCATGGAATGGGATGTGTTCAAGAACTTGTTTTTCAGTAAGTACTTCCCTCTTATTCTTCGAAAAAATATGGAAAAGGAGTTTCTTGTGCTTAAGAAGAAGGATGATGAATCTTTTGGTATATACAAAGCGAATTTTACTAGATAAGCAAGGTATACATCCGGTGTTATCATCCAACCTGAAAGTAAAGTTGATCGATTCTTCAGTGTCTTAAAACCAAGTCTTCGAATGACATTAACTATAAGAGGCTTTGGTATATATGATGAAATTGTGCATGGTTATATCAAGGTAGAACTGGAAGTTGGTGTAACATATCCATCTCAAGGTTTTGTCAAGAAACGAAAGATGGTGTTCAAGGAAAAACCTCAGAAGAAGGGTGAAAAGCAGGTGAATGTTTCTTTATGCTCAAATAGTGGAAAGAAGCATGGTGGAGATTATCTAAAAGGTACTAGAAAATGTTTCAAGTGTGGAAAATAATGTCATCAAGTAGCTGAGAGCCTAAGTAATGGGAAAAATGTTTCTAATGACGTGAATAGAGAAAATACTACAGAGAATGCTCCACCAACACTTCAATGCTTCAAGTGAAAGGAAATGGGGAATTCTGCTAATCAATGCCCTAATCCAAGGCTTAATGATGATCGACATCAACATCCTCGTAAGTCAAAGCCCAAAGCAAAGACACATGTGATCACTATTTGTGATGTTGAGTATGAAAATGATGTTTTGAAAAGATTAAGTGTTTATATAATGGGATTTCAAAATAGTATCATGGAAACTCATTTATGGTATTGTGGAATTTTGGAATATCTATGTATTGGTTTTCAATAAGTATATGGTACATGTAACCATGAAAAGTGATTGAAATATTTTTGTAATGTAGTTGATATGCGCATAATAAAGGGATTATGAGAAAATGAAATGTTTGATAGTATTCAAGAGCTCATGATTGATATAAAGACTAAGTGATATCATGGTTTGAGTATATAGAATTTTTGGGATTTTGGTATGTGGAATGAGTTAACTTTTAACTGCATTCATGTTTTCACTATTGTTCAATGGGTATTCATTTTTCAAGAGAATACATGATTATGGAATTCGAATGTTTGTAATGTGACCAAAAAGAAATATCATATGATATATGGGGATAAATGACGGTATTTACATGCTTAGTAAATAACCTCTCTATAAATATTTTTCCTTGTACTATGAGTTTGGTTAAACGTAAAGATTGTAGTAGATTAAGTTAGACATCAGAATGTATTGTTTAAGGCTAGAACTTTTTGATATTATTTTTGGAATTTTACAATATTATAGTTTTAGATAAAGTACAACCAGTAAGACGGGCGACAACCTGTCACATCAGAAAAGGTTACGGTAATCGAACAAACAACCAAAGTGCAACAAGACATTATCGACTACCTCTGGCCTACATGAAGTCCCTGGTTAGTATAAAAAGCTTTATTTTATTAAGTTGTATGATAGATAAAGTATAAGTCCATTTTTTGAACCATATACAATTAATCTCACTATATATGGACTTATTTATATTTAATATCATTTTCTAACCTTTTGTTTGAGATAGATGGAATGACCTATAATTCTATTGCATGATCTTCTAACATTTCACGAATGACAAATTCATCATCATTTTCTTAAGAGATGAAGTGGAAATTGTTCAAGGCACAAACCATAGTGATATTGTACAAAAATCAAGTAGGTTTTTATTTTAATTGAAACAATATTCAACATTAGGAAATTTATCTTGAAAACCAAAAAATGTTTTCCTAGTGTCTTCATATCCGATGAATCAGATGGTACGTTATATCATAAAAAATTAATGGCTTTGTGATTGTTGGCTTTTCATAGCCATGTTCTCTACCACTCTCCATCAAAACATGACGGTTAGATTTATCTTTCATATCTATATTTTCACCTTTGTTATCCTATGTGGAAACCCAGTGATTAGTGAATTTTGGTAACCATTACGTTTCATAAATTAGTTTTTAAAGATAAGTTTTGGTATTCCTTCTTACGATGTGGGTTTCTATGAAAGAAACACACAGGTAATAACCCATTATTAACCCCAACGAATTTCGAGGGCAAAATTAATTTTAAGGGGGGTAGAATGTAACACCCCAAGATTTTATAAGATATATTCTTTTTAATTTATTTCATATCTTCTATTGAATGCTACACCAAGATTATCTTGCACTATATGAAACAACATATTATCTTTCAGTATACACAACACAAATCTTGGATCATGTTACACACAATTTCAAGTTCGTTTGATAGAAGTTATTCTATGCAACATTGAGTGTATATATATATATATTCAATGTATAAATGAAATAAAATTGTATTTTATTATAAGAAACAACAAAGGAATCATGAACTACACGCAACCCTGACTTGGCTTGCATTACACGCAATCAAGACCTTCTCCGATAGAGTGTGTAGTACGCAATACCAAGTTTCACAAAATGAGATATTATTATAATATTATTATGTACTAGCCGTTATGAATTGTAATACCCACTTTTTTAAATGTTATAAATTGTATCATTCAAAATGGAATTCATTGTTTGATTCAGAATATCGAAATTAGCCTAGGTTGAATTTCTGGTATTTTTCTAAAAACTTTCAATTTTTGATGAAAAGTGAAAACACTGGGATACTATTTAAAATCTGACTATTTATTAAAATAATTATTTATTTCATTTAAATTTATTATAGGAAAAAATTGATACATAATAAAAATATATGTTCAATGTAATTCATTGGAGTCATTTTATAATAATTTTAGATATATAAATATTTTTATTGAACTTTTCACCGTCTTTTACCCCACCTCCTAGGAGAATTTGAAAATTTACATAAAACATAATTTTAACTCTTCATTGATTGGAATTTATAAAATCTGAGAGACATGGTTATTATCAAGGAGTAATATGTGGTTCAATAAGATAAAAATAATTTTTACTGAATAGTAACTTTTGACTTTTATTTACCACGATTAAAAGTAAATAGGGTGATTAAGGTAAAAGTTATATTATTATTACCTTAACACATGTCCTAATTCGATTGGATAGGTGTAATTCGACCAAAACCAATCTTAGGAATAAAATATTACCCTTTAGGTCCACTTGGTTCAGATAAGGACAATTATTATTATTTTATTTAAAAAAAGAGTTAAAATAGATTAAATCATAGTTTAATAACTAAAACATTTTTAATATTAGGTTATAGATAAGATAAATTAGACTATAAATATTCATTATAAAGAAAAAAAATTTCCTACATAATGGTGTATTATTTAAGAATTTTTAGATATTAAATAATTTATTTTATTTATGACACAATGGTGATGTAGTAATTACCTAAATAATGAAATATTAAAATAACTGATATAATAAATATCCAAATAAATGTAATTTGAGACGTTTTATGAATTAAACTAATTTTCATGGTTAATATTACATGTTAGAATTTATTTAATTAACTTTTTTAGAACTAATCATGCTATTATGATTTTCACAAAAATCAATTACCAAATAGTGTCAAAATTGACATAAAATAGTTTTGAAAACAAATATTATATTATTAATTGTTATTATATTTCTAAAAATCAATGGTTCAGAAAAATGACTTAGATATGGTTATATATAGTAATAATGAACCACTTGGGTTTTTTTTGGCTTGTTATTGTAATTTTATTAACCATATAGTGTAAGAAAATAAGAGGACAAGGTAAAAGATAAATTATTTATCTTAGAGTTAAATTTAAATGATAAGTTTAAAATAGTAACATAAACTTTTCTAAAACCTATTTTTTGAGAGGCTTTTGACCCATACCCACTTTAGCTTCGAAATAAATCAATTTGGAGCTATTATAAACCGAATATGACTTTATTATAAAATAATATTTTAAGTTTTTTCCTAAAGTGCCCTCGCCTCCCTTATAAAAGGGCACCTCCTCCCTCTTCTCTTTACAAAATATTGAGCTATAAAACTCAGAAAACCCCTGAAAAATACCCTTCTCAACTTCCATTGAAACATTATAGAGGTCATGGTGTCATCAAATGACCAAATCTAATGCCTTAAGAGGAAGCTTAAAAGAGGTTCATCAAAGAAGAGGTAATATCTTCTACCGATTCTTTCAAGTTTCTTTCTTCTACAACTTTTTCTTAATTAGTTGTTTCATTATAAAATAATAACATCAGTATCAATAATATACTGATATTTTATTATAAATATGAAACAAACCCATTTCACCTTCATTCCATCCTACAGAAAATGAAATCATCGCGCGTGCGTACGTACAGAATACCCTCTCCACGTCGTGGTGTAATCTGTTTTTCCACTACCACCTTACTTGGATGTGTATAATGGGGTAAATAATAACTATATATAGTTATTATAACATCATACTGATTTTGAGATATTATATCATCCAATCCAATTCAATTAAATAATTATGGGAACGATATAATCGCTCGTGCGTACGTACGGATTACCGTCTCCACAACGCGATGAGATCCATTCTCCATGTTAAACATTCAAGAATGATTATAAAGTATATATAATGAATAATAATTAAACATATGACATGATAAAGCTACTGGGTTTATGTATATATATATATATGTTTCATCTACTTACTTCAATTCAAGTTAACAAGGAAAGGGATACAATGTTCATGAGTACGTACGGCCTACCGTCTCCATGAACAGTGTATTTAATTTAATTTGTATATCTATTAAATATATATATACTGAATATATATGATATATAAATCATGATTTACATTATATATGTATGTAAAACATGATATATGTAATAATAATATCAATAACAACAAGTCAAAACACGTACGATAAATAAAATGATTTTAGCCAAAACTCTGCTTTAACAGTGAATTTACAAATGAACGGGTTATATAAAGTCATAAGTGAACCATATATGATATCATAACAACGAGTATGATTCTGTAATACATCAATTACATTATTTAAATCATTATACAGGAGATTCAGATACGTATGAAACATATCAGACCTAAGGTAAGGGATAACTTTTCCAATCTCGTTTTTATCCGAGATTGTTTATTCGTATGTATTTACTGGGGATATATTTATCATCCATGTCCCTATTTTATAAAAATAGTTTCATATATGTTTAAATTATTTTTTACCCATTTTTACTTTTACTATATGGTATGTAAGGAATCTTTCTTTTTATTACAATACGTGGTACTTTTTGGCTTTTGTGGGAAAAGTACGAGGAGAATGTTTTTTTACTTATACAGCATGAACATATTTTTATAGTTTCAGAAAACATTATTTTCATGGAGTTTACTCTACAAGATTTCATTCTTATTTTCAATAAAATCCTTTTCTTTTAAAATTGTGTGGCATTTTCTGAAATGAAAATTATTTTTAAGAAGAAAGGATATTTTCCTCAAGAATTCTTTTCAAGTGTTTTTATCATAACCATTTTCCATATAAGATGACATTATTTCATATGTGTATGTTTCAAGTAAAATATCTATATGATTTACATGGTTTAACTTTTCTTATGATGAAATTATATCAATTTGTTTTATACGGATTATGTTATGATGGGATGATGTTTGTGAAATCCATTTCTATTCTTTGGGTTTGATTAATGATTCATGTTTTTGTTGTGGCACAAGTAACAATGATTTCATTATGATATGGGTGGGACATATATCTCCCTCCAATTAGTTGGGTAAATATTTATATCTCATGAGATAGACAAGGATTGAACAGTAAGTTAATCTAGTACAGTGATATAGGACTGGAACGTGGAGTGAACTCTATTCAGAAAGAGACTTTGTCCACTAAGAAGGTCTTGGAAGCAACACCTTGGCTTCTATGGAAATAATATAATTTTATTAACGGGTTTCCACAATTACATGTTTCATTCCCATGCTATTTTATCATGATTGATGTTCCTTTATGATATATGCCTTATATACTTCCAAGATTTATGTCTTTGCACAAGATTATGAAATTTAGATATTATGTTCAAGTTTTTTTCATTAAAATGTTTAAGGATTGTTTTATGTTATATATGTTTACCTTTACTGAGCTTTTGAGCTCACCCTTTTTATGTTTTCTTTTCCACAGGATATAAAGAATGATTTTGGGTAAGAAAACAAAAAGGGGAAGATCTTTATGATAGTTATTGAAGATGTTTCACCACGATTAGAAGATTTTGTTCTGAGTTTCCAAATACACTAAACTATTACGGTCCTTGTGTGTTTGTTTTAATTATGTGTTAAGTACTCTGAAAAAGTTATGTATTGTATATGTACGTCAAGTACGGATCTCTACAATTTTCCAACCAGATTATTTCACCAAGGCTCTTCTTCAGTGATCCTAGGGAAATTCTCTAGGATCATTCACCGAATCTTGTGTCCCTACCAATCGTTAGAGAAGGAAAATTTGAATCGTAATTTAACACATTTCAGATTCCTTTCATCATTAAACATGTCTCAGTGTTTAAATGTGTTTTAGCGTTAAACACATTTCTGCATTGTCACATTATTTAGATGTAGCGTTGATGAGTCAATAAATCACAATACTGATGTATTACATTGAAATGATAACACAAAAATAATTATTTCAAATTATTTTATTCTTAAAATGTCTACAAATTAACTTTCGCAGTCAACCCATGTTGGTTGATGTTTGGATACACCGAAGGTAACATGCCATTACGTACTCAATACTGGTATATGATTTCCAATATGAGTTACCATTTATGTGTTATTTTTATTTTAAAATAAAATAATTTTTTTTATAATTTATTTACAGTTACGTTTTTTAGGTTTTCTATAGAAGAATAGTTCCTTTTAAATTTATGTTGCACCTAGGGTAAAGATGCTGCTATATGGTCAAATGTGCCATTATATTTCTGATTCGATCAACAATGTAGATGATATTCATGTTTTTTTAGAAAACTGCTCAATCACCCTATTTAAATACATAACATTTTTTAAAAGATCATTTTGGGCACCCTCTACCTCAGAATCACTGGTCGTCTCTGCATCTGGTCTTGTAATTTCACCAATAATTTTCTTAAAATAAAACCCAGAAAATCCGAGTCATTAGATATCTAACACCTTTAAATTTACCCACCATATAAAATTGAACAATTAAAAAAAATTTGGACATTATTTTTTTTTTTAAAAATGATCATGAACCACTCCAATTTTTAAATATAGAGAAGAGAATGACAGAGATCATTAAATTAAATATGATTACGCCCTTGTAAAGATATAATGTTGTAAACATTATATTAATAGAAATAATTTATATAATCTAGGGTCCACTTGAAGCTCAATAGTTTTATACATTATAAATCCAAGAAAAACTTCTTCTCTATTTATTATAACATTTAAAATGTATGCCTAATTGAATTATTTTATTGATAAAATTCTTGAATGTTGTGTTAATTTCCAACACTTCATCACATTATTTCTCAATATCCAAATGCATGAAAATAATTTTATGGTAATTTATCAAATGAGGTATCATATAATTTTTCATAAAAAATTGCGAAAACTCACTTCTTAACATTATCCATTATAATGTTTCTTCAATTATTTCATAGATTATGATTTCATGTAAAAATATATTAGATTCATCACTAATAAGTAACTCTTTCTTCTAATTGGATTATGATTCTGAGCCATATGAAGGATTTTAACATGTAACATGATTTTGAATTTGAGGAAGTGGTTTTAGTTTTGAGGATTAATGATCCCTTCTAAGAACCTCTAATATACTCAAAGATATTTTAATCCAATTAGGAATTATTTGGATTGATGATGATTAAATGTTGATGTTGAAACATTCGATCACACTAAGGATTTATATATAGATAAAATTATTGGTTCCCCTGACTAAGAAGTTAATAATAATTTTTGGAACTCTTCAAAAAGTAGGATATAGAATTTAATACAGTTACATAATTATTTTTTTGCAATTGAGTTTATGGGGTCATTATATTGTAATGTTAAATTTTTTTAATCATGTTCCATTACTATACCAGGAAGTTCAGTCAGAGGAATAACCTATGACCATTTATTAAAAGAAATAAAAAGTGCAGTAAATAAGGAGATGGATGAGGGCCAACATCTTGCCCAAACCCAATGAGAAGTACCCACCAAACATAGCCAATTACAAACCAAACCATTACACCCAAAACCAAAGACCCATACTGCTGATTCAACACTTCAACCAGCAGTTCATCATCTTCATCAAACAAAAACATCAAAACAAATCAAGGCGTCTCGGGCAGAACGTCACCTCGAGCCATACCCCTGCAGCGTTCATCGCCGCCGCAACCAAAGACGTCGGCGAAAACCCTCAACCAGCGCCGTCAAGACTTCAACAACGCAACAACACCGCCACCTATTTCAATGAGGGAGGAACCCTCAGCACAACTCATCGTCATACCGGCAAATCACCAAAAAAACAGCAGGACCGTCGGAAATCAAACCACCGCCGAAACCGAAGACACCGCCGGTTCCATTGCGGCTTCAAATTCTCATTCACCCTGATTCACCAAAGCCCTGAACAATTCCCGAAGAAACTCGTCCACACAGCCACTGCAACACCGATGATGTCACCGGACCAAAACCAGAACACCTTGGCAGCAGCAAAAGCATCCGCATAAAACAAATCAAGCAAAACTCGCATTCAAGCACCATAATCCATCACGAACATCAAAACCAGAACCAAAAAACTGAAAGACAACAACAAATCACAGAATCCCGAAGACAGCCGCAAGACCTTGCCGAAAATAATCCCACAATAAAGGTGAAGGGTAACATCATTCACCTAAATTATGTTAAGGAGTAGGATCCTCATAGTTTTTTTTCTAGAGATGATGAAGGTTCAACAATCAATATTACTAATCACACATTAAATAAATTATAATATATAGAAAGATAAAAATATTAAGGAAAAAATGGTGATGATGGTTTAATTGTGGAAATATAATCTCCAAGCCATACTATAAATCCTCTATATAGTTTTCTTAATTACAAAATTTTTAAGCACATAGAGGAGATGTATTTTTATCATACTATGGACATGAAAACCACTAGGTAGATCATTATATTGTTGGAAAATGGAATTTAATCTAGATAAAAAATGATGAAAATAAATAATATCCCCAAATAGAAGATATATTTTTTCAATCCAAGTGGTTCTCCATGGGCACAAACATGGGGTGAATTAGTGTAGCCATCATTTAATGGGTTTTAATTTATACCTTAGTTGTCAAATATTTTTTAAAAACAATTTACATGATTAATATAGATGGTTCCAATGATGTTCACATTAACCCAATCCTATTAATATTTATAAAATGAATAAAAATATCAATACACACTATTTTTACAAGGTCCAACTCTAACGAATAAAACTACTACTTGTTTGCTTCGAATCCCATCAGGGAAAACGTTTATTACCACCAATATATTTTATTAATTACATTTCCCTTACTAGGAAACAAAAAATGGATTAGGAATGTATCATCTATTTATCTAGGATAAGCATCGTCTACTTTCTTTTACTTGTATCCCAAAATACAATATATCATTCAATCCTATGTCCCCTGAATGTATAGTGTCATTGATTATACTTGAACCATAATTAAATCATGGGTATAGACGTGATCCAATGAACATGTATTCAATTTGTAACATATAAGATATAAACATCCATTAATGTTGGGATTTTTCTTCACCTTAGGAACATTATGATTTTAAATCACAATGGATCTTAAATATCATAAATTCTCAATGTTAATGATAGGATGAAATAACACCATTGGATCCTCCTATAATTTATCACCTTATGAAACATGGTTATATAAAATTCATTTTATTCTTCCACTTTAATGCATTAGTGTACTCATGTATAGATTATTTTACCATTTCAATATAAATATGGTTTTCCTATGGACGTAGTCTCGAGTTCTCTTAAAGTCGCATACCAACACTCTTCATTTTTTGGATGGTTTTTATTAATAAAATAATGAATATTATTGAAATAATATTTTCTTATTTTTGATATGGAATGTGTATTATTTTTTATAGGGTCTTTTAATTTTAATTCTTATTCAAAACTCATTAAAATAGAGACAAGGTTTTCCTTAAAAAATCTTTAATACTCAGGTGTTTCCTTCCACATCAGATATTTGAATAACAACTTTTATTTTCCCATGAAATCCAAAACCCGAAATTCAATAAAAATGCCTATCCATAAATGCATAGGCACATGAACTATGATGTGATTGTATGACTAGGAACATAGAAATTACATTAACTCATATATTTATTTTAATCACAATTCACATGATCAATAATTTTTCCAATACAATGAATTCTAATGCATGAATCTTATGGAATTATCTCTTTTTCTTTAGAATGTTATCTTCTAAACTCCGTCAATTTTTAATCAAAAGACACCTTATGAGGTATTTTTGAATTCATGATGGTATTTATTAGACATTATGAGTCTTATACATTTAAAATCTTATGAAATTCAATACAATATGAGGTGACCTATCTTAAAAATCATACATTTTGTTTGAGATAGATATATTGCATAATTATGCATTCATACATTATCTTCATATCATACAGAATCTATCTATCACATAATGTATCTAATGTATTGTGAGTTCATACTTTCATATGTTCTTGGAATATCAAATGATGTCTCGTATCTGACATGATCCATGTATCATAAAAATTTTACATTGTAGTTGTTTCCCACATAATAAATGTTGGCCAATCATCTACAAGACTTCTATCATTTAAAAATTCCTAAAACAGGGTTATCATATTATGAGGCATGATATATTAAAATATTTGGTATAATATGAATATATCATCTTATGAAGACTATTATCTTTTCAAACAGTTTTATCTTATGAAAATATCATATCATATAAAGACAATCATGCATACTTGGAAACTGTATCTCATGAGAAATAGTTATTACATAACTATCATAAGAATTTCACATATCTTATACAACGAACTATATAATAATGTCATTATATCACATGTGAAACTGATTTTAAATATTATATAAATATTAGAAAATAATGTGTCAATAAAAAACTTTTCAGCATACGATATTAGACAATGTTATAAGTTCCAATTATCATACAAAAATAGCTTCTACATCATAAAAAATCCTCAAATACTTGAATACCTACTTCAAACTGTTTTGATTTTTTCTCATCCATAAGAAATAAACATCAAACATCATCCAAAGGATCTCCATGTATTGATAAATTAATGTGTATGTTCAATAATCCATAGATGGATCTTATTTACTTCATTTATAAATTATATCGATTATCCAAAAATGTTAGGAGCATAATTATGAAAGAAATTAACTAAATTTTATAGAAAACACTTACGGATAATTATTAGTAGAAATTATTATGTATATAATAATATCAATTTTAACATATAAATTCTTTACTTGAGTCTATCCCACCTATCTCTTCATGAAATATTGATAACGTTATTTTCAATTTTTGATGGTATCATTCACAAATCCTTTTACATTTGTATTCATAGAATATTAAGAATAAAGAAAATGTTTCCAAAAACATATTGAATCTGTAATTATAGATAAAATTTTATATATTCACTTGGGATTTTCCGAACATGTTACTGATGTTTTGGATGATAACTTATTGACTATTAAAGAGTAAATTCATGTTGATATTCTTAAAAAATAGTTTATTGATGTTGTTTATCCCATGGATGTAGATAAAACTATGGATAAATAGGGAGTTATTAATAACGTTATTTTTACTCATATTAATAAGTCACAAATTACTATTAAAGTCTTTACTCATTTAGGGAGAACACCTTTAGCTCAACTAATGATCAATATTTATCTTGAATCTCATTGAGAAGATATTTCATAATAAAATTTCCTTGTAAAGGTTGAATCTTTTGATTACTCTAATGAAGTACCAATGTGTTCCTCTGGTTATATCTTGATAAATCATATTATCCATGTTCCACTAAAATTATCTATTTAAATGAAGTAAAAGTATAATTAAATATCTAGATATTTTAGGGGGATCAAATTGAAAAATAATGTATCAAATAATGTTGTTATGTTTTTAAATAATTCACTAGTGGGATATTATGGGGATTTAATTGAATGGATAACTTCATTTAAAATATTTCTCGGATAAAAGAATGTATTTTTTATTATAATGAATGATAATTTCACTTTTTATATTGATTAGTAAATGGATATGGACACTTATTATTAACGTTTTCACAGTTGTTTTTATTTTTCTGCTTATATTCCATGGGAACTTATATGATTTTGTTGGTAGGATGGATGAACTAGGTTGGGTTTTATTTTTAGTAATATTTTTAACTTGTATTTTCCTTTATTTATAATAAATTTTGATTCAATATTCCATTTTTGATTAATAATTTTTATTATTATTTCTATTCTTGAATTTATGGGGATTTTTTGAGGTAATTTGGTATATTTTGGTTTTATACGATCCTTTACATTTATTTCATATTTTATAAATAATAATTCAACTTTTTTCATTATAATTTTAGAGTGATGAGTGCATATAATTACTCATGTGTATTACCATTATGGATATTATTCTGTATGATATATATATATATTTGTATTCATCCTTATTGAATGGATTGATTGAAATTAAAAAATATGAGATTAGTATGACATATACTTATGGTTTTTATTTTTACATGGTTATTTTAGGTTTTAAATTTTTGATATACCACCAGTGTATATGATCACAAGTATATAGTTTATCCACATTGATAAATTAGAATTATAACACTAGTTATATCCCACAAAATTATTATATTCTCCCCATATTGGTATGCACTGGGTGGGTTACTATGACTACATTTGTATAGTTTCATTTATTGTGATTGAAAATATGAAACAAAAACATATCCTATTTGGTATATATCCTTATTAATGTTGGAATATCTCCAAGACAGAATGAATCTCTTAATAATCGCATCAGGATAATTTATTTTACTTTATATAATTTCAAATTTATTTTTCCCAAAGTCTTGTTTATATTATATTGATTTTAATATATTTCATGTACGGAATTTTTTTTTGAAGAATTTTAAATTTTTTAGGATGTGGTACTACTAACAATAAAACATTATTATGTTTTTATGTTTAAAATTTGCACTTATTATTTCTATACATATGACTATGTCATGATAATTATTTATTATTAACTATTTTTTTGGTAAATATTAATATTTATTGGAAATCAGTCACTAATAGTATTTTCAAACTCTTAGTAATAGATTATAAAAAATTTCATTTAGGGGAAAACCCTATGGTTAATGGAATAATTATGTTAGAAAAATGTTATAACTTTTTTTTCATTACAAGTGATATTGAATTTATTTATAAGAGATGGTAGTTATAAGTAATTATAGATTATATGTTGGTACATGGAAGTGAGACTTGAAATCATAACAAAATAATATAACATTATTTGACACCTAAATTAAATAGGTGGTCTATGGTTGAATAAAAAAGTGTCTAATTAATTCATTTATTTTTTTAGGTCTTGATGTATCATAGATAATATGAAGATAAAAATTGTTGCAGGTTAAAGAGTTATATTGGGATGAGCTTACTGAGGAGTCAAATTTCTTATGTTATATCATATTCTTCATATATTAGAATCTCTGTGAATATTTTTAATTTTTTTAAAAAAACTAGTCAATGATATAATAAATCAAATTCACATTTATTAATAAAGTGATTTTCATTATTAAAATATTAAATACTTTTTAAATCAAAACGTAAATAGTTTTAATAAAACTACTTTGTTATATGTTTTTATTTAAAATATTTATTTATAAATTATAGAATTTTTATTTGAAAATATTTATATCAATTTGTAAAAAATGATATCAAAATTAAATTATGGTGATTTTTTGGATTTTCATTGGAAAATATAGTTTTTTAGTAAACTATGAAAAATAATGATATTTTTAAAAATTCATTTGGTTTGAATAAATTAAGTAATTTTGAACCCCAATTATTTTTCAATATTAATTAATAATAAATTATTATTATTATATATTTAATTCACTTTAATTCTTTATTGTAAAAATTATATCTTATTTTCGTATAAGTTTGTTTTTGGGCATAAAAATGTTTTTTTGGAAACATTAATAATGTGAATAATGTTTCAAAATTATTATTAATTAAAATAATATAGATGGTTAAATGATTAGAATGAAATTTATATATTATTTTTAAGTAAATAATAACTTATATTCATTAAATGATTATTATTATTATTTTAATTAATATAAAATCATCTTTTCCCAAAAATACTCTTCTTGGAAACCCTCATTTTCGTCACATCTGTGGGTTTTTTTAAAATTAAAATATTCCAAGTATGTGAATTTAATAAGTTAAAATGGATTAAATATTAATAATAACAGTAATTTATGTCATATAATATGGTAAATATTATTTCAAACAATAAGGAATAGGTAAAATAGTTAAAAAATAATTTCCTCGATTAAGGTAAAATTTTATTACCAAGGGGTTAAACTAAAAGGATAAAGGTTTAAAATGTATACAAAATTTATAAAATATATTTCATGGAAATATGTATTAAATATCATGTCTAATAATTGGTTATATTATATTTTTTATCCTTTCGTCATGTGAAAAACATGGGTAAAAATTTTCTTTTAAAAAATTACAAGTGTGCCACACACATCGCTTATAAAAATCCAACACTATCTTATCCTATTCACACAATAAAATCCCATTTTACCAAAAAAAAATCCTTAAAAATAAATTCCTTAACTCCATGACCACATCTTAGATCCCTTCATTTTTTCATAAATCTATCCTATATATATTTTGGTTCTTAGCTAAGGATGTTTCTCAAAGAAGTGGTATCGTGCTTAACTAAGCATCTTTATTATATTTTTTCTTCCATATACATCAAATATTCTCCAATAATACTTATATAATAATAATATTATCTTAAATATACTTATAAATTATTATGTTAATGTAAAAACCGAAATCCTTCTCATCTTTCATGAACATGAATACAAAAAAATTTCATATATATGGAAGAATACTACCTCATGAACCGATGACATTTGTTTTTAATAATTTCCTCTCATGGATAGTTTTAATGATGTATTTAAATTATATTTACAAATATTTTTATCATATTTAATCATATGTAGTTATGATATCACATATAGCTTCTTACCTTCCCTCTATAGGGGATAAAATAATGTCGCTCATGTATATTGTGGACTACCAGCCCGCGAAGGTATGTGAATCAATTTTCCCTAACACATTAAATGGTAGATAATTAGGATAATTGTACTAATATATGTGATATAATTAATTAATAATAATGTTAATTTCATATTTATCATTCTTAAAACATCATATATCCTTTAAAAAATTATAATGTCATTCGTGTTAGTATGGACTACCACCTCCACAAAGTGATTTGATTTGTTTTCATCACGACAACACATTAATGATATATATATGTATATTTAATGAAATAATACTTTATTTATGATATTATCATAATTATTTAAATACAAAATATTTATTACTTTAATTTTATAATGATCATTTAAAAATTAAGATGTTACTCATGTGTATGTATGGCCTCCCATCACCATGATTGTAACATAGTATATTTTTCAAAAACATATTACATGACAGATTTTAAAAACAATAATTGATATTTAGATATGATAATCATGTAATAATTATTATTCTACATATGTCTAGCGATGACCTATTTGACTAATAGTCAACCTACCAATGTAATTTTTGACACGTATGCCAAATATCATCGAAACACGTGACGTAAAATTAGTTAATTATGTAATTCTATATAAAATCATTATATTATAAATAGAATAATAATAAAATTGAAAATGTTTCTCATGAAATTAAATATGAGACATAATGTTTTTGACACAATAGGATGAAGTACGTATGTGACAAATCAGGGTTAAGGCAATGGACATTGTCTTAATTTCCATTTCATAAAGAATATTTTATTGTTATATACCTATATTGTGTTGTAAGCTGTATATATTTCCCATTTCACATGTTATATAATGAATTTGTTTATTATCAGGGTATTTAATGTTCATTTAATGTTTTATTTCATAATCATAATAATTAAATTGTTTCCTAAGTGAGAATGTTATTTTTCATTTAAAAACCCTATCTTTTAAAGTGTTTTTTCCAACTATTTCTCGTCCATATCAATGTTTTTAAAATTATTCTTTGAAATATTTTTTATAGTAATAATTGATTTATAATGTAAATTTATGTCTTTCTTTACTTTTTTTCAATTATTTTTCATAATTAATCTTCTTACATGTTTTATATGTAACATTTAGAAAAAAACAAAAGGGGTATTCTATTTTAATTTATATGGTGGAAATTTTTATTTACAAGGGTAACCATTATTTTATGTTTGGAATTCTTTTTAATAATTTATGTTTCACTAAAATAAAATAAATGTTAATTTTTTTGTGTATTTTTCTAATGAATTTTCTTCAAATGAAAATTGTATTTTGGTACTGAATATAAGATTTCAAAAATAAACGGTATTTTGTTATTGAAAATTGGTTTTCTTAATAATACGGTATTTTGATATCTAATGTGAGTTTCATATGAGATTAGAATGGTTTTTTGAATTTTTTTATTATGTAAAGTAGAAATAATAATTTTTTTATTCATTATATGTTACCTGAAGATTATACATGATAAATGGGTGCATCCATATAGTTCTAGCTGATCCCATTAGAACATATATCATGGGTGTTCCAAAAAGCTTCATCTGATCTCCTTTTAGAATTAGCAATGGGTGTGACTATATAACTATAAAATTCAATTTTTAATGATCCATGAATTAAGAAGAGAGAATCTGGGATTTGAAAGAGTGTCACATGTAAGGATTTAAATATTTTCTAGTGCCTTCTAACATGGGATTAAAATCGGTATTTAATGTGATTATTTATTTTCTCAAAATTTATTTGAGTTGATTTCCATAGGTTTTTATTATTTTCGTTGAGAAAAATATGTGTTTTTTCAAGTGAAGATGATTTTCTTTTCTCAATGAATGCAGATATAAATGAAAAACATCTGATATGTTTCCATGTTTTTCACTAAACTAATAATTTTTATTCTTTTTATGTCCCTTAATGAGATTTTTGTGGTCATCCCACGTTTAAAAATTATTTTTATAGGCTTCAATGATGGTTAAGGGAAATGAAGAAGTCAAGTTTAATGTTTTTAATTTTCCCATGATAAAAAGTCTAGGTTTATTTTAAAAGTTTTATATTATATGAAAAATCGATACCAATCGGATGTGTGTACTCTATAATATATATTATTTTTATGTGTGAGAAATGTCTTAATTGTTTAAAACTCTAAACGTGAAACTACACTAAAATAGAACAAATGATAATTCTTGAATAAAAATCGGGATTATGTTATAATTAAGGGAGGGTTCTTATAATTTGTATTTGATTCTGGTTTAGATAATTATAAAGATTAATATAATTATAATATATTCCCCATAAATTGATTTACCTTATTGTTATTCTGAAATGATATATCAATCGAAGAATACTATCTTTTTTCATATAAAATATATTATTTAGGATTTTTTATTCTTGAAGAAACTGGGATGCTATAGTTGAAATACATTGAGAGGAATATATAGTTCAAACTAATCATCTCAAGATGATTTAAAATGAGATATAATAGTATATTTTGTAGTAATAGATCAGTAAAACCGAGCTACAGATGTTTATGGTATCCATGATAGAGAAGAATCCAATAAAACCTGAATAAACATGCCTGTAGTTGAGCATTAAGTGAGGAAACATACCCAATAGTTCAGTGGGTCATCTCAAATAGTGGATGAAAGTGGTCGGATTAATAATTTAGGGAAGAAATTTGAAGACAATGGTTATTTGGAACATCAAATGTAAGCCCCTATATTTACCATTCTGAAGCTGAGCTTATCGATAGTGGTATTTGGATAAAAATATCACAGAGAAAGAACATATTTATTACATGAAATGGGATAAATTTAATGAAATTTTCCTTTTTTGATATTACTTTAATGTTTTTTGTTAATTATGGAAAACAATTTCTGGAATTAAGGAAAAAGATGATGACTTTATAGTTTCATATGAATAAAAAATCACAAGATTATCCACGTATGTGTTTGATTTTATTTTTCACATTGATAATAAAATTAAATTATTTTAATTAGGAGTCAAACCATGTTTATGAATAGATTTGTGTGTATGTAAATTTAAATGTTATGATAATGTGGTTCATTGTGATAAGAATGATTATATGGATTTTGATAAAATTTATGTTCCTCAAGATTAAAACAATATGAAAAGATCAAGGTTCATGGGAATAGATAAGAAATAAGATACATAGTTGGGGGTAAGCCCCTAAAATTTTCCAAGTGTAGTAATAAATATTTTATTAATATTTGGTAGGATATAGAAAGTGTTTTTGTTTTTGTCTGTTTGGTAACATTTCATGTGACTATAAAGAAAAGTGTCCCTAACTACAAAATAATGGGGCAAATAAAAGCCTTTTAATTGTGAGGTGTTTTAGTTGAATTGATTTGGTTCATTATTCTAACATTGTTTCAAGGTTATATGTAGAAGGTATAAATCAGCAAGGCCCAAAACAAAAAGGTGTCAAAATTTCATTTTATATAATTAGATTTGATGTTGGAGTGTCAAATGAAGGGTTGACAAGTATGATACAAGTTTATTTGAATTAGGATAATGCCCTATTTTACTCTA
Organism: Viscum album; assembly: GCA_963277665.1. Lineage (NCBI taxonomy): Eukaryota > Viridiplantae > Streptophyta > Magnoliopsida > Santalales > Viscaceae > Viscum > Viscum album. Next base: position 63,451,591 of record OY728151.1, on the reverse strand, counting down.
GATCTTAACATTATTTCATTTCTAATATGTTTTAATGTAAAATGAAAATATCAAAATTAAAAAAGAAGATATATCTTTGATGTAAACTCTAGGTGGATGCATTAAAGAAACCAAAATTTATAGTAATCGTCATATTTCTTTAGTGGGATGGTCTTTCCAAAAAAAATCTAGGTGAAATAGACATAACTGAGTTTGATATGATTATTTTTAACGACTGTAATTTATTTTATCATGATTGGATAGATTATAGTGTTAACAAATTCCTATTCACCTTTTTTGGGCATTTCACAACCTACCAAGAAGATTATAAATTAATTAAAGATGGAACCAAATGTTTTCTAGATCAAATTATTTAAATAAAGTAACTATAAAAATTAGTTATGTTCTAGTAGTGATTAAATACATGGATTAATTTCCAGATGATTTTCATCGTTATATTCATGATCGGGAGGTTGAGTTTTACTATAGATTTTTTGCATGATTGTAAGCCTATTTCTAAACCAAATTATCGAATGGCTGAAGAGGGACTCTTATAATTAAAAAAGAATATATATAAGTTTTCAAAAAATTGTCTCATTGAACCAAAAGAATCACCAAGGGGTTACATTGCCTTTATTTTTAAAAATAATGATAGTTCAATGAATATTTTCTTTGACTATAAATATTTGAATAATATCACTTTTATGAAAAAGGTTACTTTGCCTCATATCAATGATTTGTTTGATCAGATCTAGGGAGATAACTATTTTTCAAAGGATTAACTACGGTCTGGGTACCACTATCTAAAAATAAAGGAGGACGAAATTCTGAAGACTAAATTTCATACTAGACATTGTAATTATGAGCATTCAATTATGTTGTTTGTGTTTTCTAATTCACCTGTTATATTTATGGGCTTCATGAAAATATTTTTCCATGAATTATTGGATATATTTGTGGTTGTGTTTATTGATTACATTTTGGTGTATTATAAAATTCAATTGGAATATGGAACTTAATTAATTAATGTTTTTGAATCCTTATAGGAGAAGAAATTGTATGGGAAATTTATTATGTGTGAAATTTGGTTACAAAAAATTTATTTCAGTGAAAAAATTATTTTTAAAAATTTTATAAAGATTAAATATGCTAAAAATAGTAGATGAATAATGGAAAACCGCCAAAAATAAAAAATATATTATTAATTTTCATGGATTAGAGCATTAATACCAACAGTTTGTGAATTGTTTTTCTATTATAATGGCTAAGTTAAATCGAAAAGGCATTAAATTAATATAAAAAAAGTACATGATGTTTTTTTATAAAAAACTAAAAATAATATTAGATAATTATCTAGTTTTTGTACTACCTAATAGAAATATTTAATTCATCATCTATAGTGATAATTCATTATAAGGACATGGTTGTGACTTAATACATAATGATTTGGTAATTTCTTAATCTTTACATCAGTTGAAACAACTCGAGTTAAATTAACCTACACATGATCTGGAATAAGATGTTGTGGTTTATGATTTAAAAATTTTGAGGCATCATTTGTATGAAGTAAAGTGTAAAAATTATAATGGATATTTTTTTATTTTTATATAAACAATGAAATAATGTAACATAAGTCCGAGAATATGGATGAAAATGATAAACGATTATGATTACATGATTCATTACCATCTTATAAATGATCACAAAGTGGATGATGCTTTGAGTCAAAAAAATAAAGAAACATTAGACATGTTTCATTTTGAACATGAATCTTTGGTTGATGTTTTAATGAATTTTGTCCTAGAATATGTGGATGTGTGGATATCTTCCATCATCTTTCTGGGTTTAGTGTAAGTGAATTCTTTAGAAAAATTATGTAATCTCAAAAAGATGATGATTCATTATATTAAATGGAGGAATTCATTAATAATGTTATTTTTCATGATTTAAATATTGATGAATAAAGTGTATTATGTTTTATAAAGAGATTATGTGTGCCTTTTGATTCCCAATCTAAGAAAGAGTTATTAATTGAAGATTATAGTTATTTGTATTCTATTAATCTGGGTAGCACTAATATTTATAGAGACATTTAAGAGTATTACAAGTGGGATCAAATGAAAAGATATAATGATGAATTAACCAATATTTTTATGAAATTTCATCAGTTTAAAATACAATTACTATTTTAAAAGTGAATGCTTCAAACAATTAAACACCAATGTGGATATGGGAAAACAAATCTGTGGATTTTGTGGTGGTATTACCAAACACTTCTCTAGGGAATAGTGTGATTTTGGTCTATGTTAATAGATTTACTAAATATATGAATTTTATTTCTATTAGAGATTTTATGTCAATGAATCATCATTACAGACTGTATCAAATAATGATATTCAGCATAAATGAATTTCTTTTCTCCATTATATTAGACAAGATTCCTGGTTCACATCTAATATTTGGAATGGAATTCACAATTCATTAGGTTATGAATTAAGTTCTTGTATAGAATTTCTTTTGAAATATAATGGAGAGTATGAGTAGAGAATTCAATTCATGGAATATATGATTCTTTCTTTTTTAAATGGATTTAAATTGAATTATGAGTCAACATTTTTCTTTGCTTGAGTTTTCTTATAATAATAGTTTTTATTATTGTATATAGAATGAATTGTTTGAGACATTATATGGAAAAAGGTTTAGAATGACAACTTATTGAGATGAAATAAAATAATGGAAGATTATGGGACCACAGTTAGTAGTGAAATGCTCTGATAAGGTGCATTTTATTCAGAAACATAATATGACATCTCAAAGATGGAAGAAAAGTTATACGGGTAACCAGAGAAAATTTCATTTTTTTGATGTAGGTGATCATGTCATTTTTAAATTATCTCCATAAAAATTTCGAATGCATTTTTTTAAAAGGGAAATATATATACATTATTAATTGGACAATATGAAATCCAATATAAATTTGAAAATTTTTCCTACCAATTACCTTACCTCCGAGTATATCTTAGGTAGACTACATGATTCATGTCTTGATGTTATGAAAATATGTTCTAGATTCATCTAGTGTCACGATCCCTAAATTAGTTTAGTTTTAAGATAAAATTTAATATGAGGAAGAGCCTATTCATATCATTAACCATTGATATCAAATTTTGTTAGATAAGGTTATTCAAAAGGTTATGGTTTTATTGAATAACTAATTGTTCTATAAGAATCATGATAATCTGAAAATGATATGAGGAAATGATATTACCACTTGTTTAATAAAAGAATTATATTGTGATAAGAAATTTACAAAAGGTGTAATGAATGTAACATCATAGGTAATTATATAAAAAATAACCTACACGTTTATTAATTTTTATATATTGAGTATAAAAATATTAAGTACTTTTTATAGAAAAAATGAAATAATTATAATTAAAAAAATTATAATGATTTTTTTTAACAGAATAAATTATTAATAATTAAATTTTAATTTTTTAAAATTAATATTATTTTATAAATCATCCTTTAGAAATTATCTGAGGTTGAATTTTTTTATATTTTACGAAAATATTTAATTTTTGCTGAATAGTGAAAATACTTATTTTTTTTAAAAAAAAAGTCATTTATTTTCAATAAATTAATTAATTTAAAATTACAAATTTGTTTTGAAATTTATTTAAAGAACCATAAGTATTATTTTTTGTATTTGTCCCACTTAAATTGTTTTTAATGAAATTTATATTGTGCTTTAGTATAATTTTGTTTTTGGGTATTGAAATTGCATTTCTCTGAAAACTTTTATCAAGGGTGTAATTTTTCTCAATATTGATCAATTAAAATAAAACCTAATGAGAAATGTCTTAAATTAAAATTATATACTATTTATCATTAAACATTAATTCCTATTTATACATTGATTATTCTTAGTATTATAGTTAATATAAAATTTTATTTCAATTGAAAAATACTCTTATTGGAAACTTATTTCATTGTTGCCTTTAAGTGTATTGTTTTAAATTAAAAATTTCAACTTATTGAATGAAATTTTTTAAATGGACTACATATTATTAAATAAAATAATTTATATCATATAAAAATTTTGACATAATTTTATACCATAATGAAAAGTGAAAATAAGAAAAATTAATTATTATGGTTAAGGTAAAAATTGATTTACCAAGTGTTAATGTAAAAATATGAAGTGTTAAAAATTACCTAAAAACTATTATAAAATAAATTATATATCCATATTGAGGAATTTTAATTTCTAAAGCTCTGTAGTGGTCTGTTTTGGATCCTTGTGTCTTGTTACATTCCATTTTGTGGGGTTCCAATAATGTCGAACATGTTTACGGCGGACTACCTCCTCACCAAGAGATGTGATCCGTCATTCTGTAGAATTTACAATGGAATGTAATAAGGTTAAAGTTAATTAATATATGAGTTTTTAATGAAATAATAATTATATTAATTAGTTATTTATAATTTAAATAATATAATATATAATTTTCTTAAATTAAAAATTGTTAACATCGGTTGTGTATATATGGACTATAGCCTCCACGAAGCGATATGGTTAGTTTTTTAATCACCAAAACATATGTATGATATATATAAGTGTATATAATAAAATTTTATTTTATTTATAATGTAATTATAACTCTATAATTATAAAATATTACATAACTTGTTTTCATAATGATGATTGAGAAATTGAAACGTTACACATGTGTACATATGACCTACAATCTTCATGATTGTAACAAAGTTAATTCATCATAATGATATTTCATGATTTTTTTAAATATTATATTTTATGTACAAATATGATAATTTTTTCGTGTTTATTATGCTGGATATGATGAATATTTTCCTCATTGACCAGTGTTCAACCCACAATTGTAAATATAGACACATAAGCCAAATACTTTCGAAACACATAACATTAAATTTATTGATTATGTAATTATTTAGGCAATAATATAAGAAAAATAAGAGGAATAATAAAATTGGGAGGGTTTCTCAATACTGTAAATAATTTAAATATATGCATTATTTTGGAAGATGAATATTGTATGTGATTAGTAGGATTCAAGGTAAGGGAATTCATCTATATTTCATTCAATGAGTATTATTTTGATGTTATTAACATATAGTAATTTAAAAAGTGTATATAAAACCCTTTTGATATTTTATATCATGAGTTTTTCTGTTATATGGATATTTTATACTTTTTAAATTTTATTACTTCATTGGGATAAAAATTTATATGTTTCCTATGTAATAGAGTATTTTTTTTTTGAATAAAAATCTCTTAAAAAGTTAAATCCCACTCTTTCTCTTCCATGTTGGTGTTTTTAAAATGGTTTTATGAATAGATTTATAAGAAAATACAATATATATAAATCATATTTTATTTACCTTTTTTATATTATTTAAATAAATCAAAATTTATGTTTTTATTTGTTTATAAGAAACTGTTTGAGAAATAAAAAAATTGAATGTTATATTTTTGAAGATAATGAATTTTCCACTCTTATTGAAAATATTTGATGTTTGGATTCCATTATAAGATTATCTGTTTTAGTAATTGAAATAAAATATTCCATTTTTTGGTTATTTTATAATTGATTGTGGATTTTGAAAAGAAATGTATTCTACCATTGAAATGGATTTTTAAAAGAAAATGGTATTTTCGTATTCAAAATGGGGCTTTAATAGAAATTTGTATTTTGATATACAACATTCATTATAAAAAAAAATTTAAAATATTTTTTTCAAACATTTTATGATGGAAAAGTGAAAAAAAAATTATTCATGATATGATATGTGGAAATTATACATGAGTAATGGGTATGCCTAGTTAGCACCTAGTGATCCCATTACATCTTATATGATGAGTGCACCTAGAAATATCTAGATGTTCCCATTATATCTTAAATGATGGGTGATCTCAGATAACACACCAATTCATTGGGTAATTTTTTTATATTATTAGGAAAAATTGATGGAGTTACCAAAGGGTATCCCGGCCGAATTTAGTTGGAATCTAGTTACTTCTGGTACATGATTAAACTAGGTTATGAATGTGATTATATTTGTTTACAAAATGGGTTTTAATTACTTTCTATCAATTTTATGGAATTATTTTAAATTTTTTTCATGTTTAAATGATTTTTTTTCAAATAACGTTGAGATAATGTTAGAAAATATCATTGGCTTTCATGTTTTCCAATCGATTAATGAATATATTTATTTTTATGTACTTTACATAGATTTTCGTGCTCATAAAAGTTTTTAAAATGATTTCGTAGTGATTAATGTTTGATAAGTGAAATGAATAATTCATGTTAACATTCATTAATATTTTCCATTAAATGATATCATTCACTATTTTAAATGTTTTAAATTATAAAAAAATGGACAGTAATCTGAATTGTGAGCATTATATTATATGGTTTTGTTATGTATGATTTGTGACTTAATTCTATAAAACTTTATACATGAATAGATATGAAAAGTTAAATAAGGGGAATTATAGATGAAAATTAATGATCATGTTTTATTTAAGGATTTTCCTTCTAATTTCAATAATATATCATATATGAATCTATCACACTAAGAAAAATCTTATAGTGAATATGAGATTGGATAAGAGTCTCCACATATGCATATTTTATATTTATATGTTCAATAAATAGTATTGAGGTTATGTATCAAATATATGAAATGAATTACTATATATGTAATAATCATGACATAAAAAATAATATGAAAAAAAACATATGTGAAAATAAGAAAACATTAATCAACCAATGAAATTATATGGGGAAAAAATAAAGGTATAACAAAAGTTCAAATCAAAAATCATTGTGAAAAAATAATATTAATTTCCTATATAAGTACCATGATTATACTATAGTGAGTGTGTTAAGAAAGTGGGGAATTTAAAATTGTATTAATAACCGAGTATAGGTTCATAAATGGTATTTAACCCAATTCAACTAATCTAAATTTCTATTATTTTTTCTATGCCTAAAACCTCAAAAAATCATCCTATAAACCTTTATGAACATATGGATAGTGATTAAATTGATTTAATACAAGAAAAATATTTTGAATTAGTACGGTAATCTTAAAATAGTTAGATAAACTAGGTTAATGTACATAAGTGAGTTTAATCTAAATTTGAATATTGTAATTAATCTAAATTAGGATGTCAATTTATACTAAAGGCATGGTTAGTAAACCTAGATATTCCCTATACCACACCAAAAATAATATCACTGATACGTATATATATATACATAGTATAACACTCAGCATTGAAATATATAAAAATAATAACATGGCCCTACTTTAATTAACAACATCTAATAAGTAAATCATAATCCATGGAAAAATACCACAAACCTATAAAAAACCAAAAAAATTGGATGGGAAACTAATCCAACACACAAACAATTAATATGAAACCTTGTTCATTAATTTGATGTTAGTTAACACATGAACTTATATCATAGGGGTGATTATGAAATATTTAGGTAAAGCTAAAACATTTCTCAGATTAAAATGCATACAATGAGAGTATACGACAAATTAGACAATATCATATCTACTAATACAAAAAATAATACTTGGTCTTTAACATTTTATCTCTATTGAAATTATTATTAAGGGTTATTCACACTGTCACAGCTAATAAATTTCATTTCACAGCCACTAAATGAGATAATATTTCTTATTGAGAACCATTATGTAAAATATTTCACGTTCATAGTGTACAATTTATTTTTAAAAAATGTATTTACTTATTTTTAAATTATTTTATTTTTTGAAAGAGGGGTTAGATCACATAAAAATTTGATATAACAATGGAATTCAAGATAAAATAACTGAATGAGAAATAGCATATCAAAATTGAATCATGATATACAATATATGAGTTTTAGGAAAAGATAATTTTATTTAATAAAATACAAAAATGTTATTATAAAACATATCCATCCTCTATCACCATTAAGGTGATATCAGATATATCCCAAAATTTTCCCTCTCTCATTTTCCACTTCTTATCCTATTTGGAAACTCCCAGCTCTTAGATAAATTATGCACTATTTTTATCCATTAGATCCTTGGAAAAAGAATAAGGTATGAAAATAGCATATTTCATGTTCATTGAGTTATTAAGCGGTGTGAGATCCATAGTTATTATATTATAACCATTTTTAGTTCTTTATTAAATATAATTATTTTTTTCATGTTATCAAAAAAATGTTAATGAATATTATATGGTTTATATACTTCATATATACAATCAATCATATCCGATGTGCTGAAGTGTTTTACTATGAGGGTTTGAGAATATTAGTGGTGACTGAGAGGTATAATCAAATTTTGGAAGAAATGGTTCCAACATTAAAATTAAATTTTTATGGGAGTAATTTAAAAACATATATAATGTTTTTCAAAATTTCAAATAACATTCTTATTGACACATTGGTTATCAAATATTATTACATGGGTGATCCTTTAAGGAATAATAATTATATAAATATATCAAAAAAAATGAAGAATTAGAATTTAGAGGAATGGAATAAATATATAAATAAATAAATATCATAATATAAAATCTATTTTGTTATAACATTTCATATTAATATAAATAAAAGATTAATATTTAATATATTTGATAAAATTAAGATTTAAAAAATTAAAATAAAAATCATGAATAACATGAGGGAATATTTTGGATTATACTAATCCCTAACTATCATGGATAATATAATTATAGGAAAATGATATAAATAATAAAACATTGAGATATAATATATATACTAAAATAGTAAAACAAAATTTTAAATTTTTCGGTGTGGTTTTATGTGCATAAATTAATGATATTTATAATAAGGTATGTTGGTAATCTATTTATGAGATGATCATTATAAAGTGGTATGTTTTATTATTGGTAAAATGAAGATGAAAATAATAAAAATGGACAATGTAATATAAATTTTATTTCAATTGAATATAAATTATTAAATTAAATGTGAAAATTAGTGGTTATATATATTTAATGTTGGATGAAATTTGATTTTTAAATTATGATATAATAAAATAAATCCTTTTAAACATGACAAAATAAATTACGTTTTAAATTTAATATATAATAAAATATTATTTTTAATAAGAATGTAATTATCACATAGATACCAATGAAATGTGATAAATGCATCTAAAACTTTTGATCATCTCATCAAAAAAGATAATTGTCATTTTTTGGGAATTTTGAAAAAATGTTTACATTGAAGACAAATATTAACATATGGTATACATATATGGTATATTATATGAGAACATTATGATATAAAAATGATTAGATATTTTAAATTGTCCCTTCTATCTTATAAATTATTATTTATTTAAATGTATAATTAAAATTTTATATTCATTTATCCCATTAAAAAAATTAATAAATCATAGATCATATTTATTTCATTAAAAACGTATTTAATATTTCCCATGATAGTATAAATTATTTAATGGTTTATGTTTGAAATAGTTTGCACGTGATGGTTGTGGGAAAAGGAGGAATTGTTCTTCTATTGAAGATAAAAAACTACTCCATGAACCTGGCCATAGGTGGCACTGGTGGTTGTTCCACATTATAACATGTAAGTCCTCACTCTCCTCCTCCCAACCATGTTTTGGGACTTGTTGTGTTTAATAATGAATAATGGTTCAGTTTATAGTACATCCATATTTCCATCAATATATACATCTATGATCAAATATTGTTCATGATCAATGATAAGTATAAGATAAATTTATATGAGATCATAGTGAAAAAGTAATTGGTGTAGATGTTTTGGAAAATGTTTTTGTTTCCACCACCCGATGTAACTTCCCAACAAAGGATAAACATGTCGGTTCCCAGAGCTAGTTTTCTAAATGACCTCAGGCATGTCTCCCCATATGATAGAGGCTATAAACTAGAGAATATGGTAAAATATATATAACATGGAGAGACTATACCAACTTAATCAAAACTACACAATAGTGGAAATAAATAAATAATAACCTGATGATAATAACTATAACATGAATAATAACAGTATCACATGATGACCAAAACCTGAATACAATGTCTAAAATAAAATAGTAGATATGTCATACCAAATATGTGTCATGTTTTCAAATAAAACCCAAAAATAAATGAACACCGACAACTCACCAGGCGGGTCCCAACATTAGGTCTAGTCCCCTCATCCATGCTCCATCCCAACTCATCCATCTAACATAGGGAACATTTACATATCATATCCTACAAACATAAATACTAAGTAGATACCAGTCAGCTATCTCAACAATTGTGTGAGTACAACTTAGTAGTCCACCACCAACGATGAAGAAAATAACGTTCATTCTATAACAGTGTATGTAGTTTAATAATGAATAATGTACATTAAAGTAAACAATTATCTTATTTCAATATTATTTTTGTAACCAAATAAATTACCCATGTTCATGATGAAACCTAAACCATTAAAACCCACATTTTCCTATGCTGGATCCCGAACCATATCACATTTGGAATCACAGTTATCTTTAACAAGGGATTTAATTATCTATTTAATTTCAATTTTATATCACAACTACTTGGAACCATCATCCAATTCCAAATTTTTATGACTATAATTCCATTTCTAGCACCCTGTGGAAATTTGAATCAACATTTCATATCCCATGACATGTTATTATCACATATGGGCTTTTAAAGTATTAGTATGTGTCCCAAACTCATATATTAGACAATCACATATAGGATTTTCAAACATCTTTCCATGTCCTACACAAATAATTAAATATATCACAATATCATATATATCACAATTATATATAAGTAAAGGTTATTCTTCATTAACCTTCTAATAAAACATTCTCATTGATGTGTACCATTTCAATTTATTAAACAAACATTTTTCATCACATTAATTCACATGGAATAATATGAACAAATAAACATTAAACTATTTATAAACATTTAACCACATGAACCATTAAAACATGAAGATAAATAAAACCATTCCTTAATCCCCATTAATTAGTTAATTGATCATATAATTAATAAAAAAATTACATAAGCCCATCAATTATCCAATTTCATAACCCCATTAATAGATCAACTCTACAATCAATTAGTTAATAATTCAATTGAATCCATGAAAGAAAATATAAATGTGAAATACAAATTTTGCAATTACATACACATAATAAACTATATGACTTAAAAATTTGATAAATAGATACCTAAATAAAGATCATTGATGGTTGTTTTTAAAACAATAAATACCCAAATTGAAACGGAAAGATCATGATCAAAAAATGTGAAACTTATAGGACAAAAACATATGATCAAATCCAACCCCCATCCAAAAACTGCCAATTGTTCCACTGCTTCATTGGAAGAATAATAAATGGAAAGAAACTGATCCAAAAAAGGCTTACCAGGAATCAAATCCCAATATGTTATGATTAAATATGAATAAACTGAATGAAAATCACTAAGAGATTACCTAGGTTCGAGAGGAGGATGTATGCAAGCATGAATGAATCCAAAATAAACCGCATCACACTATTATAAATTCTTCATGGGAAACTATAATGTGTGTAATTCCCTTACACATTTTGCAATAATTTTTAATGGGTGATGTGAAAAAACCCATCACCACAGGTCCATTTTTCCTAATTAAAAATTTACACATTGTGTAACCTATGTACACGATGTGTATGTTTTTTGAATGATGTTTTAAGACAAAAATAGTACACATTAATGATTCAAACCTACTAAAAATCCTACTAAAAAATTTCAAACCCTCTCCTAAACTATAATAATGATAAAACTCAAAATGGAATATACCTGGAAAAGAATTGGATTTTACAATCTCATCACCTTATAATAGCTCATCCTTGAGTTATACCCAATGAATATCTATGATTTCAATGTGGAATGATTAGGATATTTACCATGAATATCTAATTATATATCCCATGTTTACTTCTAAACATGACCATGTTTCCCCAAATTCAAACTATAGGCATGGTCTTTCCCCATAACTCTTTCTCACTGTAATCTATAACACGTATAAGATGGTATAAAAAAGATGCATTAGTTTCAAGTGGTACATAACCAACATCAATAACATTACATGGTTCAGTTTTATATATTTAATGTTGTACTACATGAAAAACATTGTGTATAGTGTTACACCTCTATGGAAGAGAAAATCTGTACACCACCAGCCCGATTCTTAACAAAAACTCAAAAGGTCCAATAAACCAAGCTTCCAACTTTCACATTATATGAATCCTAATGTGACCCAATCAAGGTGACACATAAAGGAATAAACAATCACCCCTGTACACTAAAGGGTTATCCAATTTCGATAAATATATGAATTCATCCTCCTGTGATCCGTAGTCGTACATTTTTGAATCAGATAAACCTTTTCTAATGTATCCTACATGAATCTAAGTCCCATCAACTCTGAATCACTTACCTTTAAATATCATTAAGGTGATATGCATGTCCTAGAATAAATATCCTAAAATGTTTACATTTTAATTTTCACATGATATCTATACTTATAGGATATATCAACAAGTTATAGGTTTGACTCCGAAGACCCCCCAAAGACAAGAACACATGATATTATCTTTTCCTCAGGTACCAGAATAGTATGTTCTACCTACACATCTATTTTTGCATGGAAATAAATTCTAATTAATACATATTTACAAATATCTTTCATTAATACTTGGAAAAAAAGTGAATTAAAACCTGTGTAACAGCCTAAAACTATAGAACATGACACCTCGTATAGATTAAATATCTCCCAAATGTACATGTCTCCCAACTGATCCACTAAGATATTATCTTATATAGGAAATAAGTTTTTTAATTTTGTCAAATGGTACACATCCACCCAAGTAGAGTCTTTTTTGTGAGGTCTCATTAGGATACCCCACACAATGCCCATGATAATGTTATACCACATGAATTTGGAGTAAGATATAGCTATAATTAACCACAAAGTCCTTGATACGTGTCTTTCACATGATGACATGTGTGACATCTTTTCATGAACCTTACAATATCGTTTTTCATGCCTGAAAACCAATAATATCAATGTAGGTCACAATGAATTTTGGATATACTCAGATGCACGAACCACTTTATGGCATGAAACTCACAAATTAGCTCCAACAACATACTAATAGGCACAAAACATGATTCTAGACATAGATGGCCTCATTTTCATCTATGGTCCAATTAGAAGTGGACTCCCCACATTCAAGACTTTCCATCAATCCAAAAAACTCAAATTCCTTATATTGACTCTCCCTTACCTGGACTAGATGTTTGGACCCAACTAATACTTATTCAAGGGCCATATGCTTCTGTCTTTCTTGAACCACAACATGCATCTTAACTAGCATGGTGATCATATTCCACTCAGAACTAGACCCATGAACGACCCAAGTCTGGGTCATTCTTCTTAAATTGTTAGAAATATTGTTTCCCTTCCATAGAGTATATGATAATTCAAAATAAAATGACCACATATACTCAACCCACTACATCTAATGTACATTTAAATATCACTGTGAAAATATAAACATTAAGATCTTATTTTTCATATACACGGTAAAATTTCCACCTAATCGATAATACAACCATAACTTCATGGAATAAAAATTGATTCTAAGTCATGATCATGGGTAAGTTAGTTCAATTCATGTTGTACAAAAATATGTGACCCATACATCAAATCTCAATCCCCCTACATCAGCACTGCTTCAATACCAATTCAATATTTATCACAAAACACCATAACACCTCACGTGGATGAGGTAGGATCAAAATTAGTGAAGTAGTCAACCATTTCATCTTCTCTTAAAAATCATTATCACCTCATTTATACCATTCAGAGTTAACTCTATTCATGGCATAGTCCAAAAGTAGTGCATGAATGTGTGAAAATTCAAGTATGAATCTTTGATAATATAATGCTAAAACTAGAAATATATAGGGATCAAAGATATTTTCGGGCTACTCCAAAGATACAACATTCCTAAACTTCCATAGATATACTAGAACACCATTATCTAAGATTATGTGACCAAATAAATATACCATATCAATCCATAGTTGACACATCAATATCTTGGAATATAGGCGATTATCTCTTAGTGTACTCAATACATTGGTAAGCTATTGGGAATGGTCTTCATGAGTCTTGGAGTACCCAAATATTTCGTCCATAAAACATCTAGAAATTGAACTATGTATATAAGAAATATTCAGTTAATTGTGTAAATAAACATATCAGGAGCGTTCGTCAACCACAAAAACATCATAATGACCTCATATAGGCATTACCAACTTCTAAATGTTTTCCAAGGTAAATCAAAAGTCATATCTCGCAACTCATTATACCCCAATCTCAATTCAATTTTAGAGGAAAATATTCCCCTCTCAATTGGTCAATGATATCTTTTGTACGAGGAAAATGATATAAGATCATCACATTCATCCATATAAACGTTCAGTAATGAAATCATGAGAAAAAATGGTTCATCATCTTTCTTAGAAACAAGACTCGAGAATCCCAAAGTGATGTACTCAGATAGATAAATCCCTTATCCATTAACTCTTCTAGAGGTGTATTAAGTTCATGAATTTCTATTGGTTCCATTCTGTAATGTGGAATAGAAACGTACTCATCTACAAGAATGAGCTTAATAATAAAACCCACATCTCTATTTGGCAGAATCCATGACAATTCCTTGGGAAATATGACCTATAACTTGTCTACAATGGGTGGAAAGACATCCAACATTTCAAGACCATCATAAAAAATCTTACTTTAATCCTAGATGGTTAGGTTCCTTAGTTTATCATGAATTTTCCATGAACAGAAAACCTAGATATTCTACTCTGCCCAATGAACAATATTTTCACCATTCTGAGAAGAAATGTCACTCGACTGCAGTAACAATCTATGTGGTCTCAGTGGACTACCAAAACTCCTTCCAAATATATAGTAAAATCATTATATATCAATGAATTAAATATCCCATAAAAAAATAATCCACAACCTCCAGAGAACACCCCTTGTTTAAGTAGATGTCTTTCAACCATACCCAAGAAGGTTCTATCGATTGTCATAACCCCACACAAAAACAATCCCATTAGACACAACCCATTAAAAATTTATGAAAATATAAAATAATGAGAGGATCAAGGAATAATTAGGGCACTCTAAAACATATAAGCAATAATAATAATACCTCTACCTTTTCATGGCCCATCATCGCTATCCAAATGATTGGGATGAAATATATGCAACTGTCCAACCCTCTTCCATATTCCACAGTTTGATTCCACTGACCTGCCCCACTCTTCTAATTTGATCTCTCTTTTCCGAAAGTACCATGTCCAACACCTCAACCACTTTAGCCATTATAAATATAACTACTAGAATAGTATGATGTAGAAGACCCCCTTCCAAAAATCTTCTTCATCCTAGTTTCTTCATCAATTCCCTTCTATTATGGGTACCAACAGACATACTATAGATATCCCAACCTTCTTCTAGAATAGAACATTATTGGTGGTTTGGGACACTATATGAAAATTTTTCCTAGCGTACTGAAATGGGGGAAGGTACCCAGGTAATATCTATAGTGACTAATCATTTCCCAATTCCACTATATTACTATACGCAATGGTTAAAAATCTCCAAGAGACACTTCTTACTCTTATAAGATGTACCTTTTGGCCACCCATCAAATACCACCTGTACTCATATAGAAGACTCCTTCAGGTTACACTTTGATATGAGAGATTTATTTACCACTAATTAAAACATATTTTTCCAAAATATGTAATCATGGGACTTTATTTCACATTTAATTAAATCCCAAATACATTATTCTTCCATATCCTCTTCCTCTTCCAACACAGGAGAAAGGAACTGCAGATTTATTAAGAATCCTTGATAGTCTATAATATAAATTATCCCCAACGTTAGCCTCAGGAACTCTTCTGCCCTATCCTATGTAAGTGTCTCAGAGTAAAATTTCTCTATTAAATTATCCAAAAAAATTTACACTCTATATTCTCTAGCCATTAATCCCATGAATGAATTTACTACCAATCCATCGCTTGACCACGTAACATATAAGGGTCCAGTTTGACTCTCTTATCAGCAAGATTCTCTAGGTGGTCATGTTTTTTCTAAAAATACTCAATCCATACTCAGTTACGTTAGGGCCAACCTATCCAGTGAATGTCATCTGGTGGTGAAACTTCAACTCCCACGTCCGTTGTCACAAACTCTTCTCAACCCTCCTAGGGTCTCTACCAATAAATCACATGAAGATAGAAAATTTATAATAGAAATTATATTCTTTTAATTCACCCAGAAATATCATCCCCTCAAATTCCATTATTGGAGGAACATTTCGATCCAAGACCCCCTTTCATCAAATCTGTATGCATTGTCACATAGGCATATCTCTACATTTCCAAACAAATATCTTCAAGAATAACATCATTAAACCATTTACGTAACAGTGATTAATAATAATCCAAAAAATGTCAACGCCCATACCCCACCACGTAGTAAATACTAAGGCTCTAACAATACCCTTATCCATTCCTTACATTGGTCATGGCTAACAATGGGTTAAACATTTTAATATATAATACTATTAGACACACATTTATCAATTTCATTTACCAAAATTTTCATCATTTATAACTTTCGATTTAATATTATGATCATTTTTTATTAAAAAATTAAATAAAATCATTTACAATTAAAAAACTCATCCAACCCTACTTTTCTATCTGTGCCAAAAATTGGTGAAGCTAACAATATTTCCTTAGTGCCTAGAATGATGCATTAATTAAGAAATATCAAGACACATATGTACATGAAGAAATATCCCAAAAGATAATAATAACAAAACCCAACATGTGTAGGACCAAAGGAAAAATAACATCCAACTATAATAACAAGAATTTATAACAGAACCCCAATATAAGCACTTGGCTTTTAACCTCATACATGGATTAGATACTCAAATGGATTTTCTCTTAACTGAGCAACAAATAATTATAATATCCTATATAAATTCACTAAATATTATTAAAAATTTAAATAAATAAAAACCACATTGATACCACTTTGTAACATACCCATTCGAGTGCCACATATCGGTGTCCCATTCTGGTTCGCTACATGTACTCAAGAACGCCACCCCGTATGCTAGGGAATTGTGATTAGCAATGAGGGTCAAATATATATTGGTAGTATGTACAATATTTATCAAATAATTAAAACAAACTAAATAAATAATGAATAACCAGAAAATAATAACCATTACTAGAATAATTCTAGAATCACCTGATGACCAAAACCTGAATACAATATCAAAACCAAAATATTGTATATCTAATTCTATATATCTATAAAGTGTATAAATATAACCCAAAAATAAAGCCACACTATCTACTACCCATGTGGGACAATAAATCATGTATGATTCCTTAATCCATGATTCACCCCAATGGATCCATCTACCATTGGGCTCTTTCCCTTATCTTATCATACAAACATAAAGTCTATTTAGGTACCAATCATGTATCCTGAGTAGGAGTGAGAACAACTTAATAGACCATCACCAATGACATCTAAAGAAATATCAAATTTATAAAAATATATGAAATTGTATTCAAAAAAATTTAGAATAAATGAAACACTTATCACATTACATTATTCTTTAATTAACGACATATATTACCTGGGTTAACAATGACTCTCGAACCATCAATATATGCTTCGGACCCTATTGATCTCTAAACCATATTACAACTGGAATCACAATTCATTTTAATGTGGGCCTCCATTATCCTATTAATTTGAATTTCATGTCATACCTACTTTAAAACTCATTCTAATTCAAGCATCTTGGTCTTATAATTCCATGTGGAGCACCACATTGGTATTTGAATTATCAGTCACTTTCTCATAACCCATTATTATCACATATTTGATTTTCAAAAATCATTCCATGTCCCACATACATATATCACTATTTCATTAACATAATTTTTAATTATCATTAACCATCTTATCAAACTTTTCCATTAAAGTGTACCTTTCAAATATATTAAACAAACAAGTTTCATCACATTAATTCTCGTGGAATAATTTTGACAATTCACCATTAAACAATTAATCAACATTTAATCATATACTACATTAACCCTATAAGTTTAATAAATCTATAAATTAATTACCCTTAATCAATAAATTCATCCTCCCATTAATTAATGACTCCCAAATCCCATTAGTTTTCCAATTTGACAACCCTGTTAATTAATCAATTCCATAATCCATTAATTAATTAGTAAACTAATAAATTAATTCAATTGAAGAATAAATTTATTAATGTGAAACAAAAAATTCACAATTAAAAAAATAATTAAAATCAAGACAATGGTTAATTATAAATGGATAACATACCTAAAGGTCAATAATGAAAATCTGCCAAACCAGAAATACCCAAATTGAAATGGAATGTTAAAGAGCATAGTGACATGAACAATATTGGACCAAAACCTAGGATCAAAACCATCCCACAATCCCACATCTATCATTAGCTTCCACCACTTTATTAGAAGGATGAATTGAAGAAAACCAATCGAAAAGGGATTAATGGGCGTCAAAAACCAATATGTGATTACCAAAGATAAATAAATCGCTCTAAGATTATTGAGTGTCAACCTAGGGTCAGGAGAAGGAAGTATGGATGAAGTAATAAAAAACAAATAAACCACTTAATGCCACTAAAAATAATTTCTAGGGGAATTACATGATGTCTAATAACCTTACACATAGTGTATTCCTTTTTATATATTTATTTCAAAAAACCCATTTACCTGGGATATTTTATCGCGATTAATATCATACATGTCGTGTAACCCATTTACATGAAGTGTGAATTTTTTGTATATAGTTTTCTATCCATAAATTATACATTAATTATTTGAACCACCTCTAAAGACTCCAAAAAAAATCAAACCCTCTCACACCCTATAACAAATTGAAATCTCAAGAGGTAATGTAGTTGGAATAGAATGATATCTTACACCTAAACATGTCAACATACCTATTAAGAAGATCCCTAGAATGAAATACCCACTAAATTAAGTTTAATAATTATGTTGACTGTATATACTACACGCTAAAATGACATCATTAGTAGTAGAAATTCATAACTGAAATGATTTCATCATTTATTTGTTTATTACTCGTTAAAATTTTATTCCAAAATATTGTTAAATATAAATTTTAAATTTTTGTTTCAAAATCCCAAACACCATTCTATAAAAATTGAATAACATGGTATGGTGATAAAAATGTTTAAAAATATTTATTCTTTTATAAATGTGAATATTTTATAACCTATATTTTAAGGGTTATAAAAAGTTAATAAAAAATAAATCAAAATTCATATTTTACACCCATGTATCCACCTCAATTTTGTTCAAAATAAAATATATTAGTATTATATTTAAATTATTTCATCTAATGTATCTAGTTATAAAGCTCTGAATTAGTACAGGAGTAATTTTCTTATGTATATGAACTTTTTTGTAAGGTAAATGTTTTCCCTCCTTCACTAATTATTTCATGAATTATTTTTGTATGGATCCATCATAAATAATTTTTTTATATTTAACAGTTACTATATATGCATATTAGTGTTGTTAATTTTTAAAATTATTCAAAATTGTTTTTTATTCTATTTAATAAAAGGCATTCAATATTTTATTTAAAATATATAATGATTATTTTGTTATTATCATTATGTTATTTTTATATTTATTCATTTTTGTTTTAATTTGGTGGGGATATCCATAATTAATTTCTCATATTTTATTCTATATTTAATATTTTCTTATTTAATCGAGTTTTCCTCTCCCCCTCACTTGGTGGTTGTATTACTATTATAATCTTGTAAATTATGTTTTGGTATTTTATTCATATAATTTTTTGATTTAGTATACTATTCTTGACCCAAATCTCAATCAGGCGCTTTGGTGAGTAGGGTCATTTGGGATGCGATAGTGTAAGTGTTCTACAGTGGATCCGTTGATCCCTTATATCAATGAACTATACAATTTCATTGTGTTATTTTATCCCGCCTCGACACACCTATTATGAGGTGGTCAGAAATATATTTAATATAATCCATGTTTATTCTATACTATAAACTAGACTCATCTCTCAAATAGGATAGTTTTCTACTCCGTGAATGATTTCATACTTCCAATATTTCTCATGTTTTTTATGGTAAAAAAATGAGAGGAATTAAAATAGTGTGGGTTTATTGTGATGTGATTCCTACTGTGGAATTAATAGAACTAATTTCTATATATCCTTAGGATATTTTATAAAGATTTGATTCATCAATTTTTATCTTAACGATTTTACCAAGATCAACAATTATCCAATAGAAAGGATAAATATCATTCAACTCACTACCTATCATTTTGTATTTAATATAAGGTACTAGTGTATGACAATCACATATAGACTTGGAATATTATCTCCCCAGCACAATGGATGGTCGTGTCACTCAATAGAATATGTGACCATTAGGATCTCTCATCCCTCTATAAAAATGAATAATGTAGTCCCCAAAAAACTTTTCCAATGACCACTATTCCTTTCCCTCGTTAGATACCTAACTCCATTATGTGACATATAACCACTAAATGGTATCATTTAATAAAATACTGTAGGATAATAAAAATCAGGTGAATAATTTTTTAATGAAAAATAATCTTTGATCCAAATCGTCTATTAAAATCATGGAAATTACTCACAATGACAGAAAATTAAAATATAAAATAAATTCAAAACATGGAAACAAAAAATCTGGTACTTACCTTTTATATAAAAATAAGGAATCACTAATCTTTGAAAGAAGTTTGATATCAAAATAGGATACAGTAACACACTCCAGCCAATGAAATAAAATTAATAGATGTAATGAAAAATATCCAAATATTTGAAATATCTGAATCCCATAATACCACTCCTTGAGTGTTCCTCCTATAATTATTAGATCTAAAAGTTATACAATGTTTCTAGTGTCCTTTGAAGTAATAGATTATCATTATACCATTCCTCAATAGTTTTTACTTTTTTAACTTGAATTCACATTCTCACATTCCCAATGATCTTTTATGATTATTGTTTTAATGAACTTTGTCATAACTCATATATATTAACTCATAAATTAAAAATATGAATCTTATACATAATATAAATTTTATTAAAAAAATAAAAAACTTAAAAAACATGATTTTATTATCATACTTACTTATGATGTAACCCTCCCAGATACCAGGAAATAAACCACATGGATATACTTGACATATCCCTAACTATAATACTTAGAGTAACCACCGTAATTACACATGGAATTAGCACTAAGGTAAAATTCCAACATTCCCAATTAATTTTAGTGATATAATGATCCCTATCTTAATTTTTTATAATGAAACAACCCATCATTGAAAAAATACCCATGAACCGTAACAAAATCATAAAAAATAATGCTTGCAAATGAAAAACATTCGTTGAGGAAGGTAATTTATTTAAAAAGAAATCTATGCACATACAAAAGAAATTTTTTAATTTTAAATGGTCATTAAATATAATGATGGAATATTAAAAAAATATTATTCATTATGGTATAAAACAGATCATTCAAAATAATTTAATCAAGTAGACCTTTTTACTTTTTTTGGAAATATCATAATGTACCTTGTTTGGAAAATGGGAAAAATTATTTTAAAAACCATTTATAAAAATAAATACATAGGTAAAAATGAATTTATTCATTCATAGGATAATATTAAGAAAATGAACTAAATAATTTTTTGAAAAAACCATATGAATATCGATGAAAAAGATAGTTTTGATGGAATAATTATAAGTTTATTTGGAAAAATAGTCATTTACCTTGAGTCCTACTTGTCAAATTTTTAATTTATCTTTCTGAATAACAAACCTAGGTTAATTTATACTTTATAAGAAAAAAATTTCATTTTAATTATTCCTTTAATATCACCTATTTCAATGATATATATAGTTACTAAATTAATCAAGTTGTCTTTGGATATTTTTATGATATGCAGTTCGTAAGTCCAAAATGACTTGGTAATTTCATTATGGTCATAGCGGTCATTATTAAACCATATATAGAATAATAATACTTAGTAAAGTATTATTTTTATACATAAAGTTAACTTTTAAATCAATTCATTTAATATGGTCATGAAAAATGAACTATGTTTTAGTTATGGAGATGGTAGGCTACACACACACATGAGTAACATTTCAATTTATTAACTGATAATTATGGATAGATTGTAAGCAATATTTTATATTTTTATAATGATCATAATATAATTAATATCATATTAATTCTTAATATATACATATATATATATATATGTCATCAATGTGATGTGGTGATGAAAAACAAATCACATCACTTTAGGGAGGTTGCGGTCTGTACGTAGAGATGAGTGACGTTATCATTTAACTATGAATATAAATAATAAAAACATAACTGATATATTAAATTTTCAAAATTATGATTCTTTCATGAATATAATATATGAAAATTAATTCCATCATTATAAATAGTCTTGAGATATGGTGATGGAAAATTAACTGCATCGGTTCACGATACAGGAGAATTATTTACACATGAAGAAAGAATTGTTTTCCCATTCGATGGATGAGGAGTTATATACAGGTCATGAAACTAACATAATAACATATCAGTATATAGAGGATATAGTAGATATTTTTTATTAATTTTCAATATGGTTTGAGTGATGTGTGAGAATATACATAATAAATATTCATAATTTCAAATGATACCTACTCTTTGGACAACCTCCTCTGATTAATGGTTCAAAACCTCAAATGTTGGTTTTATATGTCAAAAATTTCTAGATTGGGGGGAGGTATTCGATGGATGGATCTAGATAGGGATTTTCTAAACCAAAATATTTTTGAAATATGAAAAAATAAAAATAGGATATTGCCTTTTATAAGAAAAGATAGGGGAACTCTTTAAATTTTTTAAAATGTAAAATTAATATAAAATACATTTCAATTAAAAATGGATTTTATGTGAATTATTTCAAATATAAGAGAATTATGGGATGAATTACCCTCATCTAATAAAAATTATATAACTTTTGACTCTATTTCTACCCTTATCTTTTGGTATTAAGACATATTTAACGCCTTTAACGTTTTCCATGAAAACATTGATTTTTAATCATTATGGGGTAGTATAGTTACCTTAAAATAAATAAACAACCATAAATAAACCATTTCTAATATTTGAAACCTTATTATAATCACTTGTCAGAAATTAATATTTTTAGGAATATTATATCATAAATGAAGGATTATTTGGTATAATATATCCTTAATGTCAATTTTATGATATATATTAATTTAATACATATTAATAATATCAATATAACTTTTATAAGTTTAACCAAATATTTTATTACATCCTAAACATGTCAAGGTAATCTACAATGTTTTTTCATCACATTAATTGTATAAAATTATATTAATTTCAATATTTTTAATATGATTTCATTTATTTTTACATTAATTTATTTATTACTACAGAAATCCTTTGAATGATTTTAATATAAATATATGACTAGTAACTTTAGTATTATTTATTACCACCGTAAAGGGTTAATCAGGTAATTTATGTTAAAAATAAAATGATATAAACCATTAAATCACCTAAAAACATAACTAAATCTTATTGGATGAGTCTATATCAATAATAAACATCCCAGAGTCTAATTTATGAAATTTTTGAGCTTCGTGGATGAGATTATGACAATTATTGTGGTTTATTTATTAAAATGTCAAAAATTACACACTGTTGTAATTAATAAGAAGAATTTTTTATATGGTGTTTTCTATAGTATATGTTTTAATATAAATAATCATACGATAGAAAATATTATTTTATCCCAGTAGTTTATTTTTAATTTTTAATGAAGAAATAATTACCTTAAATTATTTAAATCAATGATGTAGTAATTATTTAGTTAAATGGAACATAAATTAAATGATTATAAATATATTAAAATAAATATAATTTTAGTTACATAATGTTATAAACTATTTTTAATGTTACCTTTGACTTGTTAGGTATATAATAGTTTTTTTCTAATTATAGGTATCATATTGATATTATTAAAGTCAATGTAATGAAAAGTTATTAAAATTTAAATTATGGATATTTTATATAAACGATATTATATAAAATGATATAAAAGTACAAATAATACTAATTTCTTCCATGTGATTAGTATGAGGTTTAAAATAGCAATCATTGTCCAAAAATTGGAAGTTTTTTTATTTTATAGTAACTATATTGACACTAATATAGAAAAATCCATGATATCGTTGTAAGAGAAAATGGGGTTAAATAAATGTCAATACAAAATATAAAGTAGAAATATAGTCAAAAAATATAATTTTTATTAGATGATGGTTTTTAGACCCATAATTATATTATATTATAAATATATCACATTTTAACCAATTTTATTAAAAAATATATTATATTAAATTAGAATGTTGATAAATTCTAAGAGTTCTCATTCCCTCTCTTATAAAAGGGTACCTCTTCACAACATTTCTTCACTCTTAAAAAAATTTATTCACCAATAATATCACAAATAACATCCCATAATCCATAACAAAATTCCAAATGAAAATTATTATGTATAATATCAATTTTATAGGTCTTATGGTGTTATAGAATGGTAGTTTTCAAAGAAGGTGTATAGTTTTTATCTGTATGTTTTAATTTTATTTTCTCTTAAAACTCCTCCAAAACATATTCAGAAATTATAAAATAATAACTCCAATATCATCCATATATTGATATATTATTATTCTGGTGTTATGACCTATATCCATATCCACTTCCATAAAATTTGAAAATAATTCATCGATTGTGTGTACAAGAGACTACCACCTAACGAAGCAATGTAATTTGTTTTTCATGAACATCACTCAAGACTAGTTATAATGATGTCATTAATTTTTATTCATTATATTCATCAAATATATAAAATTATTATAAATTAATATATCATTTAACATCATAAATTTTCATTCGTTGAATAATTATAATGTCGTTCATACGTACATGTGAAATATCACATCCACAAAGCTGTGTGATTAATTTCTCATCACCACATCACATGAATGATATATTTATATATGTATATTTATATTAGTAAAATGATATTTATAATATTATTATAATTTTTTAAAGATAAAATAATACATAAAATATTTTCAAAATGATATTTGTAAAATGAAAACGTTACACATGCGTATATATGACATTTTATCTCCATGATTGTAACGTAGTCCATTTTTCATTAACATATTTAATTTATGTATTTGAAATTATAATTAATGTATAAAAATTATAATTATTTCTTGATTATTATTTTTAAGAATATATAATAATTTAAAATTTTTCTATATTCAATATATCAAATTCAGTTTGGACATATGTGCCAAATATCATCAATAAATTCGATGTTGGCATAAAATTTTAATTAATTTTATAAAATCTTTTAATAAGTGATATATATGTAATAATGACCTTCAAAATGTTCATAAAAATTTATAAAATTATTTTAAGTTATTTATTTAGGATGGTAAAGGACATATGTGATGAATCTAATTCTAGGTAAGGGATATTAATTTAAAATTATTTTTTAAAAAATTTTCCCACAAAACTCCCTTTTTCATACAAATTCTTATTTTATAAAAATATTATATAATGATTTTAATATTCTTCTATGATGGTTGAAAATATTTTTTACCCATGTTTTTATTTTTCTAAAATGGTTTTAAATGAATATTTTTGACATTTTCAAAATAAGGTACTTTGTGAATTTTCTGAAAAAAATATTGAATGATTGTTTTTAACATATACTGTATGAATGGATTTTCCACCTTCATGAATTATTTTTTCGAGATTAAATTCTAATTTGAGATGTTTATTTTCAAATAAATTTTTTTCCTTTTTATGTGCATAGTATTTCTACATATAAGTCATTTCAAAATGTAAATGTTATTTTCCATTAAAAAAATTATGATGAAATATATCATGATTTATAATTATGCTATGGCTCTTCATAATTGTTATGATGATGGGTGGTTATATTATAAACCACATAAGGATGGTTACGTTATAACATCCAATGCATTGGGTACTCTAAAAATGGAATTCGGTCATATAGTTATTCCATATATGAGAGCAAGTTAACGAATTATATTTCTACTAAGAGATAAAAGAAATTTCCTATGATTGTTTTTCCAATATACAAGATATAAGTTTAACAAATTATTATAATTTATGGTTAATATATAGAAATATTTGGATGTTTACTATGAAATAATTAAATAATCATTTTTGTTGGTTTCTCTAATCATGCCCTAATTTTCCAACATTTTTTTTTCTATTTTATGTATGGTTTTTAAAAGTTTTCTTTGAGAAAAAATATGTGTTTTTCTTATTGAAGTGACTTTTTCCATAATATCAAAGAATATTGTGATAATGACTTGTCCATTAAATATTTTCATGTTTTCAATAGAATAATGGTTTCTTTTATTTTTTATTCCCATTATAGAACTATTTATCCTCATCCCAAATTATGAAATGGTTTTCGTAAGGATTTAAGGAGTATTAGGGACAATGATGATGTTGAGAAGAAAATTGTGAGGATTTATCATGATAATAAAACATGTTTTATTTTAAAAATATTAATTGTTTTGTAAAAATGGATACTGAGTGTATGAAATCTTTTTTAATACGATGCAGAGGTCATTTTCTGTTTAAATGTTACAAAATGGATTAATGTGAGTACCCAATTTGATCAAGAGTGTTTCAGTGGTGTCTGAGGCTTATTCAAATCCCATACCCACTATTTTGAGGTGAAAATGGAATAGCACGTGGTTATATTGAACCATGTGTGGCATGCCACATTAAATGATAAATCATGCGAGGCATGGTCATACAGTTGGGTAAGACCACAATGTTAGACAAAATCAAACACAATGAGATGAACAACCATATGATAATGTCCACAGTTTTGATAGTGTGATTTTCATGATTTTCATATAGTTAGTCTAATAATGTGGGTAAAACATGGGAGAGAACCTTCCCTATAGCTATATCTTTATGGTTTCCACACAGTTTTTCCAAACCATGTGGCCAAACCATGTGAACCTGAAAATTTTGTTTAAATTACCTTTTTGGACTTAATGAATGTTTACACCAAAGTTTATTTTCACTCTTCCTCTTCATTGAAAAATAGAATATTTGGAGATCTCCCTTGATTATCTAAAATATTAATTGATATGAATCCTATATCTGATCCCTGATTCAAGTTCTTCTCATCTCTTTGGATCTACATTGGTGAGTACTCAATTAATTTTTAGCCATTACTTTTTTTATTTTTTATCAGTTTTGATATTTTGGTGGAAGCTAATATGACCTTATTTCATGTTCTTCATCATTTATCCTCTCTTATTATGATCTGAGTTAAATTAGGCGTTGATACTAGAATGCAACCTACTATCAATCTACTATAGGTGGTATATAGTATTACTATTGGTTCTGGAGATTTATTGATCGAGCTACCATTGTTATGTCATCCAGACATTATCATGAAGTCCTAAAATTAAATATAAAAATTGAATTCCTTAGGCACCCTTGAGATGTGTGGGTGGTTGTGTCCCCATCTTTGGCCACCGACGTGGTTTTCCATTTTTCTATAACATTTGTTGAAACACCCATGGGGTTTGATTTAAGATTTAATGCTAAATGGAAGTTATATTATGTTTGAATGAGATTTAGTTTCTTAGTTAGAATATTTAATACATCCTTTCATTATGTTATCATGTTATTACATTCTTGAATTAGTTGAATAAATTAAATGTAATTGGATAAAAGATTCGGAATACTCATTAGATCCCTTGAACATGAATTTTGGATAATGAGTTGGTATAATCATGGTATGATATAGTAATTGGATTGATTTAAGAGTGGAATGAGCTGTATTGAAATTATTAGTGTACAACTGGGTTGGTATACTAATGTAATTGATTCTATTTATATTACTTGGATATTTCTCGTTGGATCCGGATGTGGTAGTGTATGCCTTGGTCAGAGTATTCTCCATGGATATTGATCTTTTGGGTTCCCGTGAGACTTTCTTACCTATGGAACCTGATATTCATGGGATCATAATGGACATGTTTGGTAGAAATTATCCTTATACCCTATATCAATCCAAACTTAGTTTCCATTGAGCTGCTCATAGGACTCGATGAGGATTCATTGGTCTTCTACAACTTAGTTTTGACCATTCAAGGGCTATTAATTTTATTATATGACATTTCTGTGGTAAATGTGACATGTGTGATTATACAACTCACCTTTAGATTTTTTGAAACTTCTAGTTATACCTAAAGTATGTGGATTACTTGATATTGGTGGATATATGGAAATTCAACGTTGGTAAAGTCTGTTTCTATAATATTTGACATTTTTGGATATTTAAACTACTTTGAATGGAGACTTGAGACTATTCTATAATACTAGCTTAGTGGTAGATATGACCTGGCCACCTTCATTTCCATATTTATTACATAATTTACATGCACACTGTGTTAGCT
This sequence comes from Viscum album, assembly GCA_963277665.1. Classification (NCBI taxonomy): domain Eukaryota; kingdom Viridiplantae; phylum Streptophyta; class Magnoliopsida; order Santalales; family Viscaceae; genus Viscum; species Viscum album. The sequence continues at coordinate 63,422,696 of OY728151.1, read as the reverse complement.
TGTAATATTGTATATCCCTGAATTGCATAGATATTTGGGTGGTTACGTATTGGGATTCTATCTCACACACTATTCATGTGGCCATTTGGTACCCAGACGGACCTTATGTGTGTAGGTAGGGACTAAGGTAAGTGCCGATATTTTGTTGTTTTATTTTGAGCCATTCATTGGAGAATGGGAAAGTGAGACCTAGTCGTGGACCTAGATGCTATTCAGAGGTATCACTTTTTGATATTTTTGGTATATGGGATATATCTATTGTACTATAATACAGTGTAACTATTTTTTATATTTGGTAGACTCATCGCATGTTCATTGTACATGAGATACCTCTATTATTGTTTATATATTTGTGTCTTTCTCTTATATCTTTTTTCTAATTATTACAAAACATCTAATATTTATTATTATTTCTATTCAACTGTGTTACACTATGGTAATGATGGAATACACTTCCAATAGACACACCAATTTTCCTCACTTCTAGTCCATGTCCCATATCATTTACGGAGTTTTGGTTATGGCCATGTGACTAACATTGCTTAATGAACTATTCAGTGGCATCTAGTTTTGGGAAGTTACAAAGTGGTATTATGGAAGTATTTTTTCAAGGTATTTTATTTAGAGAATATTTAAAGGGATATTAAAGAATTAGAATTTGGAAATGAACTGTTCCTGGGAATAGTCCACCCACATATAGAAAAAATCCAAATCTCCATAAATAGACATTGTTGTTTTCATGAATTTGATTGTTATAACTAATTTTATTCCACTGTTAGGTGACACACTTTAATTTTGATATAATTACTAATAAGATTATGGGGATTATTTATATTGAAATCCAATAATATGTGGTTATTACATCTCATGCATCAGTTTAGGCACTTTCTAGAAATCACATTTCGTGAATTATCCAATGCCATAGAGTATCGATTTCATATTTTCGTGTTATTTTGATAGGTTCAATGATATATTTAACAGCTATAATGAAAGGTTTTTTTGAAGTGGATATAATAAGTGATAGACCATTTAATTCATTAATTGAAGGAGAATGTGATATAGATTGATTTATATGGGCACCATATTTTGATTCATGACGTTTATAGTCCCTTTTGGATTTCAATTTGGAGAACCATTAATTCAAACATATAAAATGAATTGTGATATATAATGAAAGAAAAATAAATTATAATGAAAAATTGAAATAATAAATAGGTGCTCGACCTAGAATCCTATTTTTTGTAGGAAAGAGGTAGTGTCTCAAGTTAATTTTGGGACTATTCTTTTTATAGCCCTAGATTTAGTAGCATGCTATGTAATATGATCTGTTTCTTAGAGGGTTTTAACCGATCCTATTATTTTGAACTGTGAATTTAGATATCATTATTTTTTAAGGTGTCTGTTTGGAATTATAGAGGCATGTCGCCATGATGACCTCCAATCATACACCAGGGGGAGGCAATGAGCACGCTCTGGATGTGGTAGTCCAAGGGATACTATTGAATCGTCATTTAGTGCCAACTACAAAACCTAGTGTTGTTCTAGACCTATGTGCTGTGGAAATGTTTCACAATGGGTTTAATCACTTCTTGTATATTTTTCATGGATCACAACATCTTTCCTTGTCTTTGGATGAGCTGACATGTGTGTTCTAGTAAAAGCATCCTCCCATGATTTTGGGAGGATGGAAATCCAAATTCTACTGAGATATGTATAGATACTAATTTAGGATCTTATAAAATATAGATACACCCATTAAAAGATATTTATGTCTGTGACATATATGCTATGTAGGGAAAAATCATGGGTGGGATGTACTAAACCAAGATAATAAGCTATGAGTCATGGTTTGGATTAATTTCTGGACAAGGTTCAACAACTAGTTCTACCCCCATACTCTGTGAGTAGAGTGGGATAGTATGTTTATGAAACTAGAGTAGGGTGTTAATAATGTTATGTATTACTCATCATTCATTAGAGAGTTGAAGAATTTTGCACTGATGTACATTACTGATGATCTATCAATTGTGAGATTCTTTGAGGAAGGTCTCTGAAATGCTATATGATCCTAGGACAATGTTTTTAGATTATCCACTATCACTATAATTATGAATCAGGAAATGATTATGTTTCATAACTTGAGGTAAAATATGGGTGAAAATCATATAAGTATAGTTTCTTGAAAGAGTAGCTCATCTTAAATCACTAAGAAGTGACATTCTGAGGTATCATTTCAGGCCAGTACCAGTCAGGAACTGAGTACTGGTATATTAGTATTCTATCTTCACTCTGAAAGAAAATTCCGCATGAAGAATTAGTTAAACTGAAACCTATTCAAGTGAAACAAATGCAAGATGATGGTAAATGTGCAATATTTCTGAAGGACGTTACCTTTAGATGTAAGTGGCAGTGGGTCAGATAAAACACTATGTTTGGAAGTGGGTTTCCCATATCTATGTATGACATGGATTTGGAGAAGTGAGGGTCAACTTGGCTGATGTAGTGGGGGTTGTGGAAAAGGCATCCAAACATTGGTTACACTATGAAATAATAGTGGGACTCCTTTGGGCAGTGCTCTTGTTTCATATGGCTATGGTCAGGCCATAACTATTCTATACAACTTACCCCCGAAGATCATGGTTCCAAACCATCTATAGTGAGATGTATGATCTCAGTATCCTCTACAATTTCATCTGCCATTTTGGATACAGGTGCATCACATTATTTGATATCTGTACCTACAGTGAAAAACCTGGGGCTCCTTATAATGTATTCTGACAGTGTTATAATTCTATGAAATCCAAAGGTAATCATAACTGAGGGTGTAATCTATTTTAGGGAATTCTCCCTTGAGGTTGGTGGGTGTCACATACTTTGGAATCTATATTATCTTGAGATGATAGGGTTTGACATCACACTTGTAATGGACTGTATAGTAGCATATTGATCTTATGTTGACTTCTATTATAGTATGGTGACTTTCACATCACCATATGGTGAATTGTACGCTCTGAATGGTGAGTGGGATTTCTTGGAGAGATAATTTGGACCAATACATCATGGTATAGGAAAAATTATATCCCCAATTAGTAGTTTGTATATATATGATCAATGATAATGGCAGGAAAACATTCCTCCAATAGTTAATCATTTCAGGTATATTTTCTTCGAAGACATTTCTATTTTACAACACAAGATATAAGACAGATTCTCCACCGAGCTACTTCTAAGAGATATACCAGTATCAATTCCTTATTATAAGATTTCTATGATAGAGTTGTAGGAGATCAAGAGACAATTAGAGGATTTTGAGGCAACGAGTTTTTCTTGACCGAATACTTGTTCATGGGGTCTCCAAGTCCTCATTGTGAAAAAGGATAATGTAGACCTTAGATTATGTGGGTATTATCATTAATTGATCCAGCTGAAAATTAAGAACTCGTATCCTCTTCCATGGATAGATGACCTTTTTGATCAACTTCATGGAGCATGGATGTTCTAGAAAATTGAATTGTGGTCAGGTTTTCAATGGTATGTGATCAACCTACAAGAATACCTCATACAACCTCTCAAAATAGGTATACTATATATGAGTTTGTGGTTATTTTTTATGGACTCATGAACACACCAACATATTTCATAAAAATAATGAATCGACTTTTCCATCTTTATCTATATTCTTTTGTGGTGGTTTTCATGGATGATATCATTGTGTACTCTCTAAACCAAAATGACCATTCCAAAAATACAGAGATCCTTTTGGATACACTGAGAGAGAATTAGTTATATGCAATAAAGACAAAGTACCTCTTCTAGATAGCCATGAATCCCTTCCTACATCACATTATCTAAGATACAAGGATATTAGTGGATTCAGAGAGGGAGAGAGATGTAGTTTTTTGGTAAGATCCCAATAAAATACTTGACATATATAGTTTCACAGGGCTAGATAGATATTATAGTTTTTTTATACAGGAATTTTCATTCTTAGTATCAAATTTTATGGGCTTGAATAAAAATGATGTTAATTTTTTATGGTTATACACTAGAAAGATACCCATTTAGGGGTTTAATGGGATATTTACCCCATCAACAGTCTTGATACTATAGAGAAGGTTAGAAGGTAAAATGATTTTATTGTGGAATTATGTATTGGGATTGGAGATGTGCTAATGCCACATGGTAGATTCATCACATACGGGTCTCTGAAGCTGAGGCCACAAGAGAGGTACTACCTAAAACACAATCTCAATTTAGATGTATTAGTTCATGCATTGGGATGTTCGATACACTACATACCAAGAGATCATTCTTTGTTGTATGATGACCAAAAAATCCTCATGTATATATTTATGAAGCGTGATCTGAATATGAGGTAGTGATGGTGTGTCTAGTACCAACAATCCCTCAACATCATGATTTCCTAAATTCTCGGTAAATTGATAGTAGTGGCTTATGAACTAATCATGTGTACTGATATATAGGTAATTCAGTAGGCCAATATTGAGTGGAAACTCATGGCTCTATTATATGAGATCAACATGAATGTGCATGATAGTTAGCGGAAGACTTATCTATCATCCTTAGCTATGACATAAACAATAATGTGTAGAGTGAGGATGTGGATGATATCAGATTCTGAATTCCTGGACCTACTGATGAGTTTGGATGGTAAGAAGCCATCTCCTGGTTGGACCATAATAAATTTTGTGATTTTATGTGTCCATGGTCACATTTGGGTTCAAGTGAGAAAATGTTAGGGGATAATGTGTGAGTTTCATGTATGAGTGTGAGAAGTGAACCCCCAGTGATACCAAAATGTACCATGACTTGCACCATTAGTACTGGTATCCAGGTATGAAAATAGAGGTACCACGTTATTTATGAGGTCATCCACCAATCAGTAGGTGAAGGTATAACATCAATGACAATCAAGAAATTTCTTATAGATTCCTATTTTCAAGTGGAAAATGGATGATGTTGGAATGGATTTTGTGACCAGAATACCATGTTATCCACATGATATAGATATTGTGTGGGTTTTTTTGATTGGATCATGATGGATTATTATTTAACGAAAATTGAAGAGACCTTTATTGTGGATGATCTTGGGAGGTTTTGTATCTTTGAGAGAGTACAACTCCATGGGGTCCCATACATTACCATTTTAGATAGGGAATCCTATTTTACATCTCATTTTCAGAAGTGTATGTAGATATTTCGGGGTATATAGATGATTCAGAGAATATATTGCCACACTCAGACTAATGGCTAGTCTGAGCATATAATAAAGGTTCCTATGGATATAATGTAAGAATGCATCCTAGATTTTGGGGTCTCTTTGGAATGAATATTACAATGGTTGATTTATCCATATATAGCATCTATCAAGAGACTATAAATACTACAACATTTCAGGATTTGTGTATTAGGTCGTTCCCATCACCCTTTTCTAGGTTAATGTCAAGCAAGGAAGCTTTACTAAGACCCGGTCTCATCCATGATACTTCAGAGTATATCCCGTCAATTCAGAAGTTGATGGCTACTCATAATTCTAAAAATAAGTTCTATGCCAATAAACATAGATGACTTCTAATGTTTCAGGTCCAGGATAAAGATTTATTATGTATTTCACTGAGGTTGGGACACATGAGAATCGAAATAGATGGTGATGTTTCAACACCATATGTCAATCCATTCAAGATTCATGGTAGAGTCGGGCCAGTATCCTATCCGTTTTAGTCACCTCATAGGTTTTTATCTACGAATTAAGTCATCCAATTATCTGTACTAAAACATTATCATTTAGACCCATGTAATTATTTCCATCCATAGGATTTTTAATTATAAGTTGATACATCCTTTGAAAAAAATATGATTCATATCATTGAAAAGAGCACCAAGGTTCATCAAGGCCTATCAGTTACTCTAGTATGGGTTCTATGGAAGCACATCATTTTATTGGATGAGACTTGGGGGTATGAGGCTGATGTATGTGCACAGTGCCCAGAGTTGTTCTTAGATTAATCTTGATCAACATAGGGATGGAAATTCAGGGAAGAATTACTTTAAGGGGGAGATTTTAAGTTTTTGAATTTTCATAAGAGGTATAGATCCTTTTAGATTTTGATTAAATATATAAAATTGGCCAAATTTGAGTACCCAACATGATCACATGTCTTGAGGGAGTGTTCTAAGCTCATTAAAATCATTAAACAAAGGATTTTAAGGATACAATTTCATATTTCATTATTAGATTAATCCATACAGGGCATGGCTCATGGTCAGATAAACTATGCGGGGAATTGGAAGAGAGATGGGGGAGGATTCACAGTTAGAAAAAAATTTGATAAATAGGATACTCTGCATCTCACAAATTTCTTCAATTTTTACAATGGGATTTTGTAAATTTTTTACACTATAATTCAAACCATGTTGACAAACTTTTTGGGTTCCCCTTCCGTACTTATATTTGTGTATAGTTGGTACAAGATTTGGGTAAACCATTCTGCCAAATCATGTGAACCAATGTGTTTTGGGGAAATTATATTTTTACCCTTAAATAGTTTATAAATATAAATTTCTTTTCACTCTTCCTCTTCATTGAAAAAAGGCATATTTAGAGAGCTACTATGAGGCACTAAAATTGTAATTGATCACGATCCTCCATCAGATCTCCAATTCAAGTATCACTCATCTCATTAGATCCAGATTATTGAGTAATAATTTTGTTTTTAGCCATTTCACATTTAATTTCTTATCAACTATGCTATTTAGTTTGAAGATAATATAATCTAATTTCAGGATCTTTATCTGTTCTTCTTTCTTCTTCTGATAGGATTCTAATCAAGTGTTGATACAGGATTAAGAATCAACTATAAAGCTATGTAATCTAGTATGTACTTCTCCCATTGGTTTTGGTTCTTCATAGACCTATCTACCTTTTTACCACCCCAAGACATTCCAACATATCCCCGAAATTAAATTGAACAATTGAATTAAATGGAATGTGACATGATAGGTAATCCCTTAGGTACCCTTGAGAAGTTTTGGAGGTTTCTTATCCAACTAAGGCCACCCATGGGGGTTCTCTTTTCCTGTTAAACATGTTAAACCAACAATGGATTGTGATTTAGGCATTCCTAATTATAGTATGGTCAATTAATTTTAAATGAGATTGAATCATTTAGATAGGAGATGTAATATATTATTTCAATATGATGAAATGTTATTCAATTCTTTAATTTGTTGAATTTATTAAATGGAGTTGGTTGAATGAGTGGTAATACTCATTGGTTTGATTGAATGTTAATTATGGATAATGATTGGGTATACTTATTGTATGAAATTCTAATGGGATTGGATAAATAATGTGATAAGATATATTTGAAATGGTTAAGGACACCTAGGTTGTTATACCAAGGGTCTTGATTCTATTTAGATTCATCGAATGTCACTCCATGGATATTTAAATGGTAGTGGTCACCTTGGATATAGTAAGCTTCTCAGGTTTTGATTGCATTGGATGAATTTTAACTTAATACCACTAGTTCTGAAAACGTTTATCACGGAGGGATATAACCGACGAGGAAAACCATGATACTAGATTTTTCACATCAGTTATTTTATAACTGACATGATAAATCTATAATGGATATTTATCATGTCGGTTATTTTTTAACTGACGTGATAAATCACCACGATTGGATTTATCACGCCGGATATAAAATAACCGACCTGATAAACTGCAGAGCCTCAATTTATCACATCGGTTATATTATAACCGACATGATAAACATAAAAAAGTGGTTTATCATTTCGGTTATAATATAACCGATGTGATAAACCTAAAAGATGATTTATCATGTCGGTTATTTTATAACGGACGTGATAAACTATGGCACTATGGTTTATCACATCGGTTATAAAATAACCGACATGATAAGCTTAAAAAAATCCGTTTATCCCATCGGTTATAAAATATATGACATGATAAACTGAGTGTCGATGATTTATCAGGTCGGTTATAAAATAACTGATGTGATAAATCAAGTCTCGGTGGTTTATCACATCGGTTATTTTATAACCGACCTGATAAACCTTTTAAATGATTTATCAGGACCCTTATGCTTATCTGTTTTCTTCAATATGAGGCTTGCGGCTCATCACTCTCACGCAGAATTCCTAGAAACCCACTTAGAACTTCTTCCCTCCATGTCAGTTTTTCAAGATCCTTAATCATATTTATTATTACCAGATCTCTCAGATCGACTCAGAATCCCTAAGTAAGACTTTTGACCTGCCTCGATTTCATTTCTTATTTTCTGAGGATGCCTTAAATTCATTTATTTATTTAATTTACTTTGTTTCTAATGTTCATGTTTATAATCTAATTTCTCTCCTATTTATGTATGTTTTCAATGCAACATGACAGTTAATATAATGATATAATCAAATTGATTTTTTTTTCAAATGAACAGGGGTTTCCTATTACAAAAATTGAGTTGAATTAATTATAGATTTTATATCATTGTGTCATTATCGGTATACCCATCAATGTTTTTGTATCATCATTTTGTCATTATGGGTTTAGACAACTAGGCTTTTGTATAATTCCATGTTTATGGTTTTTCTTTTTGTCTTTTTAATTTTTATTTCATATGATTACAAATATAACTCTTACATGTGTTTGATTTAATTTTCTTAATTCAAAATTTTTTTGCATTCAAATTATGATATTTTTAATATAAATATAAAATATTCTTTTCTTTAAAAGATTTGTAATTTTGATATTTTTTATAGGAAACAATGAGTCGATGTGGGATTAAGAAACATCGGATGAGTAATGAATATGGGGAAGGTGTTGATGCTTTTTTGTAATTTCTTAAAAGAAATGTTCCAAGAAACGAATTTTTTTCTGTCCATGCCAGAAATGTTTGAATATGAAGAAGAAGAAAAGTAGAGAGATCAAAGATCATCTGATTTTCCAGGGTTTTAATCTATGTTACATCCCTTAGATTTAGAAAGGTGAAACTAGAAAAAATGTCATATCTATTGATGATGATGATTTGCAAGATAATAAATCAGATGGAATTGAAGAAATGATTTGTTATATTACAGCAGATTAAATTGAGATAGAATAGATAGTTGCACGTCTATATGGTGATGCTGAAAAACCATTGTATCTTGGTTGTACATATTTTAAGGGTATTTTGGTAGTGTTATGAATGATTATCCAGAAGGAGAATCATGGATGGAGTGAAAAAAGTTTTACGGAGCTTCTATAATTGTTGGAAACATACTTCCAAAAGAAAACAATCTTCCAGAATCACATTATAAGGAGAAAAAAATATTATGCCCAATGGGAATCAGATACATGAAAATACATACATGTCCAAATGACTATATAATATATAAGAACAAATACGAATTTATGTTAGAGCATCATAAATGTGGGACATCACGGTATAAGTTGAAAGAAAAATCACAGGCTAATATAGAGATTACAAAGATCCCAACCAAAGTATTTTGGTATATCCCTATAATTCCTCATTTTAAATGTTTATTTTCTAACTCACATTATTAAAAAAGATTGTGATGAAATGCTGATGAGTGGATATGTGATGGAATAATTCGTCATTTAGGTGATTGTCAACAATGGAAGAAAATTTATGAGTTTTATCCGTCATTCAATAATGAAATTAGAAATCTCAGACATGGATTGTGCCCAGATGGAACGAATCCATATTGAATTCTCAGTAGCACACATAGTTCATGGCCTCTTTTATTGGTAATTTATAACCTCTCACCCTGAAGTTTGTAGGAAGCACGAATATGTCATGTTGATTGTAATGATATCTAGTCCAAAGCAACCTAGAAATGAAATTGATGTTATCTTGTCACCCTTGATTGATGATTTGAAACTTTTATGGAAGGATTGTATGATAGTGTATGATTCTTATAAAATTAATTATTTTCAACAGCATGTAGTGCTTATGATCATTATAAATGACTTCCCAGTGTATGGAAATTTATCTGGATACAGTGTTAAGAGGAATAAAGCATGTCCAATTTGTGAACAACATACTTCACATTGTCAATTGCATCATGGGAGGAAAATAGTCTGAAAGTGTCACCGAAATTTTTTACCTATGGATCACTCATATAGAAGACTAAAAAAGGCATACAATGAGTCAAAATAATTAGATATTTCTCTGCAACCTTTATCCTTAGTTGATTATTTTTTGAGGGTGAAAAACCATGATGTGACATTGGGAAAGACACACAAATCTGGTAATGATATACATGTATGGAAGAAAAGGTAAATATTTTTTAAGCTACCGTATTGGAGATATCATGAAGTAAAGAATAATATTGTTGTCATGCACGTGGATAAGAATATATGTGATAGTTTGTTTGGAACATTGTAAAATATTAATGGAAAGAATAAATATGGATTGAATGCAATATTATACTTACTATCAATGGGAATAAGTTTGGAGCTAGCTCCGAATTCTGATGAAAGATGAACATTTATTCCTCCAGCTTGTCATACATTATCCAAGAGTGAAAAAATAGCTTCTGTCAGTGTCTTCATGATATCAAAGTACCATAATGTTATTATTGGAATGTAAAAAACTTTGTCTCTCTAAAGTATTTGAAGTTGATAGGTATGGAATCTCATGATTTTCATGTCATGATGCAACAACTTCTACCGGTTGCATTGGATGGAATACTGCCCATTCGTGTCAGAAAGACCATAACAAAGGTGTGTTATTTTTTCAATTCAATTTGTAATAAGGTGATTGATGTGAATTATTTGAAAATTTTGGAAATGGATCCAATATCTATACTTTTTCAATTGGAAATGTATTTACCTCTATATTTATTTGATATAATGGTGCATTTAATGGTTTATCTGGTTCGAGAAATAAGGATTTGTGGACATGTATATCTTCGTTGGATGTATCCTTTTGAAAGGTATATGAAAATATTGAAGGGGTATGTTAAAAATCATTATCGACCTGAAGCCTCCATTATGGAAAAGTATATTTCTAAGGAGGTTTCATAGTTTTGTATTAGATACTTGTCTGCAGTAGAGCACATAGGTTTGCCTCTATGTTATTATCAAGGAGTTAATACTGAGGGAAATGGGATTCATGGATTGAAAGTCAAAACATTTTCAGCTGAACAGATGAAGAAGGTATATTCATACATCTTGAATAACATAGCTGGTGCTCAACCGTATGTCACATTTTCATATTAATGAGTTAAAACAATGTCATCCAAAAAATAATGAAATGTGGATTTCGAATGAGCACACAAAAACATTTTTGACATGTAGTGGGTGGTCAAAGTTTAAATTTGATAACATTGTCCGAGTATGACATTAACAGCTATACATTTCATACGAAACTTCAGGACAACAGAAGTGTAGTTCAGAATAGTGGGGTATTGGTGTTTGCAGAAGAAATAAATTTTTTAACTTCTAAAGACAGAAGTCCAATTTCTACATCAAGTGCATATTATGGAGTCATTGAAGAATTGTGGGAGGTTGATTACGTTAAAATTAAAGTTCCTATTTTTAACATCAAATGTTTTGTCAGTGACAACAGTGTGAGAAACGATGAATTTGGAATGACAATTGTTAATCTGTATAGATTGGAAGACACAATAGATTATTTTATACTAGAAACACATGAAATATAGATATTCTATGTTCTTGATCAATCATATATATAGTGGTCTATTGTTTTAGAAGGAAAAATACAATATGTTGGTGAGGATCAACTTGATGTAGATGCAGATTTATTTGATATACCTACTTCCATGGAATGATTAGCATTAAATAATGATGAGCATGTTGTAGACATGGTTTGATCCATAAAGAATGATCATGACAATGGAATTTGGGAAAAAATCCATTTTTACATTCTTAATATTACAGGTAATTTATGTTTACCATGTTTACCAAGTTTACCATGTTTACCATAGTTTTCCATAGTTTACCTTGTTTAACATGTTTAACATTTTTACCATATTTTACCATTTTTACTATATTGTATCAAAGTTTTTTATGTTTTCCATTATATAAGTTATAAATTTATTGATTTTGTTGAAATTCCAATTATACTACCATGTTTACCATGTTTTCCATCTTTACCATTATTTATCATGATAAACCATATTTACCATGTTTATCATTGTGATAGTAGAATTTATTTATTTGTGAATTAATGTTTCCTTTTCTTATTTGAAGGACAATGACAGATCAATCCGTTGATCAACCACATTATTATGAAGGTGAGACACATGATGATTCCTCTAGGGAGGAATATTTACATGATACTGTTGATGTTACCCAATTGTCTTCATGTGCTCCCCTAACAACAAAGAGTTCAAGAGTTGGTAAACATGACATCACATGTTGACCAAAATTATTAGTTGCTCGTGCCCAGGACCAGAGGATAGTTATTAAATTTGATGACAATTATATTCAAATAGGTCCTAATGGAAATGATTTTAAGAGTATTTTATCAAATCAAGGAAAAATAAATGTTATAATTTTGTAAAATGATTCGAAAAGTGTGGAAGAGATGATAAAAGCTCAGTTGTTGGAGACAATTTTGGTAAGATATTTTTCTACTGTTTGACTTATCTTTTAAAAAATACTGTATAATTTAGACACTCTCTTCTTTATCAGATGAAATTTGATATTACTGACATTGGAGGACTCATGAAGAAATGTTTATCTATGGAAGCTAGAAGATGGAGGGATTTAAAATCGACCCACACATCTGATTTCATTTATGGTCAAGGAAATCATGACAATCCATGTCGTATATATCCATTCATAGATTAAGACACATGGAGAAAATTTGGTCAAAGTAGGATACAAGAATCATTTTGGGTAAGTGAAATGTAACCTTTTATAAGTTTTCTCTTATAACTAAACTTAATAATAATTTTTTAATGATTTCTTATTGTAAATTTACAACAAACAAGGAAATATCATCGGGAGATCCAAGCTAAAAATTTATACCCTCATAGCTTATCTCGGGGATGGAATACATTATTGGAAGAAAAAATGGTGACAAAAAAAGTAGGAAAACTTACAGCTAAGTATTCAAGCTCAGGAGAGGTTTTTCCTCCGCCCCCCATCTAGACATAGAAAATGAATGTGGGATTGAATGGGAAAAAATGGGAAATATCTTTCAGATTAATCGAGGATCATAGTTGATAGGATTGTAAGATATTTATTTTATTTATTTAAATTGTTGTCTATGAATTATATACTTCAAATAAATAATTGTTTTATTAATTAATACAGGATTTTCTTATAGAGAAGTGCACACAGGGGTTATTTATAGTAGCTGGGAGGCATGATATTTTATCTGAAGCATTGGGAAAGCCCAAACACCCTGATCGTGTGTGAGGATACCCGATGGGTGTATCGGTAAGAAAAGTGTTGCCACATTCTTCAATGTCATCCATTGAGGGTGTGTATAAAAAAATAGATTATTTAGAGTCTGAAGTTAAAAACTTTAATGTGACGATGGAGGAAAAGATTAGAGCATCAGTACAGTCTATGTTTTCATACATCCAAAGACAATTTCAGACTGCAGCTCCCACTCCTCCAGCTCCCACTGGAGACCCCATTTTTTATCATCCACCTATGGAAGAAGATCCCACTCCCCCACCTTCGGAAGTAGGTCCCACTCCTCTACCTCATCCTGGGGCCTCCATTGCTCCACCTCAACCTACAACCCTCATTTTTTATCCTACTCCTTCACCACATCTTCCTACTTATTGTGAGTTGTATGTTGATGATCCTCACCATCATATAGTGGCATATGGGCTCGTATATTGTATATGAGATACAATTAATCATTAGTAGTTAGAGTTAGAGCAACATAGGGTCATTGAACATGATATTATAGAAATATCAGCTCGAGTTCCAGTAACTACAGATGAGGTGACGACAATTGGACATAGTATCAGCCACTGTTTAGTTTAGAAATCGAGACTTCTGTCAGTCATTACCATAGAGTTATGTGTGTTATATATTATATATTATTTATTAATAAATTTTTGTATCATTTTATAGCTAATATATTTACAAATTTATTTATAGGAATACTTTAAAGGTAAAGAAATACTTTATAGAATACAACAAAGACAAATGGCTATAACATCAGATATAGATTCTAGTATTCTTGAAAGATAGTCAAGATATTCAAATTTATTAGCGGAGAATTATTCATTTCCAATGGAAGGTCATTTTTTTCGACGTGAAGTAAATGTGGGAATATCTTAAAATTATATCATGGAGCTTGTTGCTGGAGACAAGTTTGGCGTCAATGTGGTGCAGATTTTTTCCATGTAAGTCTTAACATAATTTTTCCCTACGTTAAATTTATAAAAAACGAGTACTTATTTCTATTTTTTATTAGGTATATTTATAACATGTGTGTGAGGAATTACTAGATAGATGTATATGGGTTCATGGACCCACATCTTCTTTCCCCTGATGTACATTCATCGGATGCGGAATAACGAACAATTTATGTTGCAGAAATATTTGAACAAAATATTATCACACAGTGTTGGATGATTCCTTATTGTGAGAGGTATGAAATATATATATGATAGTGTTCTATCACTTTTAACAAAATAACTACTATCCTAAAATTTTCCTTCATATCAGGGATCATTGGATGGTGGATGTTTTTTTGTCCACATGGGAAAACACTATACTAGATATGCTCTATCCACGGTGATTCACAGAAAAGTTTTAAGAATTCGTTGGAGAAGTATGTTTCAATTTCCTAATAGTTTTTTATATTATAATTAATTTTAAAATTTTCTCATTCAAGTTATTTTATAACAGGGGATGGAACATCTTTCGAAGAACCACAAACAAAAGGGGTGCCAAGATCAAATATGTACAAGTGAAGGTAAATATCCATTTATAATTTGTACTTTTGGATGTATTACATAAAACGTTATATTTAATTGACCCTAATTTAAACAGAAATGTCATAAACAAAAAATCATCATCGAGTGCAGATATTATATGTTATGATTTATGTATGAAATAATTACAACGAGAACACTTTTGATGTTTGGCCAGGTTAGATTTTCTTATGAACATTTCCATAATATATCAGTTGATTTATTCATTTTACATGTTAACTATTTTCATTTAACTTTTTATCTATTTGATGACCCTAATCTGTACAGTTCTCAAGAGTTTAAACACATACAAATGGAATTGTAATATTATTTTATAGGCTTGATTATATTTTAGTTTCTTTGTAATGAAAAATGTAATTTTGAAAATTATAATTGTAATTGTGTATTTGGTGATTTTTTTGGTTGGATTTATATTCCTTTTAGTTGACATTTTATGTTTTATGTGTTATCAATGTAAATTCTTTATTTTTCTTTGGTTCTTGTTCTAGTGTACTTCTTTTTTTTATGCTATGAATTCTTGGGTTGGTTTCTGGTTGTTTCTGGGGGAAAGCATATTACTGCTTTTTATTTTTAAAAAAAAATTGGTTTTCCACGTCGGCCATTTTATAACTGACCTGATAAAGGAATGGGGAAGGGTTTATCATATCATTTATTTGAATAAATGACATGATAAACCCATGTGGACTGGTTTTTCACGTCAGTTATTTAATAACCGACGTGATAAACACCCCCACACTATTTTATCATGTCGGTTATTAAATAACCGATGTGATAAACCCTCCCCCAACTAGTTTTTCACTTCGGTTATAAAATAACCCACATGATAAAGGAATGGGAAGGGTTTATAACATTGGTTATTTGAATAACCGATGTGATAACCCCTGGGAAATGGTTTATCACATCAGTTATTTAATAACCGGCGTGATAAACACTCCGCCACTGGTTTTTCATTTCAGTTATTAGGAAACCGACATGAAAAACACCTCGATGTAATGTTTTTTACGTCGCTTTTTAAATAACCTACATAAAAAACTATATTTATAACATCGTTCTTATTAACTTCGGCTAAAAACCGACGTAAAAACTGAAAAATAACCGATGTAAAAAAGGATTTTTGCACTAGTGTTTCTCTTTGATCTAATTTTTCTTGGGCTCAAAATGGATATGGTTACAAGATATGCTACTTGGAACCCATCTCAAGACTAAAACATTTTCCATAGAGATAATCCTGGTACTCCATGAGGATGACCTGGTTTTCTACACCTTGGATCCAAACCTCCATAGTCTAACACTTTCATTATACGACATAGCGAGGGGAAATGTGAAACGTGTGATTATACATCTCTATTGATGATATTATGAATCTTATAGTTATACAACATGGTTTTTGATGACCTGATATGTGTTTATATCTTTCAAGGAAATGTGGTAATTTTAGTTTCTATTATAGATACCTTATTTGATGCTTGACAATTATTTTGCAGGGCTCTTTGAGAGACTATTCATTATCACTTACATAGTAATATATATTCCATGGGAACCTTTGTTTATTCATTTATCACCTTATTTAATTAAAAAATTTGTTAGTTTTGTAATTGAATATATGATAATTTTTTAGATATTTTAGTGGTTACCTACTAGGATTGTATCTCACACACTGTTCAGGCCACTATTGGGTACCTAGATAGACATTATGGATCTTGATAAGGACCATAAAATGTTCCCACTACTCGATGTTTGATTTTGAGAAATAAATAGGAGTAGGGGATTATGGAAACGAGATAAAGATCACTATTATATTCATAGATAATATTTTTCTTTTTTTAGTATTTAGGATACATGTATTTTATCATACTACTGCATACCTATTTTGGACATTTTGTGGAATCATGTAATTTTCATTAATTTGAAAGAGTTATTTATGGGAATTTTTATATATTTCTGTCATTCACATTTATCTATTTTCTTATTATTACACTACTTCCAATATTGTTAATTATTGTTATTCCTATTTTTTACACTCTGGTAATGAGGGTGTAGCCTCCCCAAGAGCACACTCATGGCCCTCATTTGTAGTTGACAACCTCAAGCATTTTGGGTGATGTGATTGAGGCCATGCAGCCAACTGGGCAGGAGGCACAATTGATTGGAATCTAGGTTTGGAATGTTACATTGATTATAAAATTCCTTTTTTAATTTATTAGTTTAATATATAATATTTTTAACTAATTCATTAATACTCTAAATTGAAAATATCATCAGGATTATAAGTAAAAGAATATATAAATTTTATTTTTAATGTTATTATGATGCTATATATGAGTATATATGAAGAATTAATATTATATTAATTGAATTATAATCATTATGGAAATATAAAATATTAATAAAATTCTTTATATAAGGATCATTGAAAAAATGAAAATGTTACTTATGCATACATACGACCTACAATAAAATATTATTACTCTAATTAATTTTTCAAAACCATATTTGGTGGAAGGATTTAAAATATTAATTTATATATAGAAATAATATTTATTTCCAGATTTTTATTTCTGAGATAGTGGTATAATGACCTCTCTAACCATAGTCAAATTGTCGAATCCATTTCGGACATAAATACCGAATAGATACAAAATATACAAAGTGAACTTAATTAATTTTGAAATTATATATATCATTGAATTAAGTAATATAAAAGGAATAATTAACATGTATAAGTTTATTAAGGTCATAGAAATTAACATATATTTATTATTGGGTATGTTAAAGAAAGTACAAGATGATTCAGACTCAATGTAAGTGACTTTGTATTAAAAATATTCTACTAAAAGTTTATCGTTCAAATCTTTTTACAAAAGTATAGGGAATAGTTTAAAAACATATAAAAGATAGTATTTAAAATCCTTCGTGACAAATATAGTTACTGAATATTTCTTGATAACAATACACAGTTATTTACAATGGAAATGTTTTCCTTTTAATTTGTACTATTTTCCTTTAAAATAACTTATTTTCATAAATAATGTTTTATATTGCAAGAATTATTGTTTTTTGGTTGTGTTATGGTGCGTCGAAATTGTTTATGATGATGGGGGTTCTGTTATAAGCTAAAAAATTGTGATCTCACTATAGATCTCCAATGTATTGGGTATGTGGGAGGTTGACCATGTTGTTTATTTCTTCTGTAACTATAATAGTCACTCCAAGTATAACTGTGATGGTTATTTAAAGAATAAACGTGAGGGTTATTTCATCATAGCTGTGAATCTTATATAATAATTAATAATGAAATGAAAATGATTCCCCAAGTTACCAACATGATTTATTTATGATTTATTTGTTTTTTAGATATCTTGTTTTTTCACATGGTATGTTATTGAGACTATGGTCGAAGGAATCTATATGATCATTTTCAAGGGTGAAAAGTATAACATCGAGGAATAGTTTTCATGAGTTTATAACATTTTCAAATAAACTATTTTTGGTTTTATTAGATACTATATGATTTCTTATGAAATTCTTTATAGAAATAATTTGGTAGAAAATGTGATTTATTGGGTATGTAAATGTTTGTTTTGAGCCGAAATTTTATTTTTAAAAAATTAGTTTTTTAAGTATTTATGGACTAATGATTTTAATTTTTTTTCTTGATCATTTTTTTTTTCATTTTTCCATCACTATTTAATATCCCAACTGACTCATATAATTATTTTTATTATCCAAATGTAGTGTATATTACCATCAACAATTATCAAACTAGACCTCAACCATTATAAATGCATCGATATAAAAAGACATATTAGATATCTTATTATAATATATCTTTATAGTGGAATCATGGTAATAAATAAGGAGAACTTGACTACCATGAGTTAAACACATGATGTACATAACCCTTACACTATGAGAGACAGATAAAACTGAGAAATAAAGAGAGTTATGTTCTATAATAGAAGGACAATTCTTCTACAAAAATTGATGCAAGGGAAATTGAGTTTTCAAAATTCATCTTCCATGTTCATTTTCATAAAAATTATAACATTTTTATTTAATATTATAAATCATAATGTTCTCAAATAACTTTTTACGAGAACTTTTTTTATAATTCGTATCAGGTATTTTTTATTTTTAATATTTTAAAAATAGATTTAATTATGAATTTTAAAAATAAGTATTATTTTAAAAGGGATTCGTATATTCACAAGATTATTATAAATTATTTAAAAGGGAATAATTTATATTTTATATTGATTTTAAAGGTGAATTTTAATTATTAAATTTATCATTTTATGTGTCAATTTTTCATTTTAAGTTATGGAAGTTTCATACTCATATAGATATGTCCATCCTTTTTTCATATCACTAAAATTCCATGATTATATATCAAAAAAAAGTTTGCAATATAATTATATGTTATGTTTAAATTATACCTTTGAACTTATTTATTAATTTATTTCTCCAAACATTATACGGTTTTATGGAAAATTGGACATTCAAAATATATTCGAGATGGGAAAAATTATTTTCTACATTGAAAATAATTTCTGTAATTCTGTAATGATATTTAGTGGGTTTTAATGGGTAGTAAATGAGAAATGTAGATATACAAAATGTTTTTTAAATTAAAACTCCATACTAGAGAATCAAATGATTTGGTGGGGAATCAGGTGATCCCACATCCTCAATGAGTCTTTTTCCAAATAAGCGATATTGTTAGTTGAAAAATGGTTTTCTTATGGTCTTTAAAATATCTTTTAGATCCTTAAATGTTATTATTTTCAATGGATGTTTAGGAAACAATTCCAAATTTAATTTAATGAATCTTGTTTTTGAAAATTATAATTTTATGTAGTTATTTTATGTTCTCAAAACACTAAAAATTTTATTATATATAATATATCAAATATTATATATTCGATATTAAATGTTTTAAAGGAGATTTTGAATAAATATTTATAAAATTATATTTCAATGGTTTTAGAACCCCTTACTAGGGAATTTATTCTCCCCCTATGTTTTTTTAAACTCACATGGTACGTATAAGATAGTTTTGGTGAATGGATTCAATTAAGGAACTAGAGAGTCTGAGGAAAAACATTTATTTTATATATATTTTTAAACATTGATATTATTTAAGCGATTTCTATAATTTTCCAAAACCAAGATAGAAAAATATCCTTATTTTTTTATAAATATGATGTTCCATTATAAATAATGGAATTCAGACCTAAGTTAAGGGATTTGTTTCTCACTTTTATTTCCATGGGATGTATTCCATATTCACCAATTTTTTCATTATGTGGTTTATATAAATGAAATTAATTCTTTTTTATGATTCATCTTATGTAATTTATATTGATTTTAATATCTATATATTTCTATTTCTTTCATGGTTATTATGATTCAAATGTTATTAATTTGAAAAAAAAAATTTCAAAATCTCATCATTATTGAAGTTTGTATATGACTAAGTATATAATGGGGAATATTTCACTTCCATTTCTATTTTTTAGAAAAATAATTTTTAAAATGTTTTGTATAGATACTCAAATACTATTTAAAATCAATTTTACACATGATTTAATTTAAAAAAAATTAGAAATGAAATTTTTTTATATATACAGTTCTTTTCATATTATCTAACAAAAAATAATAAAGGGATGTTTTTTAGCATATACAGCATGAGTGGATTTTACTATTAACATGATTCAATAATTATATAATGATTTATTTCCTTATTTATGATTTTATTTTCTATAAAAACAGTCTACTTTATAATGACATAACATTAAAAAAAATGATTTCAAAATAGAAGAATATTTTTCTCATGAATTATTTCTAGTGATCTTTAGAAATATTATTTTCATATAAGATAAAATTATATCATTTTACATATTCTTTACAAGGAATATGTTCTAGGGATTACATATTGAATTTTTCTCTTCTTCTATTATGTTTATGATGTCATGCTGTTTATGAGAACTTTTTCTTCTCTACAGGTTATGTTATGATGAAATGTTTATGCAACCCATTTAAATTCATATGTTTTGATATGATGACTGAATTATGGTATTATGGTAAACTTAGTTTTGGTTTTAATTATGTGATTTTTGAGAGCTATATATCTATGCAATGTATTGGGTAATGATTTATATTACATAAAATAGATAGGTCTAGTATAAGGAGTGAACCCAGTTAAGTAAAGGACTTTTTCCATTATTACGGTTTTGGGAGTAAAACATGAAAAATATGATGGTTTATGGATAGAGTTTATTAAAACATCCAATGAATCTAGTTATTTAGATATGTAATACTACAACAAATTTAATCTATATATTACATTGATATAACCGATTAGCTTTCTCCTATGACATAATGGGAATATACTATAATGGTTATTACAATATTAACTATTATGGTTAATCCATGAGTATATGTGATAGTTAATCAAAGGTCATGTTTTGAATATAACTGTTAATTTCTTCCATAAGTATCTATGGTGGTTACTCTAATGATTCCCTATGTTATGAACATGTTTCATATTTGTTTTATTTATATTTTGTATATTATTTTTGATTCAAAATTGTCTGTTTTTTCTAATTTATTTTTTACACATGATTAAAGAATAATGTGATAATGGTATTTAAATTTTAAAATTTTTTCACACTATTTTAAAGGAATGTGAGGACAATGATGAGGACAATAAAAAACTTGTGATGATTTTTCTAGAAAGAAAATATTGTTTTCATTATAAGGGATTTTTATTGTGAAAAAATATATATTTAGAATAAGTGTCCAATTATAATGTATAGGTTTTCTTTATAATATTTTTTCCAAATTATCTAAAACTATAAACAAAAATGATCATTGCAAATGAAATAAATAGAACGGTAATCTAAATAGTAAGTGTTCTATTGAGTGTAAGTTTTATTTCCATTATCTTCTCCACCTCACTTCCAAGAATTAACTTCCTTGTGAAAATTTAATCATTATGGTTCCCAATTTATTAAGTCCTATCATTCCAAAAATCATTTTATGGTCCATTCTTCTTGTATGTTATCTACATTTACTATAGATGTTCTTCATGACCATTGTTTTTTATTTCTAAATATCATATCATGTTGATCCATTATATATATTTTTCAAATGATTATATTTTTTTTATATTTAGAGACTTACATATGAAAAATAAAAAAAATTTAAATTTAAAATCCATATATAAAATTCCATTCTCAATCATAACTCATTTTCCCAAAATGAAAAACCTTAAATGAGTTCCCCAAAATCTTGTGTATCTCACTAAATTTTCATGTTTATCTTATATTTAACCAATTAAATACTATGTATGAGTTAAAAATTATTATATAACACTAAATACAATTTACAAATTTCAATTAGATTGACTCCTTACATAACAATTATAATATATGAGTCCTTACATACCAACAAAAATAATTTATGTATGATGAAAAAAATTTATTTATTCTAATTAGGACTTCCCTTCAATTATTATGAATACAATTTAAAACAATTCCTCTCAACATTAATCACTATATATTTCATAATGGAATTCCTTGATCATTTTTAATGCAACATCACTTTTATCACATAGAATATTATTTAACATAAACTATAAAAAATAAATAACCATTTTACTTATTGATCAAAAATATTTATTCTAATAATAATTATATAGTCTTTAAAATTAAAAAATATATGCATTTTTATATTAATTTGAATAATAATCCAATAAAATTAATATTTTATAATTTCACATATTTTATATAATTTATTTGTATTAATGCAATTAATTACAAAACAAAATATATGAAAATATTTTCACGATGAATTAAAAAATATATATATATTTAATTCATAATAAATCATCATATATTCACATAAAATTCAAATACGAACCAAAAGAGAAAAAAATCCCATGTTCGTTTCAAAAGGAGAATTATCACGACTCATTTTTTAAATTTATTTCATATTCATTTCACTTATCACATTTAAATTAATTAAACATAAAAAATTTATCCAAATCCCTAATCAAAACCAACTGTGTTTTTAGATTATTGTCACTATAAATCAAGATAAATTTAATATTTAGCTATTCTCAGGATTCCTAAATTCAAGTATAACCATAGTCTTATAAAAATATAATTCTGTATAGTTTTGTTCACGGAACTATATTAAATAATTATTCCTTTTAAATTTCATTTTTGGGGAAAATATTTGGTGCAAAAACGAATTTGATGTTTTATTATGAAAATCGGTTTAAACTCTTAGAAATAATGGTTGAATATTAAAGTGAAATAATGTAAAATTAATTACTCCGTTCCATTTAAAAAATGTGATATAGATTCTTCTATTATTTTATAATCAGGCTACGTGTCATGAATTTAATACAAAATGAATGGCATAATACTTATTTTCATCTTTTTTAAATATTATTTTCAATTAGGATGAGATGAAAATTGAATCTAATAAAGGAATGATGATCTATGAAATTTTCATGATTGGGTAAATAAGTGAAGAATCTATTCACATTGAATAATTCAATATAATCCCTATTTTCTCCCTCATTTTATTTTATTTATATTATTATGAAAATATGATGACAATAATGAAATAAAATAGTTTATATTGGCTCTTGACAATTACTCTCTCTCAAACTCCTATAACAATGGCGAACACTGATAACTTGAAATATTTTTCCCTCAAACTCAATGTTAAAATAATCATAGAAATATATAAATAGTTAAGTTATTTTTGGATAAATGAACTTATACTATTGTATAAAAATATATGTTAGTTCATAGAGTTCTTGGGTCTTAACTAAGATTGATATAAATTGTGGGTCTCAAGGGAAAATGTTACTTTCCATACAAGTGGATCAATTATACTTTTTTCAAAAAAATAACAAGAAATATTTGAAAATGGAATAATCACATGGTATAATTCTAAAAAATGCTCCATTTTTCTCTCATGAAATTTAGTGTATTTAGATATGTCGAAAGGGTTTATAATATATCTAAGGATTTTAAAAATAATTTGGGTCAATATTTACAGAAACAACTTTCAAAAATTATCCAAACAGATAATTTTTTTTAAAATGTTTGATATAGAAAAAACATATAAAAAATCATTTAAAATTAATTTATTAATAAATAAAGTAATAAGTATAAAAATATAATCATTTTTAAAAATAAATTAATGATATTCAGTTATTTTAAATTTCCCCAAAAAACATAAAATATATATTAAAACATAATAGAACTCGTAAAATTTGTTGACTCTATAAAACATTTCATAAAAACTATATTAATTTGAGTTTAATCTCTATGTGAATTTTGAGGCATTTATGATGGATAAATCAAAAAATAATTCATAGAGAGAGACAATATAACTTATTTATATGAGAAACTCCTCAAATTGAACATCAATGTTCCCATAGTAGAAACCCTAAATGAAATTTTTTATAGTATACCATTAATATATATTAATGTTATAAATAAATAAATTAAAAAGGGAATAGAAAATAAAATTAGGTCATCCATTAAGAGATGTTTTCTTTTGATGGCCTATAACCATGTAGTTATAACCAGTTATCCTCCATCTAAACGGTTATTATGATTTGTTGGTTGGAACAACCAAAACATATTAATTCTATAAAAATTCATTTAATTATCCTTATATATGATTTTACCTTATGGATTCTTAGTGAACCAACCAATTTAATATTTAAAATATAGTTTAAAAGTGTTTTTAGTAGAAAGATATATGGATACTCTTCCAATTTAAGGGATGCGTAGTTCAGTAGTTGTTTTATTTATGTTATTTCAATGTGGATTCTCTTATAGTTTCATTTTTATAGAGTGTTCCTTAGTTATTCTATTAATATTTCCACAATCCTAACATTATTCAATGTCTTGAAACACCAGATCGTCTATATCTTCATTAATCACATCGACTTCCAGGATCTGTAATAATTATACTAGCCCTGCAATGTAAAAAGTAGGGAGATATGAATGTAATTTGATTACATAATATTAAAATGAGGTAAATTTCTTGATTTATTTACTCTATAATTTATATTTTAATAAATATGTTAATATTCAAGAATTATTCCTAAATAATAACTTATATTTATTAGTGACAGTGGGCCATTCATTCATCCTTGAAAGAATATCCCATTAATTATGGTTCCATATTAAACATACAGAAGAAATATTAATTATATTTAGTAATATTTAATGGGTATTTGATGTTAATTTAGTAATAACACAATTTTATAGTTCAAATTTTTCTTTAAAAAGAACACTATTATCTATAACATGTGTCACACATGACACTGAGCTTATATAAACCATGAAATTATTCTTTTCAATTATGGATATTATAACCCAGTAGTTAGGATTGTGAGTATGAATAAGAATTACCATGTCATTTGAAATACGTATAAATTTATTATATAACACAAATATACTAGATAAGGTTTAATAAATAAGTACACAATTTCAAGTGAAGTCATATTATTCATTAAAATTACATTTTCTAAAAAAATGTGTTTGTTAAATTTTTTCAGTGAGATTATAATTATATAATTCATCATTTAGATGATTTTTGGAAAATTGAAATTTATTATATGATATTAAATTAATAATTATTTTTGGATTATTTTTTTTATTTTCCCGAAAATATTGATTTTTGGGTGAATAGTGAAAATGCATATTTTCTAAATAAATATTAACTTAATTGGAGTTGTAATGATGTAAGAATAACCAAAATTTTTATGAAAAAATTTTAATAGAATAATTATAGATCTTACAGGTGATACAATTAATATAAAAATACAACATTTATTATAGAAATATATGATTAATATTTTAGAAATATAAGTGATTTTTTTTAAATAAAAAATGTTTTTAGTTCATTGTTATTAATAGAATATTTACTATGTTAAAATATTTTTTTGTTTGGTATGTAAGTAGAATAACTCCATTTTATTTAAAAAAATACAATTTATTTCATATTAATCCTCATTATTGCATTATTTTTCTGTAAAATCATTTTAATTTTATAACAATATTTTTTCCAAAGATGGTAGAAATTGCGTTTTCAGAGCATATATTAAAAGTAATTTCTATCACATATTGGTGTTTAAAGATGTAATTTTTATTCCATTTCTGGAATAATTAAAACTAAAACTACATAATTATGCAAGAATTATTATATTCATTATAAATAGTAACCATGTATATATTTGTCATCCTAATTAAGGGTAGAATCTGTTTAAATGGTTTAAAATATATGGATATGTCTTACAGATAACAAAAAACATTTTATTAAACTAAACTTTATGGTTCAATTTCAAATATAAAGTTTTTTTATTTCAATAAATGAAAATTTTAAACACTTTCAAAATAAATTTACTCTATATTATTAATATCTATTTTTTAATTCCATGTGTCTCCAACCACTCACTTAAAAAAAGAACATCTTCTCCTACATTATTCAAAAAGTAAGCTGCATTTATCATTATATAAAAACATAAAAATGTTCCACGATTACTTTAATTCATTCATGATATCATGGTGTTAACCTAACACCATCCTAAGAAAGATTAAGATGTGAGATAAAGGAGGACTCTCAAAGAATAGATAATTGTCTTACCTGTCTCATTCGAAGTTTATTTATTCTTATACATACACTAAATAGAAAACTTACATCCAAAAAAATTAATACACAATAAATTTTATATTTTTATTTTATTATGATTATGGTACAACCATTTTATACATCCATTCAATCCTATGTACCATGAAAATAGCGATGATTTTTACATACGAACAACCATCTCCACGTAGCGATGTAATTTGATTCATCACCACCAAATATGATTTATATAATGATGTAATTAATGATTTATTTTAATATATATGAAATTTAATACATAATTAATATTTTATAAATCTATGATTTCATCTTCCTTATTACCCTTCCATCAATTAAAAATTTTAATGTCGCTCACGCTTACGCATAGACTACCACCTCCATCAAGCGATGAAATTGTTTTTTCTATGAACACTTTTCATGAATGATTATAATTTATTTATAATAAATAAAAATTATATTTATATAATTATTAAAAATATAGGAATGATGGAATAATTTCTCAACTCCTTTAACTGTAGAAAATATACCAAAATAAATTTATGGAAAAGGTAAGCCACCTTATGTGGTCGATGTAAAAAACAATTATTCAATGAAAAGTTTTAAAATCATTAAAAAATGACCTTACCAAATAGATTTTATATTAGTTTTTTAATAAAGTATTTAAAAATTTTAAATTCATTATACCATAGGATCGAACATGATGACTAACAGGGGACCCATGGAAAGTGTAATTTTGTTTTATTTCCAGTTCAATGAGACACATTTATATTATGTACCAAATTTAATTTATATAGATTATATACTATAGATTTAGTATATTATGTGATTAATTATTATTTAATCCTGATATTTAAAATTTAAACTCATTTTTTCTCCTTTAATGGGCTATGATTCAAATGTTATTAAACCTATAAGTGATTTTTATTATGATATCACTTTATATCATGATTGTTTATATTCAGACATACTTTTGGAAAATTATATGGTCATAATCTCTTAAAAAATTCATATTATTTTCCTACTTTGTAATATTTGGATTATACATGTTTTCATAACATTTCACATCTTGTTGGATAAATAATCATCATGTGAGTTATATTTAATGGACTTTCATTTAATGAAATTCATATTTTAATTTTTTTCATCCAAATTATTTTTCGTCCTAAATGATGTTATTTTAAATATTTTAAAGAATATTATTCTATAAACAACTATGATAAATTTAAGTCATTTTAATAAATATATAAATTTCTTACAATTCATTAAATGTAGTCTTCTTGTGGTATTCATAACCAAGTACTTTTTATATTTTTATTGAATTCTTAAAGGAATGATTGTTTTAGTGTTTAATGCGTAAAAAAATTTCCACCGTCATAAATGTTCTGTAAATTAAGGATTTAATTAAAGGTTTCATGGTTATATAAAATGAATATATGTTTCTCAACATTGAATAAATTTTTAATTTAAATGCTTTCAAAATAAAAATGTATTATTTTTATAATGAAATGAAAAAAATTTGAGAGTTATTCGGAACACCATTCATATACAATGTAATAAGAAAGTTGTTTTTAATTTTTTCCATCTAATATATTTTATGTAGGATATTTTATTATAAAAAACTTATTTATGGGGAATTTATCATCTTCTATCATCCATTATGTCTAATGGATAAAACCCTATTTTGTGGTCTTTAACTTTTTTGTGATCAAGTTATCTATCACTCTCAATTATTTTTTGGATAATATTTTTGTCTTTTATGTCCATATTTTCATTATAATGGATTAATTAGACCTCATTTCTATTACTTTAAATATTTTTCAACCGTATTAAATTTCTATATATAGTATAAACTAAATAAATCTTTATAATTTTTCATTTAATACGGATAATTTCTAATTTATAAGGCATTTGAGAATTAAATTTATTTATCATTCAATATATATGAGTAATTATTAGGATGTAAGTGTGATGGATGGGGAATAGTGATATAAATCCACTCACTGGATCGATATGTATCATGATAAAATATAGGTGTCTATATTAGATGGGTATTTGGTTTAAACCTACCAATTTGTTTAGAATGATGTCTTGGATGAGGGGAATTGATGGTAAGATTCATGATAAAATGGTAGAGGCCTTGATGGAATGTTAATGAATGTATAAAGTTATGACTCTATATTATTAATGTTTTTGTCACTATAATGCATGTGATTTATATATTGATATCAGTCATTTATTTCCATGAAACTCTTGTTTTTTCGGGAATGGAATCTGTTTTCATGTTCTACTCTTCCATATTATTTATGACCAATTAACTAATGATAGATTCCATTGTACATAACCATTACTGAGAATCTGATCTCACAAATTATTATTTTCACATTCCATAGGATATAAAGAAGGATGTTTTGAATGATTTTATGTAAGAAGAAATGTTTCTTATTATATTTTTTTATATTTCTGATGTAATATAGGAATCTTGAATGTATCCAATTTTCAAATTCATCTAAACTAATTGAACTTTCATGGTTACATCCCTTCTAAATATTAACAATTTAATCAAGTAAACACTAAGGCTGAGTTTTGGGAGTCGGGGTGTTACTATTGGTATTATAGAAAGTTTAATTGGACCCTTTGTAAATAGATTTCATATTAACATAGATAACATAATAATTATGACAATACCTTACAGAATTTGAGATCTTTTTAAGGATTTTCATTCCACGGGTCAACATTCATGATGAATTTGGGAGAACTAAGTGACTGTCATTATTTAGGGATGACTCCTATATAATTAATGGAATGAAAACTCATGGGAAATTTAGTTATTACCCAGATAATATTATTGTGGTATTTATTGATGATATCAAAAATTATACTAAGGATTTTGAAGAGGATGAAAATCACATGAATATATATACTGAATATTTTAAAAGAAAATTGAGTTATATATAAAATTGGCTTACAATGAATGTTTATTTAAAGATTTTTCATTCCTATAAATTATTTCTTCAATAATGAAATATCAATTAATATTACTATGTGAAAAGGCAACCAATGAATATTTTCAAAGTTGAATACAACCAAAAAGGATTTTAATTTATTGTAATTATAGTTAATTTAGATAACATATGATTATAATATAGTGGTATTTATCAATGGTATTTTGGAAGGAGGATAAATAAAAAATTACTATGGATTATTCTAAAAGTATTTAGTTATTTGTAAAAATTAGAAAATATGAATATTGGACACATATCTTGAATGGTATTTATCCCCATGAATTATTTTTAATGAAAATGTGATTCTTTTAGAGATATTTACATAAGAATGTATGAATAAAATTTATGATTATTATATTATATGATAAGGTGATATTTGGTTAATTTTATATCATTTTTATGTACTATTTATCAAAAAATTAATGGTTTAGAATATATGATTAAGTGATATATATTTCAGTTTTTGAATATATAATATATTAATGTTTTTGGGATTCATTCCAATTAAGGTTTATTAAGATTCATTATTATTTTTTCTGGTGATAACCATCTCTATTTTGAATAGAAGAAATAAATTTTCATATTTTGTTTGATTAAAACGTTATTTTAGTGATTTAGGAATAAACAATAAACATAATATCGATAATACACATCAATAGAAGGAATAATTATTATAAAATGAGAATATATCATATAGGTATTTTATATAATATTTTCTATGTAAATGGGAAATAAATTTATCAAACTCAAAAAAAAATTATGATAAATATATTGAGTCTTATGATGAAAATACAACTAAAATAATATGTTATCATTTCAGAAACACATTAGAATGTATGGGTTATATTGTTTAATATTCATAATGAGATACCAAGTGATAACCTAGAAATTAAATTTTATGTTAAAATTTATATATCATTTTATAAATATGTTATTATATATTCATTTTTGAATTGTGGAATTAAATTGATAGAATGAAATTAATGCAAGGTGTGGATAATTTAATACCCAAATATTATAGTGTATATTTTCTTATAAAGAGAACATTATGTGTGGAAGCCTGAAACACATGAAACACCGAGCTTCATAATACTACAGAATATACAACTTAAATATTGGATGTTATAATCATTCTAATTTCATGGAGGGTACAACATTGAATAACCATCAATTGATAAATATTTATAACGTATTCATTTACTGAAAATTGATTTATTAATTTATAATAAATATGTACTCAATTTAAGTGAAGTAATTTTATTCATCAATTATATATTTTGTACAAAAATATTGTTTATTACATTCCTTTCATGGATATTATAATTAATAACTACCCCATATTGTTTTTTTTTTGAAAAATTGAAAATAATTTTTGAATCTATCATTTCAGAAACGGATTTAGATGATGTTTTTAAACTTTTTTTCAAATAATTTTTTATTTTATAGCGAAAAAATGAAGATTTTACATTGAATTGGCACTTTTATGAAAATATAATCATTTAAGAATAGCATGACATATTATGAAATCCTTTTTATATAAATAATATATATATATATTAATTAATATATTTTATATAATAATATTTTTTAACATAGAGATATATATTTATCATTTTTTAAACCTATGTAATATATATGATCATATAAAAACTATTTTTAGTTATTTTATACCAAATCAATTATTTGGAAAGTACATTTCAGTTTTGGTTTGAAAGTAAAGAAAAATAAGGCACCATTGTTTTAACATTATCCAATTTATTCTATTGTAAACATCATTTTACTTTCTTTTGTAAAACTATATTTATTCTTAATTGAATAAATTTTATAAAGAAAATTTAATTTCATTTTGTGAAATTATATTAAAAGTAATTTTTGAAAAATATGGGACTTAAATAATGTAAAATATAGTATATATTTTAAAACATAATAATGAATAGTATGTAATATAGTCAATATAAATTTTACTTATAATGAATAGTAACCATGGTAATTATTTGTCAACTCGGTTAATGGTAAAATGGGTTAAGAATGATAAAAAAATGAATAATTATTCATTATAATATAACAAAATTATTAAATCTCATTGGATTCGTTTTTTTACTCAAAACATATCACCTTATAATCTTTGAAAACATAGAGTCACATTCAAATTAAAATGACTATTTATTATTAAATTATTTAATGTAATTCAGTGTGTGTCCCTCCCCCCATATAAAAGGGAACCACTTCACCTAAATTAATCAACAACATATATCCCCATATATCATCCAAAACATACCCAAGAACATTTATAGATTCAA
Organism: Viscum album; assembly: GCA_963277665.1. NCBI lineage: Eukaryota > Viridiplantae > Streptophyta > Magnoliopsida > Santalales > Viscaceae > Viscum > Viscum album. The sequence goes on along the minus strand of OY728151.1, from coordinate 63,390,733 downwards.
TTCATTCATTCATGAGCTTCTAATATTACCCTAAAACCATCATTGTAAGAATTAAGGAGTAAGCTGAAGGATGTCTCTCAAAGAAGAGTTAATCATAATACAAAATTATTTCAATGTTTGTTTCTTCTTTTACATCATATAAATGCAATTTATCTGTTCTAAAAAAGGTTTATTATATATCCAATATATTTAAATACAATTATGATTATGTTACACCCAGTTTACACCACACGTTAATCTTATGGAAAACAAAAACATCAATCGTTCTTATATACGACCTAATGTATCCATGTAGTAGTGTAATTAAGTTTCCGCACCATTTTACATATACAGATATAAATTTATAATTATTAAAATATATATCATAATTATTATATAATTATTATTAGGAAAATATATGATATCATATTCCTTCCAACCCTTCCATCTAATGGAATGTGATAATGTTGTTAGTCCGTATATGTTAACTACCAACTCTACAATGTTTTGTAACTTTTTTTTATAATACCAATATGTATTAATGGTTATAATATTTTATATAATGAATAAAAATTATATTCATGAAGTTTCTAACATTCTAAATATGATTGAATAATTTAATAAATTATTTTTCCAAGGAAAATATTCCAAAGTAATTTTTGGGAAATTGAACAAAAAAACCTTAAGTAGTCAACGTAAGAAAAAACAATTCAATGAATGAAAATAAAATGATTATGAAATGAAAATATCAAAACGAATAGATAGTGAAAATATTATTAATAAAGTATATAATTAATTAAAATAAACTATACATGATGGTCATACAGGTATGACTAAGTGGAGATCCACATTAAGGGTAATTTCGTCTCATTTCCACTTCAATGAGACTTGTTTACATTATATACATAATTTATTTTATATGGTGAACATACTACCCCAATGAAATAGTATATTATTAGTTATAATTTATCCTTGATATTTAATGAGTCAATTATGTTTTTATTTTTTAATGGGATTTTATTGAAATGTTTTTGACATTGTGAAGGATTTCATTATAGTATAATTTTATTTTTGGAATATTTATGTTTATATTTTCATACAAAAAATAATATGATACTAATATTTTAGGTCCCATAATTTTTTTTCTAATATAGTTATGTTAGTGTTTAAAATTTTTATAATCCCTTTCATTTCTTATTGGATCAAGAACCATCAGGTGTGTTAAAAGTAAGGGAATTAATTATATTGATATTCATATTTTAATGTTTTCCTTGTAATAATATTTATTTATTTATGAATTTGTTTTAATTGTTTTAAAGAATATTCATATTTTAAAATAAAAGATTAATTGAATTTAATTTATACATTATTTTACTTTCTTTACAAATTTCAAAAGCCTTCTTATTCTTGTAAACCTAACAATGTATTTTTGGTATTTTTACCAAAAGTGTAAATTCTTCAATTTTGTAATATATATAGAAAAAATTAAATTTCCCACCATTATGGAAATTCATTTTTTTGAAGCACAATTTACATTTTTCCATGGTTATTTTCAAATAAATTACTGTTCTCAATATTATGGAAATTTTTTATGAAATGTTATCAAAATAAAATGTATTATTTTTTAAAAGGAAGGGAATTTTAAAAATGTGAGTTATAACTCGATTATTAAAAAAATTTAAATGGTTGTTCCTTTTAATTTTTTAATTATAATATCAATTTTTACAACTTATTTTTTGTAAAAAACATTCATTTTTAATTATCAGTGGTCTCCTATAATTCATTAATGATAAATGATTCTACCATATTTTGAGATTATTCATTTTTTATGATCATGTTCCCTATCGCTATACATTATTCAGTAGATATTATTTTTATCCTTGTTGTACATATTTTCAATATCATAGATTAAATAAATTTAATTTCAATTAAATTCAATGTTTTTCAAATGTATACCATTTCTATAAGAGGTATCAGTAGAATGAATAAATTTATTATATAAACATGGGAAATTTTCCTTATTATATATTAAATTTTGATAATTATTGATTTTTATGAAATTTATATGATAAATGTTGTTAGTAATTTAATATATATGTATAATTTACTGGAAGTATAAGTTACATGTGGTCATGGTTACTGATAAACCTTCGATTTATTGGCAGATCTCAGATGATAATGAAGGTTTCCATATTAGATGGTTATTTGGTTTACAGTAGCCCATTCATTAAGAATGATTAGTTTTTTGAATTTCCATAATGGTATGATTAATCAAACAATTTCTCACACCTTGATGAAATGTTTATTAATATAATTATTCATGCATTTTTCTTATTAATGATTCATTATTCATTATCCATCTCTTTATTATGTTGAGATTTTCTCTAGATTTTTATTGAATTTAATTTATTTAATTAATGTCATGTGCTTTGATTATCCACTCATACATATTGTTTATATTTTATTTAATCATGATAGTTTCTATTATATGTTATCCTTACCAAAAATTTGATATTGCCCTTTTTTCCCTCTCCTGGGATATGAAAAATGATATTATGAAAGATATCATGTGTATAAAATTTTCACTTATTCTGTGTATTTATATTAATAATATAATATAGGAAACATTATTGTATCATGTTTTCTGAGACTTCTAAACTAATCAATCATGCCTAGAGTTTAAACATGTATCATATACCAATGTAATAATGTAAGAACCAGATCCTTGTATCTCATGTCAGGGCATAATGCATGTTGTAACATTAATGAATACAAAAAAACATTTTTAACATTGGGTTTTTCTTAATTTTACAACTATTTTTGAAAATATTTCATTAGAATAGTTATTCTAGAAATATTTGTTTATCCATGTTACTAAAAAAGAAATTATTTTTATTTACGATGTCATTTAACATTAAAATTTAAAATATTTATTATCACCATTCACATTAATTTTTTAAAAACTGATCTGAATAATATTTTTATTGTAAAATAATTCATGAGAACCCAAATCCATTTTAGAGAATGTTAAAAAATCATATTTTCATATGGGAAAAATTGTTAGATTTTAATTGTAAAAATAAAACAATTAAGTATTTTTTAATGTTGTAATGATAATAAAAAATAAAATTTACAAAAATTCTATAATTTTTTTATAAAATTAAAAGAAATAATTACTTGAATTTTATTTATAAGAAATAATGAGTGATAAATCATAATTGTTAAAAAACATATATTATAATTCTTAAAGTCATTTCCCCTATAAAACTCACCATATCCATCTTCTATAATGATATTGAAATATGATAAATGATTTGTGATAGATGAATAGAGGAAGAATAATTTTTTTAGGTAAATCATTCTTTGCATAATAGATTTAATGGCTGGTGAGAAATTAAATTTTATGTTAAAATTTTGAAAAAGAATCATCAAAGAGATATATTTTCAACTTTTACTCAAAAAATTAGAGTGTTATTTGAAAAAACGACTTTTTTAACATATGGTAGAATGATTTTATAGGTAGAAATGGTAAATTGAGTGGGTGTGAAGTTGGAAATTATAATTTTATCACTATGTTTTATTTAAAAAATCATCTATTTGAATAACTTATGTTAAATATATTGTGGGAAATATTTTTAAAATAATTTTATTAAATAACCAATATTAAAAATACCATTTTTTAAATTTTTTGTAAAAAACCAATGTTAAAAATATTCTCAAACTATTTTATCATCATTTTCTAAAATTTCCGTTGTTGAAGATGATTTCCATAATATTTTGAATAGTTATTATAGGTGTTATTTTAAATACCCATTGATTAATGCTTGTTGTAACATTAACTACTAGTGATTTCATATAGATATTCAGACCAATATATATCAAAATAATCATCCAAATCATAATATTTTCCTATAAATATAGAATATGATTCATAATCATCCTATTCATTTTCATGAAAGGCGATTGTATCTACTAGTAGGGGGAATCATATTTTTTTCTCAATATGATGAATGTATTAATCAACTTGAAAATGAATTTATACTAATTTTAATAGCAAACAATATTATTATTCATTAATTATATAAACATATGTAAAACAATTTTAGAATTCATTGTGACCTTTATCAAAAGCTTCCAAACATTAGTTTTAAATATCATATTTTAGTTCCCTGATGAGATTAATTAATAATTACTCAACATACTAGGAATTCGAGTGTCCCATGAGAAATATTGGAAGAAAAATCATATTATATGTCATGTGAATAGGTATTTTAAACAAATATTCCACTTTTAATTTTTTCATTAATGTAAATCTCTATTTATCTACACAAAAAAAATGAAAAAAACCAAATCATCCTTGAAAATGATTCGAAAATTTTGACATAGTTACTATGGGATGCTCATAAATAGTGTAAACATCCACCTAGAATTTAGTACAAGGTAATGTAGGATCATATCATAATAAGGGCAGTAATTTACTCAATTAATAGACTTTCATTTACTATTTTTTTACTAAAATAATTAGAGGGATAAAAATTGTGGGGGTTTTGTGTAATGTGATATACAATGTAAAATGATGAATTAATTTTTAATAATTATGGTGACTAACTCTATAGTAATTTTTATGGATGATATTTTTTATTATTTAAGATAATTATTTTACCATGTTTAACTATCAATAAATAGGTAGGATCAATATCATTCACCTCGGTGCCACTCAATTTTTTTCTACGAGAGAATTATAATCATATTTTAGCTAGGCTCTTATCTACCCATTATATTATAAGGACACATATCTGAATTTTGAATTTGAATCCAAGGCTCTCCCCTTAATCCGGATAAATGAATGAATGGATTTCCACTGAACATGGTTAGGGATTGATAACAAATTCCATACACATATATGTAGATTTATTATATACAGAAAAATATAATAGGGTTAGAATTTATTAAATAATAAAAAGAGAAGGAAATTTAATGAAAATAAATAGTTAAATAAAAACAATTGGTTATTCGAACTCTCAACTAAACAAACTACAATTTTTCATCATAAAAATAATACAATCATTTTAATATATTAAAAAAAATTGAATATAATATTTATACTCCTTTAGAGTAACATCATAATTTACTAGTTTATGAATGGTGTTTGAGGACATAAGCGGAGAGAATAAATGAATCCATAAAATTAGGAGAAATAAATAAATGAATCAAAAACATTATATATATATTGAAAATAATAACACCAAAATAAAATTCCCCAAGGGTTCCACCAATGTTTGTGAGCACCAATAAACATCCTTGGGTTATAGGAACATTCTAGGTGGTGTGATATTTATGATAAATCCTCAATGTAGATAGTGATAATTGAATTCTGTTTTCACAAAGTCTTCAATTGAACATGAGTTTTAGTTCCATGTTCCTCTCCTCCTCTCTTATCTAGATCAGTATCCATGTGAAATATTTTATCTTAATTTTTTCAATTTGGTATGAAAAATAATAATAAGAATATCTACGTATTTCCCTCATCTTGTATGAGCTCCATTTGTACTAGAGATAACCATCATGGTTTCATTTATTCCTCTATAATTATTCTATTATATCAATATATTGTCATTATTTTGAAAATAATATGATCATAAGTATCTTGATATTCTTCAATAGCCATCAAATCTATATTTCCCTATGTATAACAGCTTATGTGACATTCTTTTCTCAAAAGTAGAATAATTTTACAAAAAATTCATTATGGGAGTTTCATAAATTCATATATATTTTATTATAGCTCTGAATTCTTCTTACATATAACCCATTGGATATCAAATATTAAGTGAAAACATTATGTAGCATCTAATACTTTTTAGGTTTCTTATGTAGTTTTTAAAGAATTTACCCCCGTTGAAAAGTATGGGTTCATATATTCCATGTAAAAATCCTTACACATAGATGAATATTCATAACATTTTTACCCTATGTAAATCATAAAATATATATTAAATGTATTCTTTTACAAATAAGATCCAATCTAGGGTTAATAAGAAAATTGAATTTCCATTCATGATGATTTAATTATATATATTCATTATTCTCAAATATATGATTAACATCCACTTCCTGAAAAAAGAAAACAAAGAATGTTTCAACCAAAAAAATTTATGAATATTATAATTATTTAAGAAATTGAATACACAAACTTGTCCATATTTATTTTAATATCAATATTAAGATTTTAAAGTAGATATGTTATAATTCAGCATAAATTTTCAAATTCATGTTGAATAATTCAATTAATTATAATGAATAATATACGAAAATATATTCTTAAAGGATTACAAGGATCCTTATTAGTAAATCACTATAATAATTCACTTATAATGTCTTTTGGGTTTTAATATTTTAAATCAAGGGAAATAGGGTACAGTTCGTAGTAATTGTGTAAGAACCCAGATCTTCATTTCAGTTATGGATCTTGATTTTTGGTGTTTTTGAGAAAAAAGGGAGTTTTTGAAAATTTTATAAGTACAATCCATGTATTAAAGATTACACGTTGTGAACCATATTTCCAAAGTTAGCCATTTATTGGCTATGTAATAGGCAATACATGGTTGTGTGGGGTGACGTCGTAGACCGCTAATGTTGGCATCCAGTTGTGCCAAAAACACTACGTCTTAATTAACATTAAATGTCGTTTACTTTATATTTTAGTTGACTAATCGAACCAAGGTCATGTATAATCCCACAAAATGTCTTCTTCTAGACGTACCATGGGAAGAAGCATTCAGAATCACTGATTCTTATCCAATCCACTGATCTTTCATCCGTTATCTGGATCTAACCCCATCAATTACATTGGAATCACCTTGATCTCTAATGTTCTAGGATGATTCAAGGGCCTATTTTAGAGAGTATTATTCGTACAATGGTTATGTAGTTAATTTGACTCCTTTTGTTGTTTTTCTTTGAGTTTATATGTCAATGTACCGATTACCCATGTCTCAGGTATTTTGGGTTATAGAAATTAAACCCTATTTTATCTACATTAGATTGATTGATGGATTAAAGGTTTGTTTATGTTTTATTATGTTAAATTTCATAATTAGAGAACACCCCATAGGTTCCATTCCTTGTTTGAATTTTTAGGGTTGTTTGGTCCAAGTTTCTTATGAGGCAGACCTTGTTTCCTTCCCATACATAATAGGATAGAACTAATTTCCTTTTATTGCTTGTTAAATTCTTGTGATATGCATTCATATTTTTTATCCATGTGGTTGTTGAATTTAATTTTGTCTAATTGATATCATTTATGGGAGATTGAATTACACATGGCTATGCGAACCTAGTGTAGTTAGACCATAAGGGGAATTGACATTGAGTGCTTCCTCAGAGTGTCAATTATAATTCATGCTACGATTCCACATGGGGAATTGTTGGTGACTACTCCTTAAAATTGTATACAGTTTACGTTACAAGACTTTAGTGGGATTTGACGTTGACTTCTTCCCAAGAGAGTTTGTAGTTATTTTGGAATGATCATTTGAGTAATCGAAGGTGAGTGCTTCCTTAGAGTGTATTTACCTTTTATTTCATTACTTTACTAGCGGGGTTAGATTTTGTGATCTAACCAGAGGGATAATGTAAATATTTAGTGTAGTGATGAATCTTCCAACCAAAGAAAAATCTTGGATATGTTTATGTTAGGTTGTCTTTTGGGATACCTATTTGTGATACTTGATTAAATTATGAACATTAAATTCTAATGAATGTATATTGAAACTGTAAGATTTGGTTACTTTTGTGTACTCCTAGTCTATTTTTATATGTTCATTATTAACTACTATATATAATCACTACCATGTATGCATAGATATTGAATTTGTTGCCTGTTGCTATTCGTCTCAAACCCTATTTTGGTCATTATTTTAGACCCAAAGAGATTATATGGTTATAGATATGGATAAGAGAATGTTCCCTTCATCAAGAGGTACTTGATTGCGGTGGAGATGGAGATCATGGGACCATGCTGTGGATTTCAATAATGCTGGAGATTATTATTATTTTTACTTTGGTTTGGTACTGTATTTCTTGAATTGTTACTCTTTTGGCAATTTTTGTAGACATATGTGCATGCATCATTTATATATGTGTTCTAAGTGTTTATTTACTTTCAAACATCTACTGTTTACATGTTGAATGGTATTTTTGCTTCCGCTACTATTTATTATTTGTTATTCTAATGTCCACTCTCTACCAATGTGGGAATTGTTTACCTACTATCACACATAGGGACATGTCTTCCAGTTAAAAGCCTCTGGTGCTGGGGGAAATGCACTTGAGTCAATGTGAAAAAAGGGTACGGGGCACCTTTGGTCCGAACCCCTTACTAGGACGATACAAAGTGGTATCAGAGGAGGTTTTTTTATTGTTTTTTTAATCTTTGGATCTAATAGACATGGATAAAAAGGAATATGTATTTGGTAATAAGCTATTCACAGGAGTTGGTAACCCTTGTACACGGAAAAACAAATCTACCCTGATTATAGATTTTTTTTCTGATTTTTCAATTGTTACAACTGATTTGATTTCACTGTTTGGTGATTCACATGATTCTGTATGTTATGATTTATATCATTGAGGTTTTATTTCTATTGTAACCCTATGAGATGAGGGTATTCCATCCCATGCATCATATAGTAACTTGATAGAGATCAAATGTAATGCATTCGGTCATGCCATTTATGATGCATTGTAGATTTCATGTTGTTTTGATAGATAATGTGATAAATATTCATTCTATTGTTATATATGGTGTGATAGAATATATTTTATTTTGATAGGGTATTGGAAAAATTAAAGATTCATTTGAATGGGCACAAAACTATGGTCCATGAGGTGTTATGGGCCCATATGGATCAATATTTTGTGAATCATATTGATCCTTAACTAAATTATGTTATAATATGACATGAATACGATGCCAATATTAGATTCACAGGCATTATTGGCCGCCAAGGATAATAATTTGAAATTTAATGCATGTTTTAGTATTTTATGGAGTTTTGAAGTAGTTTCTGAGTCTTACTATCTAGAAATATCCAGAATTCATGGTGTGTGATGATGAATACATGAAATATATCCTTCTACTTGGGAAAAAATTTATTAAGTACATTCCATGTACGTTTTCTACATTCTATGTAAGTGATAACTGTCAGACTGGTCGTGTGAGCAGAGGCACAAGAATGTGGAACCTTTTTGTAGGACACACCATGAATGTAATGAACACATAGTGTATTTATTTACCGTGTGACAAACCATGTGGGAAAAGACATGGGTTGGAAAAATCATTTCCTTAACATGTCTTATACTAGGAATACTCATTTTGTTTTAGTGATCTGTGTATCCAGTCATGTGAAAAATTACATGGGTCGGTTAAATCCTTCCAGTACATGTCATTTATAGCATATATACACAATGTTGTTTTGTTCTATGAGAACTGTGTAGTTCTATCCATGTCAGAGTACATGGGTAGGAGGGGGAATTCATGTACACATCATGTATCAAGGAGAACACACCGTGTGTAAGGGGGTTGCACGACTAGGTTTGGAAGAAGTGCATGCCCATGTGAAGGCTTAAGGGAAAAGGCTGTGTAGAGTGCATACATTTCATGTAACCCTTTTTGGAAAATCCTGAATGATTTTCCTTCCCTATTCCACTTTTAACATCTATGGGGTTGTTTCTTTAATCTTGTGTTGAGGTGTGCACTTTATCATGTAGAGTCATCAACCTAGACATCCTCCAGATGTATGACAGGTTCATGGTGCTGACCAGACATCAAAAATGGTGGACCATGGACTACGAGGAGGTCCTCCCATAGTTCTCTTCATGGAAATAGTCATCATTATGGATACAGGTGCTGATGGATATTTTTGAGAAGGATTCCTGACGATGATGAAGATTTTCCCGGGAGAAACACATCCTGCCCCGTCTAAGGTAGAGTAGACATGGGTTTGTTCAGCTGTAGCATCCTCCCACCTTATGAGGGGACATAGGATCTCAGGATATAGAGTCATGGTGGAATCCATGATTTCTATCGTCAAGCATCTCGATCCTCCATTAGAGTGGAGGGTGAAACTCACTACATACATGCTATATGATTCCGCTAAGAGATGTTGGGATGTGACACCATAGGCAAGAAACCAGTGAGTTATGTCTTGTGATGAGTTACAACATACCATATTTGACTAATTCTACCCGGATACCTTGAGGGTTGACTGATCTTGAGAGTTCGTGGGTTTTGATCATGATACTCTTTCAGTAATGTAGTGTTCATCTCGCTTCAAGGATCGACATCACTTCATACCCATTCTGGGGGGTGATCAGTTATTTATAGGGAGAAGGTTTGAGGATGGTCTTATGAATGACATTCAATCTCAGATGAAAAACATTAGGTTGACTTTAATATCATATGTAGTCAACCAGGTGGAGATCACTAAGTGCAACCTAAGGGATTCTAGAGCTATTATCTAGGTTGGTTCATCATGTAGATTTAGTAATCTTCTGAATGATAGTTGGAAGAAGTACATTGAGTCTACACATGGAGATCCAAGAGGACATTATTTTCCATAAGGTTTCTAGGTGGTGTGCAACTAGTTTTGGTAGGGCAGAAATAAGAATCCTCTATACATGAGATACCCAGTTGAGTGCCGATCTTATAGAAATATTGGACATCTTCAGTATTTCTACAATTCCCTCCTTCCAACTACTAGTGATGGAGGATCTATTTCGACTCCTCGTACCCGAGTAGGACCACTAGTCCCACATCAGAATGGCCGTTGGAGTTCTTCTGGTTGATCTAGCCAAAGTGGTGGGTGTGGAAGTAGTGCTCAGACCTAGGTTTTTCTTCAGTATTAGGGTGGATCGACTCAAGATTCTCAAACAACTTCCCAGGGCCACGGTGCAGGTCCGGATTTTGCGCTAGAACATATCCAGCAAGGGAATGAAACCAGAACCTCTACGGTTATAGGTATGATTTTGGTTTCCTCAATTTTAGGTTCAACTCTTTTCGATATAGGGGACTCTAAAAGCTTTATATATGTTCCTATTATGGAGATCCATTGGCTTTGTATGTTTACTTATGCGGATATCATGACGTTGGAAAAATCGTTGGGGATTAGAACGACTAGTGTACGTCAATGAAATGAGTTCCCTCTTGAAGTTGGTGAGTGTCACTTATTATGGGACCATTGTGTCTTAGAGATGATGGGATATGATGTAATTATATGAATAGACTAGTAAGTTCCCTTCAAGGATGTTGTCTATTACTATCAATGTAGGGTGAGTTTTATGTCACCAGAGGGTATATTGTTTCATAATAATGGGGAATGAGATGTCTATGTGAGCAGAGTTGTACCCAAGAATCACAGGTTGAGAGGTGTCACAACCTAGATTGCTAGTCTGTATATGGTTGACTGGGGGAAAACACATATGGAAATTATTCCAGTGTTCGGCTATTTTCGAGATGTCCTTCTAGAAGAATCTTCAAGTCTGCCTTTGGAGTGAGAGGTATAATTTTTTGTTGAGATTATGTCAGGTCAATCACTGGTGTCTATTCCTCCTTACAAGATTGCTACACCAAAGTAGCAGGATCTCAAAAAGTAGTTGGAGGAGTTAGTAGCAAAGAGTTTTATTTGAACCAATAATTCACTTTGGGGTTTTCCTGTCCAGGTTGCAACCAAGGTAGATGGTACCCTCAGCCATTGTTTGAATTATTGAAAGATGAACTAGTTGATGGTCATGAAATGATATCCCTTGGTGAGGATTTATGATTTTTTTATTATATTTGAGTATCATTGGTCTTCTAAAAGATTGAATTGGGATCCGGTTATCATTATTTATGTGTTAGTGAATCTGATATACCTCGTAAATCATTTCAATGTTGGTATGGTCTATATGATAATATTTTTATGCCATTTGGTCTAATGAACATTCCTTTACTTTTCATTGTGCTGATGAATCAAGTGATTGATACATTTTTGGTCTCTTTTGTGGTAGTCTTCATGGGTTACATCTTGTTGTAATCTCAAACATGACACGACCTTGCCACCCATATTGAGTTTATTTTGATTACACTAAGAGAGAGTCAATTATATTTTAAGATCTCAAAATACAACTTTTTAAGGGACTACATTCACTTCTTGGGTCATGTTATCTCCAATCCTATAGTATTAGGAGACCTAAAGAAAGTGAGAGCAGTTGTTTCCTGAGAGCATTAGAAGAACGTCTTTGAGGTATGGTGTTTTTTGGGGATGGCTGGTTACTATTGATGTTTAATATTGGACTTTTCAGGCGTAGTAGTTTCATTGATGGGCCTGACTAAAAATGGTGTGAAGTACTCATGGTCATACTCTTATGAGTCATCCTTTCAAGAGATGAAGGTTAGGATGACTTAAACACCCATTATAGTGGTTCTAAAGAAAAGAAAATGTTACACAATTTATAGTGATGCATAATGTATCAGGCTAGGATCAGTTCTTATGAAGGGGTACGAATTCGTTGTGTATGAGTCTCGGCAGTTGATGCCACATGAGAGGAATTATCTGACACATTATCTTGAGTTTTATGCAGTTGTTCATGCCTTCTACTATTGGAGACATTACCTTATGGGAGATCATTTTTAGGTGTACACTGACCACAAAAGTGTCAATTATATATTTACTGAGTGTGACTTGAATTTCAGACAGTGTAGGTGGGTTGGGTACCTTCAGTCCATTGACATTGAGTTTGCCTATGCACTTTGGAAAGGAAATGTAGTGGATGATTCATTGAGAAACAAGACTCAGATACAGGTAGTTCACGAATTCAACAGTGAGTGGTAGCTCATGGATCTATTCACTAAAATGCATTTGGAGGTTCATGAAAGACAGTGACAAATGTTTCTTTCTTCTGTCGTTGTTACCTCCACTTTATTTTATCAAGAGCAAATGAGGAAGCTATCAGATTCTGAAGGCCTTGTCCTATGGGAGGGTGTGTCAGAGGGGACCATACACCTAGGTAGACCATATTTGAGGGTGAACTCTTGAGATTTCATGGACACTTATGGGTGTTTGCAGACATACAAGCGGAGATGATGTGCGACATTCATACATCAGCATGGGAAGTTAATTCTGGTGTCACCAAGATGTATCAAGATTTGCATCATCAGTATTGGTTGATATGTATGAAGAGGGAGGTATATGGGTTTGTTTTGAGATGTTCCACCTACCAGTAGGTGAAGGTGGATCACCAACAAATAGCCGAGCTTCTATAGTAGTTACTCATTCCTGTGTGGAAGTGGAATGATGTTGCTATGGATTTTGTGACATGTTTACCAAGGTTTCCTCGAGGGAATGTTGCAGTTTCGGTTTTCCATGAAAGACTCACAAGGGTTGCCCACTTTTTACCAATCAAGGACACCATCAGTGTTGATGATCTTTGAATGTTGTACATACAAGATATTGTATATTTTCATGGGTTTCCGCACTCTTTAGTTTTCAAAAGGGATTGAAAATTTATATCATGTGTATGGCAAGGTATATAGAAGGATTTTTGTACACAAGCTCTTCTGAGAACAACATACCATCCCTAAATAGAATTCCATTCAGAGTTCATGATTCAGGTGATGCAGGTCATGCTTCGAGCATTCATCCTAGATTTTGGAGGTTCTTAGGAGAAGAACATACCACTAGTGGAGTTTGGCTATAATAATAGTTTTCAAGAAACTATTTAGACGACACCATATAAAGAATTGTACGGTAGGCTATTTCGATCACCCCTATGTTGGAAGGAGGCTGGATAGGCAGCTATGATGGGACATCATCTTGTCGAGCAGACCAAAAATTAGGTGGAGATCATTCAGAAGAGGATGGGTACTGCACTGTCATGACATAAGTCTTATGTTGATCGACAGAGAAGACCTCTAGAGTTTGAGGTTGGAGATAATGTTTTCTAACATGTCATACCATGGTTGAGAAACAATATCATTAGGAGATAGGTAAATCATTCACCTAGATATTTCATGATATTTTAGATTTTGTAAAGAGTCAGTTCAGTTGCCTATCAGGTACACTTACATTAGACATACCGGGCAATGCATGACGTCTTCCACGTTTCTCAGTTGCGGTGTTATTTCTCAGACTCGTCTCATTTTTTCATCCTGGGGAGGTTGAGTTGTAGGTGGAATCATCATTTAAAGTTCATCATATCTGGATTATTGATTGACGAGTGATGGTTCTCTATGGGTGGTATGTTCCTTTGGTATGGGTGTTGTTGCAGCACAACTGAGTGCAGGATGATACTTGGTAGATGGAGACGAATGTTCAATCACAGTGGCTGGAGCAGTTGTAAGATTCTTATTCACCACCATGTTAGGGAAATTTTCGGATGAATTTATTTAATGGTGGAATTATATAATAAACTTTATCTTCTTCTCAGGCATTGATCGCGATTTCATGTGTTTTTTAGAAAAATAGGAGTTTTTGGAAATTTTATAAGCACACGTTGTGTACATAAAAGTTCACATCATGTCCCAAGTTGTCACAGGTATCCATGTAATGGCTGTGTAATGACTGAGACATGGACTTGTGGGGTGATGTGGCAGACTGCCAATGTCGGGGGCTTGTTGAGGGCAATATATGATGTGTTCATTAAGAGTAAACACCATGTACTTTTAATTGACTAATCAGACCGGGTCGCGTCTAATCCCCAAAAATGCAATCTTATAGTTATACCTAATTATGTAGTGTCTAGAATCGCCGATTCTTCTCCGAGTCACTGATCCATCATCCATTCTATGAATCATCTCCATCAGTTGCATTGATATTTCCTTGATCTATGAAGTTATAGGATGATTCAAGGACCAACGTTCAAGAGTTTTGTTCATTCAACGTTGAGGTAGGTGGTTTTTTTCATTTTGTAGTTTGTATTTGAATTTATATGCCAAAGTTCGGATTACCCATGTTTTGGGTATTTCATGGTAAAGAAATTAAACCCTATTTTATCTTCCTTATAGAAATTGTGGGATTAAGGGTTTGTTGATGTGATGTTAGGTGAATTTTAATGTTTAAGGAACACCACTTGGGTGTGTTTCCTTGTTTGAGTGATTATGGCCATTTGGTATGGGTTTCCTATCAGGCAGCCCTTCTTTCCTTGCCTTTCTTGATAAGATGGAATTGATTTCCTTTTTTTCTTATTAAATGACTGTGATATGCATTGGGACTGTTTATCCATGTGTAAGATGAGATTACTTGTTTTTTTTTGACATAGTTTATGAACGATTGAATTACACAGGGCTGTGAGAGCCTATTGTGGTTATAAAACATAGGGAATTGACGTTTAGTGCTTCTTCAAACTGTATGATATATTTCACGCTACGAGACCATAGGGTGGATTGACAGTGAGTGCTCCATCAGAGTGTTTATAGTTTACGTTACGATACCACATGAGGATTTGACATTAACTACATCCCCATAGACTCTAGTTTTATTCTTGGATGACTATAGGGGCAATTGATCATGAGTGCTTCCTTAGACTGTCTTTGAAATTAATTTTATTACTTCTCCAGAGGTTTTAGACTATATGAGCTACCTAGAGCGTTAATTTAAATATTGAGTGTTGTGACGCATCTTCCAAGCCAAATCACATGCTTGGATTTAGTCCAATTAGGGATTCTTATGGGATACCTATTTGTGATACATGATGAAATGATTAACATTAAATGTTAATGACTATAAATTGAAACTGTAGGATTTGGTTCCTTTTGTGTACTCCTAGTCTCTTTGCTGCATTTACATTATTACCTACTATATATACTCACTAATAGGTATGAACATATATTTTGGTGGTTGCCTACTGGGATTCATCTCACACCCCATTTGGGATATGATTTTGGACACAAACAGATTATACGGTTGTAGGTATGGATGGGACAATTCACCCTTTGTCATGAAGTACTTGATTACTGGGGAGCTCGAGAGAATTGGACCAAGTTGAAGATTGCGATGATGCTGGAGTTTAATTTTTTTCTTTTGTAAATTAGTTTTGTAAAGTATTTCCATCATTGTGACTCTTTTTTCTGTTCCAATAGATATAAGTGACATGCATCATTTCTATATGTACCCCAGTTATTTATTTACTTTTATTCTTCATTTATTTACTTGTTTTATGGAGTTATTTCTTATGCTACTAATTATTATTTGTTATTATACTGTGTATACTCTGCCAATGAAGACATAGTTTTTCTACTATCACACTCTAGTCCCTCACTGCAAGTCATTATCCTCTGGGCTTTGGGGAAATGCGGTTGAGGCCGTGTGACCAACCAGGAATGGTGAACCTTTGGGTAGCACCTGAAACTGGGAAGTTCGAGGTAGGTGTTGCATAGAATGAAAGAATACAATGAAAACTAAAAAACTATTAATAAGAAAGTGGAATGATCTGAAAGGTGAAATGGACTCATTTAAAATTTTATTAGTAATCTAAATTCATTTCAATAACTTGAACAACCTTACTCACTAGTAACTTTCCTCCCAAAAATATTATGTAAATCAAAATATATTGAAGATCTCACATTCATGTATTGCCTAAAATCATTTATAATACAAGTTTATTTCACACCTCAATCAAGAGGTGAACACTTCAGATGAGTTTGGATCCATTGTATTCCATTCAAACCTTGACCATACCCAATTTCAATATATTAAGGGATATGTAAGATATGTAAGGGAGATAAATTATATAGTGGATAGAGGGATCCAAGATTATGGGAATTTGGATTGAAAATCACCAATTCTCTAACAAAAGATCATACAATAAACCATTATTTTGAATCATAACATTTATGAAATTACATTATAGAACTTATGAACACAATGACAACCCAAAAGGACAAATTTAATAGTTTTTACCCCATCAAGGAGTTTTGGAAACTCATGGGGTGGGGAGGACATCTAAAAAAGTAAAATATAGTTGGATAATAGGAATAAAAAGTTAATATCGTTAAATTTCATAGAATAATTATAGTGTGAATTCATGTAGTAAAACAAAAAATTAATTAGGATCATAGCCAAAGGACAGTTTTCCATCCCTCTAAAATAAAGGTCATGAAATTTTTAAATAGGTAGTGATATGTATGCGGTGATATCCAAATTGAAATATCTAACTGAAATGATTCATTTGTAGTGACATCTTATAGACTCTTATTTAGGTTAAATATTCCATCATAATCTCTTTTATTATATTATTATGGATGTGCAATATATAAGACCCTCCTTTATTGTTTACTTGGTTCAGCTATACCATACAATGTAGAATATTAATTTTTATATTAATCGTGGTTTCCATGTTGAATGTTTATGTGATAAATTGTATATAACTAAAGATAATTATATAATAAAACATTACTAATTTTCGTTCAAACTGAAAATTAACTTAGTCTAATACATAGCACATTGATTTTTTATCTAGATCAGCACTTACATATTGGATATATATCTTCATTGGTATTGTAATTACTACTAAATGTCAGTCTATCTATAGAGTTAAATCATACGTACTATGCATATTTCATACTTTGATCGTACATATTTAGCTAATTTAAATAGTTATCGATTTGAATTAATTATATATCATAGGTAAATAAGATCCTTATATCATAGTGTGAAACACAATATTTCTTATATGTCCTCTAAAATTCCCAATAAATTATTATTTACGTTTCACAATTTCCTCATGGATCCAACTTATCATCACGGTTCTCATTCATTATTTTTTTTATTTTAACTATAAAATAATTTAAAAAAAAAATTTAGTGTTCATGCATTTGTATTTATGTTCAAAAGAACTAATTAAGTTATAATTCAGACAAATTGGGTTGTATTTATATAAAGATAAATATTAATTATATAAATCTAAAATATATTTTATTATAGTATTATAATATAAAATACATATCAATAATAATAAATTATTTATTTAAACATTTAAATTTTTGGATTTATCAATCCCTCAAACTTGATTTATTCCTTGACATCAAGGAATGAATAAAACCAATTATATTCATTTTGACTCCATTCCACACCATATTAAATCCCTTACCAATGAAATTTAATTTTTTAGGAATAATGTAAACCTGAATATTAACTTACAATCACTATTTTAAATCTCTATTTTTTAGTCTACCAATATACCATCAAAATTTCTCAAAAAAATCATTATTATTCAGTTTATTATGATAAATTAATTTTTATCTTATTAATTTGAGTTACATATTCACATTCCCTTTTATCACTCTATATAACCAGACAAATATTTATAATTTTATTAAATAAATTTCTGTAAAATCTCTTATATTATGTGATTAAGGATACCTTGAAAATAATAATTCTAAATAGAAGGAATAGATTGAGGTTATTGGTGATATATGTGTAATAGAATAAGTGTATCTAAAATGAGCTATAAAATGAATTTAACTCAATATTAGTGGATTTTATTTATCATATACAAACACACCATATGTTTATCTTACATGGAGAAACATCAGTTTGGATACAAATTTCTCAAAATACACTACTTTAAATAAATGTATGTAATCGGTTGTTTACTAATGAATCATTGAATAGAAATATTTTTTAGTAAGTGATCTAATAAATTTATAGTTCTTATGATATAGATTATTCTTCTTAAATTTGAGATCATTAAAATCATTTTTAAAAATAAAATTCATTACCCAATTATCAAACTAGAGATTCCAAATTTATTAAAAAGAATTTTGAAATCATGAGAACTCTAGAAAATGATGCACCCAATCATGAAAAATTAAATAAAAATAATTTATTAAAATAAAAAGATAAATAAAAAATCATAAAACTATATTTTGTTTCAAATACCCCTACAGTTTAATTATACTATCCTCCGTAAAAAAAACAAAAATATTATAAATGGGAAGCTATTGAAATGGAAAGAAATGAATTTTATTTTATTATACAATAATATTTAAGCTATTATGTTATCCCTTATAAAAACTAAAAAATAAAAATAGAAGAAACCTAATTATTTTTTATTGAATGTAAAAGTAAAAGTGAATGGGAGTGAGGTAAAATATTTTTTGGTTTAAAATCCTAACTAGGTACTAGGTTTATACTTCCTCAATTTATTCAATACCACATTTTCATACCTAATATGAAGGATTATGTGTATTGTATGATTAAACAATTTTATTTTATTTCTCCCAGTGTCTTTGAGTAGTAACCATATCGGGAGAACCTGAAGATAAAATAATATTTATACCACCACTATAATAAAAATATGAAAAATAAAATATTAAGGGACATGGAAAGAAGTAAAACACATTATTGTTTGGAGTGGTATCGAATTCCATGTAGTATATAAGTTTTTTTGAGGATTTAGTCTCATCTCCACCTTCCAAGGGACCTATTTTTCCTAACTCACCTCCTCCTCAATGATTATCTCATCAAACATCCACATAATCATCACCCAATAGGTGGATATTCTTATAATTCACCATCTCTATGTTGGAAAAATATATGTGCTATTTCTACAGAAGAGTAAATTGGGTAAATATAAGGATTTGATAAAAAAGGAAATATAAACGATAGTATATTCTAAGGCTATGTATACTTTATTCAACAAATCGCATGGAATTATTTCTTCTTGTTGAAAATACCCTAATAGGATTACTGAATTGTGTGGGGTATATAGGTTTACATTATAGCATCCACCTGTATGATGTATTCTGAAAAAGTATTAGGTATTTGATCTTTGAGTTCCCTAACCACATCTTGATGTAACTCTAGAAATTATTCTATAAATTATTCTATATTCATATCCAATTTTTCTAGAAATTATTTTCTATTGTCTTTTTATGATCCTTGATGAGATTCGTGAATACATTCTCTTCACATTTTCATTATCAGACTCCCCTCACCATATTAAAAAAATAATAAAATAGTTTCTTCCAAATGGAGTTTGAGTAAAAAATGATTCCATTATTTTTAAAATGTTAAATTAAAAGAATATAATAGAATATTTTAAACTGAGAAAATAAAAATTATATAATGAACTTACCTTCCAAAAAAACCACAAATATCTCTAAAACATTAGTGGGTTTCAATGCCAATTGAATATTTATTCCCAATGGTATAATCTAGTAATAAAATGAGGATTTTTCACATGAGGTGATTCACAAGAAACTAATCATTTTAATTAAATTATTAGTATTTTTGGTATTTAATTTTTTATGGAAAATAATTGAATGGGGTTGTTTTTTATGTTGTGAAGTACATGAAATTAAATAGTGAATTGAAATTTTCACAAATGTTTGTGGGAACAGGAATGATCCTCATGTGTTTGTAGATTACTTCAGGGTTTGTGTAGTAATTTAAATTTATTTCAATAACCTACCAAATATCATTCACAGGTTACTAAACTTCCAAAAATGTTTTAGAACTCAAAACACATGAATGATATTCCATTTCTGATAGTCCACAACTCCACCAAAGTGAAATGGATGTGAAAACCTTAATTGATTGCGTAACACATTGCATGTTTTAGACTCAATATTATACCATTCAATCTTCAAAAATACCAAGATCCATCATTTTAAGGGATAATTATGATAAGGGAGGGATATGTGATGGGGGAGAGGAATGAGTGAACTTATAATATTTGAATTTAAACATCCAGTCATCAATCTCCCTCCGCACAAGTTCTCTATACGTTAAAAAGACGAATAAAATCATTTAATAAATGAAAGTGTAGATTTGAGGAACACCATCAAATCCTCAAAGATCAAGTGCAATTATTAATATTAAACTATCAAGGATTTTGGGAATCTCATGGAGGGTATAATAAATGAAATCATAAAACAAATCTATAGGATTAGAATAACAATGTACAATCATTAATTATCATAAAATAAAATTTATCAAAAAAATTGGTATAAAAACCTATGATACAATTGAATTATACAAGATTGTGAAATTTAAATGACTTTACAAGGAAGGAGATAAAAATTTAAAATGGGTAGTGTTATTTATGGGATCATATCCATGTAGTAATTGATGTATGACATGATTCTGCCATATTAAAATCATAAATACACTTTATTATCTCTATTATTCTCACACAATATCTTATCATTCATTTTTAATGATGAACAACACAAGGGATACTCCTTTAATAGTTACATAATTGTTTTCTGAAGTATGATGGAGAATATTACTATTTTGTCAATTTACCATTCATAAAATACACATGTAAAGATGATGCAATTGATATATTGGATACAAAGCTTTGATTATGGAAGAACTCTTCTTCCTCACGGTTGTACTAAATTTTACCAACATATAATATATTATGAAAGAACATAAAAAATAAATCTATAATTATGGTCCATCTATATTGTAATTAAAAGGAATTTTATTAAAAATCAGTGAATATATGAAGTTAAAACAAATGTAATTAGCATATTTTCTCATTGGATTTTATATATCCAGATGAATTCCTAATGTATAAAGATGAATTCCTTGCCTATCATAGGGGAAAAATCCATCTATCATAGTGGAAAATAAATTATATCTAATTATTAATTTGAACTAATTAATATATCCTTATGATCAATGCAACAATTTCCTATTAGATCCTATGTATGTTCAGGTTTCAGTATATTAGTAATGAATAAATAACTATGTAATATAGTTAAAAAATAATTCTTTTCCTATTAAGCTCAATATTTATTCTATAAAATGAAAATATAATTATTTAAAAAATTATTATGTTAAATATATGTTATAAAATAATAAATTATAAAAAACATATAAATTTTTTGATATATTACTCATCAGCGTGGTCTCATATTATGTCTCACCACTTTTTTTCTAGCTTAACCAAATTCCCAAGGCCCCATATTTGGTCGGGTGAATTATTTTTAGGGTAGTTTGGGATTTTCATGGGTCAAATTTTGGAAGTGAACATATATTATTCATTATTTACTAAGGGTAATTGGTAGAATACATGGAATCTAGCATTTTCTTGATGTTGTGTTCTATTTATCACATAGTTACCTTGTTTGGACTCTCTTTTCTACACATTGGGTAGATACTATATATTTTTTGTTGAGTATATATTTTATAAGATGTGTAGTGTTTCTAGACATGGTAATTATTTACCAAAAATATGGTTCACTTTAGGGTGGACTTTGATTGAAGTATGTTAAAGTTGATTCTTTGGATGGTGTAAAATTTTTTGAAATCAATTTAATCTTTGTGGTGGTCTTGATTTGTTTTTCGATGTATATTGATTATTTTTGTATTCCAATGATGGGGGATTCCCCTTGTTAGAGTTCTTTTATGTCATTTTCTACGGTGGTTTGGTTCCTGAGGTAATGATTTTGATGGATGGGTTTGTTGGTCTTAATAATGGGGTCTCCTAGTGATGTCTTTTGGTGCCTTGTTTTACTTTAGGGGAGTTTGAATGTGTTTGGTTATCAATATACACAAGTGAAGGTTTTGGATTTATGATTCCATAAAGGTTTTTTAAACATGATTCATGTAGATGAGTGTATGTTTATGACTTTTATTATTATCCAGTAATGAGGTGAGGATTATGTGATGCAAAAGATGGATACTGAATGTGACGAACCTGATTGTAAGTAACCCTCATGTGGTGCAACATGTGAAAACTTTTTTTTAGTGATCAATGAAATTATGTGATGATCCAAGAGTTCCCAACATAATTTCACTCATGCAGGACACTTTCTGTGTGGTTCTAGGTTATATTGGGGGCCCAATTTGTTTCATTGGTTGATTTTTTAATGTTAGCTTTTTTATGATCGTTATTTTATTTTTGTGTTAGACTTAGTTATTAGTTTATTAGTTCACATTTATCCTTAAAATATTTCTATGATAAATACCAAGTGAAATAGTGTAGTAATTTCCATGAGGGGTATCTTTTCAAAATAGTTGTTTTAGATATATCGATTTTAGATAATGCATGGAAATTTGGGATTACTCATAATATGTGTGAAGATTGGTCCACTGGAATCTATGATTAATGAACTATTAATTATTTCGTTATAATATTGAAATCCTCAGAATTAATGAGATAAACGTGGTCTATAATAACTGATTTATATATATTGACTCATTATAGCTATAAAATCCAACTATTTGGAACCCTTGAAAAGAACCCTACATTCATACTAGTATATAAATTGTAATACTAATATCCCTTTTATATGATTCTCTGACATGTCACTAACCCATAAAGTTTACTCTTATCCAATTCTGTACAAAATGATTTAACTAATATCTATTTTAGTTAAGGAAATATATATATATATATACCATCATTTTATGATGGATTCATTATCATGACACCATATTAATTTCTTAGGGGTTAACCATGATTATTTATCACATTTTATGAATGTTTTATATTATTAATCAAATTATGTATTAATTTGATGTTCAGAATTTAGGATTTCTAAATTTTATTTAATGTTTTTCAATATAATTATATAGTAATGAAATGAATTGTGGAATGTCTCATACCCTAATATATTATGAGGTATTGTTAGGTACCCATACCCATTATATACCATCACGTGGTGTTAATCATTTTGTTGGATAGTTTGTTAATCATTCTTTACCATAAGTTGACGAAGTTCAAATATCATGAATTATTTATTTATCTTACTTATTGTAAATCTTTCCAATACAAATCAATTATATCTTCATCTAAATAATGTTATATATGTGAATCTTCCTCAAAATCCTACCTTTATTATAGAATACCTTTATTAAAATTTCTTATAAACCATTTTATTTTATTAAAAAATTTACATGAAAATGATAACGTTTTTATGTGTTGAAGATATATAGATGGTTGATTCATCATGTGAAATAAATGGGTCATTTAAGATACCCTTTGGGTTTAATGTATACCAATTTAACTACCCAAATCCCTCCTCTAATTGTCATAGGTTTATGATAAAAATATTGTATATCTAGAATTTGGTTGGGCCCCATCCTAAACAACCTTCACACAATAAAATGTCTTCAAAATAGAATATTGAATATTAAATCTATATATATTAACCATATTTCATAAAAAAATACATTTGATTCACCAGAAATACAATTAGTATGACAAATGACACTGTACATGTTGTTAGAAAAATGCAATCCCAATATCCAATGTAAATACAAAACAAACAAATTAGAAAAGAATGGAACCCTTTCAGATAGTATCTTCTAACATGAATACTGAAAAAATATTTATCATCGAGCATTAATAATAATCTACTCCACAAAAAAATTTCCATTATGAGAAAAAAAATATCGATATTTTTCAATAGAAATGACTCATATGGGTGGGATTTCCTACCTACGATGGGAATATAAAAACATATTAAAACAAACTAGAAATAAAAAAGAATATGGAATGAGACACAATTCATCTTAGACTGATGAAAAATTAGAATGACATGTAAACCCCATCATTATTTAGAGTCAGAGAGACATGGATGTGAGATAGTCTCAAACATCACACCCTAATTGTACAAGGATCCTGTTCTATAAGAATCCCTTAGAATAAAAACTACCTAGTACATTAAATATCTCAAAATATTTTGAGGGAACTTAACGTAGCCACAATATACATGTCGGGGATAACATTAAAAGAGGAACCACACTTTTTTAATATATTACATCAATAGAGTGTGTAATGAATCCAAAAAGAAAGGTCCCACATACATTTAATAGGGGATTTACTTTATCTATTAGTAAAATGGTGAATCAACAGTATTTAAAAACTAATAGAGATTTATATCTGCAATCAAATATGAGTAACCATGCTTGTTGTATGAGTGGGATTACCAAAATCTATAAATTGTGTGAGGGACCCAAATCCTATCATAATGTAATTTTTATGGGACTCTAAACCCAACAGACACAATAATACTATCTCTTGAAAATATTATATATACCTATAGAGAAAATGACCTCAATATTTCCATAAAATAATTTAAATAATATTTGATAGGAAATTGTATTACACCATCATGTTCTATGTGGAAAAACATTCATGTTATGATATTTAATTAAAAAAAATAGAAACACAGTGAAAAACGTGTGAAATGAATAAAAAATAAAGTCTTGGGATATGTTATAGTCTTGATGGTTGGACAAGAGGATCCAAATAAAGAGGTTAGTATCCCTAGGGGTTCATAGTCACCCCACACACATGGAAACGCAATGGAATGTGATACCATGAATACCATGTCCCCATGGGATGGGTCATGGTGGATTAAAACATGGGTTTATTATTTTCATGGTCTCATGGATGGGTAGAACCTCATATGGGGCTATACCAAATATCTAATCAATATGTCATAGACTTATAAGGATGGTGGTTAACAAGCCGACTGGCCCACTAAATTCTAGAGCTATGTTGGTCTGGCATGCCTGATATGATTGCACCATGTTAACCTTGGCCTAGGTTGTATTTCATGAATTTTCATCGTTACTATAAGGTAATCATCACCATACCAATGGTAGGGTGGAGCACTTGGTGACTGATTATTGGTTCAAGTCCCACTGATCAATTTAAGAACTTCTCTAAACATAAGTGATGAAATGGAATGGATTGAGACCACCATTTCATCTACCCCCATTAAAACCTAGATGACAAGCTCCCTAATTCATACAACATTATTTATAATAATCAACCATTATCACTTGGATGATACACCACCTAGTTATATTATACTGAGACAACACCACCATCCACCAGGGCTTGATCCATGCTTCCACCTCAATTACTTCACCATATTTGACTTTGATATTGTGTGTCACCTCTCTTTAGAACTACCAAGGTCAACAATACATCACTGTTTCCTTTATTATTACTACTATCACAGACCATTGGATACATCATGGTCTTATGGAATTTTTTTATTTGGACACTATTATAATGAGGATGTGAAAAGAGATGGGGGAGGAATTGTGGTGTATTGGGAATTATTGTCTGTCACATGTCTAATTGTCAGTTTGTGATGGATAATTGTCATTGTTCCACACCAAGTGTGAATATTGAGGTGAGGGAGATGGGTGTTGTCTAATAGATTTGACCACTTACTCTTTATTTTATATTTATTATTTTACATTGATCACTGTAAGAATAAGAAATAATAATAATAATAATAATATGAGTAATAATTTCAGGCTAATATTTCTAGGTTTAATATAATAAAAATTATTTAGAAATTGAATAATAATAATTAAAATTCACGAAGAGCATATCAAAGAAAATTTAAACAAGTTCAATCTCAATATTAGATCATCCTTCCTTAAGATTCGTGCACGCTCATGAAATTTTTAGTCGATTCCTCAAATATCATTCCACATATCACTATTTTTTCTTTATAATTATTTTTTATATCAATGAAAACAAATTATTAGTGTAACGTACCGGTTCCAGGTGCCACTCAACAGGTGCCCCGAACCCGATTCGTCACATGACCTCAAGCACATTTCCGCAAACCCCAGAGGCTTCTAACTAGCAGTGAGGACATAGGCCTGATAGTGGGGAAACTATGCCCCCATTTGTCAATATGTAGCGCAGCGGGACAAAATAAAACATACAATAATGGCGGAAGAAATAAATCACACAGGCTGAATTAAACATCTAAAGTAGATATAACCAACAAGTATATAAATAGTGGTGCAAAATGCCTCAAATTTTAAGAAAACAGTCAGAACATGTTACACAACAATACAGTACAGTACAATTATAGAAAAGAAAAACAGAACAAAACAGCTGGTAGCATCATGAGCATTAGCCCAGTACCATGCTCCCTTACTCCTCAGTAGAAATCAAGTACCTTTATAGGGACTCCTTCACCTATCTACACCTACAGCTGTATAATCTATTTGGGCCGAAAAGCATCACCCAAACAGGGTGTGAGAAATAATTCCTAGTAGCCACCCACCAAAGGCCCGTGCTCAACTGTGTGTAGACATGTAACAGTGTGCAGTAGTAAAATGAAATAAACAAAGTATTACACATAAATAACCTACTCTACCTGTTATATTGTCATTTTATAATTCATTTTAACCATTTAGTTTAGTAACATTCTATGCTCAACAGAACCAATCCCTTAAGCAAACTAGAATCTTGGCCTCAGGATAATATTGTAAAACTATGCCCTCAGGCTTTCCCTCAGGCTATACAAAATCTTTCCCTTAGGAGAAGTAGAATCTTTCCCTCAGTAAAAACTAAAACGAAACCCTCAGGTGATCAGAATCTTGCCCTTAGGCTAATAGAACTATGCCCTCAGGATAAATATGTCACTACCCTCAGGATATAGTAAAACACTGCCCTTAGGCATAAGTAACCAGGTCATGCCCAACATATAAAAATGCAATTTACATACAATTCCTCTCAAGGAAAATGTAATGCATAATTAAACATGGAATACCCTCAGGTATCCTGGCCAAACGGCTAAACAGAGGAACGCACCCCCTGGGGTGGCCCTGGATCCAAGTCGTGATCCCAAAAAATAGTTTTACAATTTTATTTAATCACTTATACATTTCTAGGTATTTAAAATAGCCACGACGTCAGCCACACGAAACCCCAAAAATTGGTTCGTTGCTCAAAAACACACAAAATTAACAACAGTTGGAAAATAAACACCAATACACCGACCTTAAATGCCCATGATTAGTATACTCGAACGACGGTCCATGAATCATCCCAGAACGAGGTAGATATGAGGTGAAAGAAAACATTATTAACTGAAAATAACTTCTCTTAGAGGAATAATTGTCAAGAACTATGCCAGGAGATGTGAGGGCTTTCCCGCGTGGTTCCAACGAGATCGTCCGAGGTGGAAACGAATTCCCGACGCTCGATCTGGAGATACTCGAAGAATCGACTGTCCCCTCCCATGCTCCCATCCGGTTCTAAGCCTTCCCTATGAACATGGGTGGCTACATCCCATTTTGAGCGAAAAAACAAAGTACACGACGTGTATTTCCAAGTACTCGGTGTGTACTTTCTTCATTTAACTGTTCCTCTGGAGGTTTCCCGCCAGTGTGGAAATGTTCATCTGCCGACATGACTACACATTGTGTCTTCTTGGGTACGCAGCGTGTTCTGTCGAACAGCTATCCACCACCTTACTAATTTCCTTCCAATTGACTACACAACGTCTAAAGGACCACTACACTGCGTGTGTTCAGTTTCCACACCCTTAGCCGTCAGTATGGCTACACACCCTGTGTACTCATCCAACACGGACAAAAGTAAACGTCGTGTGGAAATGTACACGGCGTGTAGTCCCAAAATATAGAATTTTTCCCCATTTTCTTTATTTTCTCAAAAACACTCATGGAAAAGAGAAAAGAAGAAATCTGTACCTCAAAAAAATAAAAGGGTTCATAAAAACATCCACCCTTAAAGCAATTTGTCCCTGAATTTCCCTTCCAAGGGTGGAGAAGATATAACCATGAAAAACTCCAGCCATTGAGCATGCACGTTGGTTTACCGCTCCCAGGTTTCTTACTGCACTCGGCCATGCTGCCATAGCACCCGTATGAGAGGAACAGACTGGCCGCAGAGAACCTTTGTGCTTTTATCTACAATACGAATCAGGTGCTCCTCAAAGGACGCATTTGCTTCAAGCTCAACCTCTTCTGGCTGAAATATGTTAGACGAGTCTGAATGATAGCGTTGCAACTAAGATACATGGAAGACTCCTTGCATTTCTCGGCACCTCTGTGGTAACTACAACCGATAGGCAACTAGCCCGACTCTCTCTTGAATCTCAAATGGCCCCACATACCTCGTTGAAAGTTTACCATGTCTCTTGATCAACCTGTGTCCCATACTCGGTGAAACACTCAAGAAAACCTGATCCCCGACCACGAACTCCAAGGGTCGTCTGCGGCGATCAGCATAAGATTTCTGACGAGACTGTGTGGTAGCCATCCACTTCTAAATCAACTGGACCTGCTCAAGAGACTCCTGTATGAGACGTGGTCCTAGTAGAGCTGCCTCACCTGCCTCTAACTAGCACAAGGGTGATCAGCATGGCCTATCATATAAATCCTCATAAGAATCCATCACAATAGTTTCCTAAAAACTATTATTATAGGAAAAATTGACTAGGGGTATATGCTTCTCCCAAGCTCCCCCAATGTTTAGGACGCATGCACGCAACATGTGCTCAAGCACTTGTATCGTACGATCTGACTGGCCATCGGTCTGAGGGTGGTAAGATATGCTAAGAAGCACCTTTGTACCCAATTCCCTCTAAAAACTCTTCTAGAAACGAGACGTAAAATGTGAATCTCTATATGAAATGATAGAACGAGGAACCCCATGAAGACGTACGACCTCTCGGATATACAACTTCATGATCTCGTCAACATCGAAGGTCTCCTAGATTGGAAAAAAAGTGAGCTACCTTAGTGAGTCTGTCCACAACAACCCATACGACATCATTTCCTCAAGGTGACCTCGGCAACCCCATCACAAAGTCCATCGTGAAATCATCCCATTTCCACTTTGGAATGGGTAACTTCTGTAACAGTCTAGCTGGTCTCTGATGCAGTACCTTATCCTACTGACACGTGGAACACCTCATAACAAAACTTGCTACATCCATCTTCATACGTGGCCACCAGTACTATTGTCTCAAGTCACGGTACAACTTGGTAAATCCGAGATGAACTACCCAAGATGAAGCATGAAACTCTCGAATCAGCTCCTCACATATATTACCTAGAACCCAGACTCGTCCATTGAAACAAAATACTCCATCATCGCTTATCGTCCAACTAGGATAAGGGTCCTCACTGGTCACCGACTCCCGTAGAACTAGGTCTTCTGAATCAGATAGTTTTCCCATCCTCACTCTATCCAAGAAGGTAGAGGTCACATCTAACAACGAATGATAGGTCATCCCCTGACTGTCGTGCACCTCCAAATGCATCTCAGAGAACAAGGCTATAGTTGTCATTCACCACTGGCCTCCTGCACTTCCTATATCTGAGTCTTCCTGCTCAATGCATCAGCTACTACATTACCATTACCAGGTGTATAGGCATGCTCAAAATCGAAGGACTGAATGTATTCAACCCACCTTTGTTGTCTCATGTTCATGTTAGGATGGGTAAAGATTTACTTGAGACTTTTGTGGTCCGTGAACACTAGAAAATGTTCTCCTATGAAATAATATCGCCAACAACGCATCAAATGAACATCTGCCTCCAAATTGAGAT
The DNA here is from genome assembly GCA_963277665.1 of Viscum album. Lineage (NCBI taxonomy): Eukaryota > Viridiplantae > Streptophyta > Magnoliopsida > Santalales > Viscaceae > Viscum > Viscum album. Next base: position 63,360,416 of record OY728151.1, on the reverse strand, counting down.
CATGCGTCGGGTAATTCCTCTCATGTGGCCTCTACTGCCGAGACTCGTATGCAACTACTCGATTGACCTGCATCAACACAGCTCCTTTCCAAATACCAGATGCATCATAATAAACTGTATAGCTCTTTCCCTGCTCTAGGAGTGTCCAGATCGGTGATGATGTCAACATTCCCATCAGCTCTTGGAAGGCTGTCTCACAAGATTCTGACCAAACGAACATCACACCCTTCTTAGTCAAACCTGTCAACGACACTACAAAGCAAAATAAGTCATATATGAAGCTTCTATAGTAACAAGCCATCCCCAAGAAACTTTATATCTCAAACACGATCTTAGGCTGCTCCTAGGAAACTACTACTCTCACCTTCTCTGGGTCTACTGCAACTCCAGCCTCTGAGATGATATGACCCAGGAAGTGTATCTGGTCCATCCAAAAGTGGCACATTGAGAGCATAGCATATAGCTGATGCTCTCTACATGTACTCAACATGATCTCAAGAAGGGTGGCATGGTCATATTGAGTGTGAGAGTACACCATGATATCGTCCACAAATACTACCACAAAAGAATTCAAATAAGGATGGAACACACAATTCATCAGATCCATGAAAACTACTGGAGCATTCATGGGTACGAAGGGCATATCCGTATACTTGTATAGACCATACCTTCTTCAGAAAGTTGGGAGAGGTATATGAGATGGTCTCACGTGGAGCTGGTGATATCCTGATCTCAATTCAATCTTCGAGAACACTCATGCTCCACGAAGTTGATCAAAAAGATCATCAATCCTTGGTAAGGGATATCAGTTCTTAACTGTTAACTGGTTCTGCTTCCGATAATCCACACAGAGTCTGAGGGTACCATCTACCTTCTTCGCAAAACAGACTGGAGAACCCCAAGGAGAAGTACTGGGTTGGATAAAAACCATTTCCTATAACTCATCTAGTTGCCTCTTGAGCTCCGGCAACTCTGGAATAGCCATCCTATAAGGAGGAATGGACACTGCTACTGCTCCTGACACAATATCAATAGAGAAATCCACCTCACGCTTCAGAGGAAGACCTGAAATGTTGTACAGGAAGATATCCCTGAAACAATCAACCACTAGAGGGAAAACCTTCTAACAAGTCCCCTGATCATCCAGATGTAAACTCACAAGCTGGGCTATTACTCCACCTCACCCACGACGCTTTGGTCCATCTTGACTCGCCTGAATATCACACTCGCCTTTGCATAGGAACTCTCCTCCCTCTAATGACGTGAAACACACCCTGTGACGATAGCAGTCCATAAAGGCTCGAAAGGGAACCAAACAGTCCATTCTGAGAATGAAATCATACCTCGTCATCTCTAAGACATAGAGGTCCCAAAGGAAGTGACACCCACCAACCTCAAGGGGGAACTCCATTCACTGACGCACACCAGCTGTTCTAGCCCCCAACAGAGTGTCTAGGATCATAATATAAGAACAAGAAGAAGAAACACAGAGCCCACGGCTCTCCACAACGGGAAATTATATGAAACTATGTGTATCACCCATATCAAAAATTACTAATGATAAAACAGAAGCTACTAGAATTGTGCCTCAGACAGTAGAAGGTCTGGGATCCTGCTCCTGCTGGGTCTGTTGCACTGCATATGTGTGCCTAGTGTCGTGGCCCTGTGACACAGCCTGCCTACCCTGAGCTGTCCCGCCCTACTACCTCTGAGATCCTGGTGTCTGGCTACCACGGCCATGGCCACCATCTCGGCCTCCACGCCCTGATGTATTGTAGTTCCCCGACTGGTAAGAATCCATAGGTCCTGCTACCACATGCGAAGTCTTCACAGAACCTCTCTCACTAGCCATTAGTAAAAACGCCCTAGAAAAGCACTGCAGATGACCCATCTTGCCGCAAGATCGGCACTCCACTGTATCACGTGGACATTGAGGTCTCTTGTGCCCCTCCTGACCACACTGGTAGCACCTAATTGGTCACCCTGTAGAAACTGCCTAGCTGTTACCACCACCCTGAGAGAATTCCATCTGTCTCTTACTCTTACCAGTAGAAATAGTACTAGTAACCGCTGCTGAACCTCCCTAGACCACACCACTAGATTCCCGTAGGTTCTTCTCTATAATCAGCACCTGGTTCACAATATCATGTACTGAAGGGAACGGGAAAAAATTCACCAGCGCCCTGATGTCATAACGAAGACCATCCTCAAAACGCCTGGCTCTCAACGTCTCATCACCCACCAGTATGGGTGAAAAACGATTAAGCTCAGTGAAACGGGTAGAATTGTCCATCATCGACATAGCGCCCGGCTACAGATTCATGAACTCTCGAGCTCTATCATCCTACAGCGTCTCTACAAAGAAGAAGTCATAGAAGAATTCTTGAAAATCATCCCACGCCATGTCTTTTTGATTCTCTGAATGGGTGGTAACATCCCACGACCTTTTGGTGGAATCACGCAACATGTATGTTGCGAGCTTGACCCTCCGCCCCGAAGGTATCTCAAGGTGCTTGTAAATAGTCCGCATCGACCCTAGCCAAGACTTCGAAGCATGTGGTCTGCCATCCCAAGAAAACATAGGCGGATGCTACTGCTGGAAGATACGAGTCAGCTCGGCCATAGATGTGGTAGTCAATGGTGCTCCCTGACGGGTCTGCATGAACCTCATAATGCCTTCACGGAATTGTGCCTCAGTGCCTGTGTCCGGTATAAACGATGGCGCCACATGTAGCTCAATTGGAGGACAAACTGGTAGCTCATGGGCCACCATTTCTGGATAGTCATTGCTTCTCTCCTGGCGAACAACACGTGGTCCTCTCGGGGGCATGACTCTACAAGGTCAAATGCACACCTTAGAACAAGATTAACAACGACCGAAAATGAAGAAACCAAAAAGGGAACGTGAGGAAGAAGGAATTCAAACTTTTTAAAATAAGACTATACGGCTTGTATACTGACTACACGGCATGTACCTGATTTCGCTTTCCCTTCCGGGGTCCTTCTACACTACTATGCCACACGGATCCCGTTGAACTAAACTACACGGCGTGTATATCATCTACACGGCATGAATGGTGTTATTTTCCAATTTCCCTTGTCATTTGTGACATGGCTAACTACTCGACTTGAACTACACGGCGTGTTACACCCACACACGGCGTGTACACTACCCCATTTCCCAGGAACACGACTAAGGCCACACGGTCTATCCTCGAACAATACCACACTGCGTGTTCCATACACACACGTCGTGTACATGAAAATATTACACCAACCCGTGTTGTTAGTTACAAAATCAGATCCCAGGTCAGACTACACGATGTGTTCTATAATGGACATGACATTTATGTCTTAAGGTCTCCTCCGTCCGTATTATTAGTTACACGGGAAGACTCCGGGTCAAAACTACACGGCGTGTACATCTGGTACACGATGTGTTCTCCCCAAACATTTCCCTTCCCCGTGTCCCCACCCACACAGTCTATGACATGGGAAAAGACTACATGGCGTGTACATAGGGTACACAGTGTGTACTCAAAAAGTTTTCTTTTTCTTCCCGAACAGAAGAACATACACGGTGTGTTTAAGGTACTACACGTCGTGTATACTGGGTTTTTGGACAGTATGCCTCAAAAACTTCTCTGGATCCCAGAAAAGACTGAAAAACAACACCTATGTGTCAAAATCCGATCCGTGAGGGCCCATACTCCCCACGAATCAATGTTTGACAACTTATCTAGGTTATAACCGGATAACCAGTCAATGATCCACCAAATTTCGGTCAATGAGGGCCCATACTCCCAAAAAACCCAATGTTTGGAATCCATTCTATACACATACATAGATAACAATACCCTATCACATAGCAGGTATTTATCAAAACAGCTATGAAAACAGTATGCCTTTCTAGCACAACGACTATCACAACAGCATGCAATTTCTAATTCACCTACATGTCATGGAAACTATGCATGGCATGTGATTTCTAGCATGTGCTTAAATGATGAATGAGATGTCATACCCTCATATCATCGGGTTGCAACTAAATAGAAACCATTAATAAAATATATACAGCACAATACAAGTGTGTCACCGTACGGTGAAAATCAATTCAACTGTCAAATTAAAAAATCAGAAAAATTGCAACACGAGGTAAATTGGCTTTTCCCTGTACACGGGTTTGCTACGCCCAAGCATATCTTATTACCAGCTACCGTTCTAATCCTATCCCTAACTAAGGATCCAAATAGTAAGTCAAATAATAGAAACTTGCCCCAAATACAACTTCGTAACATCCCGGTTCCGGGTGCCAATCAACGGGTGCGCCAAACCCGGTTCGCCACACGACCTCAAGTGCATTTCCCCAAACGCCAGAGGCTATCGACTAGTAGCGAGGGCCCAGTTCTGATAGTGAGGAAACTATGACCTCATTTTTCAAATTGTAGCACAGCGGAATGAAATAAAACACACAACAACGGCGGAAGCAATAAATCATACATGCTGAATTAAACAACTGTAGTAGATATAACCAACCCCTATATATATAGTGGTGCATCATTCCTCAAATTTTAAGAAATCATCTAGATCATTTAACACAACAATACATTACAGTACAAGTACAATAAAGAAAAACAGAACAAAATAGCTGGTAGCATCGCAAGCCTCAGCCTGGCCCCTTGCTCCCCTACTCCTCAGTAGCAATCATGTACCTGTATAGGGACTCTTTCATCTATCAAAACCTATAGTATTATAATCCATTTGGGAAAAAAAGTATGAACCAAACTGGGTGTGAGAAATAATTCCTAGTAGGCACGCACCAATGGCTCGTGCTCAATCATGTGTAGACATGCAACAATGTGCAGTAGTAAAATGAAATAAACCATGTAGTATTCATAAGTAACATACTTTACCCATTATATTGTCTTTTTATTATTCATTTATCCATTTAATTTAGTAACATTTTGTGCTCAATAGAACCAAGACCTCAGGCGAACCAGGATCTTTCCCTCAGGTTAATATAGTAAAACCCCTCCCTGAGGCTTTCCCTCAGGCTATAAAAAATCTCTCCCTCAGGCATTTCCCTCAGGAAAAGTAGAATCTTGAACTTAGGCCAAACTGAAACGAAACCCTCAGGTGATCTGAATCTTTCCCTCAGGCATTTCCCTCAGGCTAATAGAACTATGCCCTCAGGCTAAATATGTCACTGCCCTCAGGCTATAGTAAAACACCACCCTCAAGAATAAGTAATCGGGAAATACCCAACATATAATCTTGAAATTTACATACAATTCCTCTCAAGGAAAAAGTAATGAATAATTAAACAAGGGATACCATCGGGTATCCTGGCCAAACGGATAAACAGAGGAACCCACCCCCCAGGGTGGTCTTGGATCCAAGAAGCGATCCCAAGCAACAGTTTTACAATTTTATTTAATCACCTATACATTTATAGGTATTTAAAATAGCCACGAACTCAGCCACATGACACCCCAAAAATGGGTTCGTAGCTCAAAAAACACACAAAACACACAATAGTTGGAAAATAAACTCTAAGCCACCTACCATAAACGCCACTAATCAGTATACTCGAACGGCGTTCCACGAATCGTCCCAGAATGAGGTAGATCTGAGGTGAAGGAAAACTTGATTAAATGAAAATATCTTCCCTTAGTGGAATAATTGGAAAACACTATACCAGGAGATGAGAGGGCTTACCCGCCCGGTTCCAACGAGATCATCCGAGGCGGAAACAGATTCCCGATGCTCGATCTGGAGAGCCTCAAAGATTTGGTCATCCCCTCCCATTATCCTATCTGGTTCTAAGCCTGCCCTGTGAACAGGGGAGGCTACTACCCATTTTAAGATAAAAAAACAAAGTACAAAGCCTGTATCTCCAAGTACATGGTATGTACTTCCTTTATTTAACAGTTCCTCTAGTGGTTTCCTACCAGCGTGGAACTGTCCATCTGCCAATATGACTACAACACGTGTCTTCTTGGGTACACAGAGTGTTCTACCGCACAGCTTGCAACCACCTTACTATTTTCATATCGACTGACTACACGGCATGTAAAGAACCACTACATTGTGTGTAGTCAGTTTATACACCCTTAATCGTCAGCATGGCTACACAACCTGTGTACTCATCCAACACGGCGAAAATGACATAGCGTGTAGTCTCAAAATTTTTAATTTTTCCCCATCATCCTTATTTTCTCAAAAACACTTAAGGAATATATAAATGAAGAAACTTGTACCTCAAAAAAAGAACCGGGTTCTTACAATTAGAGGAGTTAAGAATTATTTTAAAGATATTATTATTATTTTAATAGTATCATTAATTGATGTCCCAATATTATTCTGATACAGTTTTGAAAAATATAACTTTGGTTACACATCTTATATGATAAACAAATTATCCAGAGTGAAGGTCTAGTTATTGATTTTTTATAAAGGTCTCTAATTGAGTGATATTAAATATTAATTTCATTTGAGCATGAACTAAAAACTAATATATTTAAATAACAAAATTTGTAGCAGGAGACCACGAAATAATAAAGACTAAATTATGGTGCAACCATTCAATAAAATATCAACTAATATATACAAAATGGGTTCAATAAATAATTAATTATAAATACATCCTTCACACCATTAATATTCATTATCCAAGAAAGGTTGACTAACTCAAAAATATGATGGCAATGAGGTCGCATATTGATCACAGTCTCCCATGATCTCTCATTAAGATTCTGACTTTTTTTCTAATGATGTTAACTAATAGTATCCTTTTAACCTAAACGGTCTTTATTTCCTATCATGGATTTCTACTAGGTACTCTATCAAGGTTGTTTCTTCCTCTAAATATTACAAGTGATAAACATTAATGTGTGATGGATCATGAAATTACATCCCCATCTATGACATATAGAATATTTATTTCACTCATTCAATTCATTGGGTTAACACTACACAATAATCAACATTTTCTAAAATAGATTTTATTTGTAACAAACTGATTAACATTGGGGGTATTATTATTCCTTAACCAATTATACAAAAATTACACTATGGGGTTACTAGTTAAAAATAGATTACACACTAAAACTCAAAGGAAAGATTAATTCAGTTTTTAATGAAAATATATTTTCTCTTATTATTCATTATCCATTTCCAGATCACTTACAACATATCATTCTTCATTCAAACATAATTCATTCCCATAATTGATGAATCACAAATATAATACAAAAAAAGAAGATACTGTTATGGTCTCCCTTATAGGACCTTGAAACATGCCAAAAAATAGTAGAGTGGTAGTTATCATTGAACAAAAACTCTACATAAGGTTTCTAATCAAACCATATCATATCAAAATCATGAAAACTATCCCTCAACATGTATTTAATAAATTAAATGGTACTCTATATCTATCAAACCCTCTATGGGTGGAAAATTGTACAAAACTAAAAATGAGATTCAGATGCTTCTTATAAGTTCTTCTATAGGAGGGATGTGAAACAAGAATCTTAGTTAATGAAAATAGTTTAGGGTATCCAATATAGTAAGATGATATACATATTCCTAAAACAATAAATTGTTCTCTAAATTCAAATGGGAAGGAAGTGAGATAATTTTTTAAGTCAATTTATGATATACCGTATTATATCCAAATCCTTCAATAAATATAGATGTATTATTTGGAATTTCATATATGTACCATATAACATCCACTAAAATACCATCAATGGTTTGGATAAACCCACTAAAATGTCATAATATTCTCCCACCCATTGAAATGTTATACATCAAGACACAAAGATTGCGTTACTTTTATTTATTCTCATTGAACACTACTAATTTTTTATTTCGAAATACTTATTCTCCCATGGATTCACCAAAAACTGGCATGTGTAATATTTCTTGAACACCTACTTATTCAGTGTGACTAGAACCACTATCTCCCCATAAATGATGATAAAATTCATTGTATCTTAAGAAATATATATGGTTCACCACATGAGAGTATTTGATTAGACACCATTTATAAATCAAATTCCTTAACCCAAGACTTCCTTCATCACTAAATGTGTGTACATTATACCAATATTAACCAAATATAAGAAACATATCCCACCTTAAAAAAAATATTTAGATCAAGTATAGATGCTCATACAACACCTCTATCAGTTGAGAAAGGTATTTACTTATAAGTGAATCAACCAACATATTTCTTGATACATGATTTTAAAAAATAAAAAATTCTTATCCTACATGAACTATACCCATCATCTCTTCCTCAAGTGGGGTTTATGTCATGGGAAAATATACCCAAGGCAATTTTGATCTGTGTAGACCACAAATCATTCATCAAGAAGGTAGTGCTTCTACATTCTCATTGATAAAACAACAATCAAGATCTCTATGTCAAGGAATAATAGTTCTACATGTGATGAATTATCTTCTTAAAACTATAATAAATCATTTTCTACATGTTTATTAATGGAAAACCAATATTGGTTCCAAATGAATCCTATAACACCACACACTCAACAACTTTATGTAGTAGTTATAACCCATGTACGTTGGATAACCTTTATTTCATCTCATCAAAAAAATTGTTATTTCATGGACTATATGAATGAATACCCAATTTTTTATGTCCAATCATGGGAGATACAATCTTGGGGTAATCTAAAATAAATCTCTTATAGTGACATACTAGACCATGGATAGTTTTAACCTCAAACATGTTCTTATTTTTATACCATATGATCAATTATGAGATATTTATAGGGTTAACCACAACAAGAACCTTGTATTTTAAATAACATAAAAAACATCTAAAATATTGAAATTAATCTTCAATAATTTACCATTATACTAGTGAATCCAATGAAAGTCTAGGAATACCTATATGGTCTCAACAAGTTTATCCATTAACAATTCATTCACGAGGATTTGATTGATCATGAACACCAAATAATGGTCCAAGACTATTATAAATATATGTTTCTTGGGTAATATGACTATATATTGTGTGTTTTTTCTGACAAACTACATCACCATGAACTACATAGGGCCGATAGTGACGTTTTAACACCATCTTTGGGATATACACATCAAAAAATAGAAATTTTTTAACCAGAACCCAAAGTCAAACCAAAATATCCACCTCACTCCCTACAACATATCAAATACGGAATTGATCCTTTATATATGGTATTTATTCTTCACTGTCAAATAATTTATATAACAATAGTTGACACAAATCAATAGGAAAATATTATAATTCTTAGTTAAAAATTCTGTGGAATTCTAAGAGGACACACTGGGATAGATAAAATAGTTATATAAAAGGTCATATGACATCATCTTAGGATCCCATATCATAGTTAGAAATATTTGATAAAATGTAATTGGTATTTATGTGGTCATGGTCTATAGATCAATGAAAAAATTGATTTCTCGGTGAGAGAGAAATTCATGAACATCCATTAGTAAAATTTTAATATAAACTTCTATAATATTAGTAATATTATCTTTAAAATAATATATATTATATAATTCCCAACATTTATACTAGTGGATGATCAACTGCAACTTCGTTTATGTAAAAAATATTAACCCTAACTGAATACCGCACTTACCCATGAATGGGAACACGATTCCATTAGATCAATAACAGACCAATATATGATAATAAATTTTAATTCATGATTAGTTTAAATATTACTACAATATACCTAGGATGTTGTCATATGGATTTATCAATGAAATGATGAGGTCCTATAAAAACTTCTCTGCATTAAGCATATTTTCACATCATAAATATATATGGTTGGTCATGTAATCAATATTATAAAGTGTATCTACTCATGTATGTTAGATAGAAGTCTCATCTAAGATTGATATCTCCCAAAATAGAGACATAGATACAAAATAATAGCTTTCACCAATTTTGATAGGTATTTGTTCCACTGTGTGGAAGATATGGATTTAAATTCATACTAATCATGGGTTAATTGGTTATATCCCTTTATGCAATTAATCCACATATATTCCATGACAATATTTCCATATGAATTGAAAGGACTACCTAGAGGTGGGTTAGTGGAAGTGGATCGTAGATTCATTCACCATTGGAATCTCATTGTTCACCTATAGATCCTCTAACAAAACAACCTCATAGAGGGATTCTCTAACCATTATGTAGAATCACGTTGTAACATTTATATCATTTATATGGAGTTTTTTCCACATTAGAAAAATGGATTCCCATTTATAATCATTTTTTGGGTAGTCTTCATCTATATGATCACATCTGTTGTAGGCTTAACAAATATTATGTTTCTGTTGGATAGATCACATCCATCATGGGAATAAAAAACTTATTTCCCTTAGATAATAAGTACACATGATAACTCCTTTGATATCAGGATAAAATTAAGTACCATTGATCATCTATATTTGAATAATCTATATTGGGGAAACTAAATCATACCCTAAACTAAAACTATTTATATACTTGTATGATCTTAATGACTAAGGCTCTTTCTAGGAATTTTTTGTATTTGTGGATGTAAAGTGGGAAAGTGAAAACCAAAATATCATTGGGAATGATTTACATAATATCTTATGCTAATACGGATACCTGACATTCAATGTTGAAAGATAACTTCATATGTTCATTAAAACTCATCACATACTTCAATAATAAAATGCTACCCAACTAAAGGTATAACAACTACTACACATACACCATAGTTAGTATTTTCATATAATACACCACTCCAAAATATTTCCCATCATAAGACTATGTTAAATTGTCATCATTTTGGTTATGAGTCATCAAATCCTCTGAATGTATTACTGAACCATTGAGAAGACTAAATTCAAAAACCACTTTTGAATTAGCTATTGTATAGACCTTGTAGAACACCCAATTAATTACATCTATCATATCCTATGTGGCGTGATGGTCATTCTCACATTAAAACCTATGTGGTCTCTATCATTGAAAATCATGTAGTTCACTAATCCTATGTGCATCCTCATCATGTCCCCATAAAATAATCTATTTAATTTTAGATGAAGGATAACCTCTAACACTATGAGTGAAATTTATACTCATTAATCATACAGTTTAGAATTTGATTCCCATTGAAACAATGGGGTGAATCTCATGATCACATATCCCGATATAAAACTCAATAATAATATATTTTATTATAAGGGTCTCTAGTGCTGTAATGGGAGCTTAACAACATTTCTTTTTTGATAAAAATTGGTTTTGTAAGGGGTGGAATCTTGAATTTAACAATATAAACCCATGTTCATTAAAGATCCTCCATGACGGTTGTCTCATAAAAGACATAAAAATAAATAATGACCACTACATAATGAATGTACCATCCTATATATAGCACATATATTATGTATCTGAGTGAGGATTTCACTAAACCATCATAAAATTATTAGGAAAACAATGAATCAACCAATGATCTAATCAATGGATTCCTTGATACGAAAATCATATGAATGGCTCAGGGAAAGTTCGTAAAAAATATCATTAACCTAATTTATTAGTCTCATAACTCTACACTATATATATAAGACACTAGATTATCTAATAAATCTTTAACATGACTCAAACAACTGGGACTCTTCGTAGTTCATAGAAACCCTAGTATTCCACCCAAAACCCAACTATAATAGTCTTGTGGATGGTTGTAATTCCCCGACCCCAGTTACCCAAAGTCAGTGCATTATTTTAATACATTGTTATGATTAATGAATCAAGTCATGAAGGACTGATCAGTTTAGCAGTACTGGAAAATAGATTACATAGATGAACATTACATTACACCTTATAACATACAACACAACATAAATAATACTTTGAGAATGACATTGTTCCCTTTAGATTAACCCTGAATAACAATCATAATACACATCTTGGAAATCCTGGGAAAATAAAACATAAGGAAGGGATGAGATCAAGTTCTCAGTAAGGGTAAATAATTTAGTGGAAGCTATATACTTTTAAGGAAAGATGTGTAATAAAAACAACAGCCTTTTAAACAAAAACATGCGTATAATATGGAAAAAATAAATCAAAATTTCCATATAAACATGCAAATGGATATTCTAATAGTTGAATAATCACATGTCTTATTTCATAATGAGAGATTTCATAATGCTGGACGTTCTGAAACATTTTTTCAAGGCCTCAGACAACATGTCTAAAAATGATTAAGGCCTCAGCCAAAATGATATATCAAATTGGGAAAGTCCTCATCCAATTCCACATCTAATTGTCTCATTAGACCTACTGATGCATCAAGGAGCAATAGTGGCCTCCACCCATCACTTACTAAGTCCAATACATTCCTCATATGAAAAGGTTGAAACATAACATAAATATATGTATTAAAACTAGAATATTAAATGTTAATACATCAACCATAAACCATGAATGGTATAAAAATAACAAATCCACATTGAATCATATCACAAAACCTTCAATACAATATGGAAGATTTGTATCATATTAAATCAACTTCAAACAAGTTTAAAATTCATCAAAGGATGTTGACATAGATTAAAATGATCAGTAAAATGATTTGATAAAAATGCCACTTTTCATAAAATCATTTAAAAGTCTCAAATTTTATAAAGGAATTAATTCAAATGATATTCTTGGATCATGGATTCCCAAACCACTTTGAAACTTTTGAATAGAATTATCATTTCAAATCATTCATGTCCATATAAATAAATTCTTCACAATAATTTTGAAATCATTGAAATTAATTAAAATGTTTTAGAAAGATAAATCATCAAAACATTAAAAATGATTTTTTAGTAAAAATTAACTTAAAAATAATCCCTTTGAAATCCCTTTTATGAAACATGGAAAAGGATAATAAATATGTCCCGGTAGATACTTACGTAAAACAACCTCGGATAATAAAGGGATTGTGAAATTAACCCTTACCTTGTACTTTTCCTTAGTCAAGGGTTGGTTAAAATATTTTATAATGGTGAAATAATAGTTATTAAATTATAAAATAATCATATACATTAATATGATATCATATATGATCTTTTGATATTTCTTTGTTAATAATATCTTAGTATTATCTTCATTTCAGGTGTTAACAGATTCGTTATACATTATATTCATTGTTATGGGAGTCAAATTTGTTATGAATGGGATGTATATTATTCATATCGAAAATTATATCAGGTATATAAACACTATTTTTAATCATAAAATGAAAATTATTCTTGAATGGATATGATGGGGAATGAATCTCATCACGTTCGTGGAGATGGTAATACGTACGTATGCATTAGTGACAATATTATTCTATTGATATTAAAATAATATATAATTGGATGTTATATCGTATATACAGAATAATTATCATGTTATATTTATTATTTACATCAATAACACATCATTATTATACCCATCCAAATAATAATGTATTGAATAACTATTATAACACAACGTGGAGACGGTAAGTCGTACTTGTGCACGTATGGTGAAATCTCATTCAAAGGATGGATAGAATAATGAATATGGTTGTACCATATTTATAATAACATCACAGTATATAGAAGATACTGTATTTAACATTTTATAATGGAAAAAATAAAGAAAGATTAAGTGGAAAAGAAAGAACATGAAAGAGGGTGGTGAAATTATTACCTCTTCTTCGGGTTCTTCCTTTTAATTTGACCAAAAAGGGATACATAGGTTGGATTTATGAATAAAGTAAGGCCTCTAAGATGAAGTGAGGGAATTTGACATGATATTTGGGTAGGGGTTGGCCGAAAAAAATGGTTTTGATAGTATGAATTTTAGAGAAGGGAGAGTGCCCTTTTATAAGAGGGGTGAGGGGAACCCTATGAAAAACATAAAATATTATTTTCTAATAAATTTATATTTAGTTTATAATGGCTCCAAACTAATTTATTTAGAGGATAAGGGGGTTATGGGTCAAAATAGATGCAACCAAAAGGTTTTAGATAGGTTTGGGTCACTATATTAACCTTATATGTTTTATTCTACTCTTATTTAATTAATTTGACATTTACCATGTATCTTTGTATTTTTATATTATTTCCTTAATAAACATACTATAAACTTCAAAGAGAAACCCAAGATGTTCATTGATGACATTAATATCATAATATATGTCTTTTGGACGATCCTTATATTTTCAGGAAAATTATATCAATTAATAATATAATATTTGTTTTAAAAACTCTTTTATGTCTATTTTGACACTATTTAATAATTTATTTTTTTAACTCATTAAAACTTTTTAACTGAAAATAAATTTATTTAATCAATAATAACATTCCATAGTATCCTATAAAATTGGTTTATGGCATCAAAATATTAAAATTATATTTATTTTAACATTTATAATAGTGTTTATTTGATTTTGTCATTAATAAGGAAAACACCAAATCATCATTGTATCATAAATTAATTTAATTATTCATTGTCAAAAAATTATAAATAAAATACCATTATATATGGAATATTTAAATATTTCTAATTAATATTTATAGTCTAAAATATAACTTATATAACACATTGTAAAAATTGATTTACTAAAAGATATATGGTTATGTCATTTTTTCCTTTACAATAAATTAATTAATATTAAGTCTCATTATCACTCTCAAGTGGCTCTATGTGGTCCCAAAATTGACCCCCAAGGATTCCCATGGTGGGAAGTGTATCATAAAATATGTTTAAGACACGTTTTAGCATAATTTTATATTATTTTAATAGTATTTCATTACCCATAATTACAAGATTTACCCTTTAACCATAGTTAATAAAATATTTACCGAAGTAATTATTCATAATTTCTAAAAATAAAATTTATCTATTTAAAAAATTTGGACCTCCTGAGCCCAAATATGGAATCCATTTTACCATATTCCAAATAGAGATTAGCCAGAAATTACTTTAAAAAAAATTCCCGTTATCAAAACAAAAAACGTGTTTTTAACAAATAATAACTATCAAAATATTGACACTTGATTATGTCTAGTTTAAATGTGGAATTACATCAAACTACCTAAATTATATTAAATGATGAAAATCTATTCTAATAAAATATTAAATCCACACAAATTTATAATTTACTACTAAAAATTATTATGATTAAAAAAGTTGTTTTCTGTTAAAATTTAATAATTTTCATTATTCACCGAAATATGAATGTTATCAGAAAGACAAAAAAAATTTATAGAAACGACATTTATTTTTACCAATTCTAATGATTTTATTAATTTTGAAAAATTGAATATATAAATGTTTCAGATATTGGATTTAAAAGGTGCTCAACATTAAAAGGTGGTAAAATTGCATTTTTTTTAAAATACTTCTTTTTCTGAAAAAAATAATTTATTCCTATATTATATCTAATAAAATCATTATATGGATACTAAAATTATAAGGATTATAGAAAATTAAAAATTCAGTTAATACTATTCATAACGGCTTTTAAACGGCTAGTTTGGAAAGTCATTGTGTGCTTAAACACGGGGTTGTGTGCAGTGGAAGTTATTGAATTATGTAGAAGAAATAACATACTGTGAAATCTTGGGATGTTAAATTCTCCCCTCCTTAAATAAATTTCATCCTCATAATTTGAAATTATTTTTCATAAATAAAAGGTTTAAGATAGAAAAATTCTTTTGCAGAAAACCCACATATGAAATTGGCTTAAAAAATATTAGTTTTAATAAGAGGGAAAGGGAAATGAAAAAGTCGCCACTAAATTATGATCTCCATTAGGAGAACATTGGGGGAAATTATAGACTCATAATTGGAAGAAAATGTAAATATTTATATGGAGTTATTGAGGTCATCAATCACAAAAAAGTGTAAAATTGAGGACCTCAAACCCATCAATCTATGATGATTTAAAATATCATCGGTTCAACAAAACATAATATATTAGGATAACACATTTTTGTTTTTAAGATCCCTTCCCTAAAGTTTAAGAATTAATTTATAAATATAATAAGAGGGAAAAAATCTATACTTGACAAGTAGAGTTTCATCCTTCTACTAAATCTTCCACAATCTCATCTTTCATTCCAAAAGATTTCAAAAAAATATTCTATTTATCCTAATAATATAGGGTTCCAAAAATAATGAATTAAAAATTCACCTATAATAACTTTTTAAAAGAAACAAAATTAAACAATCTAGGATATCACATAGTCCAGTGGTAGGTGATGCACCATTTTCATCCTTCAGTTACGGGTTTAAATCTCATGAACTTAACAAATGCGACGGGTTGTCACTCGACCTCTGAGATGTCCTATTTATGGAAATCAAAAAATAATCTCATGAAATTATTTAATCATAACAATAGTATAAAATGTCAAACATAATCTATTCTAACCTTTAGACTTATCCAAAATACTTTTATACAAACTCACAGTACAAAATTTATAAGGAATGTAAACAGAATAAAAATCCCTTTTTCCATGTAATAACATGTGAATACCTTCATCATGTATTCCTTTAAAACATGATAACTTCATGAATTACCATAAAAAATTATTGATTACATTAATTCTCCATTATTCTTTATAGAATACAAGATATCATCCTTATATTCAAAAAAAATTTAATAATCCAACATTGAAGAAATAAAAAAACCATTAATAAGTGCCAAGGTAGTCAAAAATATCCAATATAATTTATCAAAATCAACCATCTATTATTCAAAAATTACTACCTCAGTATCAGGACCTTATTGAGGATTACCCTTCCTTAAAACATGTATTTTCAAAAAAATTGTAACATGATGTTAAGTCACTTTTCATAATTACATATATATCAAATCATCAATGAAATAGTATTGCAGTACAATCCTTATTTATTTCCATAATTTATATAACCAGTACATGGTTGAAATACACTCCAATGTCACAATTGTTTAATAACAACATAAGAACACTAGTCATTCCTATTCATCTGTGGTAGTATCATTACTTGATTATTATTCATTATCATCATTTGGGGAATACTCTGATGATCTGAACACTGATTCATGTAGTTTCCCAACTCGTTTCATATGAATCTTTTACATTTGAAACTTTTTTATTATCTTTGCAATCATGTAATTGATGACCTTTTTCTCAGCACTTATATTAATCTCACATTACCATCAATCATTTACCAAGGTGATTCTTTCCATAGTAATCACATATCATAAAATCAATCTTTCCCCTCTATCCTTTATCCATCTTTCGTTGTTCCATCCTTTTCGTGTAACACCCTGAGCTTCTACGATACGCTTCTCATTCAATAATGCAATAGCTTGCATTGTACGCAACATCGAGTTCTAAAACACCACGACTAATCAAAGTAGCCGTTATGAATAGTAATAACCACTTTTTAAAATTATAGAAAGTTTATATTTTAAAATGGACTTCATTTTTGGATTCGGAATATCGAAATTAGCCTATGTTGAATTTTTGGGATTTTTCTAAGAACATCAAAATTTTTATGAATAGTGAAAAATACTAAAAAACAACTTTTTTAATCAAAATAATTTATAGTGATAAATTATAATATTTATTAGTTTTAAAGTATAATTAGAATATATTTTTACCATTTTATCCAATGGTGTTCATTAGAATTAATTTCACTTTGAAATTGGACATAAAAAATTGTTAATCATTTGATATATATTGTTTCTTAAAAACACGCTATTTGTTGTGACGGTGGGAATCAATTATAAAATTAATTAATGAAACTTATATGTTTGGAATTTTGTAAAATAGACATCATTTTTGAATTCGTAATATCAATTATATCTTAGGGTGAAATTTTGGCATTGTTCTGAAAAACTTCAATTTTTGATGAATAGTGAAACCACTAAGTGGTAGTTAAATAACTGATTTTTCGTTTAAATGAAATATTACCACTTCTGTGTTTTGATTTTCAAAAATCCAACATACATGGTTGTCATTAAGAAGTAAAATGTGGTTCAATGAGATTAAAATAATTTTTGGTGAATAGTAACTTTTAAGTTCATAATCGCGATTAGAGGTAATTAGTGTAGTTTAAGGTAAAAATAATGTTTTAATAATACGAGATGAGCTTGACACATGTCCTAACCTCATTGTATGTTCCATGGCCGACCAAGAAAATCCATGGGTCAACGTGGGGACCCCATGGAGCCACTTTAGTTGGAAAATGACATAAATACCTTTTATTTAATATTAAAGTAAAAAATGACACAAACATGAAATGTTTTACTAAAACAATTTTTACATGGGGTTATACAAGTCATATTTTTGATGTGTTTTCCCGAGGGGATCGCATTGGTGTGATGTGCCCGACTGTTTTCGGGGCCAAGGCTCGGGATCACAGGTCGCCGTTTGGCCATAAAGCGGTGTGTGGTGACTTTTTCATCAGATATCTATTGGAGGCGTGCAAGTAGTCGATCTATCATTTTTTTCCGCGAGGATTACAATGGTGTAATCTGTTCCAGAAAGCGGAGTCTCATAAGAGATCTTATTAAATGTGGAAATGTGAAGGTTCCCGGGTAGAGGTTTTCTACTGTGTTTGTAGCAGACCCTTAGCGTGTGATCGCGTGCACTCATGTGTGAATGATGTAATGCTTGAATAGATGTGGTTGGTCGTGCCCTAGTCATTGAGGCGGCAAGTTGGAGATGATACGTCACGCCTTCACGTTGACGTTGGGTGCCATGTGCACGATAGCCCTTGGGCTGAAGGTGAGGTATACTCTGGAAGTATACGGAAGCGCTTAGAG
The DNA here is from genome assembly GCA_963277665.1 of Viscum album. Taxonomy (NCBI): domain Eukaryota; kingdom Viridiplantae; phylum Streptophyta; class Magnoliopsida; order Santalales; family Viscaceae; genus Viscum; species Viscum album. The sequence continues at coordinate 63,341,580 of OY728151.1, read as the reverse complement.
GTACGTGTGGTTTGTACCTGAGACTTTTTTGTGCGCTTGGTTGGGGTTTGACATGGGGCCACATGTCGTGTGGGCCCCATGTGCGTGTTGTGCTCTGCTTTGTGTACTTTTGACCTCTCGTGACGTAGAGGGTCCCTCTGTGCTCATTTGTTTCACAAGCAGGGTGGAATTTTTCACTTGGCTCTGTGCTCATTTGTATGACTAGTAGGGTTGAGTGGTCTCCCCCTAGATTCATTCTCGATGGATCGGCCAGTAGCGGTGCTAGTGCCACCTAGTGATGGAACAGGCGTTGAACCCCTTTGGGTGAGTTTTTCTGGAGTTGTGTGGTTGCGCGATACCCACTCTGTGTTCAATTGGCCAATGGTGTACCCTCCAGTAGAGATGGCTAGAGCAGTTCTGAGTTTTACCCTCTAGCGGGGCTGGGCAGTGGGTTACTCATCGACTTCTTCGGGTTTTCCCTCCAGCAGGGCTAGGCATTGAATTGCTCACTATCTTCTAGGGTTAACCTCCAGCCAGACTGGGCAGTGGGTCACTCGACGCTCTTAGGGTCTACCCTCCAGCAGGACTGGGCAGTGGGTCACACGATGCTCTTAGGGTCTACCCTCCAACAGAGACTGGGTAGTGGGTCACTCGATGACCTCTTAGGGTCTACCCCCCAGTAGGGCTGGGCAGTGGGTCGCCCATCGTCTACATTTAGGTCTACCCTCCAACAAGGCTGGGTAGTGGGTTGCCTGTCGACTTATTCTAGGTCTACCCTCCAGCGGGGCTGGGCAGTGGGTCGCCTGATGATGTATTAAGGTCTACTCTTCAGCGGGGCTAGGTAGTGGGTTGCCTGATGATGTATTAGGGTTTACCCTCAAGCAGGTCTGGGCAGTGGGTCGCCCGATATCTGGTTATGAATAACCCTCCATTAGGGCTAGGCAGTGGGACACATGTTGGCATTCCGGGCTTAGTCTTTTGTATTAGGCTAGTCTATGGCTTTCCTCTATGATTACCAGAGCGGGACCCTTGATTATATGGTTCAGTGATGTGATGAAATTGACATTGAGGAGACCTCTCAACTACGGGGCAGTGATGAGGTGTGGTTTGACTTAACCCGGAACTCTCAAGTACGAGGGGCACTTTCCCCACTAAGACGCGTCCTTGGGACGTGGCCTAAAACCATACGGGCGAGTTAGTGCCGGCCAATGTGGATAGTGCTGTGGTGTGGTGATTGAGCCCTTGACTTGTAGTTCAGGATAGACGTGCGGGATGCTGGGCATCGATGGTGTTACCTCTGGGACTGTTGGCGACTCACTTTTCTTGGGAAGAGCTACGGGATGGAGAACCCCTTACGATCTTGTTTGGGTTTCTTATTGAGCATACAGATATGTATATACCTTGTTTCTGGTACCCACTTCATAGGATTGGTTACTCTCTTTCTAAGAGAGGTGAAGACGCATGAGGTATGCCACTTGCTTTCTGTGTCTAGCTTATTGTGGTTGGACGAGTCTACTCTCTTTCTATAGGTAGCGAAGACTCGACGGGAAGTTCATCTTTTCACCGTTTCCAACTCCTTGTGCCTGGAAGAGCCTACCTTATTTCCTCTTATTTGGTTGAGCTGGACTCTATGTTGTAATCTTTTTCATTCCCCTATTCGATCTATTTCTCACCCTTTAGTACCTCTTTTGTTGCTCCCTCGAGCCTTCGAGGTATCCTACTGAGTATTTTTATACTCACCCCTGCTTGGGCTTTGCCCGCACTTGGTGTGCCCTTGCAGAAGACAAACATGTTGGTTGTGACTTCAATGGAGCTTAGGAGTTCGGGAGATGGGACCACGTGCGGGGGTCGTAGACAGGTTCCTGGTGGGATACCAATCAGCTGTTTCTTTTTGTTAACCTGTTGCCGGGTTGTGGCACATTTTTTGTTTGGGCACGTGTTTTTCCCCTTTTTCCTTTTCATCACTTTACTTGTACTGCTTAGAGGTCGATGCACATTTGTCGTATATATAGCAGTTTCCCTTTTCCTTACTTGTCTTTTCTTTTACTCTGTACTATTGCATTGAGTGTGCTGCGTGTGTGTGTACAGGTACTTAGGCAAAGGCCTCCCAGACTTGTTGTGCCTTCGGTGCTGGTCGCCAGCCCCTGGCCTATGGAGGTGGGATTGGGGTAGTTACGGATTGAGCCTGGGTAGGGCCGGGTCATGAAAAAGTGGTATCATAGGTGGTTCATTCCTTGGGACATTGTTCATAAGTCCCTAAAATAAAAGGAAGTGGTTAGTATATAGGGAAACAGTTTTAATGTGTCTTGAGAGCGGCTCTCAGGCCAAGGAGTCCAGTGATGGTGCGGCGGCCGACGTATCCATTCACCAGGACCTTGATAACTCGCTTGTCAACTCGGCATGCTGAGACACTTGTTGTAGGGAAATTGGGTTTTGCATTACATATGATTGAGTCATTGACTATCCTTCTTGAGTCAGCTCCCCATCATGGTTATTGCTATATACATATATGCTCATCTGATTGCGGTACTCCTTGATAATATTTAGGAGGTCTCCGCGAAGACAGCCAGCTAGGATGTGTAACAACCCGAGATTTTATAAGATACATTCTTTTTAATTTCATTCATATCTTCTATTGTACGACACACCAATATTACCTTGCGCTTTATGCAACACCGTATTAGCTTGCAGTATACGCAACACTTTTCTTGGCTCTTGTTACACACAATTTCAAGTTCGTTTAATAGAAGTTATTCTACGCAACATTGAGTGTATATATATATATATATATTCAATGTATAAATAAAATATGGTTGGATTCTATTATACGCAAAAACAAATGAGTCGTGCACTACACACAACCCTGACTTGGCTAGCATTACACGCAATCGCGACCTTCCTCGATAGCGTGTGTTGTACGCAATATCGGGATTTACTAAACAATGATATATTATAATAATATTGTTATGAACTAGCCGTTATGAATAGTGTTAACTAAATTTTGAATTTTATAACATTATTATTCATCTTACACATTTTATAGAACATGGTATAAGAACAAAATAAATTTTTCGGGTAAAATAAGTATTTTTTAAAAAATGCAGTTTTCCCACCTTTTGATGGAGCACCCACATTAAATCTAGTTTTTGACATGTTTATAAGTTCCATTTGACAAAATAAAATTATTCTTTGTAATCAAGAAATAAAAATTTACTTTGGATAAATTTTTCATTTTATTCTGATGACTTTCTTATTTTAATGAATAGTAAAAACACGCTATATTTTAATTAAAAACAACTTTTTTCATCGTAATATCATATGTGGTTTAATTATAATATTGAATGGTTTTAAAGTATAAATAGAATATATTTTTACCATTTAATATAATGTATGTAATTATCATTTATTTTACCTTGAATTAGTAGGTTAAATCAATTCAATCTTTTGCAATGTTTTAAAGAAAAACCCTTTTTCTTTCGACAACGGGATTAATTTAAATTTAATTTCTGCAACTTTTGTGTATTTAATTTTGAAAAATGGATTCCATATTTGGAATTATTGGATCCAGATTATGTTAATAAGCTACTTTCTATTTTTGAGAATTATGAATAGTAACTACGGTAAATTTTATTTACCATAGTTAAAGGTAAATCGGGTAATTAAGGGTGAATATAATATTATAAAATTACCCTAACACATGTCAAAATCCTATTGGATGACTAAAAGTCTACAAATATCACCTAAGGGTCGGATTAGATTCATTTAATGGACTTTTTTCCGTGAGGATAATTTAATTATTATTAAAACCAAAGAATGTGACAACATGTCACTTTCTTAAATCTTATAAGTATAATAATTTTAATATAGTGAATAAATTCATGAAACATAAAACATGAATAATATCCAGAAATATAAAACAATTATCTACATCATAGGAATTTATTTATAATTTTTAAGGATTAAATAATTATAATTTATTATGACACAAAGATGATGCAGTAATTGTCTTATTAATGAAATATTGACATAATTGTTGTTATAAATGCCATAATAAATGTAATTTGAGACTTTTTATGACTTAAACTAATTTTCTAGGTTAATATGACATGTTATTGTTTATTTAAGTAACTTTTTTAGAACTTATAATTCTTTTATGAATATCATAAAAATCGTGTACCAAATAGTGTCAAAATTGACATAAATTAGTTTTTAAAACAAATATTATATTATTAATTGTTATTTAATTCCTAAAAATCTAAGGTTCGGCAAAATGACTTAGATAAGGATATATATATTAATAATAAACAACTTTGGGTTCGTTTGGCTTGTTATGGTAATTTTATTAACCATATAGTGTAAGAAAACAAAAAGACACGGTAAAAGTTAAATTATTTAACTTAGAGTTAAATCTAATTGATAAGGTTAAAATAATAACCTAAACGTGTCTAAATCCTATTTTATGAGATTATTTCGACCCATCCCCACTTTATCTTCTAAATAAGACCCTTTGAAACCATTATAAACCGAATTTGACCTTAATATAAAATAATAGTTTGTGATTTTCCTAAGGTGCCCCTCTCCTCCTTTATAAAAGGGCACCTCCTCCCTCTCCTCCTCACACCAATATGAGAATTCAAGCTCGTCCAACCCCTACCAAAATCTCTTCTACACTTCCCTAGTATCATACTAGAGGTCTTGGTCTTCTTCAAAGACCATCCTTAGTTCTTTAAGTGGAGGTTAAGTGAAGGCGCGTCAAAAAGTGGTAATATCCATTACCGATCTTTTTCAATTTCTTTCTTCTTCAACTTATTCTTATTTAGTTTTTTCATGGTAAAGTAAATACATCAGTATTTATTATATACTGATATGTTATTATAAATATGAAACAACTATAATTAACCTTCAATCCGTCCTACGGAAAAAGGAAATCACCGCGCGTGTGTACGTACGGAATACCGTCTCCAAGCCTTGGTGTAATCTATTTTCCGCCACCACCTTAATTGGATGGGTATAATGGTGTAATGAGTAACTATATATGATTATTATAAAGTGATATTGATACTGAAATAGTATAAATACACTTAAACACAATTCCATGACCATGAGAATGATATCATCGCTCGTGCGTACGTACGGACTACCGTCTCCACGATGCGATGAGATTCATTCTCCACATTAACCATTCATGAATGATTATAAAGTATATATAATAAGTAATCATGAAATATATGACATAATAATGATACTGTATTTATGTGTATATATATTTATGTCATCTACTTATTTCCATTCATGACAATAAGGAAAGGAAAACAACGATCATGCCTACATACGGACTACCGTCTCCATGAACGGTGTGTTTCATTTCATTTATCTATCTATTATATAAATATATATACTGAATTTATATGATATATAAATCATGTTTTTTATTCTGTAAGTAAGTAAATCATGACATAAGTAATAATAATGTCATGAACAACAAGTTCAAACACCTACGATAAATGAAATGATTTTACCCAAAACGCTTCTTTAACATGGAATTTACAAAAGAACAGGCAATATAACGTCATAAGTGAACCAAATATGATATAATAACAATGAATATGATTCTTTAATAAGTTAATGATTTTATTTAAATAATTATACAAGAGGTTCGGATACGTACAAAGCATATCAGACATAAGGTAAGGGAAATATCACAATCTCATTTTTGTCCGAGATTGTTTATACTTTGGTATTTACTGGGGTGTATTTTATCATCCACATCCATGTTTCCACAATATTTAATATTATTTCTATCCACCTACAATTTTTTAAATCAAATTTTACCCTTCGGTGAGTTTTTAGTAATGGATATGAATGGAATCTTTTGTCATTTTTCATATGAGGTACTTTTTGACTTTTTCGACAAAAGTACGAGAAGAATGTTTTTTTAACTTATACGCTATGAATGGATTTTTAAAACAATATTTCCAAGAATCTTACTTTAAAAGTTTTCAAGTTTATTTTTAATCAACTTCTTTTAGTTTAAAATTGTATGACATGTTATGAAAGGAAAATGTTTTTGAAGTAGAAAGGATATTTTCCCCAAGAATGGAGTTCAAGTGTTTTATCAAAATTATTTTCCATATAAGATAATATAGGGTTCTGTTTCTATCCCTATTATTAAATTTAATTTATTATGTTGTGATGGAAATATTTTTATGAATTCCTTTATCTTATATGAATTGTTTTATGATGTCATGATGTGTAAGATTCCCATTTTTATTACATGGGTTATGTAATGATGTATGATTTATGATTTTGTGGCACACATAAGAATGGTATCATTATGAGATGGGTGGAACCTATATCTCCCTCCAATGCATTGGGTAAAGATTTTATATCTCATGAGATAGACATGGCTGGAACGGTAGGTTATACCGGTTCAGTGAAACATGACTGAAATGAGGGGTCAACTCGGTTCAGAAAGGGACTTTGTCCACTAAGATAGTCTTGGCAATGAGTATTGACTAATAAGAAATGATTCTCTATGATTATGTGTGTATGCCACAATGTTTCATGTTTTATGTTATGATTATTGGGATTACATTTCACTACTATTATTTATCCCATGTTATGAAATTATGCTCTCTTTTGCAGGTTAAGATTTCCAAAATGTTATGTTCTTATGAATATGATGTGATTGATATTTATTTTGTTTACCCTTACTGAGCATTTGAGCTCACCCTTTTATGTTTTCTTTTCCCCAGGATATAAAGAAAGGTTTTAGGTAAAAAAAGGAAGATCTTTATGGGAGATGTTGAAGATCTTTCACCACGATTAGAATATTATATTCCGAGTTTCCAAAGACACTAAACTATTACGATCCTTGTGTGTGTGTGTTTTTTCCGTACTAAGTATTCCGCAAAATTAATGTAATGTCCATGTACGTCAAGCTTCGGGTCTCTACAGTTGTTATCAGAGGCAAAGGTTTAGTCAAACTTTGGAAACTAGGATGAGAAAATGTTAGTGAGATCCCAAGAGATATTTCTAAGGTATGTTTAGGGATGTCCCTAAGGATAAGTATACGTATAAGATATAGTTCTAGAACTATGGTAACGATATTAGATTAAACCAAAGATGTTAGATATTGATGTTACTCCTCCTTTATTATGATTTTTGCCTCTCACAATATTCTTTTTGGGTTTTAGAAAATGGATGGAAACAAGATGATTCATGATAATGGAGGATTTGATGGAAAATGGAATGATATTCTTCATGAGAAACCAAATGAAATGGGATTTTCAAGTCCAAACATCATTATTATTCCGAATCAGCAATCTCATAATATGATCAATAAATTTAAATTTGGTAAGTTTCCGGACTCAGCTAATAAGAGAAAGATGGAGTTTCATGATGATAATAGAGGAAAGGAAGTTCAATTTCCCCTTGTAAATCATGTGGGAAGAGGAATCAAGGAGAATGTTTCAATGGAACTGGAAGATTCTTTGGGTGTGGAAAAGAAGGACACAAAGCCAGTAAGTGCAAAGGAAAAGGTTTAATTAACACGAGGGATGAGGATAATGGTATTGCTACGACATCAACAATGGTTAAATGTTTTAAATGTGGAATGTACGGGCATTATGCAAACCAATGACCTAAGGTAAAGTCTCATGAAGAGAATCAGTATGGTCATATGGGTAGTATTTATGTGGATGATGATGAAGAGACTACAAATGATATGTGAGATGAAAGAATTTTTGAAGCTCAGTCAATGGTTTAAGAATGTAGTGGAATGATTACATGTTTATCATGTGTAATGTTGTATAAGTAATCTCATGGTACTATGGAATAAAGAGACATCTAAGGATTGTTACCCTGTTGTCTTTCCTTGAGTTTTCAAAGTGTATGATTAATGTTACCAGAATCCATGAAAGGTTTTTCAGATATTTTTGGAATGTAGATGATATGCGCATAATGATGGGATAAGGAGAAAATTAAATGTTTGATAGTATTCACGAGCTCATGACTGATATAAGCAGAAGGATATATCATGGTTTGAGTATATAGAATTTTGAGGATTTTGGTATGTGGATAGTGTTAATGTTTAACTGCATTCATGTTTTCACTAAGGTTCTAATACGTATTCAAGAGAATACATGATTAAGGCCTTTGAATGTTTAGAACGTGACCAACAAGATATATCTTATGATATATGGGGATCAACGATGTTATTAAATCTATGGTAATTATTTTCACAATATTATGAGAGTGGACTGAAGTATTATGGATAAGCCTAAAGATTGGAATGGATTATGTTGTACATAAGTTAGTATTGTTTAAGGATAGAAGTTTTTTCGATATTATTGATGGGATGTCATAGTAATATAGTTTTAGAAAAAGGGCAACCTGCAGGACGAGCGACAGCCCATCGCGTCAGACAAGGCTGTGGGAATCGAACCCACAACTGAAGTGTGAATGGCCTTTATCGCCTACCATTGGCCATCAGGAATTCCCTGTTTAGTAGAAACTATTTTTATTATATTAAGGAGTATGATATATGAAGTATAAGTCCATTTTAGGAACTATATAAGATTAATCTCACTATAGATAGGCTTATGTATTTTTTTGATAACTTTTCTAACCTTTTGTTTGAGATAGATGGAATGACCCATCATTCTATCACATGATCTGCTAACACATCACGAATGTCAAATTCAACTACATTTCTTTAAGAGATGAAGTGGAAATTTTCCAAAGAATGACAAACAGTGAGACTATACCAAAATCACGAATGTATTTCTTCTAATTCCAATTTAATCAACATTAGGGAAATGATCTTGAAAAACCAAAAATGTTGTCCTACTGCCCTCATATCCGATGAATCAGATTGTGACAACCGGGTCCCAGCGACTGCACAGCCACCCCGCCTTAACATGGTCGTCGGGTTCTGACACACCAGGTACCACTAGTTGCCCCCCGCAGACATGTGGGGCCCACCCCAGGGTCCACCCACGTGCCCGAACGGGTCATCTGACTAATGATAGTCCCCACAGGCCAACACATGTTCTTTCCAGTGTGCTTTGTCCTCACCCACACACACCCTGGGAAACATTCCAAGAGGTCACCCATCCTGATCACTACTCCAGGGCAATCACGCTTAACTGTGGAGTTCTAATCAGATAGGCTCCCGAAAAGGAAGGTGAACCTTGTTGACATGAGTCATATCATTTAGTCATTTAACCCTTTATCATTTGGGGATGTTACAATCACCCCCCCTTTAGGGCACAACGCCCTCGTTAATGTAAAGACCCGTAAAATTCAAGGGAAATTTTTTCTTAGTTTTCTTTGGAATTTTACAAGAACGCGGTTTCTGATGGCACATGATTCCGAGGCCCGGAGTGCCCGGAATCATGTTCCGAAGTTTGGCTCGGGTACGTTCAGTGAACGAATGAGCGGGAATTTCTAACTTTTGAACCGGTTCCCAGAATCAAATTCCGAGGGAACCGATGAACTCGCAGCGCCGATTTTTGCTTAAGGAGACCTTTTCCGAGGTTGCGTTTATTACGGGTTGAGAGTTAGTTTTTGGGTTTTTAAAATAAAGATAAATTAAATGTGGAAACATATTTTATTTCTTTTTTAGTTAGTTATAACTTCCCAAAGGGAGTTAGGGGTGGGACACACATCCACTTAACCTCCCTTGGGAGGATTAAGTGTGGTGGGGCCCACACGAACCCCAACTCCTCAACTTATCTCAAAACTCCCCTATAACCCCCTTTAATTAATGTTTGACAACTTGGTTTAATTAATTAAGGTGGGTTGATTTGAATTTCAAACCTTTGAAATTCAAGTTGATATTTGTGTAAATAAAATAACCCTTAGCTTATTTTATTTTGGTTAGCCATCTTGAGAGGATTGGAGAGCTCCTTCTTCTTCTTCTTCAAACTTTGACGAAGAATGCGAAGAACATTTGGACATTGACGAAGAATGCCACGTTCTTGGGAATCGTCTTCCGTGACGCCATACCCGTGATATCAACGACGTCTCCTTCCGCGTCATCTCTTCCGCGACGTTTTCCCGTGACAAAATCATCGTCAAAGAACATCGAATCCTCACTTCACGACATCGACGTCCTTCTTCCGTGACGCCGACCACCGCGACGCTCGTCTTCCGCGGATCGTTGACGATCATCGTACTTGAAACCGAGGTAGGGGTTTGTTGTTGCTTAATTATTTATCCTCGTTCTTGGTTCTAGCATGACAAACATGAGGATAAATGTTTGTGTGATATCTTCTAACGAGAGGGGGGACGGACCGCACAAACACGGCCGAATCCCCCCTCCTTTGTTCTTGAATATTATTATTTTTCTTGCAGATGAATGAGATGGCGTGGTGTCGTCGCACCACGGGGGAATCACAAGGCTATAATTGTACGGCGTCGTCACGCCACGCCACGGAAAGTTTATCATGAACGCGACACCGTCGCGCCGCGTCGAAAGAAACCAAAGGCGCCGCGGCCGGAGCGGGGCCGCGGCGGAGGGGCGCGGTGCTGTTGCACCGCGCCGGACGACGAAGGCCGCGACGGAACGAGAAGACCGGCGGCTAGCCGGGCCGCCGGTGTCGGAAGCCAGAAAGGTGACCGGCCTTACCGGTCCCGTTGAGAAAGGACCGGTCGGCCAGGTCGGGCCGGCCGGAAGGGAGAAGAACCGGGGGAATTAATTCCCCCTGCTGGCCAAAACCGGCCCCCCATAATTGGGGGGGGGGCTCGGTTACACCAAGGGGGGGAAGCGCCCCCCCCCCCCCCCCCCCGTTTTTTTTCAAAGGAAGGCCCCCACGTGAGGGGGGCCGGTTTCTCCAAGGCGCGGCAACCTGCCGCGCCGCCAGCTGATGGAAAGCGGGGACTCTGCCCCCTGCGCTTGGCACCCGAGCGGCGCCCAGGCCGCGCCGCCACCGGCCGGGCCGCGCCGATGGCCGGGACGGGTCGGACCCGGGTCAGGTCGACCCGGTTCGGGCTGACCCAGGGGGTTCGGGTCGGGTCGACACAGACCCGGACCCCCTGTTTTCAAATCGACTTCGGTCTTTTGGTCATAACATGAGCTACGGACCACCAATTTATGAATCGTCAGTGGCGATGCGATCCTTGGATCGAGACGGTCAATTTGCTATATCGCACTCAAAGTTTCGGAATACTTTGAGTTCGGCCGGGTTGGTTCGTACCAAAAACCAACCGGGCCCTCGGAGCGGAAACGCACATATCTTGAGCTACGGACGTCCGATTGACATACCGTCAGCTTTGTTTAGTTCCTCTTAGTGAGACGGATCTTTTGGCATACTCCGCCCGAGGTTTGGACGCAGGTGGAGTACGGTCGGGTTGGTTTTTCCTTAAAAACCAACCGGGCCCCTGGGATGAAAAAGACAATAACTCTCAGACCGGGTGTCCGATTGACGCGCCGTCTGCGACGTTGAGTTCCTGTTGGCGATACAGAACATTTAGATACATCAACTTCGTACTTTGTGATAGTTGATGTATCGGCCTCTCGGCACGTGGAGCGGGCCCTCCCGAACGAGCTTGCTGGGTGCGGAAACCCTAGTGCTAGCTGCGACTGCTACTTCGACAGCGATGACTGTGCAGAGATCCTGAGTGGAATGCGACGACGACGGTGCAGAGATCCTCAGTGGACTACGACGATGAAGACAGCTGGTCTTGTATCCTATGTGGGTCCTAGCTGTGCTGGTCTTGTATCCTATGTGGGTCCCAGCTTAGATGATTCAATACTGGTCTTGTATCCTATGTGGGTCCCAGTATAGTTGAATCAATGAAGACGGGTGGTCTTGTATCCTATGTGGGTCCTATCTATGCTGGTCTTGTATCCTATGTGGGTCCCAGCTTAGATGATTCAATACTGGTCTTGTATCCTATGTGGGTTCCAGTATAGTTGAATCAATGAAGGCAGCTGGTCTTGTATCCTATGTGGGTCCTAGCTGTGCTGGTCTTGTATCCTATGTGGGTCCCAGCTTAGATGATTCAATACTGGTCGTGTATCCTATGTGGGTCCCAGTATAGATGAATCAATGAAGACTGCTGGTCTTGTATCCTATGTGGGTCCCAGCTTAGATGACTCCGTGCTGGTCTTGTATCCTATGTGGGTCCTAGCATAAATGAAACAATGAGGACGGCTGATCTTGTATCTTAGGTGGGTCCATATTAGATGATTCAGTATCTATGTCTGATCATCTATTTCACCTTTTCGATGATGTATACCTGTGTGAGCTGAATCTTCTGTTACTCTCCTTTGTGGATTGTGTTGAGCTATCATGTGTGGATTTACTGTTTACTCTCCTATGTGGATTGTGTTGAGCTATCCTATGTGGATTTACTGTTTACTCTCCTATGTGGATTACATTTTGCTTTCCAGTGTGGAATACGTAAACTTTCCTGTGTGGACTGAGTTATACTTGGGCTCGGAGGTTGGAGCGTATTGGAATTGATGACTTAGGTATATGTATGGGCATATACCTAAGAAGTGTCGGTTGTTACTTAGTGATTGTATCTTACGTTTGTGGTTTATCCATTTTGGATTTTGGGAGACCTTCAGGGGTCTCGGGGTCCCTACTGAGTAGCTTATACTCACCCCCTGCACGGGCTATGCCCGCACTACGTTGTGTTGGTTGCAGACAACGGACAACGTTGATTGTATCTGAGGCTTGCAGAGCAGAAAGGTACCTGGAGGTGGACCACTGGGCGAGACGTGCTCGGAGCGGACGGCAGGACCCGAGGAGCAGTGGAGCTATCTGTACCCACCCTTCAGGTGGGATTTCCAGTGGACAGCTCGGTGTAGCGGCATTTACTTTACAGTTGTTGTTTATCCCTTTCGAGTTGTACTTTACTTCCAGTTTGGGTTTGTATACTGGCGCATTTACTTTTCCGCACTTTCAGTTGTACTCTGTTTTTACTTAGTGTTTACTATTCCTCTTTCTTACTCTGTGGTTCTTGTTTACTTTTCATAGGCAATGCCTTCCCTTTTTACTGGGATTTACGCCTTGGTGCTAGTCACCAGCCCCTGGCATATGGAAGGCGGGCTTGGGGTAGTCACGACACGGGCCCCGAGGACGGGTCATGACAAATTGGTATCAAAGGAGTTCGGTTCTACCGCAAACTCTGATCTTTTCTATGTGAAGCAATAATGTTTAGCTTATTGAGTGTGGTTATTAGTCCAGGGAGTCCAGTGTTGGTGCGGCGGCCGACGTATCCATACACCAGGACCCTGACTACTGATTTCCGACATAATGCACGAAAACATTGATTGCGTGTGTGTTTCTTTGTGATTACTTTATATCAGCTCACCAGGTATACTGTTTGACCATGGTGCACCTGTTTCCTTTTCCGGATGGCCCCACGACGGCAGCCAGCTAGGGTTTTGAGAGTCGAGCGTGACGACAGCCCACCGAGCGACGAGGCCTCAGTGCAGGGCCCTTTATCAGCAGTGGCACCGGCGGTAGCTCTACCCACCGAGCCACCGATGCTTCCCGCCACGACCGCTGACGATGCACATCGCCTTGGCGCTCTGCATGAGTTCCAGCGCCAACGACCACCCTGGTTTCATGGGGAGACAGACCCCCAGGTAGCCGAGGACTGGCTGGAGGCGGTCGTGCGAGTTTTCAGGTTGGTGAGGACACCAGCAGACCTCATGGTTATCCTCGCAGCGAGCCTCATGAACGCGGCAGCAGGAAGATGGTGGAGCTTGATGCTCCAGGTGCACGACGATACATCTCTTCTCTGGAAGGACTTTGAGAGCATCTTCCGCTCCGAGTTCGTCTCATCCACCCTCCGTGCGGTGCGCATCCAAGAGCTGCTACAGCTACGGCAGGGTAGTATGACAGTGGCCCAGTACTCGGCGAGATTTACTGATCTCTCGCGCTACTCCACAGATATTGTACGGGACCCGTTCTTCCGGGCCCGGACCTTCGAGCAGGGACTGAGGCACGAGATTAGGGCTTCGATGATCTCTCTCAACATTCTGACACAGGCAGAGGTGTTGGAGAGAGCCCATCTAGTGGAGAGTTTTCTCGCCAAACAGGCTCCAGTGACAGGGCCCTCCGCAGGACGGCCCGTAGCAGGGTCTTCTGCAGCTGGCAGTAGACTAGTGACGCAGAGGTCCAAGCGGGCCATACCATCAGATGGGCAGTCACAGGATGAAGATTTGGTTGTGCGGGGCACCCAAAGGAGAGCCAGCTACGCGAGGGGAAAACATTGCTACGCATGAAGTGGGTGAGGTCACATGGATCGAGACTGCCCGACTCGTCTTACAAATGAGCAGCAGGCAGTAGAGGGACCTCCCAGACAGAGATTCGGCCACAGTGGTCCACAGGGTACAGGCGGACGAGGTAGAGGAGTTGTCCGAGTAGCTGATGGTGGGAGACACTTCGAGGTGTTGCCACCACCACCACAAGGAGGTCCACCCCGACCGCAGGGAGTTGGTGGACATGGGAGAGCTCAGCTTCAGGCAGCTGAGGCCTTCGATCATGGAGCTCTGGGAGAAGATGGATAGGAGCAGAACTAGTGGATACATCCTTTGTACTTCTAGTTCCATGTTTCTATTGTGTAGCGACTTTTTATTATGAGTTGCAATAATAAAAGACGCATACCTTTGTGATGTTTTTATTCCTGTCCTCTTTTGTGTTGTTACTAAGAGGTTCCAGTTTTGACTGTTGACTTGACCCTCACTTGTGAGACATCTACTGGAGGAGACCCAGTTACCACACACTGATGCTGACAGTGTGACTCAACCCTTGGAGGCGAGAGTAACGGTTGGATCTCTTGGTAGTAGCATTGGGGCCTTACGACGTCATCCTTGGTATGGATTAGTATCATTCATGTCGGGATTGACTGTATTAGGCAAAGAATGTGGTTCATCCAGGGGATGGGACCAAATTTTCTCTTATCGACAAAGAAGAAATCTTGCATCTCTTGTGGGACCTGAGATGTTCCAGGTCATCCTGGGGCGGATGAGTACAGCTCAGAGCCGGCAGAAGTCTTATGCTGACAGGAGTCGGAGACCACTAGAGTTTGATGATGGTGACCACGTCTTCTTGAGGGTGTCACCTCGACATGGTTTACGGAGATTTGGCCGAGGTGGCAAGTTATCTCCGCGCTTCATCGGACCCTTCCAGGTCCACAGCAGGATTGGCGAGGTGTCTTATCGCCTGGCTCTACCACCTCAGTTGCACCGGGTGCACGACGTCTTCCACGTGTCTCAGCTGAGGAGATACGTGCATGACCCGAAGCACATCATTGACCATGGGGAGCTTGACGTTGACGATGAGGCGAATTATATGGAGGTCCCGGTGGAGATAGAGGATCGACAGGAGCGTGTCCTACGTGGGCGATCGATTCCTCTTGTGCGCATCAGATGGCAGCACGAGAATCTCCTGGAGAGCACTTGGGAGCGGGAGGCTCAGATGCGTGCTCAATACCCTCATTTGTTTCCTTAGTTTTTGATGTATCTTTACGGGGACGTAAAGCCCTGAGGTGGGAGTAATGTAAAGACCCGTAAAATTCAAGGGAAATTTTTTCTTAATTTTCTTTGGAATTTTACAAGAACGCGGTTTCTGACAGCACCTGATTCTAAGGCCCGGAGTTCCCGGAATTATTTTCCGAAGTTTGACTCGGGTACGTTCAGTGAACGAACGAGCGGAAATTTCTAACTTTTGAACCGGTTCCCAGAATCAAATTCAGAGGGCACCGATGAACTCGCAACGCCGATTTTCGCTTAAGGAGACCTTTTCCGAGGTTGAATTTATTGCAGGTTGAGAGTTAGTTTTTGGGTTTTGAAAATAAAGTAAAATAAAATGTGGAAACATATATTATTTCTTTTTTAGTTAGTTATAACCTCCCAAAGGGAGTTTGGGGTGGGACCCACATCCACTTAACCTCCCATGGGAGGATTAAGTGTGGTGGGGCCCACACGAACCCCAACTCCTCAACTTCTGTCAAAACTCCCCTATAACCCCCTTTAATTAATGTTTGACACCTTGGTTTAATTAATTAAGGTGGGTTGATTTGAATTTCAAACCATTGAAATTCAATTTGATATTTGTGTAAATAAAATAAGCCTTAGTTTATTTTATTTTGGTTAGCCATCTTGAGAGGATTGGAGAGCTCCTTCTTCTTCTTCTTCAAACTTTGACGAAGAACGCGAAGAACATTCGAACATCGACGAAGAATACCACGTTCTCGGGAATCGTCTTCCGCGACGCCATACCCGCGATATCAACGACGTCTCCTTCCGCGTCATCTCTTCCGCGACGATTTCCCGCGACAAAATCGTCGTCAAAGAACTTTGAATCCTCGCTTCACGACATCGACGTCCTTCTTCCGTGACGCCGACCACCGCGACGCTCGTCTTCCGCGGATCGTTGACGATCATCGTACTTGAAACCGAGGTAGGGGTTTGTTGTTGCTTAATTATTTATCCTTGTTCTTTGTTCTAGCATGACAAACTTGAGGATAAATGTTTATGTGATATCGTCTAACGAGAGGGGGGCCGGACCGCACAAACACGGCCGAATACCCCCTCCTTTGTTCTTGAATATTATTATTTTTCTTGCGGATGAACGATTTGGCGTGGTGCCGTCGCACCACGCGGGAATCGCAAGGCTATAACTGCGTGGCGCCGTCGCGCCACGCCACGGAATGATTATCATGAACGCGATGCCGTCGCGCCGCGTCGATGGAAACCAAAGGTGTCGCGGCCGGAGCGGGGCCGCGGCAGAGGGGCGCAGTTTCGTCGCACCGCGCCAGACGACGAAGGTCGCAGCCGGTTCCGGGCCGCGGCAGAACGAGAAGACCGGCGGCTAGCCGGGCCGCCGGTGTCGGAAGCCGGAAAGGGGACTGGCCTTGCCGGTCCCATTGAGAAAGGACCGGCCGGCCAGGTCGGGCCGGCCGGAAGGGAGAAGAACCGGGGGAATTAATTCCCCCGGCTGGCCAAAACCGGCCCCCCATAATTGGGGGGGGGGGGGTTACACCAAGGGGGGGCAGCTCCCCCCCCCCCGTTTTTTATCAAAGGAAGGCCCCCACGTGAGGGGGGCCGGTTTCTCCATGGCGCGGCAACCAGCCGCGACGCCAGCTGAATGAAAGCGGGGGCTATGCCCTCCGCGCGTGGCACCCGAGCGGCGCCCAGGCCGCGCCACCACCGGCCGGGCCGCGCCGCCGTGCCGGACCGCGCCGCCGGGCCGGGCCGCACCGCCGGTCGGGCCGGGTCGGACCCGGGTCGGGTCGGCCCAGACCCGGACCCCCCGTTTTCAAATCGACTTCTGTCTTTTGCTCATAACTTGAGCTACGGAACTCCGATTGACGAACTGTCAGCGGAGATACGATCCTTGCATCGAGGCGGTCGATTCAGTATATCACACACAAAGTTTTGGAATACTTTGTGTTCGGACGGGTTGGTTCATACCCGAAACCAACCGGGCCCTCGGAGCGGAAACGCTCATATCTTGAGCTACGGACGTCCGATTGACGTGCCGTCAGCTTTGTTGAGTTCCTCTTAGTGAGACAGATCTTTTGGCATACTCCGCCCGAGGTTTGGACGCAGGTGGAGTACGGTCGGGTTGGTTTTTCCTTAAAAACCAACCGGGCCCCTGGGACGAAAAAGCCAATAACTCTCAGACCGGGCGTCCGATTGACGTGCCGTCTACGACGTTGAGTTCCTGTTGGCGATACGGAACATTTAGATACATCAACTTCGGACTTTGTGACAGTTGCTGTATTGGCCTCTCGGCTCGTGGAGCAGGCCCTCCCAAACGAGCTTGCTGTGTGTGGAAAACCTAGTACTGGCTGCGACTGCTACTTCGACAGCGATGACTGTGCAGAGATCCTTAGTGGACTGCGACGACGATGGTGCAGAGATCCTCAGTGGACTGTGACGATGAAGAAAGATGGTCTTGTATCCTATGTGGGTCCTAGCTGTGCTTGTCTTGTATCCTATGTGGGTCCCATCTTAGATGATTCAATACTGGTCTTGTATCCTATGTGGGTCCCAGTATAGTTAAATCAATGAAGACAGCTGGTCTTGTATCCTATGTGGGTCCTAGCTATGTTGGTCTTGTATCCTATGTGGGTCCCAGCATAGATGATTCAATACTGGTCTTGTATCCTATGTGGGTCCCAGTATAGTTGAATCAATGAAGACAGCTGGTCTTGTATCCTATGTGGGTCCTAGCTGTGCTGGTCTTGTATCCTATGTGGGTCCCAACATAGATGATTCAATACTGGTCTTGTATCCAATGTGGGTCCCAGTATAGATGAATCAATGAAGAGTGCTGGTCTTGTATCCTATGTGGGTCCCAGCTTAGATGACTCTGTGCTGGTCTTGTATCCTATGTGGGTCCCAGCATAAATGAAACAATGAGGACGGCTGGTCTTTTATCCTATGTGGGTCCAGCTTAGATGATTCAGAATCTATGTCTGATCATCTATTTCACCTTTTCTATGATGTATACCTATGTGAGCTGAATCTTCTGTTACTCTCCATTGTGGATTGTGTTGAGCTATCATGTGTGGATTTACTGTTTACTCTCCTTTGTGGATTATGTTGAGCTATCCTGTGTAGATTTACTGTTTACTCTCCTATGTGGATTACGTTTTTCTTTACTGTGTTGAATACGTATACTTTCCTGTGTGGACTGAGTTGTACTTGGGCTCGGAGGTTGGAGCGTATTGGAATTGATGACTTAGGTATATGTATGGGCATATACCTAAGCAGTGCCGGTTGTTACTTAGTTATTGTATCTTACCTTTGTGGTTTATCCTTTGTGGATTTTGGGATTCCTTCAGGGGTCTCGGGGTCCCTACTGAGTAGCTTATACTCACCACCTGCACGGGCTATGCCCACACTACGTTGTGTTGGTTGCAGACGACGGACAGCGTTGATCGTGGCTGAGGCTTGGAGAGAAGAATGGTACCTGGAGGAGGACCACTGGGCGAGACATGCTCGGAGCGGACGGCGGGACCCGAGGAGCAGTGGAGCTATCTGTACCCACCCTTGAGGTGGGATTTCCAGTGGACAGCTCGGTGTAGCAGCTTTTACTTTACAGTTGCTGTTTTTCCCTTTCGAGTTGTACTTTACTTCCAGTTTGGGTTTGTATATTGGCCCATTTATTTTTCCGTACTTTCAGTTGTACTATGTTTTTACTTAGTGTTTACTATTCCGCTTTCTTACTCTATGGTGCTTGTTTAGTTTTCAAAGGCAATGCCTTCCCTTTTTACTAGGATTTACGCCTTGGTGCTAGTCGCCAGCCCCTGGACTATGGAAGGCGGGCTTGGGGTAGTCACGGCACGGGCCCCAAGGATGGGTCGTGACACAGATGGTACCTTAGATAATCACAAATCTATGGCTTTGTGACTGTTGGCTTTTTCATAGCCATGTTCTCTACCACTCTCCATCAGAACATGATGGTTACATTTCTCTTCCATATCAATATTTTCACCTATGTGGAAACCCAGTGATTAGTTTATTTGGGTAACCGTTACGTTTCATACTTCTGTATTTAAATATTGGTTTTGGTATTCCTTTTTACGATGTGGGTTTCTATTAAAGAAACTTTCGAATAGTAAACCATTTATAACCCCGACGAATTTTGAGGGGGAAATTCATTTTAAGGGGGGTAGAATGTAACAACCCGAGATTTTATAAGATATATTCTTTTTAATTTAGTTCATATCTTCTATTGTATGACACACCAAGATTATCTTGCGCTATACGCAACACCGTATTAGCTTGTAGTATACGCAACACTTTTCTTGGCTCTTGTTACACACAATTTCAAGTTCGTTTGATAGAAGTTATTCTACGAAACATGGAGTGTATATATATATATATTCAATGTATAAATAAAATATGGTTGGATTCTATTATACGCAACAACAAAGGAGTTGTGCACTACACGCAACCCTGACTTGGCTTGCATTACACGCAATTGTGACCTTCCTCAATAGTGTGTGTTGTACACAATACCGGGATTTACTAAAAAATGATATATTATTATAATATTGTTATGAACTAGCCGTTATGAATAGTGTTAACTAAATTTTGAATTTTATAACATTATTTTTCATCTTACATATTTTCAAGAACATGGTATAAGAACAAAATAAAATTTTCAGGTAAAATAAGTATTTTTCAAAAAATGCAGCTTTGACGCCTTTTGATGGCGCACCCACTTTAAATCTAGTTTCTGACATGTTTATAAGTTCCATTTGAGAAAATAAAATTATTCTTTGGAATCAAGAAATAAAAATTTACTTTGGATAAATTTTTCATTTTATTCTGATGACTTCCATATTTTAATGAATAGTAAAAACACGCTATATTTTAATTAAAAACAACTTTTTTCATCGTAATATCTTATGTGGTTAAATTATAATATAGAATGGTTTTAAAGTATATATAGAATATATTTTTACCATTTAATATAATTTATGTCATTAGCATTGATTTTACCTTGAATTCGTAGGTTAAATCAATTCAATCTTTTGTAATGTTTTAAAGAAAAACCCGTAATCTTTCGACAACAGGATTAATTTTAATTTAATTTTTGCAAGTTTTGTGTATTGAATTTTGAAAAATGGATTCCATATTTGGAATCAGTGGATCCAAATTATGTTAATAAGATACTTTTTATTTTTGGGAATTATGAATAGTAACTACGGTAAATTTTATTTACCATAGTTAAAGGTAAATCGGGTAATTAAGGGTAAATATAATATTATAAAATTACCCTAACACATGTCAAAATCCTATTGGATGACTAAAAGTCTACCCATATCACCTAAGGGTCGGATTAGATTCATGTAATGGACTTTTTTCCGTGAAGATAATTTAATTATTATTAAAACCAAAGAATGTGACAACATATCACTTTCTTAAATCTTATAAGTATAATAATTTTAATTTAGTGAAAAACTTCATGAAACTTTGAACATGAATAGTATAAAAAAATCTAATACAATTATATACATCATAGGAATTTATTTAGAATTTTTAGGGATTAAATAATTATCATTTATTATGTCACAAAGATGATGCAGTAATTGTCTTATTAATGAAATATTGACATAATTGATGTTATAAATGCCCAAATAAATGTAATTTGAGACTTTTTATGACTTAAACTAATTTTATAGTTTAATAAGACATGTTATTGTTTATTTAGGTATCTTTTTTCGGACTTATCATTCTTTTATGAATTTCATAAAAATCATGTACCAAATAGTGTCAAAATTGACATAAAATAGTTTTTAAAATAAATATTATATTATTAATTGTTATTTAATTCCTAAAAATATAATTTTCGGCCAAATTACTTAGATAAGGATAGATATATTAATAATAAACAACTTGGGGTTAGTTTGTCTTGTTATGGTAAGTTTATTAACCATATAGTGTAAGAAAACAAAAAGATACGGTAAAAGATAAATTATTTAACTTAGAGTTAAATCTAATTGATAAGGTTAAAATAATAACCTAAACTTGTCTAAAACCTATTGTATGAGAGGATTCCAACCCATACCCACTTTATCTTCGAAATAAGACCATTTGGAACCATTATAAACCGAATTTGACCTTAATATAAAATAACAGTTTGAGATTTTCCTAAGGTGCCCGTCTCCTCCCTTATAAAAGGGCACCTCCTCTCTCTCCTCCTCACACCAATTTGAGCTTTAAATCTCATAAAACCCCTACCAAAATCTCTTCTCCACTTCCCTAGTATCATCCTATAGGTCCTGGCCTTCTTAAAAGACCATCCTTAGTTCTTTAAGTGGTGGTTAAGTGACGGCGCGTCAAAAAGAGGTAATATCCATTACCGATGTTTTTCAATTTCTTTCTTCTTCAACTTATTCTTCTATATTTTTTCATCGTAAAGTAATAACATAAGTGTTTATTATATACTGATATGTTATTATAAATATGAAACAACTCTAATTAACCTTATATCCGTCCTACGGAAAAAGGAAATCACTGCGCGTGCGTACGTACGGAATACCGTCTCCACGCCGTGGTGTAATATATTTTCCGCCACCACCTTAATTGGATGGGTATAATGGTGTAATGAGTAACTATATATGATTATTATAAATTTATATTGATACTTAAATAGTATAAATACACTTAAACATAGTTTCATGACCATGGGAACGATATAATCGCTCGTGCGTACGTACGGACTACCGTCTCCACGACGTGATGAGATTCATTCTCCACATTAACCATTCATGAATGATTATAAAGTATATATAATAAGTAATCATGAAATATATGACATAATAATGATACGGGATTTATGTGTATATATATGTATGTCATCTACTTATTTACATTCAAGACAATAAGGAAAGGAAAACAACGTTCATGCGTACGTACGGACTACCGTCTCCATGAACGGTGTGTTTCATTTCATTTATCTATCTATTATATATATATACTGAATATATATGATATATAAATCATGTTTTATATTATTTAAGTAAGTAAATCATGATATAAGTAATAATAATGTCAAGAACAACAAGTCCAAACACCTACGATAAATGAAACGATTTTACCCAAAACGCTTCTTTAACATGGAATTTACAAAAGAACGGGTAATATAACATCATAAGTGAACCATATATGATATTATAATAATGAATATGACTCTTTAATAAGTTAATGTTATTATTTAAATCATTATACAGGAGGTTCGGATACGTACAAAGCATATCAGACATAAGGTAAGGGAAATATCACAATCTCATTTTTATCCGAGATTGTTTATACTTTGGTATTTACTGGGGTGTATTTTATCATCCAAATCCATGTTTCCTCAATATTTAATATTATTTCCATCCACCTACAATTGTTTAAATCCAATTTTACCCTTCGGTGAGTTTTTAGTAAAGGATATGAAAGTAATCTTTTGTCGTTTTTCGTACGAGGTACTTTTTCACTTTTCCGGCAAAATTACGAGAAGAATGTTTTTTTTAACTTATACGGCTTGAATGGATTTTTAAAACAATATTTCCAAGAAGCTTCCTTTACAACTTTTCAAGTTTTTTTTAATCATATTCTTTTAGTTTAAAATTGTATGACATGTTAAGAAAGGAAAATGTTTTTGAAGTAGAAAGGATATTTTCCTCAAGAATAGAGTTCAAGTGTTTTATCAAAATTATTTTCCATCTAAGATAATATAGTATTATTTTTCTATCCCTATTATTACATTTACTTGATTATGTTGTGATGTAAATATTTTTATGAATTCCTTTATCTTATATGAATTGTTTTATAATGTCATTATGTTTAAGATTCCCATTTTTATTACATGGGTTATGCAATGATGTGTGATTTATGATTTTGTGGCACACATAAGAATGGTATCATTATGAGATGGTTGGTACCTATATCTCCCTCCAATGCATTGGGTAAAGATTTTATATCTCATGATATAGACATGGCTGTAACGGTAGGTTATACCGGTTCAGTGAAACAAGACTGAAACGAGGGGTGAACTCAGTTCAAAAAGGGACTTTGTCCACTAAGATAGTCTTGGCAATGAGTATTGACTAATAAGAAATGATTCTCTATGATTATGTGTGTATTCCACAAAGTTTCTTATTTTAAGTTATGATTATTGGGATTACATTTCACTACTACGATTTTTCCCATGTTCTGAAATTATGCTCTCTTTTGCAGGTTAAGATTTCCAAAATGATATGTTCTTATGAATATGATATGATTGATATTTATTTTGTTTACCCTTAATAAGCATTTGAGCTCACACTTTTATGTTTTCTTTTCCCCAGGATATAAAGAAAGGTTTTAGGTAAAAAATGGAAGATCTTTATGGGAGATGTTGAAGATCTTTCACCACGATTAGAAGATTATATTCCGAGTTTCCAAAGACACTAAACTATTACTATCCTTGTGTGTGTGTTTTTGTTATGTACTAAGTATTACGCAAATGTAATGTAATGTCCATGTACGTCATGATTCAGGTCTCTACAGAATGCCAATTTTGGTTCTTGATGACAACCATGTGAGCTACGAGGCCACAGTCCAAGACCCATCATGAGAGACCCTTTCTCCGGTTGGGCCAGTAGCAGCACCCCCACCTGTGGAGTAGCAGACAGCTTCAGCAAAGAAGGTTGAGTTTGAGCGTAGGTTGTGCATGCTCCGTGAGTTCCAGCGGCCGAGACTGCTGAGGTTCAGTGGCGAGCCAGACCCTCAGGCAGCAAAGGTTTGGCGAGAGGCAGTGGTTCACCTTCTCAGGCTTGTGCAGATGCTAGAAGATCAGAGAGTGGCTTTGGAATCCAACCTTTTTCATGGGGAAGCTCGGCGTTGGTGGAGTCTGGTGACTCACTTTCTTGACAAGTCGTTGCTTTCATGGGGAGAATTTTAGTTGGTGTTCCGTGTGGAGTGATTACCCTCCTGCTTGTTCTCCTTTTGGATTCAAGAGCTCCTACAGTTTTGTAAGGGAGGAATGATGGTGGCCGAGTACGCAGCTAGTTTTTCAGACCGTTCACACTTTTACCCCAGACATGGTCCATGACGATGACCTCCAAGCGTGAAAGTTCGAGCAGGTTCTCCGTAGAGAGATTTGTGATGTCATAGTACCCATGGGAATTTCCACATATGCTAGGGTGATAGAGTAGGCACTGGTTATAGAGGTCTTCCTATCACGTTCTAGATTTGGTGGTGGCAGTAGGCATGTTAGAGCTGAGACGTCTGCTGCAGGTAGCGGGCGTCGGCAAGCAGAACCATGACGCAGGTAGCTTCCTGATGACCGAACTCAAGGGCTTGGTCATACAACACAGTGGTGACTGAGGGTACCAGTGCATCTCAGAGAGATTCAGTGCTATAATTGCAATGGGTGAGGTCACCTGGCATGGGACTGCCCGACCAGGCATGCAGAGAGCTTTAGGCAGGCACCAGATGTACCACCCCGATGGAGGCAGCGTCGTGATCGAAGTAGTATCCAGAGAGGTGGTGCAGGCAGAGGAGCGGTAGGAGCTGGTAGTGGGGGAAAAAATTATGAGGTATTCCCATCACCACTAGGTGGTCCACGTCAGGCTATGGGAGCTGATAGTTAGGACCACGGATAGCCGTGATCTTGGGTGTCTACGATCCTGCAAAGCATGAGGTGATAAGAGGTACGCTCGACAGCCCTTCTACTTCTTGAAGTACAATTGATAGAATCTGTGTGTGAAATGATTTCGTCCCAGATCCTTGCTTGAGATGTTACCAGGGTGGTGCGGGGCATCGGTGTAACCCTGTGGGGGCATGATAAAAGGTGTGGGACTTTTTCCTTTAGTCGATGGTGTTAAATCCGATGCTTACGAACGTGTAACAGGGCCTTGGCTGTGAGACATCGACTGTGGAATATTGCGTGACTTGATATCCTTGGGTGGTTCACCATATGGATATTCTGAAAGAGGGAATCACCGGTTTTTGTTCTAGGTGCGGGCGGTGATTCCAGTCGCGGCATGCGGCGTAAGGGTTCGGTCGGGGAGGTGAGCTACCCCTGAGATCCTTCGGGCCATTTGAAACCATGAAAATGGTTGGAGAGGTTCCCTACTGCCTTGCCCTAACCCCAAAGTATGGTGTGGGTGCACGACATCGGCATGGAATGACTTCGCATGAACAGATCAATCCTTTGGTCTGTGTGTGGTGGTGCAGAGCTGTGCGAGAGTTCTTCTGGGTACAGAAGAGCCGGGTGTGGGCATAGTACCATGTGTTCCTCCCTAGTTTTTCATTTAGGGGATGGAAATATTGAAGGAGGGAATGATGAAAGATCCCAGTTTTTACTGCGGAAGACTTTAGAATATTCTTGATGATATTCGAGAGTAGCGCCTTCAGACGGCGTGCGATTCCGAGCCCCGGAGTGGCTGGAATTAAATTTTCAGCGCGTTCACACTGGAAACGCCAAATAAATGTGATAACTTCTAAACGGTGTTTCAGATCATATATCTGAGTGTACGTATGGGTCTGGAATGGGGTTTTACCCTATTAACGGTATAAAACTGGTTGGTGCGGGACGTTTGGACCCCTCGCTCGCTTTCAGAACGTTAGAAGGATAAATTAATTAATTAATTTATTCATTTAATAGTGAAACTCAATTATTTCTTACATGGTGGCTCATATTAGAAAACTAAAGGTACCATTGAGTTCTTAGGATCTCGTTTACCCTAGGAGGAGTGTATGTTTCGTGGGCGCAGCCCGTTAGTGAAAAATGGCCCCATGGGCATTTTCGTAATTTGGCATCCTCGGACGTTCAATTTTATATCTTTTGAACAGGGTATCAGATTAAAATTCCGAGACCGCCTTTATGCTTGGGAGGTGGTTTTTACCCTTGGGGAGGGTTAACCTCGGCCCTGTCAAGTGTTTCAGAGGTGGGTCCTTTCGTGGGTAATTAATAAAAATTAATGAAATTAATTTTTTTATTTTCTACTTAAACCAAACTATCGCCTCTCCCTCATTCCCACCCCCTGAAGAAACCTATCCTCTCCCTCTCCCCCTCCACTCTGGCAAGACAGCTCCGGTGTGGCGCGGCTCCAACGGATCGCGGCGAAGCTTCGGGCGATGCCCATCAAGGTAGGATGTGCGTTTCATTTTTAATTTCCCGCACCTACTTTCAACTCAATTTGCATTATCGATTCCCTATCAAAACATCGATCAAGGCCCATATTTGCGTATTACTCATACCAAGCTCCCCAAAACAATTCTCATATCTAAAATCTGAGTCCCAACGTGTTCACAAACTTCCGGCGAAGTACGGGGGTATTTGGGTTTTCCGGTGGTTCCGGGTTCTTCGGCGAGCGTGAGCGGCGTAGCGCGGTAGCCAGGTGTGTTCGAGCAGCGGTTGTCGGTGTGGGTTCTATGCATGAGGCAAAGGCTGGTCCGGGCGGAGGCCCTGGGATGGTAGAGGGCACCACAGAGGAGGCCGGCTGAGGGCGCCGGTCGCGTTCGGCGGAGGAGGAAGGACCCGCGCCACGTGGGGCTTCCTGGGGTCAAAGAAGACCGGCTTCGGCCGGTCTATTTCAGAGGAGGCAAGGACCTGCCTCATGAGGGTCCTGCATTGCGAAAGACACCAGCCATTTTTCCAATCAGTTTAGGAGGTCCGGACACGTGGCTGGGCCGCGGGCCGGCGGCTCGGACCTGGCCCGCCAGGGTGGACCGGCCCGGTTAGAACCCTTTGCATTCGGGGGGCCGAAACTCTTAAACGACACTTCCGATTGACGCACCGTTTGTAGATGTCGGACCGTGTTGACGGGTCAGTTCTCTTAAAATGAGTTTTGGGGTTTTTCGGTTATGCACCTGAAGGTGGGTGGCCCGAGTGATTCAGCTTAATATTATTAAATTATTATTAATGTTTGTAGCGGACGTATTCACAAACCGGACGTCCACTTGACGTGCTGTCGGAGGTGCTATGGCCCTAGAGTTGAGATGGACCTTTCAATGTTGGTTAGGAACCTTTTTTATGAGGTTTCGTTGCTTAGGGGCAAGAAACGTTTAATGCGGATAATTAATTAATGAATAAATTAATTAATTATTCTTGCGTCGGACCTAACTCCCGCTTGGGATGACCGATTGATGCACCGTCCTCAGCATCATGATCTCAGTTCTCGTTCACACTTTTGGAGGAGCTTTCCAAAGCGTTCAGGTAGGAGATGAGGTGCAGGCCCCACGGGGCCTTGTTCGCACGTATTACGGTGAAGCGCCACTTTTTCACCTGACATCCGTTTGGGGTGTTTGAGTACCCGTTTCTGGATGTTTTTCCTAGGGGAATGCAATGCTGCAATCTGCCTGCTCTAATTAGGCATGATGGTGCAGGACCCACGGGGGTCGTTTGTGCGTCGACGGTGATTTTCCATCTCTATCACCAGGCGAACATTTTGGAAAAGTGAATAGTCCATCTTATGTGCTTTTTCTAGAGGATCTCAATGGTGCGATCCGTTCGTTGTGTTTCGGGACTGGGTTGCGTGTCCCATTAAGCACCGCTCGTGTGCGGTGCACCGGGATGCACCTTTTTCTCTGGATATCCATTGTACTCATGTGAGTATTTCTTTTGAAGTGTTTTCTCGAGGGGATCACATTGGTGCGATGGACCCGACTATTTTCGGGGCCGAGGCTTGGGATCACGGGACGCCGTTCGGTGGTAAAGTTGTGTGGGAGGACTTTTTCATCGGATATCTATTGGAGGCATGCGAGTTGTCGATCTCGCATGTTTTTCCACAAGGATTACAATGGTGTAATATGTTCAGGTGATCAGAGCCTCATACATGATCTTATTAAATGTGGAAATGTGAAGCTGCCTCGGTAGCGGTTCTTCTACTGTGTTTGTAGCGGACCCTTGGCATGTGATCGCAGGCACTCCTGTGTGATTGAAGTAATGCTTGAATAGATGTGGTTGGTCGTGCCCCAGTCGTTGAGGCGGAAATTAGGTGATGTTACGTCATGCATTCACGTTGACGTTGGGTGCCGTGTGCATGATAGCCCTTGGGATGATGGTGAGGTATAATCAGGGAGTATACGGGAGTGCTTGGAGGTATGTTTGGTTTGTACCTAAGACTGTTTGTGCGCTTGGTTGGGGTTTGACTTGGGGCCACACGTCGTGTGGGACCCATGTGCATACCGTGCTCTAATTTACGTACTTTTGACCTCTTGCGATGTAGAGGGTCCCTCTGTGCTCGTTTTTTTGACCAGTAGAGTGGATTTTTTCCCACGGCTCTATGCTCGTTTGTTTGACCAGCAGGGTTGAGTGGTCTCCCACTGGTTTCATTCTCTATGGACCGGCCGTTAGCGGTGCTTGTGTTACCCATTGATAGAACAGGAGCTGAACCCCATTGGGTGAGTTGTTCTGGAGTTGGGTGGTTGTGCGATACCCACTCCATGTTCGGTTGGCATGTGGCGTACTCTCCAGTAGAGATGGCCAGATCAGTTCTATGTTTTACCATCCTGCGGGCCTAGGCAGTGGGTTACTCATCGACTTCTTCGGGTTTAAACTCCAATAGGGCTGGGCAGTGGGTTGCTCACTGACTTCTAGGGTTGACCCTCCAGCAGGACTGGGCAGTGGGTCACCCGATGCTCTTAGGGTATACCCTCCAGCATGACTGGGTCATGGGTCACCTGACACTCTTAGTGTCTACCCTCTTGCAGAGACTAGGCAGTGGGTCACCCGACGACCTCTTATGGTCTACCCTCCAGCAGGGCTGGCCGGTGGGTCGCCCGTCCTCTAGTTCCAGGTCTACCCTCCAGCAAGGTTGGGCAGTGGGTCACCTATCAACTTATTCCAGGTATACCCTCCAGCAGGGCTGGGCAGTGGGTTGCCTGATGATGTATTATGTTCTACCCTCTAGCGGGGCTGGGCAGTGAGTCGCCTGATGATATATTAGGGTTTAACCTCCAGCATGGCTGAGCAGTGGGTCCCCCGATATCTGGTTATGAATTACCATCCAGCAGGGCTGGGTAGTGGGACAACTGTTGGCATTCCAAACTCATTCCTTCCTATTAGGCTAGTATATGGCTTTCCTACGCGATTACCAGAGATGGACCCTTGATTATATGGGTCAGTTTTGTGACGTCTTTGACTTTGAGGAGACCTCTCGACTACGAAGCAGTGATAAGGTGTGGTTTGACATAACCAAGAACTCTCATGTACGAGGGGCGCTTTCCCCACTGAGACACGTCCTTCTGACGTGACCTAAAACCATGTGGGTGAGTCAGTGCCGCAAAATGCAAATAGTGTCGTGGTGCGGGGATTGATCCCTTGACTTGTAGTTTGGGGCAGACATGCGGGATGCTGGGCATCGATGGTGTTACCTCTAGGACTGTTGGCGACTCACTTTTCTTGGGCTGAGCTACGGGATGGAGATCCCCTTACGATCTTGTTTGGGTTTATTGTTGAGCATACAAATATGTATATAAATTGTTTCTGGTACCCACTTCTTGGGTTTGGTTACTCTACTTCAAGGAGAGGCGAAGACGTGCGGGGTATGCCATGTGATTTCCGAGACTAGCTTCTCGTGGTTGGACCAGTCAACTCTCCTGCTATAGGTAGCGAAGACTTGACGAGAAAGTTCATCTTCTCACCATTTCCAGCTCCATGTACCTGGACGAGACTACCTTCTTTCCTCTTGTTGGGCTGAGCTAGAATCTCTATTATACTCCTTTACATTCCCTTGTTCGATCTACTTCTCACCCTTTAGTACCACCTTGGTTTCTCGCTCGAGCCTTCGGGGTATCCTAATGAGTATTTTTATACTCACCCCTTCTTGGGATTTTCCCACACTTGGTCTTCCTTTGCAGACGACGGACAGGTTGGTCATGACTTCAGAGGAGCTTAGGAGTTTGGGAGCTGGGACTGCATGTGGTGGTCGTAGCCAGGTTCTTGGTGAGAGACCCATCAACTATTTCTTTTTGTTTACCTGTTTCCGTGTTGTGGCACCTTTTCTGGTTGGGCGCGCGTTTTTCCACTTTTTCCTTTTCAGCACTTTACTTGTACTACTTTGAGGTCGATGCACATTTGTGGTATAAATTGCAGTTTCCCTTTTCTTTACTTTTCTTTTCTTTTACTCTACAATGTTTCATTGAGTGTGCTGCGTGAGTGTGTATAGGTACTTAGGAAAAGGCCTCCCCGAGTTGTTGTGACTTCGGCGCTGGTCGCTAGCCCCTGGCCTATGGAGGCGGGCTTGGGGTAGTTGCAGCTTGAGCCCGGGTAGGGTCAGGTCATGACAGTTGTGAAGGAGAATATCATGATAAAAAAGATGAATACATAGATTCATGGAATGAATATTCTATTGTGGATGGATAAGAGATTAAAATACTAAAGATATGTGATCTCCTATAACTCTTGAATATTGACATTCAAGGGGTGGAAATGAGGGAGTGTACCACCATTTTCTAGGTGATACAAAAAAAAATTATTATAATAAAACTCCTTTTATATTTCCTCATACTAAAAAACAAAACATTAGATGCATATTTATATCTCATATGTCATGAATAGTAACTGTGTCATTATTAATTAATTTCAATGAACATTGTTTAATAATAATATTTTAATATAACAAATTAAATCAACTATATGACACATCACATGAACATTAATTTTTTGGAAATATAGAGGAAAACACTTTTGAATAAATTGTAATATTTTATAAGTAGATTAATAACAAATAATGTAATTATAATATTCAATAAATAAATCACAAATAATCTTTAGAAGTTAGAAGATACAAAATGTTTCGACAATACACTTATAAAAACATGGGCATGATGCATGTTTTACCATAACATGCAATATGTATGCATAACCCACTATCATAAAATTATTACATTTCATAGTTACTATGAAATATTATTGAAACTGTGTATTGAATGCGTATCCAATAAATTTTCAGAAAATTTAAAAATTATTCTATTTAAAATAAATGATTATAAAAACATATATTCACATTTAAAATTATGGTTGTAATATATCCAATAAAAACTATGGTAAAATTGAATAGGGATGCATTTATGTAGATATAGGATTGTTAAAATTGCTTCCATGATTTCAAAAAGAGGTCGGGTACTAAAAACGTGATAAATATACCTCATATGGGAAAAGTATATTCTATCTATATTGACACATTAAATATGGATCTTGAAACGACCCAACACAATGCGTCCCCTCATGGACTAGTAGTATGCCGAGTGTTCTATCGTGATATTTCCATTAGTGGGCCACAGAATCATGACTTGAACAATGTATGAATATCCCATAATATTGGAGGCCTTATCCTAACATATCTATATATAACCGCTAATATTGATAAATGAAAACAAGAATGAAATACAAGATAAAAAACAAATTTAACATGTATAAAATAACGAGACTCACTCTAATATCCTTAAAATAGAAATGATCATAGAAATAATAAAGTAATGGTGGTAAATAAATGCCCAAAAACAAAGAGGAATGAAATCCAAAACTAACTAGGTTGAAGGTATCTCCACAAAAAATAATTTCCAAAAAATTATCATCGTCAACTACTATCACATGTGGGTAGCAGTAATATCCAACTCTACCAAAACCATTTCAACCAAGAACAGTTCCAAACTATTATCCATCTATATAAGACTTGACATGTGTTGGTAAAGCTCCCATGAAAGGGTGAATATGTGTATAACTAGTAGGGCTCCATGTGAACCATAATATAATAAATCAAGGGAATAATTACTATAAAAAATATAGGGATATATTATAAATAACTTAAGGAATAAGATCATGAGAAATGAAAAAAAATTCTTTTAAGTTATTGAACCCATGAAAACAAGCCACACTAATAAATATATTATCTAATAAATGAAATCCTTAAACCTGATCAACCCAAGATTCTGAGATTCCAAATAAAAACCCAATATCATCTCCCTGACTATCATGGAGGGCCCATTCATCACTACGTTAAGTGATAGTCATGGGAGTACTAAAACCTGGATGGAGGACCCACACCTGATAAAACAAGGTCATCAAATGCAATAGTACATGACTTCATAAATAAGAAAAAATGTAAACCAATTATTCAAGGAACATTGAGTGAGAGAGTAAAAACATATTGACTTTATAATGTACCCAAATTTTATCATATGAATGTGAGTATAATTACATGCCCAAAATATTGACACAACCTTTTAATTTGTGGTGAGTAAAAAAATATAAAAACCAATGGGGATCCCACTTTCTATCATTGACACATTTCCATGGATGTATGGATCCCAGGGGTGTTCCCTGTTAATCATACATGAACCCCATCAATGGATTTATGAAAAGAAAACCTAAAACTATGAAAAACATAATGTAAATAGACTTGGGTGGTTTAAATGATTACTCCATCATTATATAAATTAAAAAAACCTCCTCACCTTAATCTTACAGACAAGTGAAAGGATATATATATATATATATGCCTATAAGGGGACCATTTCTTGTTATTTATCTATTGATCTCAATATATTCCCAAATAAGTCTACATAGATACATAAAAATTCCAAAAACCATTTCATTAATTAATCAATGAAACTCCTCACATTGCATCTATCACCCTTGTGCTGTAATTTTAAATACACTTCCACAACACACCTTACATAATATTACTTCAAAAATCATGTATTATATATGATATTAACTCTAATAACGTCACATTGGGCCTTTTTGTATTACATACCACTGAAAATGTTGTGGTGACAAAACAGCTTGTGGTGTTATAAATAGATAATTCAACAATGGATTGGGAAAATCAAAATAATATACATTGTGGCATGAAATTACTTGTAATGAAACAACTTTAATCTATATAATAAAAATTCTCTTCTATTATCACTTCCAAGGAACACTATCAAATTTTTGGTGTGCCTCTTATACTATGCACTAATGCTAAAATCTACCATCATTGTGGAAGATAAATTTCAGTTAATCAATAGATGAAATAATGAATTAAAGATAAAAATACAACAATTAGATATTAATTACTTGAATAAAATCAACAATGGAATGATTCTAACAATGGTATTCTCATAGAGACCAAACTAGATTCACTAAAATTATTTCATATGGAAATGATAATTTAATAATAAAAAAATTCATAATTGTATCATGTGATAATAAATCTTGAGTTTATGAAAGAGTATCATGTAAAATAATATTCTTTGGTTCCATGAAAATCATCTTTTTTATTCCTTAGGAGAATCACCTCCTGATCAGCAATGGTTGGAGAATTTTACGGTTCATCTAAAGATCTAAAAATTCAACTATAACGAATGAAATTTATGAAAAATAACATAAAATATAAGGGGTGGAGGGTTTAACTAATATTTATAATGATATATGGGTCAATATTATTATGGTAAAATGTAAATTATCACTGTTAAAATTCATTAAGCCTACCCAAATCAACAAAAAAATAGAGAAAATAATTTTGTGTTGTCCATTATTCAATCCATGATCCAAAAACACAACATGGTCAAATTACAATGTAAATATTCATAAATATTTTTTAATTATCATAAAATCATCTTGATCAACCTTTTTTGTGGTGAAACAAAACTCATCATAGAAAAATAATTAAAACATAAAAAATCATGATGCAATCCTCACTCCACCTTGACAAGACATAGAAAAATGCAATGACACAATTTATATCAGTATGGAATACTTCTTTCTACATAATATATATTTCAAATATCCACCACTATTAATTCCTTAACCTCCATATCCAAGGTATATGATTAAAAAATACAGTTCAAACAAAAACACTACTCCACAATGTTACCGTTCATGAATTTTTTGTTTATGTATTGTAATTAAAAATCTATGTCATTATTTCATTCCCCACTAAGATGGGTTTTTGTTCTAAAAAAATTAACCTACTCAAACATTTGACTGTATTTATTCTTCATTAAACCCTCATATTCTAATGGGATCTTTTTATGGTTCCCAAGATACAAAAAACACACCCTAAATGTATCAACTGACCTCAAAAAGGAATTTTCTTTCTAATTCATGATCAGAACTAGGTATATTGAGAAGGATGAATTATCCTCAATTTCCATACAAATTGATTCAATAATCTATGGTGAGTCATGAACATAAATCAATAGATTTTACATATGGGACACTTTGGAAACCCAATATAATAGTGGGGATAATTTAAATTGTTAATAAACTTCACCCACTCTATGAATAATCTAGTATAATATGTTAAAACCCGTGGATAGTTTTCATCCCACATAATAACTTAGAAAACCGTAACATGAAGATAATATTAGGAACATATGAACTCCCTCTTTGAACTCTAAAGTTAAGCATCATCAGTGTATGTAATACTTTTTAAAATTTGATATTTTCATTCCCTTACCCTACATCCATTCAAGACTATTAAAATATAAAATGCCTTGGATTTGGGAAATCACTGATGGTGTTTGGGGTGGGTTAAGGATCACTCTAATTTTAAAAATATATTCTCTAAATCAACATCCATTTTCTGTTAATATTTCAATCCCCTAATTCCTAGTTATTTTATCATTTTTATACATAAAATAATATTAGTATAAATGTATATGATGATTTACATGGTTCATTATTAATGTGAGATCCTACATCCAGACATGTAATGGTTGAGTTTTTAGACATTCATTTCCCCATTTATTCACCATGAGTGTATGTATGAACCATTATCAAAAGAGATTGTTGGATAATATATTGAAATTATTATTACAAATTTATTTAATGTCTATCTCTAGATATAATCTATATACGAGATATTTTTAGATAAATATATATTTTGAAACGATTCTAAACATATCCTATTGGGGTATTTATACTACCTCTTTATAGTTCTTCAATGGTCTACTTAATATTCCATGAATAGGTATTTTAATGCTCTAGTATACTGGTGTAGTGTGTATATTGACATTTTCCCCCAAAAATTCCATTCATCTTAGTCTTCCAAAGGATCAATAAAATTTCACCCATTCTTCTCCTATGTATATGATGATATCATAGGTTATATGAAGATTTTATAACTTCTGACATTCTACCCTTATTTGACACTATATTAGAAAAAATTAATCTTTATCCTATTGAATAATTCCATGATTCATAAGTATCATAATGATTATATTATTCAAAATATAGATAACTCTCATTAATATTAGTGGATTCACCTATTTGATATGAAAAATATATTTATTTGGGATTTAATATTAATTTCATTTGCATAATATATTCTTCCACCCCAACGATTTCTTATATATAGAGTCATGAATATTATTTCTATTTTTTAATTATTGAAACCCCTAAAATATTGAATTGTGGG
This sequence comes from Viscum album, assembly GCA_963277665.1. Taxonomy (NCBI): domain Eukaryota; kingdom Viridiplantae; phylum Streptophyta; class Magnoliopsida; order Santalales; family Viscaceae; genus Viscum; species Viscum album. Next base: position 63,305,727 of record OY728151.1, on the reverse strand, counting down.
TGATATTATCATGTTTTATAGTCATTTAAAATCTCATTCAGCATCCTATTTTATGTTTCCTATAAATATATGAAATTTTCTTATCTATCAAGGTTCCCAATCATATATATGTTTAATTTTAGATTTATTTTCATTTGTATATAGTTTTTATTGGATCTAATCCTTCTCAAATTGTTCATAGATGGAATGAAAACTATTTAACATAATTTAGAAATTTAATTCCCTGTAGAATTATGAATATTATAATCTAAATTAATCTCTTTTATTTATAATATTTTATTATATAATTCCATAATAACTTTTATATTAGGAATCTAAAATTTCATTGAAATTTCACTAGTAATAATAATTATAGAATCCAAATTCATTCTTAGAATGTTATCATCAAAAACAATTTAAGAATGATTAATGATCCTTATGGTATATTGAATCATCAAAAAAAATCTCGCATTGTTACGCAATGTACTATGTAATACTTATAATGTACTATAATGATCCATGAAGTAAGAAGAAATCAACCATATATTTTGGGATTATTCAATACAGTACACAAGTATCATCCAAAAAAAATTCACAATACTTATCTTTGTAAGAAAAAATGAACCTTTTGGTTAAATCATCAGTCCGTATAGAAACTAAAAGTTTTCCCTTTTTCCACATCCAAGTCATCATTATAAAGAATAACATGAAACTTATTAAGCCCAATGTAAGGGAAAGTACTTATCCACTTTCCTCACATCATAACCGAAATTACATACCACCAAAAGTACTTATGGGACTTCTTTAGCCCATTTTTTGGCCTTCCCAATCACTCTATATTAACTTAAAACCTCATATAAAATGTATTTATCCACTATTCACATAATATTATATTTCTAATTTTTTTTTCATGGTTTCTAACTTCTCTATATATTTTTTATTCCTATAAAATTTCTCTTTAATCATTTCAATGGATCAATTCCTCTAAAACAGGTTTCCCACTATTATAGAGAATGTTCCTTCATCAACACTTATATTTAACTTGATTAAAATTTCACCCATTCTTTCATATAATTAATTTTTGTATTGAATATATCCTTTTGAGATCTCCAAGTAGAATAATTTATATTCCATTTCAATTTATAACGAAATCCCCACATATTCTCTTTACAACATTCAAAATATATATTGATATATGATTAATATAATTATAAAAAATATTTTTAACAGTGAATAAAAAAATAAAGGATATTCACACCCCCACATTGAATTGGCTTCTAGTACCATTAATCTATTAGGTCAATATGTCTTCTTTACAAAACTCTTTTCTACTAACGTATAATTAAAATAAAAAACAGTAGATATTTTAAAGGGAATCAATTCCCCAATAAAACCATAATCATTTGAGATAAAGATAACACCACATAATATCATAGCAATGAGTCATTAGTTATACAACTTTAGGTGTATGTGGGGTAACCCTTTAGATAAAATAAAAGTGAAATACTGTGAAAAAAATATATATCCCTTAATGTTTCATTCAATTGATACCAGTTCAGCTTTATCAGATTATAGACCATACAAATAGACCCATCAGTAATTTTTCATCATGAAGTAATCATCAAAAAAATATTTTAAAGATATTATGTAGAAGAGTAATAACATGACATTGGACATATATTTTTCTACAATCAGAACATCCCCTAAATAAACCATTTCATAGGATAAATTTTTTTTATATATATCCTAACTTGAAATACTCACCTCATCTAGTACAATGGTTCCTTATAGATTCAGTATTTATAATAAATATCCAACTAATGAGACACCTTCATTCATGATTTCCCCCAAGGAATTAAATACACTAGCTCTTCATTATAGAAATTAAATTATTAAATAAAGAATGAAATATACTTATATTATTAATACTACATCACTCACCAACCCCCTTAAAAATTTATATTGATTTCCAACATGTTATTGGAAATAGACATACATATATTAGAATAAATATGAGGATTTATATCCATTTAATGATATCACCAATGCTGTGATTTTAATTTTATGAATGATCCTTTATTTCATAATTATTTTTTTTATTTTAGAGTTATTTATACCCTTTTTGTAATTCTTTTAATGATTCTTCATATGAATCATTAAAATATTCCACTTTTAAATCAACTCTTCATGTGAGAATTCTTTATTTCCACGGTCAATAATGGCACATGAACTTTTTGGTGATTTATTATTTTATTTATGTTCCCCTTCTTATGTAGGTAATATAGTAATACAATCATTAGCATCATTTGTTGTCGGCCTATATTTCCCATACAACCTATCATTAAATTAAAAATCATTTTATTTAAAGACCTTTATTCTTTTGTTAATTATATAATTTTTCTTATTTAATTTTATCTTTTTATTTCTTATAAGTGCCTTTTGGAATAGATATCCTGTCATTAATTTTATTATATTCAATCTTAGTAGCATGTTGATTCTTTATTATTATTTTCATAGTTAAAAATTTCTACATTTATAGGTTCTTCCTCCTTCATAAATAATTACTTATTTCCTTCAATGTATTTCTCCCATTTATTCATGTAAATTCCATAATAGTGGAACGTTTTACCAATATATATATAAATTATTCAAAAATGTATAACGACACTAATAATAACCATTGACGCTTGATCATCTACAATGTAGATGGGTATCTGTCTATAAATCTTATTTCTCTCCAAATTTACTCTAATATTTTTTCCTTACACTTATGATATTTTTTAAATTTAACTCATATCCAACTATTCTTTTTGAAGGAGTACGTATATGATGTATTTATTTAGCATGTACATATCCATTTGGTTTTTTATAATTTATATAAATGAATGATATAGATTCAATCTCACTATAGATAACAGAAAATAAATTCCCTTATATATTATGGTTGGATTTAATTTATTTTTAAATGATTATTTTTGGAAACACAATTCCTTAACATAATTTTAAATCAAAATATTCAGGGAGATTTCAGCCTTTAGTTCTCTATATATTTCCACACCCAATTCGTCGTCTTTTTCAATAATATTTATTTCAAAAATATTTTAGCTTCTTATCTTGATCTATAATTTTCACATCAATTTCATTAATGGTGGAAATTATTATTCTCATCCAAATTTCAATCTTCAATAAAAAGATTAATTATTATTTACAGAGCATGGTATTTTTTTAAGACAAGTTAAAATTTTATATCTCAACATGAAAAAATTACGACCTTCTTCTTCCACCTAATTACAATTTGAAGTGTCCTCTCATTATTAAACATAATAGATAAATGTTTTTTTATTTGGAGGACCAACATCATCTTCAAGATCACTCCATAAATATGATCTATCGTTATCATACCTACTCATCTAATTTTTTCTATAATTTCTTAAGGACATATAATTATTTTTATAAGAATTTTTTTCTTATTGTTAATATGAAGTTATTTTAATCATTATAAGTACTAGATTCATAATATTTATTCTTTTGGAAGGTAGCTTAAAATTGAATATTTCCTCTAAAATTAAATCATTTAAATGTAATAATATGTTTTTATATTATGCATTTTTTTAGTTTTTTAGTGATAAGGTACATGTCCTTCTAATTCATTTATACTCTTTATCCACCAATTTTATCACCCTCTATATAATAATATAATGTAATATCTCTCTTCTAATTTATCTTTAAACTAATTGCAGATATAAATTTTTTATTCTCTTTGATATTCTTCTTTAAAACCAAATCATTAATAAACTTATAGGTAACATATATGTTGTAAAATTTATCTGTATATACATTTTATCTTTATTCTAGTTTAGAAACATTGGAATTAGATATGCCTGGTAAGTTATGCATTAATATCATTAAAATATTAGAATATTGAATGGTCTATCCAAAAACTGAAATATTTTTTATCATGAAATTTATACTAGTAAAGTATTAATAAATGGTTACTTAATCAACCATCCTCACATATTAAAACTCACTAATCTAAATTCTCAAATTTGATTTAGTTATATTCACATTCTTCTATAGAATACTATAAAATTTATCCCAAATTTATTATTCAAATTTGAACCTAAACTAGTTTATAAAAAATATATAAAAAAGTTACATAAGGTTAAAATTTATTCTTTCCACATATAAATCGATATTCTTCATTTATATGAAATTCATTGGAAATGGTTTGTTACTTTGTTGAAGTACCATATTTGATGAATCTAAAAAAACAAGAAAATGATCAATATATATAGGATCATGTTTTTCACCATACATGATAATTATTTAAATGAAATTTAATAAACACACTCTTATTGTTTGAATTATGTTATCTATATCCATATTTAATCAATGATAGATCATTAAAATTCATTTGAAATTATTACTGATACATCTTTATTTTCACATGTGTGGTGAGATAATTAGTATAGGGTAGGGTCAATCAATGATCCCTCTGTGTTTTATATTTATCCACATAATCAACCAATGTTGTAATTTAAGATCTATATTATCTTATTGTTAGTATTCTACCCCTTTATCATATGAAGGAAGATTAATCAATAGAAAACCACATGATGGTTTCCCTGGTTTGGCAATAATATGAGAGACTGCTCATCAATAGTTTTAGGCCATGTTTTGAGACCTATTTTTATATTATAAATCATCATGTGTTTAATTATATACCATATATTGTAAAAACTTCCAACAAACCTCTTCAAATTTTTGGTCCCAAGGAATTAACTATTCTACACCCAAATAGGTTCTATATATTGGATCAATCCATTTGAAGTTTTCTCCAAAAAATAATTTTTCCACCTTTGGATTGGGTCTTTATACTCTGTCTCAAGAATTAATCTAATGTCCATTGAACATTACATGAATAGGTCTTTGAAAAACTCTTATATCCTTGTGTAGTGTGTATATTTTACATGATCTCCTTTATGTATTTTATTATTATTCTTCTAAAGGATAATTGGTATTTCTAACCATATTCCCCAAATGATATGACTATATCATAGGCTGGAGGAATATATTCAGACTTCTAACCTTCTATATATCTTTAACACTAAATTAGTTGCATCAACTCATTCCCCACTTGATAAAATTCTACAATTCATAATTATTGTTTGCCTTATCATTATTCTTTGTTGATTTAAAAACTTCTCTTTTAAATGGATTAAAAATCAAATATTTTATACAAACTTTTTTTGTCCTTTAATATTTAGTATTGGGTTATTCTCATGTAAATATTCTTCTTCCACTACCTTTTTATAACCAGAAATTCATTAATATTATTTTCAAATTAAAAATATAGAAACCAAAAAATACCATATTTTTAGGATATATTATCATATATTAAATTATTTTAATTTTATTTCAGGTTTCTGATATACTCATGAAATTTTCTATCCATCAAATATTTGAAAAACAAATTGAGTTTATTTTGTCTGCATTTACATGTTCTGGTGGTGTTTACATCATTAAATCCTTCTCAAATATTAAATATCATGAATCATAATTACTCTAATTATATTTCACTCTAAATTATTTTAATATTAGAAAAAACATATTATTGATTAATATATTTTCATTAGAATATTGTATTTTGGATTCCCTTGCTTGTTTATATTTCCAAAATCTCACATTTTGTGGAAATTTCAAATGTAATGATACATGAAGAATCCATAGACATACATATTATTCCCTCAATATAAAACGTTTTTTAATAATAAATGATACATATAGAATATATAATCATCCATATAATATCAAATATTTCCAAAATTACCATGGAAGCCTTATTAATTACATTGATTGTCATTATAGAGACTAAAAATTATACTCACATTGTACTTATTCATCCACAAATGACATAAAAATAATCTATATGTAGTCCCATTAACTTTTCTTTAAAAGGATAAATGATCCTTATAGTTCTCATATTCAAATTTATATAAAAGATGACCTTTTCATTTTCTATATCTGATTCTTCCTTATTGAGACTAACATGATCCTTAAAAATCCTAATGTAGGGAACAATATTCATACATTTCTATGTAGATCAGTACTGAAATTACATAAATTCTCTAATACTTATATAACCTATTTGACTCATTCAATGTACTTCTTGGTCACTAAAAATCAACTCCAAACATAATTAAAATGGCATTTTCCCCTACTAAATATATCATGGATTTACAACATCTTTTGGATAACTTCACTAATTCTAATCTTGTGTTTCTTCCATGAATAATTACTCCTCAATATTCCCTATATCTAGAATCTGGAAAAATATTTTTCAAAATAATGTACATAGATTTATTATTATAACTCGTCATTATCTTGAACAACATGTCACCAATCACCACATGAAATTGTTAGTATCTTGAATATATCAATGTTATATATACAACAATAAAACATCATCTTCCTTTTCAATAAACGATGTAGTCACATAATCATTACTTCATATATTTAGATAAAAATATTAATATCTTATCAATATGATGGGTGTTATTCTCATTTATAAAAAATATAATCTTGACATAGGCTCTTCACACTTATTCTCAAGGAATTCCTATTATAATTTATAATTCAGTTTCATGTGGGTTATGCACAATAAATAATTGAATTTAACATATAATGTATACCAAATGTGTAAAATGTTCCAATTTTTATTGGAACAAAGAATGGGAAGGTGAATTATTATTTATTTTTAAAAAGTGTAAAATGATGTTATCATGTTTATTCACAGAGATGAAAAACTAATTGGGAGAATGTGATATGTGGAATAACGAACATGAATGTGGGGTAATTTAATTGCGTTTACATGCTCTCATATAGATAAAAATAATTCCATATAAATTAAAATTAATTTACTGACATTTTACCTGAGTCATATGAATTCATGGTGAGATATTTATTGAGAAAAAATAATTGATGATAGATAAGGCTAAAGTCTGGGGGAATTCTTCTAGTAAAAGTTTTCCATTATTTTCATTAATAATTTTTATATATTTTTAATTTTTTCTTTAAATGAATAAATAATATTAGTTTTAATGTGTAGCCTTAGTATCTAAAAATGATTTTTTTAACAATATATTTTTTTAAATCATCAATATATAGTTCTTATTAAAAATATTTTTTCTAGTTTTATTAGAAGTTAGTGAATATGTAAATTTCATTAATTTAAGGAATAATAAATGATGAGATGTTGGATTTATTGGAGATAATGGGGTTGGAAAAAGTAATTTTATGCTTTAATAAAACTTTCTAGAGTGACAATTCCATCTTATGTATCTCAAATTCATCATAGATTCCAAAATTTCCTCAATCCCGTTAAAGAAATACTCAGGTTATAATTTATTATAATGGATCCGCAAAATCATATCAAGGAAAAATTTTTCCTTATGTATGACCAATGAAATATAGATCTATAATTTAATTTAGAGAACATTATTACACCCCTTGAATTTCAAGGGGCATTTTTTATGTATTATAGTAGATCCACAGGAATTATTGTTTTTAATGGTTGGTGGAAGTTTAATATCTAGTTTAAGTGGATGTTATAGGACTATAACTAAAATTATTATATAGGCTGGTGGTCAAAAAATGGCATAGTGGTTTCATCACTTGAATCATGGAGTGGGTGATGCTCATTGTATGAACACTAATGGGTCACTCCAAGGGGGTTTTCATAAGGATGATTTTGCGGTGTAACCATGAGTGGTGACACCATTGATATTTTTTAGTATGTTTGAGACCTATATCTGGGGAATACATGTCACGTCCCTAAGGGTTGCACCGTGATGTGTCCAAAAAAAAGTCATGTGTTGAAACATGACCACCAAACTCATGTTGTGACCTATACAATGGGTTTTCTAAAAAATGGTGAATATAATATTCTAATTTGAACCTCCCCCATCATTATCCTCCATCTACACTAATAAGATTTGGACAAATGTAAGATATTCCTATGGATATCTTGATCTCCAAAAATCATTTTAATCATTTTATGATCAATTTATTGAAGTGATTCTATATTAATATGTCTATGAAAATCTAAGAAATAGATGTATCATTTTTTTTCTATTTCATATTTTTTGATGATTGAAACATAAATGTAAGGAATTAGAGTGTATTATAGTGTTATATTGGTTTGAGTGGGAATCAGTGACAATATATTGTTGAGTATACTCGGTTATGATTGATATGGGAATTCCTAAGAATGTTATAGATTTTTAATATACATTAATGATTTTATATTCACAAAAGTTCATATTTTATGAATTTGGGACTATTGTTTATGTATTAATGTGATATGGTAGGTTTAGATGGGTGTACATGACCCCTTAGATGAGGAATTTGGGTAAATAATATATCATATTTGTGGATTAATAGAATTATTTGTTATGGTATCTACCTTATTGTTTTAGGGCCTAGAATGGGTCATTTGGGTCTGGTTATGGTTGGGGTGACCTATTAAGAAGACAATTTTGGACATGTTACATTCTATATCATATAATATAAGTGATATGTTGAAATAAAGTGATCCCACTCCTGTATAAGAGGAGATATGTTAAGAAGCTAGTGATCCATATCATGTATTATGGGAGATGGGTTGGGAAATATTTTCCCCCTATCCTATGTAATAGAATATGAATTGGTAACTATTTAATTCATTTTCCAATTTAATATGTGATTGGTTAGGAACTAAGTTCACAATATCCTAAAATAAATAATATGGTCTTGGAACTGAAGTACTCTGTTATGTGTAATTGAAGATGGTGTTGGAACAAGACTATTACCTAATATATTTCTCAAAATAATGGTTAACAGATAAATTAAACCCTATATTGTCTATGAATATATGTGTTGGGATATATTATGGATCTACTTGAACCTTCCCTCTGACATCGGGACAAACTGGGTGTAGTCAGGGTTTCTGGAACCCAAGATAGTGCATGATTAAATTGAAGGATTTTTATGTCTGTTCATTTTTTTATTGTTCATATTTATTATTATGAGTATTATATTTATTATAAGTAATCATATGTTGTGCCTTACTGGGTTTTGTTACTCACACCCTTCATGTTCCCTAGAGTGTGTGAGTTGTCTTTATTTTCATGGATTAATCCATGGGAAAGGGATATATGATGGGATTCTATGTATGTATATCTTGTTTTGGATTTGGATGATGTTGAGTCATACTATAGGATAGTTTCTTACATGACATAGTTATTCTGTTATTCTATTTTTATGTTATATTTTGATCCACCACATGTGGGGATCCTTTTTTACTTAGTCATATTGGTGACAGTATTCTATTTTATTTTTAATATACTTTTATTATGAATAATGATTCATCTATATTTATTTATTTTGGTTTATTATCTATTTTTTTCAATTATATTTTTTGTATGGCTATTTAATATATTGGATGTCTTATTCTCATTACATGGTTTAATACCTATCTTCTCATGGGGATACTCTATTATATTTTGGATGAATTCATGAGGCTCTATATATCTTAATATTTAACATAGTGATTAATACTAGGTTGTAACAAGATGGATTCTTATCTAGTTTTATTTGGTTATTATGTGGGGCTTTATAATATGGGGATAAAAATGCTGTAACTAGTGTGGGAAGTTGTGCTTCTACCTGTACATCACCAATTTAGTTAACCTTTTAGTTTCAATATAGTGGGATTAAATTTATTATTTATGTTGTGAAAATTACATATTGTTTATCAACTGTTAATACGGTTCTAAATTTTATTGGATTTCTATCTAACCATTTTTCAATGAGTGTGTGAGTTCATGAAATGTAAATATAGATGTAATATCACATGTCTTGATCCTATTTCTTGTGGTTTATATAGGTTTAAATTAATTAATTTCTAAAAATGTTAGATTTACTGTTTTCCACAAGACATTATTGCGGAAATCTAAATAAATCAACCAGTGTATATTATAATCTAATTACCATTTTTAGGATAAATGTGAATGTACTAGTTGTATGGGGTTAAGTAGAGGATATTTATGGATAGAATATTAATAAATATTTCATATCTATATCCTATTTTTATTTATAAATAAATTAATTAAATTTTGGTGACATTTGAAATTTTTTAAGTATTTCTAATTTTCTTTTTTGTAATTCCAATGAAATTACACCTTGACAGCCTCAAATGATTACACATAGGGACAATACTGAGGATGTTCCAAAAGATGGAAATTCTATGGTTTTTCAATCAATTTATTGGTGAGTGATTTTGGGCATTGTATGCAGGATACTATAGTGGTATAATATATAGAACCACTTCATTGTAGGGTTTTATTATCGGTACTAGTGGGAGGTAGAGGTTATCTATAGGAGGACCTACCATGGTGGAAGATTCACAAGATGTAAAAAATTTTAATCACAAAATATTATAGGTTATAAGTGTTCCATAGGATTATAAGGACTATATCATGATTATCTATGATGCTTTAAATCATGTAGAAAATATGAGGAAAAAAGTGTTATATGGGTAGATTACACGCTCTATGTAACTTCTTGGTGATAGTGGAGGTGTATTGATTTGTGCTAGAAGGAATTAGGGATTAACATTCGAGGACTTCAAATCCAATATAATGAATAATTATAACCATTCAATGAAAACGTGAGAAAAAATTCAGGATTTTATGGGGCTTCTATAGGGGCGGTGTACATGGAATACAACATGAAATATTTTATGGAATTGATACATATTTTCCTATTAATAGATATGAATTATTCCCAATAGATATGAAGTTATAGGTATGTATCTAAGACAAGGTGAGGCACCAGGAATTGATGTTCGTCATAATGAATTATTTAGATGTGTTTTTCAAAGATATCACTATTGATAGGGGATTAGATGAGAATATCATGACACATTTTCTTCCTTATTTTAGTAGGATGAATGGTTTTTTTTTATATTTATTAGTGCATATTCTAGTGGAATGAGGAGGAAGTTAGAGGTGACGTGTTTGTGTATTGAGAGGTAATTAAACCAGAAAAATGGTTATTTAATCCCTTTTATAATAGAATTTCACCCATTATTTTTTTATTGGGGGTAGTTCTAGAATATAAAAAATTCCTTGTACTAGTCAATTGAAAGAGTTTCAAACATGAGTTTGAATAGAAAACCTCCAATATTATTACCTAAATGTGTCTTGGTCAGTTGAAACAATATGTTCACATTATATTGAATCCTTGAGGTCTTGATTAGGTAGAACAAATATTGGTAACATTATTACATATTGGTGGTCAGGAAAAGGGGCATAAAGAGGTTCTTGGTGGTATATATCACCACAAATGCATCTGGGTTCAATTTTATTGGCAATCAAGGTATCATGTTTTCATGGATAAGGATATAAAACATGTAAATTATATTTGATTGATTTAATTGTATTAGATGAGGAAGAGGTCCCTTCAATGTTATATGGTATGATATTGATTAATCTTACAATTGTTTGGATTTATTTTAAATAAATATATCAAATAATATTATTTTTAGCTTTTTTTTATTGGGGTTGGACAAATATTTTTTCCCTAGTTTATCATTTATTGATATTCCTATTTCGAATAGGTTTTCCAATTTTTAGATGTTCCCAGCATGTGATGTAGTGGTTAGAGGCAACGTAATGTTTTAGGATTTTCATGTCTTAGATGTAAGGACCATCAAAATCATCTTAAACATGGATTTTATAACACATTTTCAAGATTTAATGGATTTCTATTGGAAGAATATTTCATATACATCAGTAAATGGAGATATGTATATTATTATATAAGAATTAGATATACAAGAAACATAAAAATGACTTGACATAGGCCAGATAAGATATATTATACTCAATATGGATGGTATGGTTTTTACAGTGGATGAGGAAATGGTTCATGAAACATTTCCTCTAGTGGTGGGTTATTTCTAAGATGAATTTTTTTGATGACTTGTCAATAAAATTTATCGAAGGGAATTTATAGTTTTGATTTATCTCATTATAGGTTTAGAGCCCGTAATGATTCCTATTTATGATGTGATACCTTTTGAGATGGGAGTTCTTAAGGTAGTAATCTAGGTCCTTAAAAACATGGATTAATTAACACATGTGCCCCTCGTTGGAGTTCCCATGTTTTATTTTCCAAGGAGTATGGAAACCTTGTCTTGAAAATTGGAATCAAGAATGTGAAGTGGTCATAGTGAATACTAGGAATCTATTGTTGAGGATCTGGGACCATAATGACCAGATGATTGAATAATTATTGTTCTTTATGATTGATCTGTGATCATGATATAATAAGATGAGTATCAAAGATGATAAAATAATGAGGAAAATGTTTTATATCATGTATCATATATATATAAGTATCTTGTGGTGCCATCAATACTGATTACTACAATGGTGGCATTTATAGTGATCATAAACCATATTTTCCAGACCCACAAAAAATCAATCATCATTGTGTTCATGGATGATAATCTTACATATTCACTAACATGAGATTTGTATACAGAGAAAATAATTCTTTTTTGGGTATAATATGAGAATAGAATCATTATTAAAGTTAATCAAATTGACCATTTTTTATGTAAGAGTTTTATTTGGGCATGTGATCTCAAATGAATGAATCTTAATTGATCTAGATAAAGTGAAGGAATTGATGTCTAGGGTATGACCATTGAATGTTTTAAAAAAATTAGTTTCTTTTGGTTGGATGAGAATTATACAGAGTCTAATAATGTCTTATATCACCTAAAAATTTAAATAAAGGGTTGACCATGAAGGGGGAGATGTTTGAGTAGACTAGTCAATGTGAGGAGGCCTCTCAAGAGTAAAATAAGTGGTTGAAATATGTTATGATTGTAATTATTCTACACCTAGGGCATAGTTATAGTGTATATTAAAATAAATTAGTAATTACACTAGGTGTTACATTGATATTGGGAGATTAAGTGGTCTCTTATAGGTCTTATAAAATAATATCCAATGAGATGAACTACCCAACACATGCCAGGGAGCTAGTGGAATTGGTCAATGAATTAATGTGTTTTGTTAATATATCTTTAGTAAGATATTTATAATCTAAATGGACTATAATATATTATTATAAATATTCTATCAAGAGGACATCAACCTGTGGATGACACATTAGTTTAAGAATATATAGACTACTGATTTATATATGAAATATTAACCATGAAATTATAATAACATTATATATCCTTAGTAAAAAGATACTAGAGAATGGTGTTTCAGGAGGAGTGGATGATATTAATTATTCTTGTAGATTAGTGTATTTATTTGATATAGGAAAAAAATTATATAACATATGCCCCCTAAAAAACAATATCTTAACTGTTGGATCTTGTGAATGATATCTATGGGTCACATTACAATTTTTATTTGATGTTGAATCATCTCATTGCAGAGGACATGGCCCCCTATGGGGATGTTTTTCATTACATCCATAGTATAATGGTGGTCCCTACTTCTATGAGAGAGTTGTCTATGGGATAATTCTCTTCCACATTATAGGTGGGGTCCTAAGAATGGAAATGATATATTATGGTATATAGAATCATTTATGTTTGATAAGTATGTGAAGCATATTTCAACGATTGTTTCTCACTAATATACGTATAAATGTCTGAATGTGGAGTATCATTTACTAGGTGGGTTACATCATCCCAATCTAGTACCAATGTGGAAGTGGTATGAGATAACCATGGACCTCTTCATATGAATTTGCAAGTCCCTAATAGGTTATGATGCCTTGTGTTGGATATACCATGAATCATTTCATTGTGTTGGATAGAGAAGTCAGTGTCAATGTTAATCTGTCTAAAATTTATTCAAGAAACTGTGGATTTAGTTTATTTTATTTTGAATAAGTTTTTATTTCTCAGATTACAATGACCTTTTATGTTAACCAAAGGTGGAAACCCTTTGAGTTCACCAGGGGTAGAGATGATATTTATGGGTATTATCTTGATTAGGTAATTCATCTCTGAGTAGGTAGGAAAATTTAGAATCTTCATTTTTAATGGATTCATATATTTTTCTCACATGGAAATGTAGATGTTTTTGAATTTTGAAATGTGTAATGGGTTTCTTTTGTTTCTGGTTCCCTCTCATCCATAAAGAGACATTTGAAAATCGAATAGAATGAATTTTATTTAATTAATTGATGTATTTTCATTCATGACATATTCAAAATGTATTTAACATGTTTTATCCCAAGATGCATGGTCTAGACCACATGCATGTGATTAATAGTGAGGATTTTTAGTTGAACATTGATGTTTTTTAGGAGTGCTGGATATGCATTGTAGACCAGAGCAATAAGATATTACAGGGGAATATAATGTCTCTATTATGAATGTTATGGAATCATGGTCATTTATAGAAGGATATATGAGAATAAATATAAGATTTATGGTGTCATTGGATATATTTCTCTAATAAGGGTACCCCATAAACACTTCTCTATAATGAGTACTATTTTGAGGCAGAGTTTTAAATTCCCTTAACATTTCAAGATGAGTTTAGTATTAATTTTTATTTACTCTAGTGAATCATGATGAATTATGTTTTTTAGGTTTTGGTGGTGGTTAATAAGTTTTTTTGGATGATTTAATGGGTCAACAGTTGAAATTATTCTGTAAGAAGGTGGTTATGGTGTGAACTAAAAGAGTTGTGGTTTGATGCTAATAGTAAGATAAGATCACAATGTGGAGGATTATAGTTTGGATTGTGGGAGTTTTCGAAAGGTTGTTTCATGGAATAACCTAGAGGGTTAACTGTCTAACTCTTTTTTCCAAGGGTTTATCCCTCTATTTGGAGGTGGTAATGCTGTGAAATATAATGTATTAATTTTGTTGAGGCCATGTGGGCTTTGTGTGATGGAATGACAAAAGAGGCCATTCTATGACATGTGTTATATATTTTTTACACACGAGATGGGACATCATTTTTACTCGGTACCCCTATTCTCCTGCTCCATCAAACTAGACCCCCACTTGATTTCAATGAATGTGGGAGAATAATTTTGATGATTTGAGTTAATTTATCCTTTCTCCATATAGTTTGATGTTTTATTAAGTTATGCAGGTTACAAATTTCAAATCTCATCCCATTTAATTTTTTGACGACTTATTCATTATATATTTCATTGTTTTTCATTTTAAAACCCCAAATGGAAGGATGTAGGATTGAATTTTTTTCTAGTGGTTTTGGATTCAATAAAAGATAATGGATTAGTGATTATAACATGTTATGCTTGAGGTAGAAATTATATATGATTTAATAATGTTTTTATGAATTTGAAAGAAATGAAAAGCCTAATGGTTCACATGTTAGCCATCATGGACACTTATTTTAGTATGACTGTGACCACATCAGTCAATATGGGTTTATTTTTCCACTTAGTGGGATAATATTGGTAAATTATATATAAATTATTGGATATAGCCTTATTATTGAATATATTTGGGTAAGTTTTCCATTATTTTTTGATCATATAATGTCCCATTTTGGATTGGTCAAGGTTGGGGTGACATATTAGGTTGGTAATTTGGTATTGATGAATCAAACAGTCACCTGATATATGTGTTATACAAAGATAATGTTTTTCAATTCCAACATAATATTGGATGGGATAGGAATTAAATATTTACTATCCTATGTAAGAGAATATGGCATCGGAACTAAGAGTATCATCTCTTATGTAAGAAGATATATTTCAGTAATTTACATTTACCCTCTCCTTTATGAGAGGATATAAGAAAGAAATATGTGTTCCTTATCATGTGTAATATGATATGGTTTGGGAACTAATCTACACACTCTCCTATATAATCAATGATGAGTTTGGAATTATAGTGTTCCATATATTTTCAACATGGAAAGGGATAAAAACTAAATTACACCATCATATGTATAAGAGTTGATGGGTTAACGACAAATATGGGTCTATATGATGCTTTATTTTAGTGTGGAGCTAAAATATGTATGATTAGGGTTCATGGTAGACTGTTTAGTGTATAATGATCCAATATGTTGTATATTTTTAGAATTTTTTTTTTTCAATGAAACAAATTTATAAATCTATTCCACTTACGTTAAGGATGGAATATTGATGTGTTACTAATATTTATCTCTCACACCCTACACTAGTACCCTAGTGTACATGCATACATTATTATCATGGATCTACCATAGAGAAAAACATATATTTAGATGATGATCCTATGAAGCATGTTATGTATTGGGGCGGTGATATGACATGCTCCAGTATCATTGTCGATATGCCTCAGTTGTTTTTTTGTTCATTTTTTACTGTATATATTTATTTTATATATGAGGGGATATTTTTTGAAATAATTTTAATGGGGATTGTATTAAATTTTTATACTTAAATAGATATTATTATTATTACTTCCTCCAATATGTTTATTTCTATAGGTAGGTCACCTATTTTATTAATCATTTGTATTTTTTTCAGATGATTATTTTTTTATCACGAAGAGAATTTCCCCATTATATGTTTTAGTCCTTCAGTATTCATTAACCTTTGGATTATATAGAGGTGACCATGATGTCGCGTGGATTTTCAGCTGAAACCCTATGATTCTGGCTAGGGAGTTACACAAATAAAATTCAACCTCATGAGAATAAATTGACTCAAACCCAACCAATTAATTCTTATGATACAACATATCCTCAAGGATGGAAAATGTATTTTGACGCATCATAATATCCTATATCCCATGAAACACATCGTTATGGATCATACTATCCTGGAAAAAAAATTCATGGAAACATTTCTATAAATCCTATCAAATTTCAACTAGGGACAATTAACTAATATCTAATCCATGTATTTAATCTTAAAAACACATGGACCACATGAAAATGGTTGAGGAAAGATTTTTATATTCTTTTATGCCCAAATTTGGATTTTACATGTGGATAATTATATATGAAATATGATTTTTCAAGGAAGAGTATGCCGAATCAAAAGGGTTCCCTCTTAAAGAGGGAAAAATATTTGGAACCTCCTCAAACCAGTTGGAAAACACAAGTAGATTTCATAATGTGGAAAAATCCGAGGGCTTGTGATTATTTTATAGGGAAATTAAGAAATTTACCATATAAAAATGAGTCATACAATTGATATTCAATACTAATCTATTCATCTATACTAAAATTTTAACCCCATTTAATATAATATTAATATTAATTGAATTTACTGTAACAATTGATCCTTCACCCTGCCATTACACAATTCCTTATTTGGTAGTGAAGTTTTAGTACCTAGATCCAAATGAATATAGTAGGTCAAGAATTACATTATGAGGGGGATTTCATATTATTATTCTATTTTTTTCTATTATATCATTATATATAATTATAGTCTATAAAATGGTGTGATATAAGAGGGAATTAGTCATCTCTTTTTCAATATGACATATGGATAACAAATATTGTATTGTTCATTGTTTTTAAATATATATATAATTATTTTTAAATTGACTTGATGATATTACAGATAGTGTTAGAAAATGATAATTTATTCCTAAATAATTCAGCCATGAAATTATTATTGTTTCCCAAAGGAAGAGAGTTTTAGGGATGGTTTGGAAGCATAATCCTAGACAATACACCTAAACAGAAACCGTAAGGGGTGAGGGAATGATTAATAGAACACATATCTTAATAATTAAGTCACTATACTACAATTAGTGTGGATATTATGAATATTTTTATGCTCTTAATCATCTTCTATAATAAATTATTTTTAAATTAATCAGGATGAATATCATAGACCATTATATCCAACACAACTAAAATGAATCAAAACTCTTAGGGACGTCTTTTTTCCCATTTACCTATATGATCTAACATACACTCAAGAATATATACAAAAGTGAAAAACCCAAAAATATATAAATTCATTCATGTCTATTAAACAAAACATGTTTTGTATTATTTTTAATATTATTTTTATAAGAAGTGAATTAGTAGACCGAAACATGTATCCTGGCAAAGAAAACCTCTTAAAAACCTATATTTTTTTATCTAAATTTAACAAAATACACTCCTAGTTGTAAAAATAATAATTGTGGTTCATCATGATATAAGGAATTCATCATAAGTAGAAAATAAACCTTCTTCACTAAAATACATTCCATGGTTCTATTAATAATATATTTTAAGAAGTAAATGAAATGGTAAAGAAATATAATTCCTTTTTATATGACCATAGAAAAGTAAATCAATGAGGATCGGATTTTAATTAATAAAAAAATTAATTGTCATGGTTTTTTTGAAGTGAGTTAATTTTACTTTTAATGAATTCATGTTGAGGATAAATGAATATATGATTGAGTTAACCAATTTAAAAAAATGTTTACCCATGGGATATCGTACTGATTATGGATCGTTCTATAAGAAATAAATATCCCCACATAATGAATCAATATTTTTTTATAAGAAATTTAAATAAAACTAAACCATACATTGTATCTTTGTGTTGCATATATCATCATTTTTTGAGTAGGGATATAAAATAACAGTACCCTATGATTCTCTACCATATTTGGTTTAATTATACATATGTATATATTATTAATATTTTTATTAGGTATTAACTATTTATTTAAATAGAGGACATAGAGAATACAATAAGATTATTTTGTTTAATATTTTTTGAATATTTTTTATTCATTGATTATTTTATTCCACAAATTATTTCTTTTCATTTTATAATATAATTTATTATTTAAATTAATTAATATAGAATTTTTATATTTATTTATATTCTATGAGTATTAATATTTTATTTATTAATAATTTTATTTATAGGAAGTATATGTTTTTTATAACGTAATGCCTTTATTATTGAAAATTTTTACTTAACTTATAAAAAACAAATTTAATATTTAATAAAATTGAATTAAAATTATAATGTTCTGAAATATTATTCTATATTATTTATTTTTTATATCATTAAAAAATATATATAATATAAGAGTAAATAAAATAGAGTATATTTGATGGAATCAGGAGAGTGATTTTTATTCTTGATTTTATTATAATATTCAAACAAAATGAATGTTTCTATTTTTAATTTTCCTAATCATGGGAATAAATGTTTTTGGTTTAGTGTAAGTTTACGATAATAATGTGTATCCAATTACATTTATGATATCAAAATAATTATTTTTAATAATATTATTATTTCATAATTTCATAAAATAAATCAACCTTTTAATTATTTTAACATATTTTGGTTTATCTTTTTATTAAAAATTTATATGTAAACTGAAATTAAAAATTCCATATTTTATATGATTAAAAATAGTAAATGTTCTTTTTATAAGTATATTTTATGATATGTTTTTGTTATAAACATTCAATGAATATATCTAATTATACCACAGAAGTATATTCAAATGTTATGACTTTTATTGAATATGAAAATTGTGGAAAAAATACTTGATAAAAATTCCATTTATTTTATATTTTAATAATACAAAATTATTAAAAAATAATTTTTATATGGAAAATTTTATTTGAATTTAAACTATGTTGATTATAAATTTGAATATTAAATTTAATTATAACCTTAAAATTTTTATTGAATCGTGTTTTAAACTAAAAATATCAAGATTTTCTATTCAACCTCACTTATAAACCATGATCATGGGCACTATAAATATATTTTATTTTGGAAGTATATTTTTATTAAAGTAATAAATATTGAACTAATTACATTTTAATGTTAATGAACTAAAAAATTCATTTGATATATTTAATAGAAAAGAATAATACAATTTATCATGTATTTATATTATTTTTTAAAATAATTTCCATTTATATTGAATAGATTGATGATTTTTATTATAGAATGTGTTTTTTCATATGTTTTATGTTTTATGAGAAGAACATACATTAATCACTATGATGTGTTGACATTCATGATGACATTGAAGCTAGTTTATATTTATTATTTTATTTTTTAATATAGATGTGTGAAATGTGTTGTATTTTATTCTTTGTTGACTATTTTTAGGGATTAAACATTAATCTAGATCTATTACATTGAAATTATAATATTTTGGAAATTGGTGTTTAATTTTATCTCACTCACGCATTGTATACATTATATACATGGAATGTATTTTTTATTTATATTCCTTTAATACTAACATTTTCACCACTTTTCATTGATTTTATGAAAATAATGAATGGTTAATTATCTTTAAAGATAGATAATTAGGTGTAAAAATATGGTTAACTATATTTTAAATTTAAATTGAATTTTAAAATTGAAGGTTCTATGTAACCGGGTTGACATTGAAAGGGGGTTGTTAAATAAATGTCAATAGTGCTTTACAGTTTTGTTTTATATTAACCAATACGTATTGTTAATTCCGTGATCCAATAAATATTTAAAACCCATTCCCACCAACATTAAATGAATGAAAACATAAATGTATAAGAACACCTTATTTTTACCTAGTTTGATATAAATCTGGGTATCCAAATTCATACAATGTCTTAGTAATGTTGATACATTGATATATCGAGAATATCAATAATTGATTAGTGGTGAAGGGAATGATTCATCCTTTCCACTTGATGTTATCTCTGAATATCATAATGTCCATAATTTTATTTATAATGGCCCCCACCCATTTAAAAAAGTTATTCAAAATAGAAATAAAAACACATCCTTTGAACCTAAATGTTTTTTATAATTAATAAAATGCATTTTTTAAAACATAAAAGAAATAAAATAAAATCAATAGTATTTCGGTATGATTATCAATATCAATAATATCAACATCAGTACTAGACCATTATTTTTTCAATAACAAAAATCTCTTCTTTTTCATCATTACCCAATTTTTATAACCATAAGTGAAAAGTTTCATGTTAATATTTAATCTATTTACTTTCATGTTCTACATATTCATAAACTCACAATAACCACATCAAACTATAATTTAATTTTTGAAATAAAATTACATTCATCCATATGATATTCTCATTTAAAATTAGTCAAATATATTTATAAAAATATAACATCATTTATATAAAAAATGGATAAAAAATATTTGTATTTGAAATCCATCATTTACTATATGACGAAACTCAAATTATTTTTCATATAATTCTACAAAAATACATTTGCAATCCTATTTGATTACAAACAATATCATTATATTTTATTCATTAAATAAGGGTAAAACATCAAATAGTTTAATTCAATATATAAATATATATGGGTCCAGAATCCCTTTAGAGATAACTATAAAAATTGAATGTTAGAGTATATTACTTTTACATAGCTTTTATAAACACCAATATACACTTACACATATTAAAATTTTGTAGACAAAGAAATCACTGTATTTTAATCTTTTGGAATAATTTTTAAACCACCATAAATATTGTTCCATAATAAGGAATTATTATAGTGTAGGCAGTATAAATTTCAAACAACACTAGAACATAATTAGTTTATTCTACGACATATCAGAAGTAATATTCTACAATGAAAATTAAATCATTGGCTTCCTCTAGTTATTCCAATTCATCTCAGACATAATAAAGATTAATCATATAAATAACTTTTCTATTGTCACATAAGCATGTCTCCATTGGTTTATTCTTATAGAATACATAAAATATCAGTATACTCCTATTCCAATATACATATTCTGAATTTATTGTTCTAACATCATTGGATCATTCAATGTTTTTCTTCTAGATAAATATATATTACAGATTTAATTTTCAATATATATATTTTATTTGGAAAAATATATATGAACATATCTAATTATAAACTTAGGCTCCAAATAAGTTTTCATAAAATAATCAAAGATAATTCAATTCAAATAGTCCAAAACACAACCCCAGTATTCTTAGCATTACACTCAATACATCAATATTCACTTCATAGTCTATATTCATAAATAAGTTAAATCCCAATAAATTATTATGGAATATAAATTTATTCTTATGTTATATTATATCAATAGATTTATAATTTCCTTAGTTATAAAATTATTTATTATAAAGAACACAAATCATATAAATTATAAGATTCATCCCATTCCAAATAATAAAATTAGACATCCTCTTGAATTTAATTTTGACTCATAAACTTTCCATAAATTTTAAAGACATTCTAAAAAACAAATAATAAGCCACACAAAGAGTTGATAAAAAATACAATGAACCTTCAAAAATTCCATATTTTCTTCAATAACCCCTTGAGATATGTTTTATGCTCTAAACACTCACACCATGATTAATTATATTAAATAATTTATTGACGATAAATTTCATAACACTGCACCACATGATAATGACCTTTTTTCAGATAAATTATCTTACCTATGTGATTGGAAATTTGTGTCAACTAAATTTTGATTCTTATTCCCATAAACAATAGTCTTGAATCTCCTATTTTTATAATAAAAATTATTTTTGGATTTCAAAATTATATGATAGATGAGTAATATACCCTTCCCCAGTATTGAAAATATAATTTGTAGGGACATGGGAAATCTCAAAACATTTGAAGTAAAAGGGAAATAAAAAACATGAATTTCAGTCCTTAGGTCTTGAAATTTGATCCATGGAATAACCCTTGTTAAAATAGAAGTTTTCTATTATTTTATTGAAATATATTATAGCGTCAAAATATTATTGGAAACCACCCCTTTAATAAAATGACAATTGATATCTAATTATATATATATATTTTCTTACTAGATTTTTTGTTAACTAAAATTTTCTTTTGTTATCCCATGAAATTCCCAATGGATTCCCAACTCTCACCTCCATGTCATATAATTTCCCTATCTTCCAATTATTTTCGGGCATAAATTGGTAAAAACCACATACCTACCCTAAAAATTACTCAATGATTATATTTTTTTTAATTCAATTCTAACTAATTATATTTTTTACCAAAAATATTGTAACATATATGGGTGATTCATTATCATCACAGTCTATAGCCTAATAAACAATCATGTAGATATATACATATAATTACTCACTTCTCAAATAAATCATATCATAACTCAATTTTAATTCTAAATATATAATAAATCTATTGGAATCCTCTACATGTTATTATTTTCGATCACTATGGTACAGTGGATATAGATTCACTTCAAAAACAACATCACATCTTGATATAGTTAGATAATTTTGGATTTCAGTCAGCTTCTTGAATTTTTTGAATTGAAACAGTTCCATGAATCAAATTTTTTGAGATTCATATCCAATATTATGGGTGTGGATATATATCTATAACTTAAAAATCTAGATTTAATTAATTTTTCTTGGAATATGTCTATTTGGTTAAAGAAATATATTCTTATTTCAGTAATATGTGTAATTCAAGGAAGAAACGTATCCTTATATTCATTAAAATTTTTAATAGGGACATTATTTATCATGAAAAACAATTTAAATAATATACATCATCAACTTATAAAATGACATTATATATATATAGTGATAATAAGTATAACTATGTTCATCTATTACACATGTAAGCTTTTGTTCCACATTTCTTTTGATGAAATTCATTTATTTCATGTAGCTGTCCATCTTGAAATACTAGGATGAAGGGGAATGTCTAAACCCATTACATTATTTCTTCACCATAAACACCATAGTCTCATCACTATCTATTTAAACAACATTATAATTACTAATATATTCTTCTTCATAAATTTCCCCATTAAAGGATAATAACATCACATACATTAGATAAATCTTGTTTTACATGTCAACTATAAAAATAAAGAACATTTAACTTACATCAACAATTATAAAAGGATAATATTCCTTTTTAAAATATACTCATTCAACTTTATAACAACCATTCAAATCTAATGTTGTATTTTTATGAAATATCAGCATTTTCACTAATCTATTATCTATAAATCCAATTGGATCCAACAATATTTTCCCTTTATTCATTGAATATGATATTTTTGGAATTATATTCAACCTAATCAAACTCCTAATTAATATAAATCATAAACTATTTGTAATAAAACAATATAATAAGTAATTATGGATTATCATTAAATATATGAGCTATTTAGTTATCATACCTCAATCATTTTCAAGTATTAACTGATTCTTCCTATTTTCCAATTATATTTTTAGGCTCAACATTATTTTCTAACAACAAATACTTAAATTTATAATTCCATATATCAATCTCATTTTTTGTGCTCTAATCCAAATCAATACTATCACTACAAGAATAATTCCCATTTTATGTTTCATTATTTAAAAAAAAATATTACATTATAAATTCTAAAAAATTTAAAATATCTTTCTCTTATCTATCACATGTTTTGTTTATTTTCAATAATCATTACAATATAACTATCTTCCATATTATTTAGCCATTATTATATCATTTATATCCAATTCCATTGGATAATTATCCCAATAATAATCCATCCTCATATTTTTTTATCAAAAAATTAAAAATTTTAAATTTATGGACTTTTTAAGAACATAGTACTAATCCAATGAAGTTACTTCATAGTGGGATTCTTTATTTTACACATTTCAAAGGAATTAAAATCAGATTTGTTTCTCAAAATTCATTTCTTTTTAATTTTAATTGCTATCAATATGGATGATAACCAAAATAAATTTTAGATATTGAACTCAACAACCATGTTTCTTCCTATTTCAAAAAATATGTTATCATTCCTCCTTCTAGACCATTATGATGGGATATGTAAAAAGCACTAAATATTATTTTAATCCCATTCATATTAACATAATATTATTAGAAATTATTAGTAAAATCACATCCATTTTCAAATATCATCTTCATAATAAAAACACCAAGGACTTTTAAACAGTTTTCCTAAATATTTTTTATATCTCTACAAATTCTAATTTTCACCACATGAACATAAAATAAATTATCCTTTTATGATAATCAATGAATGTGATTTAATTGAGATCATATTTAGTTATCTTATTTATATTGAACAAAAATATATCTAAATGAATTAATTATAGTGACCATGTGGGATATATTTCCACTCTTTTGTGGATTCCATTCACCATTTCGCTTAATGAAATGTTTCATAAATGAAATCACATACTATCATTTGTTTGGGAAACTATCTTACCACAAATCCAAATTAAAAAATTCTATTAAAACCATGATCATGATGGTAATGTTTTTTTAGTATATATTTTTCTCATATTTCTAAATAAAATAATAATATTCACATGAATTTATAATTTAAAATAGATTATAAAAAAACTCTATTTTATATTACTGATAAATTACCCATTATTTAGAATTTTTAGGTTTTAAGAGTTATGTATTCATATTAAATTATATCTATCAAAAAAAATTACACTAATAAATTCATTTTCGAGTCCATAAAATAATTATACGTTGATATATTTCAATTTTTAAATAACAATCTTAGTTCAACGGAATCATTAAACTTTCAAAGAAAAATTATTGAAAAGGTAACTAATTTACATTCATTATATTTATTATTATTCATGTTATTAGTGTATCTAGTCATGTGAGATGAATAACAAGTACCTTGGATATGTGTAATGTCCATTTTGTTGGAATTTATTGGCACAACAATGAAAATAAATCTCAATACTTTTTCTCATTTCAAATACATCCCAAATTTATCATTTTATTGAATTTATCTTGGAAGTATTATCATAAATTCCACAATATGTCAATATTGTTGGTGAAATATTCCAATTTTTGTTCCTAAATATTTAACTTAGTTTTTTTAACAAACTTGACAATTTTTTCACAAATCTTATTTTCTCATTATTTCTCCACTTCAAAATTAAATTTACAACACAAAATTAATGCCTTATTTGAATCCATGATAATGAAATTTTATAACTCTACATATAGGATTTTTCCTATAAACTCATTTGAACAAATAATATCCTTTAAATTATAGACTTTAAAAAAAATATTATGTTGGTTTTGAAAAATCAATTTAGTTTTTCAGGTACATTTAAAGATACATTTTTTCCTTTCCTCGAGAGGACACATCTCTTCAATCCACTCTCAAATCAATTTGATATAGGGGTAGAATTATATTTATTTTCATTATTACATATTGGAATCAAATTTTATTTATAAACACTGTATTTAGTGAAAATAGATTTAATACCATTTTGATTCATAAGATTAGATTTTACATTACATCTCATCATGTAATTTTTATAATCTTGAGATTATTCAACTGTTATTTCAAAAAAAATGTATTATTCCATCATATTCAATAATGTTTTTTCAGCCTTAATGAGCCCTAATTTATAATTTGATTAGTTCTATTTCATTGAAAATACATTTCTATTCAAAATAATTTAATATCTTGTCATGTTCTACAATTCCCACTTTGGGAGGCTTGATTTATTTAATGAAATGTACTACACTCTTAATTATATATTAATTATATTAATTTTTTACCCTAATTAAGTAGATTTTTCCATTAAATATTTTTTATTCTATATTAAACAAGCCTTAATTTAAATATTAAATATGAATTAAGTATAACTATTTTTATCCTCTTCATCACCGCTTGAAATAATTGTGTTTTAATAAGAGCCATAATAATATTTTATTTTTAGTCAGAACATCATCTTCTAAATCATTTAATTATTAATAGTCTTCAAAATAATCTTAATTTTTCATTTATTTCAAATATTCATTATTTTTAACATATTCATTCCTAAAAAAATATTTTTTCTAATTTATATAATGGATTAACTTATTTTTTCTCATAATTCAAATTCTAATAAATCTTTTTATTTTGATAATGAATAATAAATTTTATCTGTATAATTCAAACTACAAAAATTTTTATCTAATAAGTTAGCACAATTTCGCCTTAATTTCAAAACAATCATTCAATCAAAAAATGTGTTTCAAAAAAATTAGATGTTTTGAAAAAAAATCACTAATTATTATAAAGTATTAATAAATAGTTTCAGCATCATCCTTTTTAATATCTTAATATTTTTATCTCTAAAATTATATCATTAATTCCTTCCCATTAGAATTCCCATTTAGATTCATTTAAATATTTTCAATCCCCTTTCTTAAATATCTTTAATATCTATAATATTACTAGTAGCTGTATCAGATCATTGATATTATACTCACAAAAGACTATTCATCTTTTCAATATTTTTTTATATCCAAAATTGTAACTATCTTCCTCGATATCATATATATTTATTCTATCATTATGATATTTCTTATACTCACCATAATTGTGTGAAATTATTCATTGTTTTGAAATATATAAATCCATTGAAATTAATTTATGTGAAAATCTCATATAATAGATATCAAATGTCTTTATAAAAATATTCTTGATTTTATTTTTAAAATTTATATTTAAATAATTTTATTTGAAATCCAAAAATTATCATTCCTAGGCACCCTAAAGTATTTATCATTTAAATCTCCACAAAACTCTACATTAATTTCAAATGACTTCTAAAAGCATCGTGATATTTAATGCATTAATAAATAATGAAATTTCTTCTATTTCAATTCAGCATAAAAATATATCCTTATTTTTCCATCTTAATTATTAATTTAAATACCTACAACACTAGTGTAAAATCCTCCCAAAATATCATCAAAAATAAAAAATACCCTCTAATGGAATTTGAAAAATCAGACATGATAGTATTTTACAATTACATATAATTAAGAAACACCAAATTATTCTTACATAGGTTTACATTACTCATATGAGACATTAAAAATCATTGAATATTCTAAAAAAATATTGAAAATCTCAAACTCTTTCTTATAAAGATATAAATTATTCTAATATGGATAGTAATAATTCTACGTTACATGACACACAATTAGTTTAATAATCTGGAATTCAAAATT
This sequence comes from Viscum album, assembly GCA_963277665.1. NCBI lineage: Eukaryota > Viridiplantae > Streptophyta > Magnoliopsida > Santalales > Viscaceae > Viscum > Viscum album. Next base: position 63,277,698 of record OY728151.1, on the reverse strand, counting down.
AATAATTTTTTAATGATTTAACCATCAATTTTATATATTTATTGTGAAGTACATCACATATAAAAAGGATTAATTCATCATAGTACTAATTTAATATTATTTATCCCTCATTAGGTGGGTTTAATCTCGTATAAGACTTTAATTATCAAATCAATCTTATGAATATCGATATATTCCTAATTTATTATTCTATAATTAGGGGTCTTCATAATAGAGCCTTCATAAATAATGTACATTTTTAATTTAATATTCCATACATACATATATATATATACATATATATATATATATATATTATTCTTCAACAACATCAAAAACACTCTCAGTGTATTTTCAAGCATAAAAAGTGTTTTGAAATTAAATATAGATTATTTAATTGAGATCTTCTAAAATGTATTTCTATCTTTCTTAACATCAGTCATAATTCTTCTAAAAACCCAACCTCTTACATAATTCAAAATATGTTATCTACAAATTTATTCATCCGAATTTATAGTCTCTTATTGGGTTACTTTCAATAAGAATATACGAACATTTATTCTTTCCAAAATGATATTTTCTAATCATTTATAGCTCAGAAATACCAAAATTATTATCCATCAAACTAAAATATTTTTTGAACATCCACAACCATTTAAATTTTAATAAAAAACAATCCCAACACCATAAAACCATTCTCAACATCATCCAATGATTATCATACAATGTTAACATTAAATTAAAAAAACCTTCAATAATTCCATGGATCCAAAAAAAATTTATTGTCACATAGTTTTGTATTGATACATAAATTTCCACAACATTTTTTATTATATCACTTACCAAAATTATATAATAAATAATGAAATATAACTTGATAAAGAATGTAAACATTTATAATGATTTAGACTAAAATATTTATTTTATAATTTAAAATTAATCTATATTTATTAATTTTAATTATTTTGAATTCATGAATAAATAATATGGTTGATAGTTATTTTCATAGACCTGAAATCATGGAATTAAATGATTTTATTTATGTGAACATGTTTTTATTTAAATTTTTACAATTTTTAATTTACCAATTTATTTGATAAATATATTGTAAAAATCATTATTTAGTGTTTTATTAAGTTCCCACTAAAATATTTTACCCAATTTTGATCGATCCAGCAACTGGTAAAAAAATAAATATATGATTTTTTATTCTATATAGGATAATGTTTTAATACACTATATCCAATTATTAATTTGTTGGGTGAGGATATTAGAAAATTTCTAAATTTATAAAAAATATAAAATAGAAAATTCCTCATTGATTTTTCATGGTTCATTTTTTGGGGAAATAGAAAATTGAAATAATATTTTATGAGTTATTTATAACATAATTTTATTAATATAATTTTATTTTTCCATGAAAATTTTTACATAATAGAAACAATTTATTTTTTTTAATTTAAGGATCATATTTAGATGATTTTAACACCAAAAACTCGATTATATAGTTATAAATCTACTGAACACATTTTTATATGACTGTTAAGTAAAACATACAATGATTGAGACACTCGTATCCAAGAGTTGGATTTTGATCGCACGATGATTCACTATTTTATTTCACCCTCACAACACTACATTAAACGTGTTTTGTATTTAAAATTACAAAAAGTAACAAATTAAATATAATATTTTAATAAATAATTTATTTTATACCACTATCAAAAATTTAAAATTTTACTTGTTTTGATAATTGCACTATAGGTGGATGTGATTTCAAGGATCTAGAATGATGTTGAAGCAAAATTGACTAAATTGTAGTGATGTTCATGAACACATTTGAACTATTTTTAGTATAAAATATTTAAATACATCCCATTGGGATAAATTTTATTAATATGATCTAAAAACATATGGTATAAAAATCATCTCTAGAAACCCAATCCTAACTCATACACCCGATGGGCCAAAATAATGGTTCTTTCCAGTGAACTGAATCATCATGAAGTCAAAAGATTGGTTTTGTAATCAAACTCCATATCCTATTAAAAATGTTCAATAGCCATCAGATTTTACATTAGGGTATTCAAGATTCTGTAAATCAACTACTAAATTTTTTCCATGTAGAGAAAATTTCATTTACAAATCTGAAATCGAGACACTAGTGGTATCTTGAGAAATGGGTTCCCAAAACCACTTCCAATTTTTTATATAAAAGGGAACTGTGGGAAAATCATTTGGGAGATTTGTAAAGGAGTTTTCTGATTATAGTTTTTGGTTCCAAGGGATTCCTATCATCCAATTTCAGGTTCTAGATCTCCATATGCTTATTGTGAGCGCTTAAATGAAGAAGGAGATCCACCAGAGTTTCCTTCTCCTCTCGATATTGGATTAAACAATGGGAATTCATCATTATGGCGATACACACATGTAAATGGAGTTCTAATTCTTATATTATATTATTATTTTTATTTTATGGGGAAATAAAACATATCAATTAATGTATCTTTCATTATTTTTATATTTTATTTCTTGTTATGATGCATTTGATAAATGCAGTCTTAATTTCTAACTGACGAGTGTGAGGTTTTGAGTGTGTGACTTGTGTAGTTCCAATTGGAAAGAAATACTCTTATTAGACACTTTATTTAGATATCAATATTTCATTGAATCTTTTATTCCATGCATTATTTCTTCACCTTGTAAATATGATTGTTATGTCATGGGTTAGTTCTTCATGCATTGATATAAAATTTTAGGAATTAATTTTTATTGTAATTACATTTAATGAAATAATTTCTCCAAACATGAATGAATATATTATAAAATTTAAATTTAAATGTGTGTATTGATATAATAATGACACCTTTTAGTCATATATTTTAATATCCATGTGGTTTTACATATTTTAAACTCTTTAAATTATGTTATTTTCTTAAAATTGTTTTAAAAAAAACCCCCTCCTAGATTAATTATTATAAAAAATTCATACTCTAAAACCATCAATCCTACTTGATATATGACATAGGGTAAACCATATTCTATTAAAACACCATTAAATAATAACTAAATTTTCTTTTCATGATAATTTTTTCAAATTTGGGCATTGTTTCTTCAGATCTTTTTTGTTTTTACTGTGAGGTTTTTATCAAAACATTGTGAATTTTTTAATTATTTTTTCTCTTATTTTATTCATTTATTTTTATGTTGGTTTATAAAATAATCCTTTTCTAGGACTTGGGAATGAATTTATATTCATTATAGGAATTAAAAAATTTAATACATGAACTAGATAGGGTCTTTCATCATTGACTCCAAGAATCCGTCAATGATCCATTGATGGATGGCACACAAAACATCAACACACATCATGAAACGTCTTCTTATTATAAATCCAACATCAATACTGAAATAAAATTCCTAATATGGATAAAAATAACTATATATAATAATAAGAAACCTCTCTTGATATATATATTATTACCACACACATTCAAATATAAGGAGGGGAATAAAATTTTGAACATAAATCGAGTTTAATTCAATAATTAAAAAATTTAATGCACTAACTAGAGAATATCTACCAAAGAACATGAAAGAATTTATCAGTGTGTTCAATATTATAATATGATAATTTGGATGAAGATTAAAAAAAGATTATGGAATTCAATTTTTCATTAGAAGTCACTGAAAAATATTGGCTATATTAGGTTAATTACCCAATTAGAGGCTGGGTGAACATGAAACTCTTTTTTGTTAAACATATTTCCCAGCCTCTGAAACTGTAATAATATGAAATTAAATTTTTGGGCTACGTGTCTCACTCCGACCATAGGAAATATTTTATTTTTTTCTTTTCTTAATATTTTATTTTTTCTTCATGTATTAGATTGAGTCCGTATTAAGTGTTTTGAGTTTCTATTGAGGAGTGATGTTTTTGGGATTGATAGTAAGTGGTACACATTTTTAGAACCTTTAAGGGGACCTTTTTTCTTCCCCTAGGTAATTGAGCTATTTTTTTCTTCTCAGTGCTGAGGCACATATGTTTCACATGGTTTGAGAAACCGTGTGGAAACCATACTGTTTGGTTATGAAACTAGGTAGAGGTTTTCATATTGGTTAGTGCATGATTTGGAAACCATGGGGCCATCCCTTGTTTTTTTAACCTCTTCTATAGTATAGGGTGCACAATCAGCATAGGTTGTAGTAAACCATGTGTCCTAACAATTAGAGCTGCCCAAATTTTTATAATCTTATAATTCCTAACATACCCTCCCCTCTTCTTACCCAAAATAGACCCCCTCCCCTTGGTTCATATTAGTTAACGAGTGGGTTGCAAAACCCAACTCCCATGGGTTCTCCTCCATCCTTTGATGCACCTACAAGATTCCTAGGTATGATTCGTTGATTTTTTTGTTGATTAACTCTTCACCTATCTCTTACCTCTTTGTTATTGGGTGTTTATTGTTGGGTTTCTCTATTAGATGAACCCTAGGTTTAGGGTTGGATGATTTAGTCCTTTTCATTGATTTTTGGGGATATAGATAATATTTTTAGGTTTATTCTCCTACCTCTCAATGTTTTATTTCATTCTCACACCATTAAGGTGGGTTTTTCCATTATTTTCAATTTTTAATAATTCCCTCAATGCTTTTGGATTTCTAAACTGAATAAAAATGTGTTTCACACACCTGTGGTATTATTTCATTTCCTTTTTTGGTGATTTCATGTTGGAAAAAAATGGTGGAAGTGTTTTAAAAAGGGTTTTATTAAAATAAATTAAATATTTAAAATAAAAAGGAGTTTGTTTAAATTATATTCCTGATTTAAATTTATTTTTAGAACTTGTGGAATTATTTTTCATTGCTTATGTTTTGATATCTTGGGTTAATTTTTTTGAAATGATTCTCCAGATAGAAAAATTCTTATTGTGGATTTTAAAAAGGATTGAATTGTTGTGTTGATTCAATGGAACGTGTTGTTTCCAAAAAATGGGCTTGAATGATTTCATGGACACTCTATGTCTGTCCTTGGATGTTGGAACATCAATGGGTGCACATAGAGAACACATAGATGGACATACTAATGATAATGTCCCTTAAGAGTGATCCCCCTTTTCCCCAAAGTGCATCATTGGTTTCTAAATGGTGTGTTGGTTCCCATTTTGAGTTTTAATATGGATTAAAAAAATTTTATTAAATTTTTCCCTATTTGGAAATTGAGACACATTTTGGTGATGGATTGGCATAAAGGGATGTTTTGAACATTACATATGATGCATTTTTTACTCTCGTATGGAAATTATCTGGTAAATATATATTTTTTGGTAATTTTCAAGGCCCATTTAGAATAATAAACATCAAAGTGGTGCTTTATGATATTTTTCAATAGTTTCCATCCATCAAAATATATATTGTAATTGATAGTGTTGAAGCCATTGTTGGAACTTTATAATGTTATGGAAATTAGTGGTGATTTTGGATGTACAATTTCTCGGTTGGCACTTTATCATTTTTTGAGAAATATTTTGAATGATTGTGTAATATAATGTCCTAGTTTGAACTTGTGTATAGATTATTTATGATTTTTGACACCTGTGGAGGATTTACCAATGTTGGTTATTGCGTGGGGGGTGTTAGTGTTTGTGGATGGCTAGTGTGGTGGTGGTAGGAAAGGTGAGTCACACCTGTGAGAGCCTCTTACTTAAATAATGTAGAATAACCATGTGATTACAAGTAATATTTTATAGGGTCAATTGATGGTTACATTTCAAGAATTATTAGATGGGTTGGTAACCCTTGGATGAATTATACGCCAGGTGGGTTGTGCCACTTAATTGGTAGTAAAAAATAACAGTTGTTTATTGACTATAGAGATACACCATGTTTCGAGAGGTGATTATGCTCCATGTGTGTTTAGGGATCACTATAGAGATGTCTTAGAAATTCACATTGTTTTCTATCTTTATGTGTTTGTTTATATTCAATTGCACTTCATTTCTTGTTTACATTTCTTTTTTTACTTTCATTATATCCTTTTATTTCTTTTGTTGGAATTTGGATTGGGTTTGGGTTTTAAAATGGTAATCAAATATGAAAATGCGGATTTGTGTAAATTATTTTGAAAAAGTAAAACCTTTAATTTTTTATTAATATACCAATAACCTATTTTTATATACGTATTCCTAACTATTTTTTGTGAAATCTTTTGGGAAAATAAATGTATGGATTCTTCGGTGGTTTCCTAATGACCTATTAATATCACACCCTACAAGTACTATTTAGTGTGGTAGTCCAAATATATTTTATAAGTTTTGGTTGTTGGTTTGAATACTGGTTGATGGAGAATGCTGGTCTGGTGGTTGGAGGGGACTAAGAAGTCACATGGAGATCGAGTTGGTGTAGTTCGATCATAGTTTTTAATTTAGATTCTATTTTTTAGTTTTTTTATCTGGATGATTTTTAATATTTATAGATATTTAGTTATTGTTTGTTCTTTATATTGTTTATTTTATTTTATTTTATCTTTCTTTATTGGGGTAAAATCATTCCCATAGTGATTATTGAGATGTCGAACACTAGTTTCCAGCCTGTGGGGATCAGGAATTCCCATCAGGCCATGCATTGGACTTGGTTAGATATCAAGTTGGATGGAATCCCAAATAGGTTAATAAAAAAATAGAATTCGTAGAAAGTTATTTTTTATTTTTTATGTTAGGTAGATTATAGAATAGGACTACTGATACTCAAGATGTAGGTACAAGAAGAAATTCAAAAAATAATTCTTGTTCTAATACATTAGATTCCAGTGGTAGTTGGTGTTTTGAATTTTTGTTTTGGTTTTGGATTTATTGGATGAGGAATAGAAATGGAGGGGAGTCTTTTTTATGTAATAATCTAACATTGAGTAGTGACCCTTATGGATTTCTATTACACAAATAAAGTTCCTCTTAATTTTTGATGCTTAGGTGGGGTATGTCCCAATAACCATAACTTTAGGTTAGGAATGACTACTAGATCCTTATTATTTTAGTTTGGCATGAGTTATGTTTTATTCAGTATTAGTTGATCTGAATAGTAATTTAAAAATAAAATGGTTTTTTAAAATTAAAATTATTTATTCTATGTGGTATAAAAATTAGAATAAAGGGATTTAATGGAAATTGTCTTGGATTATAAATTTAGTAAATGATTGGATTTGATAATGGGATGAAATGTGTTACCCATGGTACTACATCTGAGTATTCAAATATGTGAGGAAAATTATGGAATGTGTAGCACGTTTTTGTGGATTATTTTAGTGGATGTGGATGAATTTATATACGATGGGTCATAGGATTCCATTTGTGTGTATTTGAAACTAATACGTTTCGACAAGTTTTTTAAAATTATTTTTGAAAATGAAAATGAATTTATAAATTGGTTTTGTTTTAAAATATTGCTCTTCTTTTGTGAAATTAGGTTCTTTGTTTTTTGGAATATAGATTTATTATTTGAATGGTGTCCTTATATGAATGCAGTTTTAAAATTTAAAATGAAATAGAGGTGTTTAAAACATTACTTTTTGGTTGTGTTTCTGTGTACTCTAATTTCGAGCCTTTTGTGGTGGTTTGAGATATTATTTTATGTTATGTTTTTGGTAGATGTTGATTTTGGTTTCATGTTTCTTATGTTGATGAGAATATTCTTCTGAGAAAGGTCAACATGCTTTCCATTGGTTCCTATTATGTTTTTGATTCTTCTTGTTTTTTCCCATCTTTCAGGCTGATCAAAGTTCATTGGAATCCTTACAATGGCTTGAGGAAGTAGATTACATCTTCATACTGCTAGGGACTCCCAAAGCTGTTAGGTTTCATGTTATCATTGTTTTTTTATAGTGAATCTATGGACTAGTGGAAGTTTATTATCCAATCATTAATGCATGTTTTGATGAAATGATAAATCTTTAAGACAAATTTTTTTTCAAAAGTTTCATATATGAGGAGGTAAAGGAAAAGAATGTGGAAGAGATCATAAGTATTCAACAAATCCAACAATAAATAATGCCCAATTTTGTCCACTTCAAAGAGTTGGGTTCATTATCTCTAGAAGTGGCATCATAGGATCAGTTTAAAGGTCATATTTTAATTTGTAGTCTTCATCCAGACAACAAATAAAATCCTTTCTCCCAGTGAAATCTGGTTCAAAAAGTTGGTGGATGAGGCGTTTTATCTGAGTTGGACATTGGGAGGTCGTCTCTGGTGGTTGGATCTATTGAATTTTCCCCATTTGGTGAGTGGGGTTTGCTATAAGAACATGTTCCTGAGGAGTTTCCCTTAGTTGTATTAGCTTCCATATTATTGTACAATTCAATTATGTTTTCCAGTGTGGTCATTTTGGACATTTAATGACTTCATGTCACAATCCTATGAAGACCAATCATTACTGCAACCATTCGGGTCATCTGGAAAAGTTTTGGTAAGAAGCATTTCATAAAGAATATGTTATGATCAGAAGATGTCAGATCCTTACTGCGAGGTAATGGAAGATTCAGTCATCATGTCTCTATCCATAGACCTCAATGTGAAGCTCATGCATAATTATAAATTATCAGGGGTGTGTGGGAAACCGTGGCTCAGTTTATCTCTATTGTGAGAGTGAGGATAATTTAAATTCATGTTGTAGCTCCTTTAGTGTTGTCATTTTTTATTATCTTTTTATAATTATTAAATGGTTTTCATTCCATATAACCCCATTTTATTATTTTGGTATGGATCCTAAAATGATTATCCTCTCATGAATTACTTCCTTTTCTTATATTAAACTTTTTTGGGATGTATATCATTAAAAAAATTTCTATTTATTTATTGTGTATGGGTTACTAAATTGGTTCAAGTTATTTTTATGGTTTTATCCCCTTGTTGTGAAGGTTTTGGCTGATGTGGAAAAATTATTTATTCGATGGAGGTTTTTTTTAGATTATGCAGAGATGTTAAAGATGTCCATGTTGGGATTTTATAGTTATCCGGTTAATGTTAGTTGGGTTATTATGGTGGGGTGAACCCTATATTGTTCTCCATCTCCTCCTCATGCTATGTTTTCTATAGTTTTGGTCATGTCTGTCTTCTGAAGTAAAAGGTCACCCTGAGGTTTGTGGTTTCATTCATTTTTGATTGAGATTGGAATCATGTTTTATTTCGATTTCATCTTGGAGACTTTTTGGTGGTAGAAAGTTTATTTTGTGTGCAGAATTGTCACAACGCAACTATTGAAATTATTATTATTTTGTTCTTTTCATAATATCACATCATTTATTGAGGTTTGTGTTGATTCTTTATGTAAATTTCTGATTTCATATTGAAGTGTGATTTTTTTGGGATTAACTGCAAGTTGTGGATTGTTTGATAATAATTAAGGTAAATCGCGTGTATTCTCCCAAGTAACCATGGGGCTTGTTTTTAGTACCCAGTGGAAAGGCAGATAGGTTGCGCAAAATTTGGAAAACTACACCAAAATTGTGTAGTTTGGTTCTGGAACCAGATAGAGGAATTTAACATAGCTGAAACACGGTTTGTAAATTGTATGTCCATCCCATGCGGGGTTCTCATCTTCACTTGTAGAGGGAACATAGATGGCGCATTGTTTGGAAAACTATGTTTCAAAATTGTGTGAGATTCTAATATTTTTAAATTCTAAAAATATCAAATCCACCATCACCTCTTTTTTCCAAAATCGATCCCCCTTACCTTGAGTTATTTTTGGAACACTAAGGTGTCCCCAATAACCTCTCACTTTAGTTCTCATCCATCCATTGAAGGCCATCCAACCTTGCAATGTAAGATTCATTGAGGTTTTGGTTGATTTACCCTTCCCCTTTCTTTTCACTGTTGGTTCTTCATTCATTAATGGTTGGTTTTTCTCTTGGTTGAACCCACGGTTAGGGTTGGATGATTTTGTTGTCTTATTTATGTTAGGGTGTGAGGATCTTTTCGTGCGTATTGTTCCTCCTCCGATTGTTTCTTTTATGTACACACCATTGATGTAGGTATTTCCATTATTTTCCATTATGAATAATTAAATTGATTCTTGTGGATTATTAAATAGTATAAAAACATTTTTCGCATGCCAATAGTATGATTTAATTTCTTAATATGATGATTTCATCTTGAAAACAAATGATTGAAGTAGTTTAAAATGGGGTTTCTTCAAATAAGTAATATATTAATTCACATATGATGTTCGTTAAAATGATAATTATGTTTTAATTGTAATTTTATCACTTGTGGAGTTATTTGGACTTAGATATGATTTTATATACCTGGTGAAATGATTTTGAAGGATTCTATGGGTTTTATAATGTTATTGTTGAAATTTAAATGGTGTGACTTTTTCTCTTGGTTCTATAGCAATAATACTATTTATTTCACAAAAACACTTGATTAATTACATAAGAATACACTTAGGACATCCAATATGAGTGATTGTTATATTATCATAGGCAATTTGTTACTTTACATAACAACATAAAACATGTAATATAACATCATTATCAGAAACCTTCTTTAACAAGCTCAAAAGAATCCATTGAACTTAAAAATGCATGAGAAATAGTAGGGAATACATATTAAAGGTGTAACATTTAAAGACATGTAATGTAATCAACATGGAATAAAATTAATAAGACAGTACATGTTTTACAATTTGAATTAATGGGTAATAAAATGAACATGAATAATATGTTATGATATAGAATGATAATCATAACATGGGAAATGTGGGAATAAATTAAAACATCAAATCTTGAACATAGTTTAAGTCCAAACTACCAAGACATAATGGTGAAAAAATTCCAATAAAGAAATCATTTCCACCCCAATCCCAACATGACGTGTCATGATACTAAAAATTACTCAATGAATTGGAGCGCTATTTGGGTGAAATCATCATAATCATTTCATTCTCATGCTTAAGTGTTCCAAAAAAATCATAAGTCACTGATTCATTTATCTTCATAATTTATTCCATGATCATGGAATCTGGAATACATAAATACAAGACCCTAATAAATTGGTGTATGTTCATAATGTTCAATACCCGTTATAGAATAGAGGGTATGGAATTTACTACATAATTATTTTGCCATGGAAAATCGTCTAAGAAATTTCTACACCATAATGACGTTAAATAAAAAATCATAAAAATTGTCGAAGGGATAAAAATGTGTATCTAATTACTTTTACATAAAATGGGATATAATAGGTACATGTAAATGCATATCCTAAAAAATTAAATAGAAGACTTCGGGAAATGAATACATATCAATAGATAAAAGAATCCTTAAGAAATTTCTGCATGGTAACAGGTGTACAAAAAGGATCATGGGAATCTCAATGAGAGTGAAATAAATTTATCGTACTATATATTTTAAAGGTAATACATTATTAATATGGAATTTCATGTCCCATCATAATAAAAAAAAGTAAAAGGCATAATATTAAAGTTGTGCTTGATAAAAAATGTGAGTGGAAGATCCCTTGCAAAATATCCTCATTGTAACAACTTAGGTATGGGTCAAAATGAGAGAGGTTAAATGATCTATCATTCATATAAAATTAATTGGATAGTAATGGAAGGATTATAAATTAATCAAAATATAATAAATTCAAATTTAGAAGCCTAATTTCAAAGAATATTCTTGAATGGAAAGTAGGAGAGTAAAGCGAGGATCCCTATCATTAGTGTGTGATTCCAAAAAAATTTAGGGGATTATTGAATGTATGAGGAGCCTTGGAAGAACTCTATGGAGTTCAGGTATGATTATTGATGTTTTCCATGGAGTTTTTCTAATGATAAATGGGAGCTTGTTTGGGTTTATATAGGAATGTTGGGGATGTCTTTATTGTTTACGTATTAGACTCTAAATAATAAAATACACAAAATACCAAACCATCCCATGATTTTCTACAACTTTTCTACCAAGTGGGAGTGGTTTAAATTATTTTTTATTCCAAATGTCCGAAAATATTAAAATATTACACTTGGTGATGAGGAGGTGAGTCACACTATTAATGAAATGGTTTTGAAATCCTAAAATATATTATATGTATTTTATAATTCATAATTTCATTAAAAAATAAAAAGAATAAACTTAAAATAATTTTATTTTAAATATAAAACACATATTTCATTGTGGATCACGTTTTTATTACTTATTATATCACATTTAGGTTATTGTGATGTCATAAAACACAAAGTCTATTATAAAGGATATAGTTTCTATCTGAAAATTAAAATGGATCAAAAAATTATGAAAAATTCACTGTTGGAAATTTATTTTGTCCAGATTCAGAAAATAATATTAAATTTATATAAATAAAATTCTAAATATAGTATTTTTATCTTATAAAATCAAACCAACATTTATTAAAAATTGATGTTTTTTGACAATAGCATTTTTTGGACGCTTATTAAAATTTAATTTATCTTCATAAAAAATCTATGATAATATTAATTTAATAAAATTTATTTGATAATAATATTTTGTTAAATAATTATTTATTTAAAATGTCTATTAATTTATCTAAATTTATATCTTAATTGAATGTGAATATAAACCAAAAATATAATTAGTGTTTTGTTTAATAAATAAAAAAAATTATAAATTGAAAATAATATGATGGAAATATATTTATTATTCAATAAAAAATAATAAAAAATAACCATATTTCTGGGGTCTTGTTACAAACCCTTTTAATACACAATGAAAATCCCTAGGAATAAGGTGAGTGATGGTGGGACATTCATGGGGTGGTTCAGCGAACATTATTTTGGCCATGATCTCAATGAGCTTGCACTTCTCCCATAAATTATTTCACTCATGATTATGTATTGGGACCAATTCTTGGTATTCATTAAGGGAAAATCCACGAAACTCTATCTCCCTTGGAAGATCTGACAAATGTGCTTCAAAGGGTACAATTCTACTAGTAGAGGTCATCACATCCTTTTTCTATGAGATTTGGATGTGTTAAAACCTTATAATTATGCTAACCATTTGACCACTATTCAATGGATATATTACAAATGCTAATGGTACATATTGGTGTTTTAAATCCAATGGGAATTATAAGTCAAAGAAGTGAACTTTCTTTTTATAACCATATTATATAATAATACATTTAATAAAAATTAAAGATGAATTTTAATTATAATTTTTCGGGTTGTTACAATATTCCCCCATAATTACTTTTCCAAAGGGATACATAGAATAGATCATGTACTTGAGATAGGTCCGTTGGGAGTACTAGTTGATAGGCCACTTCTATAATGTGATCAAGGATATTATAAGGGAATATGTACCCCAGACTAAGAATTATATTATTACCAAATATCATCACTTTCATCCATGGAGTTATGCAGAGGAATACCATGTCATAAAAATCAAACTCTAGAAATCATCAATGATTTTCAACATAGCTCTTATGTTGGCCTTTAGTAGCTTAAATGTGTTTCATAATTGTTTTAAACTTCCCCACTATTTCCTCCACCATTTCAAGACCTATTTGTTTTCATTCGCCAAATTCATCACAGAATTCATGTGTTTTATGCCTCTTCCCATAAAGGACTTCTAGAGGGAGCCATTTGGATGCTTGAGTGGATACTATTGTTTAAGAGAACATGACCCGAAGAATATATTGGTCTTAACCTCCTTTGATTTCAATTCATCATTCAATCAACATGTACACATGTGTTTTTATATTCCACTTACATTTTACATCAGTTTGACTGTGATAAGACGTACTGAGGTTCAGGTTAATGTTTATATCATGATGGAGAATTTTCCAAAACATAGAGGTGAATCTTGGATCTTGATCAGAAACAATTGATAGTGCCACTCTATTCAACCCCACCACATCTCATATGTATATCTATACAAGTTAATATAGTGATAAATCCTCTAAAATCACAATAAAAAGGTCATAATTTGTACGATCATCTACAAGAACATAGATATAATTTTTTCCTTTGGATTTCTTTTGAATTATGATGAAAAATTCCATGGTGTTGTTTTCCCATTTCTATGTTGCTATGGGTAATGGTCGCATTATCCCCTTAGGCATCTATCTTTCATCCATCACATTCTGCCATACCAGGAACATTGATGTATATTCAGATTTCTCATTCCTCTTGTCATCCCACCAATAATGCTCTTGGAGTTCTTGAAACATCTTTGTGTTTCCTAAGTGAATGGAGATAGTCGAACTATATGCATCATCCAATAGTTCCTTCATTAACATTAGATTTTATGGAATACATTGTAGCACCTCCATGTTGAGATATATAACTTTTTTATGAATTTTATTTTTTTATTGTTTTTGGGTAATGTTTGGGAGAGTTTGGATTTTTTGGAATTGATTTGAATGTTTTTTAATGGTGCACAATTTGAGCACGGTTAAGAGAAATCGTGAAACAAACCTATGTAACTATATAGATTCGGATAGAGATTTCCACATGGTGGGCACACGGTTTTTCTAACCATGTGGGGTCACCATGTGATGCCCCCTTTGAATAGTAGTAGGATCATGATTAGCACATTGGTTGTCTAACAAGGAGAGCTAACCATTTGTGTAAATTAAATTCGGTTTAAAAATGGGATCCCATGATATTTACCAAAACATGTAATTTTAGCACTAACTCAAACCACACTTATTATTTGTTTATATACAAGTTGATATGGGATCTCCCACTCATTTCGGTGGAGATTAAATGTGGTTTTAAGGTGTTTTGAATGCAATTCTTCTCCCGTAAGTCTCCTCTCTTAGTTCTTTTTTGGTTTTCCTTATATGTATTTTTATCACTCTATCTCGATATTCTAGATCTGCATCCATCAAATCTAAATAATGGATTTTTATTTATTAAAATTATTATAGTTGGGATCTTTGGTGATAGGAAAGTGATCTATGGTGGTTTTGGTGGAGATTACACCTAGATATGTGGTTCAGTTGTGAGTTGGTCGATTTCAGCGAAACCCTATGGTATGTGGATTCTCCCTCAACTCCGTTTTTCTAAAATAGAATCCATTGATTCTATTAGTTTTTTTTTCTAGAATTGGGTTGTGATTATGATTTGTGATTCGTGAGGGGAATTCATTTTGGGATGATTTGCCGATTTTATGGAAAGTGGGATATTATGGTGAAATGTTCTTCATGATGGATTTTAAGATGTAGATTTACAAAATGGTTGGATGGGGTGATTTATGTAAATGTTTTCTGAAAATATTATTCAGTAAAAAAGTTTTTTGTTTTAAGGAACTGTGCCATGGATAATTCCATAAGGGGATTTTTCTGGTTTGGAAATGGTTGTTTTCATAATGTTGTGGCCTTAGCATGCCATATGCTTATTTTTGGGTTATGAATTTCTGTATGTGATTTAATTAGATGTGAAATGGATGGAGAGTTCCACTATAAAAGGGTATGGATAGTGGACAGAAGGGATACCATCATTAATAATTGGTAGAGATGTACCACTAGATTAGTAATGTTGTAAATAGTATTTAAAAGGATGTTCCACAACGATTGTTACACTAGGTTGAGTGTGTGAAGAAATATTTCCATGATTTCATTATGCATGTGGAAGAATAAGTTGAGATTGTTGTGGTAATATGTAATTTGAAAATGGATTATGGATTTTTTGTTATCTTTCCCATGTATTGTATGGATTTGGGTGAAATATGTCTTGGTAAGGGTGTATTTTCCATACTGGAAATTGTTTCACTATTTTATGTTGTATATAAACGACTTTATACAAATGTGATAATAATTATATCCTAGTGGAATGTGTAGGGATGTAATTTGGGGAAAAACTATAGAGTTTTATTACTCACCCACTTCTTTGGAACATGGGTGCTTTTACAGATGTGGTATTCTGTGGAACAAGGAAAGGTAAAACATCTCATTTTTCTAGTAGTGTATCATGATTCTCAGGTAATGTTGTGGTGCTTGGATCGTGGAGCATGGTGTGGAGGTGTGGAGTGTGTCATTGTTTAATTTGGGTCTGGTTGATGATTTATATTCTTGTTAATATGATTTTGGGATATTTTTTATTTAGTTATATTTATTTTTAGTAATTTTTATGTAATACATTTGTATTTTTGTTGTCTCTTAGTAATGTGTTATCATTGTTTACATTGTTGACATTCATTATGTATTTGTGGTCGGTTAGGAATTTTTTGTTTGTTGGTTTTATTGTAAGGAAAAATCATTCTCCAATTTTTCTTGAAGCCCTTGACATTTATTACTAGCCTTTGGCACCTTAGGTTTGTCGCCTAAGGACAAGTACCATCTCACTGCCTTCTCAAGACAATCTGGACGAGGCTAGATAATACATGTTGTATCATTTATTCGGCCCTTTTTAATTTTTTCTCAACCTTGGACTTGTATTTGTAATTGAATCTATGGTCATTACATGAGTCGAGATGGTAGTAATGAGTAGCGTTGTCAGAAATTGAAATCTATGGAATAAAAGGACGTAGCTAACCATTTAATGTTGAACTTCTATATACCATGGAGTTTGGTACATAAGTGTATTGTATAAATTTATAGGAATTGTAAATCACATTTTAATGGATGTATCCTATGAGATAAGCATCAAATTCATGGTAGAAATGAATTCCTACTAGGATTCATATTTCATTAGAATAATTATTTATGTTGTGGTATGGAAATTTGAACATGTGAAAATTAAAGAAATTGTTTTCAAATATGTGCATTGGAATAGTGGATAGTTTTTGGAGTTTCAAAATGGGTCAATTTTCAATACATGGTGGATTTTAAGAAATCATGAAACATATGAGATTTGAATTGTGGAAATCATAGTGGTGATTGTTTCAATGTAATTGAATTTGAAATTGTAAGACATTCCTTGCTATTTATGTGAGACTTGTGGTTGTTTTTTGTTAATAAAAAAGGAATCGGGTTGAAGACATAGTGACCAACCATTGTAGGCAGCTTAAAATGTCATTTCACCTATGCCCTAGGTGAACCAGCATCTAGTGCCGAGTATTGTGAATGATTTAAAAGCTATGTAAAGTGGGAATAAAGTGGATGATCCAACAAATGTGGATCACTTTGTTCAATTACAAATGTAGAATCAACAAATTGTTAGGGGTGATTCAGAATCGTAAAAGGAAGAGTCATGGTTGAATAGAATAAATAGGATATTTTAATTCCTCATAAAACTAGTAGACCTGAAATTGAATATAACACAGTACATCTTGGAATATCTTTCCCATTAGATGTGGGAGATGTAAGTCCAAGCTAGACCGGACCATGGTATAACATAGGAGGGTATTAAGGAGTTGTTTAAAAAACAATTCCACCCTCATATATTCAGAACACATTGCACAACATATTCCTTTCTTTTAAATAATAAAACCACTCTGTTAGATAATATTTATCAATGTTTATGAATTTAGTGCAGTTTTCGCCCAAGGTGGAGAGTAGTACATCATTCAAAGAACATATTTTTGATGTTGGGATGAAGTAGTAAATTCATTCTAAAATAGTTGTGTTATGAATCAATGAATATATATAAATGTACATTGATAAATAGTGGTTTAATGGGATATCATAAGGTCTACAGGTGGGGGGTATTGGTAACCAAAGGAAATAGGGAGAACTCTAAAGCTAGGATCAAGAATAACGGGGACACTTATTTCAAGTGCGGGAGAATTTCTCAGAATCTGATGACATGATCATTGAATCTACCTCCAAAGATTATTATAAAGTTATGGTGTTTTAGTGCGGTTCTATAGAACACATCATGTAGGATTGTACTACACAGTCTTGATCATGTCATAACTGTAAGAATATGGGTGAATATTCAACATTATTATCATAATGATTTAAGGTATGGTGTTTTTGAAAATCTTCATGGGCCGCATGCATCATATTCCTTAACAGGATGGGGGAAAACACCACTCTTTAGTATAGAAAAGTTAGTCAAGGTAATTCCAAATACACCACAACTGCTAATTAGCGAAATAAAGGGAAGAGTGTTGAAATCATGTAGTTATTTATAGCTTATCAGATTATATTGGATGATCCGTCAAGAGTATCCATGGTGAGAGGTATAATTATTTTAAATTATACCTAGATGAAAGAATTTTTTGATACAGATGATTCATATTCATTTATTACTTCTTGTGATGGTATTTTATGGGTTTAATTGTGGGAATGATTCCTTTTATTTTAAATCATCAAACACTTTTAGGTTAAATAGAGTTTCAATCCATCCTGTGTATATAATTACATATTATTTTTGATGGGGTTGTGTTGATGTGGGATTTCATAGTGCTTGAGATGTATTCTTAGGATATAATCATGTGAATGGATTTGATGGAAATTTTTAAGGCCCACATCGACTCTTATTCATGAGTTATTAGTTTCATGGTGGATGATGGAATCCAACATCTCTTTAGAGGAGAGAAGAATGAAATTTTGGGTGAAATGGTTTTAATGGAACTAGTAGTTGGTATGATCATATATCAGTTACTGACATTTTCAATTGTATTAATGGAAGGAGTTAAATATTGTATTTTTTATAGATTTATAATCATGTTCGGGAAGCCTTTCCTAATGAATTATTAGTGTTTATACAAATGAGACGAGTGGAGTTTATGATAGATCCAATTTTGGGGAGTAGTTCAATCTCACTTATGTATTACTAGATGCCACCAATAGAATTGATGGAATTGGAAGTGCAGTTCTGGGAGGTAGTAAACAAAATAATAATCCAACCTAAAAATTTCTAGGGGAAGTGCTGGTTTCCATTATTAAAATGATGTATGGAACTATGCAGCTCTTTGTTTATTATCATATTCTTGACCAGGTTATGATCGAGAACCAATATCCTCTTCCATGCATTGATGATTTGTTCGATCAATTGAGGTGAGCTCGGCGGTTGTACAAGATAGACTTATGATTATGAAATCATTAATTGTGGATGAAGAATGAGGATATTCCAAAAATAGACATTATAAGTAGATATGTCCATTATGAGTATGGGGTTACAAAATTTTGTTCAGATGAATGAACCATCAGTTATTATAGCGTTGGTGAATCAGATATTTCAAAAATATCTGGATTCATTTATAGTGGTATTTTTTGATGATATATTGGTGTATTCTAGGATAAGGATATAGCATGAGCATCACATAGAGATAATACTGGGGATCTTGACAGATCATCTATTATATTCCAAATTATCAAATTTTGGTTTTTGGGTAGAAGATTTTCATTTTCATGGAAATGTTATTTCTGAGAAAGTTGTTTCAATTGATTTTAAAAATATAAAGTATGTTGTATCGTGCAAACCACATAAGAATGTCTTATAATTACAGTGCTTCCTTGGTCTATCTTGGTAATATTAGTGTTTTCTTCATGACTTCACATGATTAACATCACTGATGACAGCTTTGATTAGTGATAATGTTCCACTTCAATGGAATGAGTAGTGTTATAAATCCTTTCAAGAGTATAAGGGTCGCCTTACAATAATAAAAATTTTAGTTTTTCCATAAATAGGTTAATAGTTTAGGGTGTATTGTAACACATCAAGATCATGGTTAGGATATTTTTTTCAAAAAAGTGGATCATGGGGTTTTGTATGGCTCAATGATGTTGAGGTTGCATGAGTGCAACTACCCAACACATGATTTGGTGTTTACAGAAGGGGTTCATGCTTTCAAAATGTGGTGTTATTATCTCTTCAGTGAGAAATTCACGGTTTTTATCAATCATAAGAGCATAAACCATATTTCAACACAAAGAGAGTTGAACTTGAAGAAATAGATAATGATAGAGTATCTATAGATGTATAACATTAACTTAAGGTACACACCATGTAATGGAAATTCAGTAGTGTATTCATTAATTAGGAATTAATATGCTCATGTGGTGAAACCAAAATCAGATCATTGGTAGTTGATCTTGTTTAGAGCTGATATGCAGTAGGAATGTTAAGAATGGGGTGATAGAGAGGATTAATTTCCAGTCTCACTGAGTACTGACTTGGTTGGATTGATTAAATTGGCGTAGATGTTTGATTCTGAATGTATGGTTTTGAGGTCAAAACTCAATGGTGGGGAGACCATTGAGGGATTGGAATTGAATTGGTATTCAGTTTTGTTTTTTCATAAATTGAAGGTTATATCGGTGGCTTTTAAAGAAAATATTAATAGGGATTATCATCATTCTAGATGTTCTTTCCATCCTAAAATTCAGAAATTGTATAAGGTGTTGAAAGCATAGTTATGGTGGGATTGTCTCTATAGGAATGTTGAAGATTTTTTTGGAGATGTTTTACTTGTCAACAAGTCAAGGAAGAGAATCAAAGCCTAGAATATATGTTGAAAACATAACATATCCCAATCTAGAGGTGTGAATATATAGTGATGTATTTTGTTTAGGTCTCCCAAGAATGCTAATAAATCATGATTCCATATATGTCATAGTGGATCAACTCGAAAAGTTGGCCCAGTTCAACCCAAATCACGAATATCATATGGTGGAGGATCTATCCTAAACCTATATATGTGAGGTGGTAAATATGCATCTTTTTTCTATTTTGATTATATAAAATAGAGATATGATGTTAAATTCTCATTTTTGCAAATCCTTACTGCAATCCCTAGGGACAGAGTTGAAAAAGAGTATAGTGTACCATCCACATAAGGATAGGAAATATAAGAGGACAGTAAATACATTAGAATATATGTTATGGGCTTGTGTAATGGATTTTGGTGGCTCATGGGAGGATCACATTAAATTTTTGTAGTTCTCTTCTAATAACCGTTATCAGGCCTTGTTACATTAGGTACCATTTGAAGCACTATATGTGCATCTGTGACATTATCCACTTTTTTTGGTGCAAATGTATGAGACATTGAAGTTTAGACCAAAAAATATCTATGAGATTATGGATAAGATCAAGTGGATGAAGAAGAAAATGGAGATAGCTCAGAGTCATCAAAAATATTATGCAGGCCTACTTTGATGATTGTTGACAATCAAGCTGGGTGATCATGTGTTCTTGAGAATATCTCCTAGGATTGGATGTCATCGGTTTGGAATGTAGGGTATGTTATGTCCAATGTATATTTGTACTATTGAGATAGTTGAGAGGGTTTGAGATGTCGCTTATAATTTGTCTTTTCCACCAAATTTTAGTATGGTTCACAATGTGTTTCATGTTTCTCAATTGAAGAAGTATCAGCCAACTCATAACCATGTGATTCGATAAGATCCTGGTGAGCATGATCCAGATGCTTCATCGGTGAATGTGATTTTTAATATTATGGATATGAAAGAGAAATTATTTCATGGAAAAATCATTAGTCATGTTCAGGTAATGTGGTGGGATGTTTAGATTTAGGCGGAGACTTGGGAACGGGAGAAATATATGGCTGAGTAATAGACTAATATCTTTCGGGAAACCAATGGTTAACTCATTTTGGAGAACATAAAGTCCAATGGTGGGGAGAATTTAGCACCCTCAGTTTTAGGTATGTATCCCTTTATAATCCATTTTTTGTGTTTAATGTTTTTGGGTAATTTTTTGGAGATTTTGGAATAGTTTTTTAAATTATTGGAAGCATTTAGAGGGTGTACAATTTGATCTCGGTTATAGGAAAATGTGAAACAAACCCCGGTAACGGTGAAGATTGGGATAGAGATATTCATACGGTTAGCTTATGTTTTATCAAATTATAAGGAGTCACCATTTGAGGCCCAATTCAGACTATAGTAGTTTAGTGGTACCACACTATTTTTCATACCGTGTGATCTAACCATGCGTGAAAATAAAATTTGGGTTTTAAAAAAATTGGATCACTTGGGATTTTCCGAAAACACTTCATTTCTTCCCCAACTCTATCCCCACGTAGGTTTTTTGGTTCTCAATGATTAGAGGGTCTCTCCCACTCATTCTGGAGGATATTTGAATGGTTTTCAAGGTGCAATGAAGGCGATTTTTCTCTAGTAAGTCGCATCTCTTGGTTTATTCTTGTTTTTCCATAGATCAATTTCTCATTCTATCTCTATGGATTTTTTTCACATACATATGTATAATGTAGAACCATATTTTTGGTTCCCTAAAATTATGATAGATATTCTTTTTTATGAAATTCAACTGATCTAATGCAATTTTGGTGGAGGTTAATCTCAGATTTGTGGTGCCGTTGTGAATTGGTTGATTTACCAAAAACACTAAGGTATGTGGCTTCTCTATCAACTCCATTTTTTCTAAATTTACAATCCGAGTCTTCAATTAGTTGGGTTTTCACGAATTTGGTTGTTATTATGATCTATGAATCTTGATGGAAACTTATTTTGTGGTGGTTTATATATTGTATAGAAAATATGATATTGCGGTGAAATATTCTTAATGATAGATTTGAAGATTTGTATTTTAAAATTGGTTACTTTTGATGATTTATGGAAATGATATTTGAAAATGGTTTTCAATAAAAGGTTTTTTTATTGGAAGGTAATGTTCCATGGATATTGTTCTATGGGATTTTTTTGGGTTGGAAATGGTTGTTTTCATAATGTTGTCTCCTTGGTGTTCCATATTCTTGTTTGTTTGTTAAGAATTTATGCTAGTGATTGGAATGGAAGTACAGTGGGAAGGTTATACCACTATAAAAAGGGAATGGATAGTGGAATTAAGGGCCACCATTAGGGTTATGTGGTTTCAAATTTCCACTATATTGGGAAAGTAGTAAACATGCTTGGACAAGAAGATCCACCGAAATTGTTACATAGGATTGAGTGTGTGAATATTTTAAGGATATATTTTGATTATGCATGTGGATAATCAAGATGAACTTGTTTTACTAATATTTTTTTGATATAATTTATTAAGGAATAATTTTTCTATTTCCCATCTATTGTATGGATTTGGGTGAAAATGGCTTGGTAAGGGTGTTCTTGGCTTGCGGGAAATTGGTTCACTACTTGATGTTTTATATAAAATAATTTATATAAATGTTCTAAAGGTTATATCCAACTGGTGTGTGTGGGGAATTCATTTGGGTAAAACCTACAGAGTATTATTAGTCACCCCTAATCTACCATGTGGGTGCTTTTTTAGATGTTGTATTATAAGATACATGCGAAGGAAAAGTATCTCATTTTTCTAGCAGTTCATTGTGAATGTTGGGTGGTATTGTGGTGCATGGATAATGGAGATTGGTATGGAGTTGTGGAGTGTGTAATTGTATCCTTTGGGTCTTTTTTATGATTATTCTTATTTTTACTCAGATTTTTGTATTTTTGGGATTTAGTTGAATTGGTTTTTGGGAATTATTTTGGAATATTTTTGTTGCTTTGTTGTCTCTTGGTAATGTGTTATCACTGTTTACTTTTTTGACATGCATAATTTAGTTGTGGTTGGTTAGGTCTTGATTGGTTGGTTAGTTTTATTCTAAGGGATCTCCATTCACCAATTTACGTTGAAGCCCTTGACTTTTATTTCTATCCTTTGGCACCTTAGGAACATTGCCTAATGTCCAATAACATCTCACTTCCTGCTCAAGCCAATGAGGAAGGGGGAAGAAATTTCACGCATATTCTTGACCCAAATCTAATAATTCATTCTCCATTAACATTGAACTCTATAGATTCCCATTTTATTATTGTTTCCACTTTCTTTTGAATTCCCACATCATATTTTTTTCATCCATAAATTTTTTAAGAAGAAATTGTTTGGAAATAATTTGTGAAATGATTGATGATGTTCCTTCCTTTATAGTTTATATGTCCATTATCTTCAATTAAAAGATGATTGGATCCTTATAAATTATCAGCAATGATAGTGTTTATGGATATTGTCTAATTAGGTAATCCCCCACTCTATTCTCTTTACCATGATGGTAGTGAATTGAGTAGTAATAGTCCTTGATAATTTATTACCTTTTTCCCAGTGTATATTAATTTCTTTGAATTTGAATATATATTTTAGGCACTTATGATCAGTATATGTCTCACACTCCTAGTAGAGATAATTTCATCTAATTTTTAGTGAAAATATCATAGCCTCCACCTCCATACCATGTGTGGAATAGTTTTTCTAACGAACATTCAACTACCATGATGTGTAGGGAATGACCTTTTCATTCTACATTAACACACAACCCAATCCCTTCTTCGAAGAATCATTGAAAAATAAGAAAAGTTATCCACATTTGGGTAGTGTGAGTATATGGGAAGTTATAATCCTCTTTTTCAAATCCTTGAACCTTTATTAACATTCATCAGTCAAGGAAATATTTACTCCCTTCAGAGTTATCTTGGTAATAGTGTTTGACCATCACAAGAAATTTCTCACAAATCAGCGATAATACCTAGCTAAACCAAGAAAACTATAGGCATATATTATATATATTAGCCTCATCCATTAATAAATTTCTTTTACTTTTAAGGATCCATAAATATCTTATTACATGTGATGATATTCCCAAATAATGAGACTTAATTTAACTCGAACTCACAATTTCTATACATGGAATAATGTTTCTCCTTTCGTAAGGACATTAGTACATTTTTCATGTGATTCTCATTCTCCTCCATTATTGTGGAGTATATTTGGATATAATATGTAAGGAATAAAAAATATTTCTCAAGGTAATATATAAGTAATATATTCATTAAATTCATGAATATTTGTGGAGAATTGGTGATTTGGAATGGAATCACTATGGATTCTTAGTTCTTGTACCTTGTACAAAATGTTTTTTTGGGGATATCATCATTATTCACCCTCACATGATAATATCATGACCGTAGATCCACCTTTTAGAATTATTTTTCTCCACATAGTTTATTAAACAAGTCATAAATCCATGGAAGATGATACTTTTTATTTATCATGATCATATTGAGCTCAGAATAATCAATGGAAAGGAGCATTTACCAATCATTAATCATGACAAAGAGGATTGGTGCACTCCTTGGTAAAGAACATGGGAATATAAACCCTTTATCCAGATTATCCAACAGTTGTTTCTTTAGCTCCTCATGTTCCAGAATAACCATCCAATATAGAGTCCAGGATAATTTATATTTTCTAGGTATAATCTCAATGTAAAATTCAATATCCCTTCTAGGAGGAAGATAAGAAAATTCTTCAGTAAACTCCTTAGTGTACTTCCTCATAATAGACATGTCTTCAAGGGAGATCCTTTCCTTAGACCTAATAATTTGATCTACCTATGATTTCTTCTTGTTTAAAAACATCCATTCTTGAGATTTGGGTGTTATGTAAGATTCATACACCTATATTCACATGTAGAGAATCAGTGTTTGATACATCATAAATATTGTGATTTCTTTCTCAGTATAATTTTTGTTGGGCATATATAATCAATGTCATTAAATGCCCATAATTACATCAAATTCAACCAAAAGAAGAAGTAAAATCAACACAAGGAAGGTAATACACAAATTTTGATTGGTTATACATTATGTACATGGGACACAATAATTTCCCCATTTTCCATTTTAACTAACATCTCTACTACCATGATTTTGGGTGGTGTTTGATTAGTTCTTCTAAATTTTTGGGATATAAAGGAATTACTAGAACCATAATAAAAATGTATGTATTATATTATTAAATGAATTAATATTATACATATCACCACTTCATTTTTAGGATTTACATCAGTATTAGTAATGGAAAACGATTTCTCTTGCTACCTTGGAGGTTGTTGGTTTCCTTCAAAAAACCATGTCTTATGGAATTGGTTTGTAATGTGCCTTGGTTCCTCACAAATATTAAAATTAACAATGAATTGAGGGTTGAATATAGCATTTCATTACTCGGTATCATTATTTGGATTCTCCTATTAAAAAATTATTAGATATGTGTCCTTACATTCCCTACATAAAACATATCTATGTACCCCTTAGGCAATTTATAAGGTGATTCTTTCCTTGCCTTGGACAAGTGGGATGATAACATTTCTTACCACCATTATATTTTTCCAAAATACCTCTAGAATTAATCTCCAATTTCTAATTCTTATCCCCATATTACCCTTGGGATTCCATATTCTATATTTTCAATTTGAGGGCACATCAAATAATTTCATTTTAGATATCAATGCCACAAATTGCTAGGGATTTTCTTAGACTGGATATTATTCCACCAAAGAAGTGTTGAAACATGAAATTGAGGGTAACAACAAATAAGGAGTTGTATCATTCAGTTATTGTGAAGTGTGACTTATACCCCTTAATAGATTCTTTATCTTTTTTCTTGAGCGTAAGTAAATATCTTCCTATTTTATATGCGAGAGTGTGAAGAAAATATTTCTCAATTTTTTTTGGAATTACATCTACTACATTGCTTTGATATCTTCAAAGGGATTCATATTCATGATGAATTTCAACCAATGATCATATTCAACCTCCCTATTATTGAAAATCAGTAGAACATTCCCTTAATCATAACATTTAAAGATGGATCAGATCATTTCATTGGAGTTATTCCATAATTACAAGATTAATTGATTATACGATCCATTGAAATTGGGATTCCATTATCACATGAAGCTATCGATTATATGTTATTGTCTCTTAGGGGATACTCGGTCCTACTCCTGATCAATGATCTTATTTATAACCTGAGTTAGCTAAGATAGTATCATTAAAATGTTTGTGATTCCTACACCCATCTAATTTGGTTTCTCATTAGGGAGTCTTTATATTTCTCTTCACATTGATTGTTTACCCTATTTATCTTATTTATAGAAATTTTATTGAATAAAAGTAATATTATGTATGAGTATCTAAAAATATTAGCCACATAATGGAGAATCTAATGACAATAAAGATATAACATAGAAATTAAATTTATTTCCATAACATTTGAATTTTTAGGTTTCAATATATGCTATCCATGATATATTTCATAACAGATATTCTTTTTGTTATTTTATAACACTTAAAAATGGTTGAAAATGTGATTATTAATTTGATAAATCATATACCTAGGGATTTCCAAACTAAGTGCACAGTAAGGACCATTATTGGGTATTAGGTTATCCCAAGTTAGGCCTGGAACTCCATGTCAGAGTTGTTATTCCTAGACACAACTTTACCCGAACCATTTTCACATGTGGTATCCCGATATGTATTTAATTTCCTGATAAAACACATACTATATACTAAAAAAAATTAGGTTTGTTTTCTTGTACTTAGTCTTATCCCTAAGGTTTTATCTTGAGTTTTTTAATCCTAATCCAAGAGATAATTAAATTTTTTCACTATACCAACTATAACAACTCCTCGCATTATTTCACATTAATACGTGACTTATTACATGAGAAATCATATAATACAACACGAATCATAGATATTTCATGAGTAATTTGGAATTTGGTATATTATAATACAATATAAAAATGGGAATAAAATATATTTATTGGAAACATTCTTCAACATTCTCAAAATACTCTTTCAAACATTAAAATTCATGATACATCAAGTGGAAAACATAAGAAAGGGGTGACTTATAAAGGATAGTATGTTAAAAAAAAGTAATAACATGAATAAAACAATACATTTAAGAATGTAGGAATCAATGGGACATAAAAGGAACATATATAATTAGGAATGATATAGTATTAAAATATTTACATGGGAAATGTGGCGACAACTCAAAACACTGAATCATACACATAGGTCAAGGATAAACCACCAAGACATTATGGTGGTAAAATTACTATAAAGGAATCAGGTACACCCATATCCAAAAATTAAATATCATGATACTAAACAATACCCAATTCATTTGAGTTCTATTTGGGAACACCTGTCAGAATCATTTTATTATCAAGCTTAAGTGTTCCACAGAGACCATACGACATAGACTCATTCATTATCATGATTTATTAAAATATCATCGAATGTTGAATAAATAAACTTTATTCCCATATAAATAATTATATTTTCATAATGTTCAATACTCTTAATTGAATAATGGGTATGGTATTCACTACACAATTTTTTCAAATGGAAAATTGTTGTGACATTTCAATAGCAAAACGATGTAAAATGAAAATTTATAAAAATGGTTTATGAGAGAGAAATGGATCTATAATTAATTTTAAATAAATTAGGATGTGATATAGAAAGAAACAATTATAACAACAGTGAAAATTTGTAAATATAAGGCTTAAGTTAATGAAGAAACATTTATAGATAAAATAATCCTTACGTCATTTCACCATGATAAACGATGTACAAAATAGATCACATGAGGATTAATGAGAAAGAAAGGAATATATAATCATTTATTCCTAAAATATAATGTATGTTGAATATCTAATATCATATCCCATCATAACCTAATTAAAATTAAAATACATTACTTAAAAGGAGTGATTGATAAAAGTGGAGAGTGGAAGATACCTTATGGAATTTCTGTATAATAATAGCTTAGGTAGGGGTATAAATGAGAGTGTTTAAATAATACATAATTAAAATAAAATAAATTACATATTATGTTAATTATTATAATGGAATTAAATTATATCAAATTGAAATTAAGTTGACTAATTTCAAAGAATGTGATTGAATTGAATGGAGGAGGGAAAGGTGAAATTCCATTAACTAGGTGTGAGGTTCCAAAATCATGGGACGAGATGAATGTAAGTTTATGAGGCATTTAGGACTTTAGGTAGTTATTTGTAGAGTAATTTTGTGTTCTAAATAGTTTTAGGGAAGATAAATTGTATCTTTAGTTGGTTAATATAGGAACGTAGTGGGATTTCAATTTTATTTTGGTATTGGAATCTATAAAATAAAATATTCCAAAACACAAACAATAACTTGGTTTTTTCAAATGGTTTATTCCAAATGGGAGTGGATTAAATTATTTTATAAGGAAAAGTTCTAGAAATATTAAAATATTACTCTTTGGTGATGTGGATTTGAGTTACACTCTTAAAGTATTGAATTTTAAATATTAAAATATTTTATATGTCTTAGAGGATTCATAATTGATTTACTGGATGAGGACATTTCTTTCTCTATGAAAATTTGATTTTTAAAACCCAATATTTATACTAATCATGTGATCAATTTTCAGTGGATATACTATTAATAATATTGATACATAATGGAATTTTAAATCAAATGGGAATTATAAGTCAAAATAAGTGCATGTTTTTTTATAACTATATTATAGAATAATAAATTTAATAAAAATATGTTTGAAATTTTATTAATAATATTTTGGGTCATTATATGTTCAAAATAATTTGGTGTTTCTTAAAATGGGTTTGGATAATTTCATAGACACTCTATTTTTTTCAAAGGATGTGGACACATCCATGGGTACATGGGGTGTATACATGGATTGATGTAAAAATGACGATGACACTTAATTGTGATCCCATTTTCCCTCAAAGTGTCACATCGGTTTCAAAATGGTGTGTTGGGTACCTTTATGAATTTAAAAGTCGCTTAAAATCTGTTCTTTATTGTTGGACCATTTGGAAATTGAGTCATGTTTTGGAGAATTATTGGTATAAAGTCCCATAAGGAAAATTTCATAATGATGGATGTTTTACTCTAGTCTGGGAATGGTTTTGTAAAAGTATTTCAATTTGAATTTTGATATTCCCATTTAGATTTGTAAAAATGAAATCGATGCTTTAGGTAAATTTGTAAATAGTTTGGATCATTTTTAAAATTTACTAGAATGGAAACTGTTGCAGGCCTGGTTGGATAAATATAATTTTCTAGAAAAGAGTTTTTGTTTTGGAAGAACAGATTCACGATTGGAATGTTAACATGTTTTGAGAAATGGTTTGAAATCTTGTGTTATATGATGACCTAATTGGTGATTATGTATGGCTAATTGATGAACGTAAACACCTATAGAGGATTTCCCAATGTTTTTTATCCCATGTGTGATATCAGTGTTTTTGGTAGGCAAGTAAGGTGGAGGTTGGTAAACTGAGTCACACGTTCGAGGGCCTCTAACGTGCATAGTTCACAAATACCATGGGTTTCTCAGGCATCTTTTTGAGGGTTGAGTAAAAATTTCATGTCAACCTCAATTAGACTGGGTGGTATCCATATAATTTTTTAAAGGCCATGTGGGTTGTTCCAATAGATTGGTGGTTAGAATGACTAGTTGGTATGATTTATGTCAGGATTCTCATCCATGATTGATATTCTAGAAAAGTGTCTTCACACATAGTAAACTAGTCATCCAACACATTGAGGTTTTTATAGCGGGCTTATCTCTTATATACGATATACAATGAAAATGACCTGATGTATGATAAACCAATAGTTTTTTATATAATAGATTCTTGTTGTGTTTTATATTTCTATTTCATTGGAAAAATTACATATATTTCTATCCCTCATTTGTTGAGTAGAATTTCATGATAAGAACTAGACAGTCTGTATTTTTGATAATATGAGGGGGATTTCGTGAATAAATATCAGCATGATGGTTTATTTGGGGGGGGGGGGGGTTCATTTACATTCTCAATCACTCGTATCAGGTTAACCATTTTTATTTAGTCTTACCTATAAACCCCAAATGGTTCCCACATCCATATCTAGGTACAAATATTCTTTCTAATGGAAGATGTTCTGTTGGTGTTTCAGACCCAACGATGCATAATAACACATATTTCAATAGAGGATAATAGGTCAGTCTCATATCCCCATTTTTGGGGAATTGTTTCCTACTTTTAGACTCTCTTATATTTTTAATATATTTTCATTAGTCTCTACTTAATAATGATACTTGATCGATTATCCTAATATAATGATCATATGTTAACCCCTTTTTGATTAGGGAATGGGGATCTTGTATGTTAATCCATCCATATATATCTGCGGTTCTTCATCTGATTCCCTATAATTAGTATCTTCCAAAGTGTTAAAGTATAATAACAATGAACATAAAAATTTTATTCCACCAAATGAGTTAGTTAATATTTCAAGGAGGGTATTGAGACATTATTAGGCATCTTAATTATCCTTGTTATAACATGAATCAAAACCTATGTATCTCGTTAAACCCATTTAGTTTAACATTGTACCAAAAGGAAATATGTTTGGGTTCCTAAGAACTGGTTATTCAAGCATGAGTATTGATCAGATTTCTAATAAGTCCTTATCACGTAATGAATTAGAGTTTTCCTAATTATTTTGGTTTCTCATTCCACTCACAGATGATGAGGAATGGTTAGCCTATGTGAAGTATTGGGTCTATATATTAGAAAATTCGGAGACATGGAATGAATTACTATGATGTAGATTCCCATTTGAGTTTCGTACCATGACATTGGAAGGATTCATATGTATCATAGTTATGGAATGAATTTGAGTCCGCATAGTTCATCTAATTTATCTATCCACTAACAGATGAGTTGGAATGGTCATCCCATGGGAATGATGTATGCCGATGGATGAAATGTCAGAGACAAGAAGAGACTTAAACTAATGTGGATGAAAATATATGTTTAGTTTTGGGTCATTGGAAGGTTTCCTACATATCATGGTTATGGAATTAATTAGTGTCCTCATAGTTCAATTGGTTTCTCATTCTGCTAATAAATGAGGTTGAATGATCATCCCATGGGAATGATTGGGTCCTAATTTTTGAAATATGAATGAAATTTAGGGACTTAAACTGATATTGATTCCCAATTAAGTTTGGGATTATGTATTAGGAAGGTGTCCTATGTATCCTTCTTATGATCAGAATTAGAGACCTCATATATTAATTTATTTCTTAGTGTACAGATGGCTGAGTTGGAATAGTCAGCCCATGAGAATGACTAGGTTCCAATGGTTGAAATTTCATACGGATGGTGGGACATAAACTATAATGTATTTTCATTTTATTTTGGTCTTAGGTGTTTGGGAAGGCATACTAGGTATCGTTTTCATGGAAGGATTAAGATTTATTATGTTTTAATTGGGTTCTCATAAAACTGACAGATGAGGTAGAATGATCAGCACATGGTAATGATTAAGTCTGGATGGTTGAAATGTCAGAGACATGGTGGGACATACACTGATGTGGATTCCTATATGAGCATAGTCCTAGTCCATAGGAAATATTCCTACAAATCATTGTTATGTAATGAATTATATTCATTCTAGTTCATCTGATCGAAGAATATACACTGACAGTTACCTTTTCTTGCTAGCATGACATGGCTTCATGCTAAGCTTGCGTGGGAGGCCTTGGATGGTCAGTCTCTCTGGGGCAGAATAATGCAGAACTTATATGGCAGGAATGTGAATGTTCAGAGGAACCGACCTTATAGAATATGGAACCTGACTTCCTCATACTTGGAGGTTTTGCAACATCACTCTCGATGGATCGTGGGAAGTGGTAATATCAACTTTTGGGAGCAAGACTGGGGGGTGGGCAGGCTATGGTTTTTGGGCTACCCCATGCCTAATATATCATTCAAGGAGGATAGCAGTCATCCTCGGTTTATTCAGGCCATCCTTGATGAGATCCAAATGGAGATTTTCAATACCATAGTGGCTAGTGACTAACATGATAGGATTATCTTCACTAGTTCTACGTCAGGTGATTTATATATCAAAGATTATCCTTGGGTGACGAGGGACATGTCGGTAGATGTCCAATGGGGGGAGGCTCTGTGGTGCAAGGAGATTATTTCCAAATTTAATTTTCTACAATGGAGAGTACGGAATAAGGTGATGCCCACAGATGAAAACCTGCAACGTATGAGAGTTAATTTGGCCTCAAGATGTTGGTGCTAGAAGTCCTTCAACCAAGAGTCAGTGGGGAACCTCTTCTATGATGGTGAATGGGCCAGAAAGATCTGGTAGACTTTCGAGGCCTTCTTCCAGTGGGATTGATATGATGGGTCTCATGGTAATTTCCTTAGTGCATGGTTTAGAGGCGGTGGTAATCACAAGGCCAAGAGAAAAGCCAGGATAATCATTCTACTTGTAGGGTGCTGGACAATTTGGAAGGAAATAAATGACAGCCTCCACAACACTACTGTTTTTTCCCAGGTAAGCATCATTTTTAAAATGAAAAACCATTTTCTGGATCTGATCAGGTTGTGTCCTGAATGTCACTGTGTGCCGTATGTGAGCTCCATCTGCTCCGATCTCTCCACCACTCAACAGGCAGCCAATGCAGGTCAGGGAAGATGGGTCTGATGGAATCCTCCGAGCCAGGGGATCCAGCTTAACACTGATGGTTCGCGGATCGAGGGGGAGATACAGGGGGGTCAGAGTTATGAGGGCTATTCTTGCAGCGTTCGCAGGCGAGTTGGGGAGAGGCTATTCCCTACAGGATGATGCCCATGCACTGGAATCAAGGTTGGGAATGTACAAACAAAGGAAGATTCCTTTGGCATGGGTGGAGACAGACTCCATGCTCTTATGTAATGCGATGATGGGAAAAGGGAGGGTTCCGTGGAATATTTCTTTCACTTTTAAGAGATGTAAATCACTCATGGGGACTAACATGGAGATCTCTCACACATGGAGGGAGGGCAATATGGTAGCTGATTTTTTGGTGTCTGTGATAACTCCAACATGCAATATGATTTCTTTCTTTAACTAGGGGTCTTTTCCTAGTGAGGGGACGATGTTTGTTGTCACAGATACTTTGGGCTTGCAGTACTTTCTTCCCCTATAATGATTTTTGAATTTTTGTTTTTCCAAATCAATAAAAATGTTAATTTTCAGTCAGTAGTAAATATGTACTAGGTCAATATTTTCAATGTTTGATATGGATATTGGGCCATATTAAGTCATACTAACGTATCCTTTTAAAAGATGGAATCTGAGTTTTCATAACTTATTTGAGCTGGTATTAAACCCAAACATTAACATTATAATTAGGACATATAATATTTTGTTGATGGTCAATTATTTCACACTAAGGATGACAACAGTTTATAAATTCCTAGAATTCCCTTTGACATGGCATACTTTTCTGCCTATCATGTGTTTGATTGTCTAACAGACATGCCTTGATTCTCTTCTGGACATGTTAGAGGATGTATGCCTGAAATTTGTCAAGAAAATAAGATGATATGGTTGAGTGGTCTATGGGGTATCGCATATCCTAGAAGGAATGTATCTCGGATATCACATGATCAAGATTAACTTGTTTTGAGGACATCACAAGACCCACACAACTTGTCCTGGAAGACCTCGCATGACACTAGCTGGAATGCATAGAGGGTGTTAGATGATCTAGATGACTCACCATAATGTAATATAAAGGGTTGGATGGAACACATGGATGGTGTAATGAAATAAAATGTTACATGTCTTAGAAGGTGATTCATGATCCATGATGGCTTTTTAGAGGTCACCGTGATCCCTGGCTGGTGTTCTGAGAGGGCATCACAAGAGCCAGTCAAAATGCTATGGTTTTATGAAGAGACTCAACTAACATGTGTTGGTGATGTTATTAGAGTAGCGTGGCATGTATTAAGGAATTTAGTAGGTTTTTATAATAAGTCCAGATGTATTCTTAAGTCTAATATGGAATTCCCATGGGGATTCATGCGACATTCATTGACATGTACCGATGTAATTTGTGTGATCCAAATAGTATTCCTAGAGAAAACTATGATATTTGGGTTACATTTC
The DNA here is from genome assembly GCA_963277665.1 of Viscum album. Lineage (NCBI taxonomy): Eukaryota > Viridiplantae > Streptophyta > Magnoliopsida > Santalales > Viscaceae > Viscum > Viscum album. The sequence continues at coordinate 63,243,047 of OY728151.1, read as the reverse complement.
TGGGTTCTATCACATGTCCTAGGTGGTTTATGTGATGAATATAAGGATCAACATAATGACCTTTTCCCTTATTATTTTTTCCATCCATTTATTGTGTGAGTCTTAGATTAGTTCAGTGTTAGCATGTTTTATGTTTTTCTTGATCTAGATGATATGGAGGATGTTCTTCAAGTGTCTTTAAAAAAGTACTTAATGGAATCTATAAGTGATAACTCATGGTTCATTATTCATGTTTCATGATCACATAGATTGTTCCCAAGATATTAATAGACAGGAATAATTTTTTCTCCAAAGATTGTCCTCTTATAGAAATCCACTCTGATGGTTGGGTGCATCAATATGTCTTGAGGAAAGAAGGAAAAAATCTTACTTGAGGATGTGGTGGGGTATTTATATGAATTTCCACCAAGATTTGTCTTCTATTTTTATGGCATTCATCTAATGACTCCAGTATAGAGTCTGTAGGAGTGTCTCAATGTATAGTGTATTCACTAGGTCCTTCCATAAACCACTCATAGGGTGTCACATGACTTTCAGTGACCCTAACAACATCCCATAAATGCCTCATATAACAAATTATTTCCAATTATATGGTTCCTCTTTTATAATGGGGACATGCTGTGTGAATTTAATATTTGAGATTAGGGTGGCTGCAAAATGTCATTCTCATGATCTTTTGCGAGATTTTTTTTGGCACATTGTTTGACACAAGGATGAATTTTTCAAGGTCATTCACAAAATCCAAATTTTTTGTTATATTATCTTTTAAGACCATGCTACATGTATCCTAGGATTTTCACATGAGTTTTTTTGACAATAAGAGACTCCTGATTCCCCCTTGTTTTATTTCCTTTACATTATTTTACAATGGTTGTAGAGTTTGTGAGGTTGTTTGGGTGTTTTTTAGAAAGCTCAATTTACCTATAGATGATGTATCTTGTGACCACAAAATTTCCAGTAGATATGCATAATCATTTCATGGAAAACTAAATCCATTTTTATTTACAGAGAAAAATGGGGAGTGCAAGGATCATGTACATATCTGTGGATCTTTTTTGTGAAGAGGTTGACAAGTCATCTAGCTTTTACAAGATGAGGCGTGAACAATCATGGGTACTCGTCTTGTTTTGTAGATCTATAAGGATGCATTGGAAGAAGTTTATGATTGATAGAGTCTCCCACATCCTCCCTTTTTATTTCCTTTTAATATTTTACGATGGGTTAGGATATCTTGAATTTTCATGAATGTTATGAGGACAATAATTTTCCTCCTTAGTGATGCACCATATGAATTGTATAACAACGAGATCATACAACCATTGAGATATTTTCACCTTACATTTGAAGGATTTCTAGGGGATTTTTTTGTCTTCTATTGCTTGACCAGCTACTTGGCCTAGGGGAGCATACATGACTATCATCACATGACCCATGGTTGTATCGGGTGCCTTCGTGAAGGTTGATGTACTTGTCAAAGGGACTTCGCAGTACCTTCAGCTAGTTATGCACTCTGCTTGAATATCCGCATGATAATCTACTAGTCATGTGATTTTTTGTCTCCAAGAGGCTTATGAAATTTTCATGATCATGTCCACATTCATATTCATTTATATTTCATAGAAAATGACACCCATATTTAGTTATTTTTTCTTTTTTCAATATTCTGATGCTCATTTGGAGGGCGTCAACAAATCTTTAGAGTTGAATATAAAGGAACTAGATTTAAATAATCATTTCATAATCGAATCAGGATTATCATGTGATTTTAGTTATCATGATATCAAATTGTTTGGACAGTATATTTTCATGTTCAAATATCCTTTTTTCATAATGAAAATCATGATTTTTAATGGGCTACATTAGAATATACTTAAAAAATAATATTGTAAAAAATATATAACCTAGTTATGCTAAATTATAGACCAAATTATAGTTTCAAATGGAATTATGAAAATATTATAGAGATTTCATTCTATTAAAAATAAATTGGAGTATCAGGGGTGTAGAATTAATAGAGAGAAATTCCAGATCTGTATCAGAATGTAATCGAAGAAAATAAGGTTATTCTTTGAGGATATATCCTAGGAGATTTATAGTGTTTATCATGTGGGTTAAGGTGAGGATTATTGATACAAAATTATAAGGGTTATATAATTCTTTTTTCAGGGTGATTTTGATGGTTTAACATAGAAGAGTTGTGATATTTTTTAGTGATTGAGAGTAGGGAGTTCTCTATTTTGTGAACATTGTAAACATTGAGTGTTAGTGTGATTAAAATAAAGCTTAATAAACTATGAAAAGATTGATAATGTGAATAATCAATCAATTTAATATCTTAGTAATATTCATTATTAAATTATATAGATACAAATTTATAATAATAATTTTATGTAATATTTCAATTGACAAATGACTTGTTTTATTCCAACTAAAATGATTTTCATATATTATTTGGGATTTTTAATTGTTATATTTGTAAATTTTAGAAGTAAAATTTGATTAAAATGAATTATGTTTTATATTTAACATATCAAATTTAGAATATGATTAAATTTTTATTTTTTTCTAAAATTATTTATTTTTGGGTGAATTGTGAAAATATAGTTTTTTCGAATACTATCACTTTAATGAATTATTAGGAAATATTATTTAATTCATAAATTTTTAAACATTTTAATTGGCCAAATATATTTTATTGTATTAAATGTATTTATTTTAATAATTATTTTGAATTTTGAAACTCAAAATTTACTTTTGATAACATAAGTTATATTTTATTCAAATTAAAAACTATTTTTTGATCATTTCATTTAATTTTATAGATAGAATATTTCATTCATTTTTAAATTTATAATAATGACAAGTAACCATCACTGATTTATTTTTTAAAAAAATATATTTTTAATCAACTTCTTTATTGATATCATGGTGAAAAAAAATTCTACGTAAATAATGTATTTCCCTAAAAAAATTATGCATATTGAGTACATGATTTAAATATAATATATTCCACCAATAGATTTTGATTATGATAAAATATGTTCAAAGATCAAAATCATCACATATACATTTTTTTATAATTCCCATTTTATTTTATTGGATATAATGATGTTAGTGTAATAAAATGTTAATTTTGCATGGTTAAGGTAAAAGAGGCATTAAAGGGGGTTTAACTAAAAGACAAGGCATAAAGTGTCTCTGAAGATGAAAAATTATCATTTTTTGTATAGTGGGACACTATAACATATTTTATTTGAATTTCGAGTTCCTTAGTTCCACTTTACAATGAATAATAACCTGTATTAATTTGAAGCATTGATAATTACAAGAGTCCAACTCCCTTCACATTTGAAAAGAGAACCACTTTTCCCCTCTTTATCAGAAATATTGAGCCACATATATTTAATTATCCATAACCAAATCCCATTCAATTCAAAAAACCAATGAATTATAGGCACTATTATCATCAAAAGACAACCCTATAAGGATTTATGTGTAATCAAAAAGTTGTTTTCTATGGAATATGTATAACTCTTAAATAAAATTTTTTTATTCATTTTACATTCTAACTCCATGAAATATTCATAAATTATTACAATATGAAATCATTAAAATCTATGATATACAAAAATTTAATTAATTTTTTTGAAAACATTATTCATCTCTTTTTCAATCCATTGAGGAATGAAAACATTATCCCGGTGTACATGTTGACTACACCTCCATAAAGTGATGTATTTAATTTTCTACCATTACCACTATTAGATTTTTATAATCATATATGTACCAAAAAATATAAAAGATATTCTTTAATGCTGGAATATTTATGTCATTGAAATTGGTAAGGAAGGAAAGGCCGATTCGGAACGAATCTAAGCCAAAAAGGCCCAAAATCCCCCTTAAGGGTCTACATCACATGCTAAGCTCCTTCACGAATGATTGATTGTCACAAATTTCCAGGTATGAGACATTAAAATTAAAAGCATGCAAAGGAGTAATGGTAATCCATCTTGAAATGAAATTCGGAGCTGCGGAGTGCTTCATGAATGTGTGAATAGTTGGCAGTGACATCATGGGTATGACATTTAACTCATAGAGCCATGCCCATTTGTGAAATACACATACGTATTCCTGAGTTCTTATAATACATTGGAAACTAATTTACTAAAAACACACCATTTATTCCCCCATTTTATTCATGTTTATTGGCCATTTAGCTTCTCAAATTTATCCTAATTAGAAAAAACTCCGAATTTTTTAAAACTAAAGAGAATATGGATCATCCGAGGTATCCAAGATTTTCAAAAGTCCCTTCTATGTGTTATTGAGATCCTTCAAATATGGTGAGGATGATTTTTGAGATGTATTATGTCCTTTAAGAAGTAATAAGGCCCTCTATAGAACTTTTGACTTCATAAAAAAATTATCTATTAGGAAGCATTGTCCTCAGGAATTAGGGAATCCCTTTGAGGTTGGGTCTATATGTTTCGTGAACCCAATACCTTTACAATGTGTCTGAGTTCTATGAGGACCCCATTTCTTCCATAACCTGCCTTTAAAAAACTCCAAAATTTATAATGAACCTATCCCAGTGGTTTTGCAATTGACTCCCTTCTATTAACCCCTCTTTAGGAAGGTTGAGTTCCCAAGGCCCCCACACCAATCTAGGACCAGTTCAGCAGCACCTTGAGTCCCCATGTAACCATTTCCACCCAATCTTATGTCTTCCCAATTCACCCCAATTATGGCTCAATACACCCACATTCCTTTTTCTTATAATCATAGGTATTCAAACCCCTTTTTATTCTCATCATATAGAATCTATCATAGAACAAATGATCGGCCTATCCTCCACAGTAGTTCCAATGCATTATCCCTCAAAACAGAACATGATATATGGTCACATAAGTCATAGGGGTAAGGAGTGTGCCTACCCACATTCTATCTAGATTTCATAAAGATTCCCATATCCACATACTAGTCATAAAAAAATAAACTGCAGAAAAATATGCCCATCACATGACATAAAACTGTAGTGTTTCCATGTGTAATAAGCGTAGTATTCCATGGGCATGAGTTGCATGGGGTGACCCCCACACCTCTACCACTCATATGGAATGAGATCCTCTAATCATCTCAATGCATAATCCACAGAACGTTCAAACCATGATAAATCCTTTTATCAATGGAATATTCCACTCATATATGCCACACTAACCTTTGTATTCCTTTCATGACCTGAGAGTCCTTATTGTATGAAGTTAAACACCATTGATCATTCCTATCATACGATCTTAAACTGCATCATAAAACTACAATGGTTTCGATATGTATCTTCTATAAAGGGTACATAATAAGCCTCACACGAGGATCAATCCTGAAAAATGGTAAACTTAGGTTCAACCTCCTATGGGAGAACCTCCAAGATCCTCTTTAGGGGGCCTTTAGGTCAACCTTTTAGGTCCTACTTATACTGTTTCATGACCAAATCAAAAAATATGTTGAAATAATGCACCAATACATCTCATCCTGACATCTGGATATGTCTACACAGGACATAGAACATGTTTCCTAACTTTCACACATACCCTATTCATACGTGTGAGATCCCTAATGTAAAAATCCTCAGATGAATTATTCCCCTGACATCATTACCTTGTGATCAAGATGGGATTCCATGGTTTATGTTCCTTATGATGCCTCATGGGAGATTCCACGCCATGAGAAAGAGTTCATGTGAGTATTACTCTATGTGTCCAAACATTAAAATAACTCCCATCATGATTGCTCTCTAGACTGAAGGTTGATTCCTTGCCATGACTAAAACGAAATTGATAGATATATGTAATGTTATTAACTATTATCCACAATGAGATGTCACCATGAATGAGTTCCATGAACAAGAATTATATATATGAGGTAGAATTAGAGTAAGGGATTATTAATTAGGTGGAATCCAGGGAAGGATAAAATAGAATCCCATCATCCTTTTTCAATAAATGAGTAGCCATAGCTCTTTAAGGTGATGAAATCCACCCACCTTTAGAATGTTGTAATGTGGGGCTACAAAAACCCATGCATACATCCAACATGTCAATACATAGGTGGGCCCAAGATAAGGTTTTGGAAATAGAAATAGTGACCTTGATTTGAAAATCTTATCCTCAACATGGTGACTAGAAGTGTTGAGGCATAAACAGATTTTCATGTCATCAGATCTAAATATCATAAAAAAGGTACCACCAAAAAAACTGTGGGGCTATCATGGAAGTCACCATAAATCGGGATAGTCTTTCATTGAGAATCCATATTTTGAGACTTTTCTAGTGAGGTTTTCTCTCAGTATTTGGATGATTTGACGATGATGGGGAATTCAACATCGGTTTCCATGCACATGTACTGATGGTTAAATCCACATACCATATAGAATTTACACACCAAGAAATCAAAAATCCCATACCTAGAGGAACCATTAAAAGAGGAAATATATACATAAATACTACATAACTCCAACTCTACAACAACTTCTACCATGACATCATCTATTGGGAATGAAAATTCCATATCACCTTTGAAAATCATTCATTGAAGGGTGATCGAAACCCTTTTGATGTGGTATGAATAAGAATGGTTAATTCCAATAAGGTATGTGGAAAACTGAAACATTGAGGCATCAGTTCCGCACCAAAACACCAACCCCAATGGTCTCCCTTGGAGAAACAACTCCATATTCCCAAAAAAACTCATTGGGAGCCTCTACCAAAATATATCCTATGATTCACTCCCCTATACCATGTTGTAGGTGGATTCATGAGTCATAACAGACATGACTGCTTCTTAGGTGACACAAAAGAGGAAACCCACTATGCCTCATCAGTGCCAACGACAATCGGTCCCTCTTGATGAAGAACAAGTGGATATTACCCATTATCCACAATAACCAATATGAATCACCAAGAACCATTATTATTGGCCACCCTAGGATAATTAATAAGAATAAGATTCATAATACATGGCTCTAATGGCCTCTCCTACCATCATGAGATACCATTAGATCCTGGAAACATATGAACCAGGATCCATCTTCTCTAGATTCGGATCGAGACACCTGATGCCACATGAGAATCTTGGGAAGACATTTTAAATCACTAGAAATAGTGAAATCCATCACGAGCGAACATGTGGTTAAGAAATGTTCCGAAGAGGCCCTCCACACCCTTTCACAATCTAGCACAAGGGTTATCCCAACTATTTTCAAAAATATGCTTTACGTGGTGTCCATAATCCCACATCTCAAAAAAAGACCCCCCCCCCCCAATTTCAAACTCATAAAGCATTATAGTCCCCCTCATGCTCCAACCGACCAGTGTGGATTACTTCCCCATCTCAAAGAAGTACCATGCCCTAATGAACTATCATTAGTAAGAAGGAAAAAAATCTCATTAGTTGTTGAAATCCTACGAAGCATCAATTGTTCAGTGACCACATTGATATTTCATTTTCTAAAGATGTAGAAGAATTAGTGATGGAGTTTCCACCATTACTACTAGATTTTGGCAGAGGTTCCTGAAATCTCAAGTTCCCCATCTCAGAAGGTGAAATACATAAGATCATTAAATCCTTCTATAGGTACATACAGGTTGAAGTGGTTCTAGTTCACCATAGGGGATCATGGTAAAATTTTCTCTGTCACCTAGTTTCTCCCACTCTACCTCTATATACGATAATATAAAGTCTTCTTGGCTTGGTTTGAATCCTTTAGATAGTGAGAACCTTGCTGATCCAAAGAAATTTGATCCCTGGATGAGCACCACCACCCTTGAAAATTACCAAATGGTGAACACACAGTCCTATAGTTATGTATATATGCTAAAGGAAAAAATTTTTAGGGACACCACGACATGTAGTGAATAGTTGAATAGTGAAGTGGCACATCTACCAGCCATCCACCCGCTTACCTTATCCACATCGGTGTTTTCATCCATGTCCCATATAGTGTTGATCAAAGCATGGGATGAAAAAGAACAAGTCTCTAAATAAGAGGGATTCTGTGAGATCCTAGCCACTGATTGGTTGTCTGTTATATTTTTTGACACCTGTAACTATGAACATCGGCATCTTGGATTCCATTACCGAGGACTAGGATATGTTTTTCCACTAGGACATATGGATGATGCTTCACCACCTCCATGGAATCTAATTCAATTATCAAGGATTCCATGCGAAATAATAGGTTATTTATCAATAGTTTTTATAAATTGATATGGTAGCACTCCAAAAGGATATGTGCCCTAAGTCTTCTAACTACAGTCCAATACTCCAACAATGTTGTGTCAGTATACTCATAGTTCAATGATAGATTATGTAAGAGGCGTATCCACATGTTTAGTTCTAGGATTGGTGATATTATGATTCTCTCCACATTATCCCAATCCTTTGATAACCTGACATACCTATCGATGAAGTCATTTCTACTCCCAGTATAGTTACAGTAAATGTTGTTTTTCCTGAGTTACGTAGGAAAGATAGTTCAAACAATGAGTCTAAAAGGGAATATCTTACCAAAGGAGCAATGTGGTACCAGAAAAACCCTCATACAAGTTTCCTCACCAACCATAAATAGTAGGAATTAGACCTTGGGGATCTTGGTGATGAGAAAACATTACATGCCAATCATAATATTGATAAGAGGATGGGATATGTTGGGCCTCTGATCCATCCATAGTTACACCAAAATTAGCGATAGATACCACTATATCATTCTTTATCTACATTGTGGAATATTAGAAAAGGATAATCAAGGATATTATTGATTATTGGAGCCTATATTATGATGTATATTGACAAGATCACATTTCTCTTCTAGAAAGGAAGCATGTATTTCTTGTCCAATTTCCCCTAGTCATGCTTAGTAATCTTGTGCATCCAGACATAGAAGAGGCATTACATTAAGTAATGATATTGAGATATGAGAACTAAAACCCTCCTATGGAGTCTGATTATCCTCCTAAGAATCTAAATCATGCCTCTCCATGATCCACTAATCCTACTTACCAATTTGACTAGACTATCAACACATTGGTTTTTATAAATCCTCTTCTAAGGAGGGACATTTTCAAAGATTATATCATTTCTATTTTCACCGCTCACCATGAAGACCTGGAGACATGATTGGTGATGATATCACCTGATATAAATCCAAACTAGGTATGGGTTGAAGTAATGTGAGTACCATATAATTTTGGGAACCCATGCTTTTCCCCATTCAATGGGATGAGTGACCCACTCTACTATTTCCACACTATATATATTGATATGGGCCCATGTTGGGATCCATATAGCAGTAGGAGGCCACTAAGAATAAGTGACTCATCCAGAGATTGGATGGAATTTTTCCTCTCTAGTATAGTTCACTACCAATAGGGTTTATTTTTGGATTGGAAGACCATCAAAGATTGTTCCTATACTATTTCTAATCCACGAATCCTAATAAATGTATTTCCCACCTCATAATGATCAAAAAATCCTGATGAGTAATTGAACGATTTTTTCACAGGGTGTAAAGGCCTCATATAACCCATCAATTTAGGATAAATATAGTCTCATTACCCTATAGAGTCCCTTAACTCATTTCCTGAATAACATTTCTGAATTTAGAAACCCTATCCTGTGAATCATCTCCCTATGAATAACTATCAGGCACTACCTAAAAATGTGTAGCCACCTAAAGGAGAAATTGTTGCTTCATTCCCCAGTCAGGATCCAACCCCCCATTAGGGCCAGGAACCTAGAGAGGACTTACCATTTATAAAGAATTAAATATACTATATCAATGATGAAAAACATCAAAGGTATTTCATTTATTCCATGGATAAGGGAATTTTCATACTACCAGAGTGTAGGAGGCCCCAACAAGGTGGATGCACAGACTACCTTGACCAATCACCTTATAATATTATTATTTTAAATACCATATTGTAATTCTATGTGTACAAATATTGGATATAGTACCATGTGAGAAATGATTTAGTCATGTTGGGTGATGTTTTGACCTACGTACCACATATATCTCCCAAGACATATAGTGATAGTGAGGGTTTGGGTGAATAAAAAATAGCTTATAGTCACCAAACATAAAATTATATCTACAGGTTGGCTCACAATGTAGTTAATCACACCCATGGAATCATCTATGGCCTCATAGGCAGACTATAACCTTTTATCCTAACTTTACCTTCTCTTGCCGCCACATCCAAACCCATGTCCTAGATTTCTAAATCATAGAAGAGATAATCCCATTGAAGGAAATTGATATCAGAGTCCTCAATTATTTCTTAATCCATACGTAACCCTTAGTTACATTATGAATTCAATATTAGTAATCAAACCAATGTTCGACCACATATTGGAAGACACCTATGATGATGTGAAGGAATACACCTCCATGAAATATGTCACATTAACAGGATTCTTCATAGTTACCATTAATATTTAATATCATGAAACCACCCATTAATACCTCGGACCGAATCCATCGAAGGAGAGGTCGAGGACAACAAAATTACTATAATGTACTATACATTTCATAAAACTGAGACATGAAATCTATAGACACTATCCATTGGGTATTTCATAGATATAAAAAGGTACAATACTGCTATTCCACTCCATCTGACACACCTCAGTAGACGAAAGTGTTGGTTGACAAGGTAGATCATCCACAACTAGATTTTGGTATACCACTTCAATCTAGACCTAAGCATCATCCCCTGAATATTTAGTCGATAGTGGTTTTGGATAATTGAGTTGGTCAGTAGCTAGATATTTCTTACCCCAACTAGATCCCAGTGGTACAATAAAAAGAATATATCTTGCATATTTCCAAGTAAAGACCACCTATGGGTATAAACATACATTTGGCTTGGAAGTACAGAATTATTATGCACCTCTCATGCATAACTACCAGGATATTGATGATTGAGGAAAACTTCTTATCGAATGAAATGTGTGAGGCCCCAGTAGTATCATTGGGAGTCAACCACTAGTTAAAAAAATATGAAGCTTTAGTAGAGGGATACAATTAATAGGGTCTTGACTGAGATGAATTCCAATGCATCATCTCATTATATGAAGAGGATGATGGAGAAATCATTTAGAGAATCATTTTTGTGTGGAACATCACAGACTGGTTCAATGTAAAATAGATCCATCAATACATGGTCAACATAGGTTTTGGTATCAATATCATCACTAATTTGGAACTCTATAGGACGGGGTTGAAAAAAGAAGAGTTGACCCCATATGACCTAAATATTTAGGGATATGATAGGACTGAACTGATACTATTTGGAAGGATTCAGTTGAATATGTATTGCATGAGCTATTCCTAAATCATTGAATTCATTTTAGTCTCCCAAGATAAATTCTATAACACACATATGGGTAGGCCTTAAATTAATTTTTTTATGGATATTCCCTCCTCATACCACTAGTGGCTCAATAACTCCCTCAATGTCCGAGTAGGGGTGCTCCTGGGTGATACACCTCCTTTCTACTCCTTTGATTCTCACTATGTTAATGATGAATCTTACAAGAGGGTGGGGAATAAGATTTTTACCAATGAGGTTGACTGATAAAATACCATGGGTATTCTAGGGTTATACTTGAATTTACCCTTCATTTTACCAATTCATCAAGTAGATCCTACATCACCGGATAGAGGAGGTTTTTTTTCAAATATGAGAAAAAGGGTCATGAAATTCCTAACATGAAGGATTGTCAATGGATTATGTTTTACTCATACATAGCACATGTCTAGATTACATGAGAACCCCCACACTGGTAAGGTACTAAAAGGATCACCCTATTGAAACTGTTTTGTGGGATTATCTATTATTCCACAGGGATGGTTTGAATTTCCGAAATCCAACTCGTCACCATTGCATTGACAAGAAGAATGGACCTCATCTTCAAATGGATGATGGAATTGGATCTAAATCATCTATCTACATGGATTAAGTAGAGTATAAACCCCTTGTAAATGATTTTGTATTTTCCTGAGTAGGATACATTTCCCCAAGAGTCATATATCCTAGATGAACATCATCATACTAATTATTCAACGTAAAATGATGAATATGATATGGATGTTTCTGCACATTATTTTGAATAGGGTGTATCCACCAGTTTCAATGAGTTAATTTAAGTGAACCTCGACATTAAAAAATATATGAGTTCAATACTGATCATTGAAGCTATGCCCCTATTGGAGAAAATAGTTGTGTGCATTTCCTAAAGAATCACTATGAAATATTCTCCTGTATCTATGACAGGATTCCAGAAATAGACCCTTTGGCTATCTTCTACCATTATGGTCTCTTGAGGAGTCCTCATGGGCACAAGAAACCTCCATGAAAAATTCATCCCTCTCATGGTCTACAGTTAATAGTGATGTTGATAAGCTTATCAAGTACAACTTTTTTGGGAATTCCAATACCCTAAATGGAATTCCAATGGAATTTTGGTCAGATAGAAGAACGTGGATATCATAGGCTATATTGACTTCTGAGATCACACCCTCCATTCCATAAATGCTGATTTTTCCATTCCAATAATAGAGGTATTGATCGATGATACATTTGAGCTCTAAATATCACCCTTATAGATTGATACCCTAGGTACAACCAGATACAAATGGCCCATGACGATGAAAATCTACTTCCAACAGGTAGTTGTAGGGGGCCTTTTGTAATCAGCTAAATCTCTTTGGTATAAAGAATTTCAAAGAAACTTTTTAGTGGACCATGAATGAAATATTTAAACTACTACTTGAGATATTTGTGGAATTATACATAGTTGGATTGGTGGCTAAATACTACCTTTGTAAGGCTTATCTAATAGACCTTCAGAAGGTGTTCAGATTCCTTCACTATTGGCATCTGATGATGATCCCTTTTAAGTATAAATTTGGTTTTACCTCTAGATATTTTATTAGCATCATTTTAAGATATAGAGGCATCAATATCTACTTATATATGATTGAGAAAATCAAAAAAATTCCTCCCTTGAGAAACCTATGAGAGATGTGGGGACATCAAGGCCTCTTATCCTTTATATGATGACTTGTTAAAAATATTGTGTGAAACTGTAATCCACTTTTTGAGTCTCATGAATAAAGGAACCTCCTACTAGTGTTATCAAGAATGGGAGGCATCCTATCTAGAAATTAATATGTATCAACTAAAGAATCATGTTCGGTTTCCTCCTATCTTAAAGAAGCCTCTTGTCCAAAATGTGACCACCCTAGATTTTTTGGAAATATATTAAACATCACCAGATATAGTTGGTGTCCCATGTAGACCTACTAAATTATATTCTTAATCACTACATGCTGATGGGATGCCTAGAACACTGGGTTGTGATCCTTCGATAGTCCAACCTATGGTTCATTCCATATAAGGATATTAAGGGATATGCATTGGAATACATCATTGATTCTCATTATTCCCCCAAAGATATACTCCTTGATCTTTATTCCCTATATGATTCTATCCTCACAGCGTACCAAACATGGTACTATTAGAATATGGACTCTGATAGGGCCTATCAAATCCAAACTGGAAGGAATCTCAACAAAACCAAACTTGACAAAGTGGGACTAGGGTTCATCCTTATCACCCTAGCATAGGTTGTATTGCGATAATCATTTTTATTTTTAAAAGTCTAAAAAAATAGAAAGGTAGAGTATCAAGCTATCATTACTTGTTTCAAGATGGATCTTGATATTGATGCCCCTTGCCTTCATGTTAAGGGAGACTCTGAATTGATCATCAAATAAAATAATATTGATTATGTTGGTAGAAATAAAGAGGTCATTCTCATTCTATTACTCATTATACAATTAATTTCCCAGTAATCTTTCATCACAATGTGACTTGTATCCGTCCATCTCAAAATGGTCTAGCTGACTCCATGGAGGTGTATTTTTGTCTCTAACAATGCATGACTAGGATGAACTATTTACACATGTGGCACGTCGAAGGGTCATCACTCCCATTAATTAAAATAATGATGATAGGTAGTAGGAAAACCAGTTGGATGCTAGTGACTCCACTTCATGACCCCCCAGTTCCCCAAAGTAGCAGAAACTCCCGACAAGACAATTCCTTTTGTTGAGTATATCCATCATGATATTCTCCTACTATATGGATCTGTGTTTGAGAGAATCCATCAACATGTAGTTTAGTTTATCCTAAATAATGGGTATATCTTTGATTAGAATCTCAAAAGACATGAGTTTGATGGAATTATCCTCCATTTCAACCAAGGAGATGATATTCCCTAGGATATGTAGGATGTTCAGGATAGGTCTAGTGGTTCCCATTAAAAAGTGTTTAATATATTCCAACAGATTTGAATGGATGACTACTTTAGTGAACCTGGGTCAATGACTACATAGATCATGCAAAGAGGTTCCATGTGTTTCATATCTATTACAACATTGTGTATCGACTTTTATAGCCTCTCCCAGCACCAGGTATTTTTTACCCTTTCTAGTATGGGGACTTGATGATGTATGCCAACATCTACCAGTAATAGCTCACCTATGATGGTTTATTTTGACAATGATGGATTTCCTCTAAAAGTTTACAAAATAGATTCTTCTAAAAGAATTCAAGGCCCTATCTATGATCAAATTTGCGAGATATTAAATTATCCCATGATTTGGAGTCCCTCAATCGATTCTCACCAACAATGATACCAACTATCAGGCTACTAAGCTGAAGTTATTGTATAATAAGTACAATATCCTATCAAACCATACTTTTCACTACCATGGGTAGAAAAATGGATTGGTCGAGTTATTCAATAAGTCACTCTCTATCATTTTTCAAGTGATAGTGGAATAAATCATGAAATGTTGAATAAGAAAGACCACAAATTCCCAATGGAATTACATGAAAAATATTTTGAATTCAACCATGGTGACTCGATATTCCTTGGTGTATCGAACATAGTACGATTTCCCCACATAGGATATGTTTCCATCACTTCGAACAACTATATTTGACATGAATATTCTATAAATAATATAATATTTTCATCTAGATGAGTTACAATCCCTCTAATAAAACATTCTCAATGCTCTGTAAAATATAGAGAGGCACCAGAAAAGGAAAGATAATGAATTAGAAAACTATGTTTACCACTACTGCATTATCTAGGGGAATATAGTACTATCCCTCATAACACCACTAATACCTGGAAATAATCCATCAACGTTGGATCCCATGTAGGATGGGCACTACGTAATTCAAAAAGGACCATTACAATGGTACATACTCTTTGATGACCATGGATATGGAGCATACCATGCCTCCTACCAAAACAATGTTTCTCATGAATTATTTAGCATGATAATATTATTGTGTCCTAGTTTCTGAACATTAATCTACATAATAACCAGACTCCCAGTTTCATGATATTAAACAGCACAACCAATAGTATCCTAGTTTCAGGTAATTAAACTGCACACCAACTAATGTCCTCATCACATGATGTTAAATAGTAAGATATGTACTGATCTCATGATGATAAACCTTAAAATTCACCATCGTCATTGTTCGACATTAATTTTCTTGTTCACTTTTTGATCACAGGACATCAAACATTGTGATTGGTCTATAATATACAACCATAAACTCATAGATCAACTATAAGCCTCATGAAATTAAATTTTATACATATATAAATGTAAATATGTGGTGTGAAATTAGTCCTCCTTCCTCATACATGTTGGGATTTTCACATTGTCACACCACACCTATCCTCTTGGGATACTCACATTTCTAGGAAACACAATCTTGAACTACCATCTAACCTTCTATAAAATTAAGATTCCACTCAATCAGGATTATTTTACACGAAGTTATATTGGGATACCCCATGTAATAAACTTTCTATGAAAATAGATAGACATCCTAAACATATGTTGTTTTACTAAGGTATTAGTGCATTTTAAACTAGGATGCATTTGAATATGAGATGATCATTACTTCATGCCCTTGACATGGGATTCCCTTTGAAAACCATGGGATGATATCATTTCCATAATAGAGAGGATCACCACTACTGGTGTTATTGCCTTACCACATCATTTTCCAAAACTATTTGTAGTTTGATTCTGATATTTATGGGATACATAGAGACTAACAAACCTATCACCTTATGGACAAGATGTAAATTCATTATAAATTATGTGACACCAATCCCATGATTATTCCAGAGAAATGTTTTTCTTCATTTCCATTCTCATGTGATATGTTGGGATGCTTAAACATCTTATCTCAGGGACCAGTTGTGATTTTTAGGGTCCCAAACACATGATGTTAAACTATTTGATTGGTTTGAGATTTAATACTATAAACTGATATCCACCCTATAAACCTATCATCCGAACATGAAACTATGTGTAAGAATTTTCAAATGTTTTTAACTGTTTCATTGGTCCCCCATTGACCTCGTTCACATTGAGTTTTTCACTCACCCACACTACTGAAATTCCTTTTATGTTTTCCTATAGTCCATGAAATACAACTATAAACTACCTGAAAAACCTGAGTTTTTTACCCTGGATCAACTTGGTTCCTCTTCCATAAGCTCATATGGGTCATTAGGATGACTCAAAAACCACATTAATGAGAATTGTATTGAATCCCACATTCCTATATGGCATATTAGTGTGATCAAATTCAATATGGTGACGAAGTTATGGTTTTCAATACCATGTATACATTTCTTCAATATGTATCCATATATCAAGTCTTTATGATTTTAGATTTTCATCATTCTTAAAATTCAAATAGAAAGTACAATAAAAATAGATCCTTTCCAAAATGGATCACCAACTATCCTAGTCCATGCCTCAATGGATCTTTGTCAACAAACTGTGGTCCCTATGATTCAAACATGCCTTCCATAAGATACTTTATTTTATCACCCAATTATTCGTAGGTGTAGTTTTGGTTCCTATGTTTTGAACATTTTCATCAGTAAATACCAACCCATAGGTCTCCTAGTTATCAAGATCCCATAATTTAAGATAGACATCCCTTCCACTTCCCTTTTACTTGGTGGAATTCTAAAACCCTTGGTGTCATTTCTCTGTGCTTTTTCACAAGTTGAGTAGGGATGTTAATATCCTTGGAAAATTCATGACCTGGTATATCCTTACCCCTATTGTGGGATTCCAAATTCAAGGAAAACTTGCTTAACATTATTTTTTAGAACATAAAGGAGGACTCACATGGGATTAGGAGACATTGTTGGGTTTGTAACAACGTGGTCAATTTGGACATGATTTTTTGGTTATAATTCTATGACCATAAACTAGGATACCAACTCCATGTATCATGACATCAAACTGTTTTCATATCCTCTTAGGAATATGTTGTACAACATGAGAATTATTAGACCTCAATCACATCAGGTTTTTCATTTCATAGTGACAAAAATATACTTTTTATAAGATCCAAAGGTCTGAATTTATCGACCTTAAACTAGGGGTCTATGTCCAATCATTGTGAATTTAAACTATATTTGTGTCTATAAATGGAATGTGTTGAATAGTACTAGGCCTCCTAGTCCCTCATTCGAGATGAGATGATCCTATATTGTGACACCTATCTATTTTGGTTATAAAACTCATCCGAAGGTCCATACTATATTACTATAATCTAAGATATTATAGTGAAAAAATTATGAATTTAAACTATATTCATGTATCCAAATGAATATTCAGTATGTTTATGGTCCTGCATGGACCTCATTCACATAAGGATTATTATGCGACTACACTACACATGTCATTTCGTTATTCCCACACTATGGTCGAAACCCTATGAACATAAACTAATATTTCGTTATTGTTCATGAGTGATAAGCATATACTATTCACAACCCCTATAGTTCAAGTTGTTTGATGTTAAATTATAATTCCTATCATCATCGATGAATAACATGAACTGCATAGTTACCCCAGGTATGACCGAGATGCCTCTCAATGATTGATTATTTTTACACAATTTTATACATGAATTCATTATTTGATATATAAGGACTGATCCACATACACTAACCCAAGATCTAAACATGGGAATCCCCACGATAATCATCAGATGCCTCAACTTCCACGCCATAGAGGATTACCCCCAATAGTGTAGGTTTTCTAATAGAAAATTGTTTATGGTGTATGAATTATAACCATAAAATGGGTTCAATTCATCTCATGGTGTCCAAGTGGAACATGACTCTCTTTGGATCAATTCACATCATGTATTACCTCTATCGTGCTAGATATGTACCCTTGAGTGAAAAATTTCTCTAGTCCAGGAAACATGACTGTAAACTATTTGTCACAGTCCAAGCATTACAACATTAAACCATGTGACATTTTCTTCCAGTTTCATTTGTGGGGTGGGAGCCTCTTTGGTTCTATTTACGTTTTTTTGTCTTATATGTGATAGACATTTACCGTTAGAACATACATTACCCCTAGCCTACCATGCATTACTCTAAACTATTCAATATTTCTTAGAGTATATGACCTTAAACATTGTTCAACTTTGATCAGGATCAATTCACATGGATCATAACCTCATTTTCTCATTCATGGTGGATTTTAACTCTTACACCACTAGAACATCATTAAAACCCCCTTTATCCCATAGTCCGAACTATATGACATTAAACAGTGTGCATCCACGTCCATAACTATGTGTATCTTGATTCCCATCATACTAGGAATCCTAGTGTTTCCTAGGATATTTTCTTTGGTACCAATTGATGATTCCCCCAAAAAACTATTCATGGTAAATAAATCACCCAACAATGTTCCACAGGCCTCCTTCTAAGTATATTTCCTATTTTATTAACTCATTCTGTAATCAGGGTGGGATGAAATCATAGCTTTGTATGAGGATGTAACATCATCATCACCTGACGTTAAACTACAGTCTTAACCGAGAATAGTCTGAAATGACTCTGAATAAGATATGGTTCTACCCTATGTCAATCTATGATTCCTTGTTTGAAAAATACTAGATGAACAAACATTAACATCCACAGTTCCTGAAATTTAACTGTAGAATTACCCTCTATAAAAAATAGGTTACTCATATCCATGTATATGAAGATTCAATACTCCCATTCTAGAGAGTATTTCCATACCATCATCAGTCTCCTACTACACCACATTACAAGTTAAAGAATCATGAATTTAAATTGTGTGTGAAGCCACCCAAGAATATGTTGTGCTACGATAGTCTTTTTTGGCCTTCAATAATGTCTATCTTTTCAACTCTCCACACTACACATATTTGGTTGGAAAAATCTATTGTTACAAGTCTATGAGCTTAAAATAAGAGTATGGTTCAAGATTTATGATCATAAAATTTTTTAAAAATGTTTGAACTCTATTAACGTAAAAAAGGAGCCTATGGTCTCTAAAATACCACACTAAACTGTGTGCGATCCACCCAAGATTCAGTATCTCAGATCAGGGTCTCCCACCATGCTACCCTCCTTCACACTAAATCTCATAGAAGGGTGTGTATCTCTCTTTGTGGTTATCTGTGTCCAATTTTTCCTGAAGATAAACTGAGAGTATACACCATTAAACGAACACATGACTCTATATTGACCTAAAATGAGGAAGAAATTATGGTAATTTTTTTGTATAATCCCCATGAACTATAAATCCTCAAATCATGACATTAAACTCTAGGAAAAAACCTTATCAAAAAATGTTAAACTATAAAAGATCTATAATTACCATACAATGTACAACTGTGTGTTTTTCATCCTCATTTAATGATGTAAAAATAAAAATAATCATAGTCCCATTCCCTATAAGAACTTTATGTAGTTTTAGTTTTAAACCTTACTATTCATTTGGAAGCATGATGGCATCTGAGAAGGGTCTTCTCTAGAAGATGGGTTTGACCTTACATGGGACTGGTACACACACACCAATGTTCTTTAATACATGGTAGTGTAATTCCAAGAGTGTTTTAATACATTCAAGCATTCAATCACTTAATTTCAAAGATTTGTGTTACAGTCATTTGGATTCTCAACCCCTCTCCGCATTTCATGGGTCCCCCTAATGGAATGGTGTCTGGATGAGGAACAACTATCATCCTGTGATAATATCCTGAAGTTATTTTAATGAAATTTATAGATAGTTTCCATGTTCATAACATTTTTAGTGGTTGAAACTCAATTTATTCCTTGTTATCAACAAAGGAGTATATATGATGTGGTTCGAACATTGTCAAAAATTGTTCTATATCATCATTTCACCAATATTATGCTCCCTGTTTCTGTCATTATGATTCAAAATTTCTATTTAACATTGTTTGCGTAGAATTAAATGCCCATAGAGTTACCCCATTTGCGAATAAGAGAACATTGGGAAGGAAAATTGGCTATTTAGAGGGGTTCATTCCATAGAAACAACCTCTTCTAGCCCAGAAATCGTAGTATTTAGTCAATAACTATAGACCTGATGTTTTAAATGATTATTTTACACTCTCACATAAATGAAAAATCAGATAGTAGACCCTTATTTCCCACAATAGGTATGAATAATGTAGGCTTAGGGATTGATCATTGGTTATCTTGTGTATATGATTGAAGTGAATGAATAAAACATGTTTTAGAATGTAAAAATCAAAGAAGAAAAAGTTATATAGGATCATAAACATATTGTATCCTCTCTTTTTATAATCTAATGTATGTTTTGTCTCAGCGAACGGGCACTCGAGATTTCTCATCCCTTACTTAGTGGCATCCAGGATTTGGTTCTACCCCTCAAGTTATTCTTTCACTTAATAATCCATTGAGAGAACATCACCCACCCTGATTTTCTATGAGTTATACAAAGCCCAACACATAACATATTCTTCTTTTCCTCAACCGCCTTTTCATTGTCTGGTTTAAGTTGAGCATTTAGGCTATTATTTATCTCACCATGAGTTGATGTGACCATCACATGCTCTTCTATTGGCCCCTCTTAGAGGGTGATCTCTTACTCATCTTCTTGAGGTTCCTTAGAATCTGATGCCTTATGCCTCTCCTATTCTAGGTTGAGTGACTACTATTACTCATGCACCCACATAAAAAGAAAGTATCATTCTAGTTGATGGAGGATGTTGGTGTCCACCCCAAAAGTCTCTAGGTGGACTAGACAATGGTGGAAATATACCACATGATTTGGAAGACCACCTATCTCAGTACAAGGGATGAAGTTCACACCCATATCCATGCACTGATATTGATGATATTTTTATCTTCATGGATGTATGTCCCATGATCATCATAATGGACTACTGTTATAGGATCATAAGTGGGGAATATCACAAATATACCATTTAATGGATCATGTAGGTGTAGGTGTTCAGCAGTGATTAGATGGAAATCCACCCCCAGAATCTACTCCTCATAACCCTCTTCTCCTACACCAGAGAAAACCACTACACCATGGGGAACTATTGAGGTTTCATTGTAACATGCCAAGGGTTTTTAAAAATAAATTTAAATTCATAAAACATTGTTTTATGTAGATATTTATAACTACACATTAAACATAATTTTTAAAATACAACTAATGAGGTGTCCCTTGGAAATTAATAAAACATTCCACCACTTTTTCTATTAACACAAACCCATTACTTCATTAAATTCAATAAAAATTCCTTGTTAATGAATATATGGTCGCATTACCTATCTAGTAGTCCTCCCATTGTGTCCAAAATCCGCCGAGGTCTCAACTTTCATGTTCTAGGAGTTACTCTACAAGGTAAGGGAATCCACCGCCCTTCTCTTTTTCATTCTTTAATTTTATGTTATTATTTTTTCACATATGAATTATGTTGGATTTTTTCAATTCATAACCCCCTAACTGGCAATATTAATTATTAATAATGAGATACCCGTTTTCTATAATCAAAATATTTTATAAAATTTTAAGCGACGCTGTTAGGCTGCCAAATTTTCATAAGGGATTTCTCAGCTTTTATTTTATTTCGAGAATCATTTTTTTCATTACTCACCCACCCTTATACTATAGGAATAAATTACCAAGTAACTTATATATTATATATTTTATCACATTCATGTAATATTCACCATTATACCTCTTCACCACATCCACTTAATAAAAAATAAAAACATTATCTGTTATGTGTCGATTTACCGATATCGTGGACGATGTGATTTCAATTTATTTTACATCCTACATGACTTGTCATGAAACCATTTTTATGGTTTAACCAGATTATATTTTTTATTTATTATATAATATTAGGGAATAATTTTGTAAATATGTTATAAATTTATGTAACACAATGTGTTCATTACGATCGAAGAATCACCAAAATGACCTAAACAAATATCTATAATATTTTAAATTATGAATCATCCTCGTGTCGGAATTAAAAATGATAGATGGTATAATATATGGTCATAGAAATATATAAAGACCATTCCATTCCAATTTTTCATTTTCACTTCCAATCTACAATAACATCCATCATGAACCCATTATGGAAATCACGTAAAGAACGCAGTCGAAACAATAGAGGGATAAAAGTACTAACAATTAACCCGTGAAATGAAATTATAAAATTATCATATAAGATTTTATAAACCTAAAAATGTTTCCTTAAAATACTAATAACACTTTTTTAACAAATATACAGTATGTTTAAGGAAATTAATGTTAGATAAACTCGAGGTAATGGAATTCTTAACCCGATTTCCATTCATTACGGCAACATTCTACTTAATTTTTAGGTGGTATTGAAATGGTTTTATGGTAAAATTTGTTTATATGATGATGAATTATGTTTATTTAAAATTTATATACATATTCCATCAACTTTATTAGCTCTCACTATAATTATATGATATTTTTATGGGGATTTTATTTTAAAATACTCTTTTAAAATTGTGTTTTGCGAAATTCAAAAGAAATATTTTTGTGCAGTTATTTATATTGAATGGTTGTGTTATGTTTATTGGAAATTGTTTATGATGAATGGTAGCACCTAAATTTCCATCCAATGCATTGGGAATTGTATGTTGTAGATCAACTATATGGTTTCCCCAAGTGTAACTACGATGGTTACACAAATTATAAGGTAGCCATGAGGGATACAATTTATAAGGTAGCCGAGAGGGTTACAAGATTATGTATGTAATGCCCCAAGATAGAATTATGTTTTTAATAATGATCTTATTTTTTGTTTGACCCTTGTTGAAATCTCACGTGTCACAAAGTATGTATATATGGGTGACATGTATGTCTTTTAGAATTATTCTATATGTTACAAGTATTCATGGACTAATGAGTTATTTCCTTCTTCTCATATCACTTACTGAGATTTTTCTCCTCATCCTAGGTTTTTTTTAACAGGTTATAAGGATGTGTAAGAGAAAAAAATAATCCATGTTAAATTATTCATGAATTTTAAAATAAATCATGTTTTATTTGAAATGATTTATATTTTATAATAATAAATACTATTTTTAGGGTATAAAATATGTATTAATGTGTAATATAATGAATGTATTATGTCCCAATTATCTAAGTCACTAATATTGAAAAGTTATTCAATTTTAAAGGAAGTGAATTTTTGACTAAAATTCAAGATTATGTAATTCAATAAGGTCGGGTCCATATAGTTGGTATCATAGGAT
Organism: Viscum album; assembly: GCA_963277665.1. Classification (NCBI taxonomy): domain Eukaryota; kingdom Viridiplantae; phylum Streptophyta; class Magnoliopsida; order Santalales; family Viscaceae; genus Viscum; species Viscum album. The sequence continues at coordinate 63,219,287 of OY728151.1, read as the reverse complement.
GGTTTAGAAAACATTAAGGGTTAGGATGATGGTAATAGAATAATATAAATGTTTTTTTTACTATATGGTTAATTTTAATTTTTATAGAATTTAATGATTACCATGTTTCATCAACTAATAAATGTTTTCCCTGAATGGTTTTTTACATAAGAAACAAGGATGATGAAGAGGAGAGGCACCGATAGAATGATATCCTTCCAAATTAACATCCCGAAATTGTTTGGATTTGACCCAAAAAATTTGAAAAATTAATGGATGAGATAATGTAGGAAATAAAAGGTGGTGTTATCCATGTAATAGAACAACCATAGGTACCACAATGGAACATGAGAATTGTGGAACATTTTATGTCAGAACACCCACATGCTTTCAATGGAACTTCTGACCACGTAGTGGCTGAATGATGGATTAAGCCCTTGAAAAGGTATTCGATGTTATGGGATGTTTATATAATCAAAATTTAAGTATTTAAATTTATTATTTTTAAGGTGAATCTAATCATTGGTCATCAATGGTAAATAATATCAGGGATAGAGATAATATTGGATCCTTATGATGGGATGAATCTAAAATTCTTTTCCTTGAAAAATACATCCCTAAGGTGGTGAGGCAGAGGATGGAGAAAAAATTCCTTGAATTTAATAAAAAGGAGGAAGATTTAGTGGATGTGTATAAAGTGAGATTCACCCAACTGGAAAGGTATTCTCCAAATCATATTCTATATCATGATAGAAAAATCAACCCCTTTTACTCACGATTGAAGCCAATGTATCAATGGGTGTTGGACTCCCATGAATTAAATAGTTTTGAGGAACATGTACAATGTGTTGAGAGGGTAGAGATGGAGTATTCTGATGTTCATGTGCATTTTGGTAACAATGAGAATAAGAGGTCCAGATGGGATGTGATGGGTAAGAATCAACCAATTAAATCAAATAGTAAGAAAGTCCAATTTCCAGTATGTGAAAAAGTGTGGTAAGAATCACCCTGGGGAATGCCATAAAAAACTGGGAAGTGTATTCTATGTGGTGTGTTTGGACATATAGACAAATATTGTAATGAAAATTATCCAATTAATAAGTCTGATAAGAAAACTATAATGTTTTTTAAATTTTGAGAGATGATTCTTTAAGAAAATTACTTCCCAAAGAGAGATCTAAATGATGCAAAGAATCCATACTATAAGTAGAAATATGTAGTGAGACCATTTTTGAAAACATTCGAAAACATCAGGGCATCCACTAAAGTTGTATCAGTTAGTTTTTCTGTTTACTCTTATTTTTATAATGTTTTTTTTTGAAACGGGGTCTACACATTCCTTTATTTTTTAGTAATTTTACGGTAATTTGGAAATATCACCTCAACAAATGAGATCGAAACTTATTGTTAGAATGTTTAGGGGAAATATTATGGAAAATAGAAATTATAAGAATCATTCTATTACTGTATGTGAAAATACATTACCAGAAAACCATGTATTTTTTCCTAGTAGAGTTTGATGTCATTCTGGGAATGGATTGGCTTTCAATTTCTCATTCTAGGATTGAGTATAGAGATAATGAAGTTGTTTTTCAGAAAGGGATTTGGTTTTTATATAAGATTAGTCCCATAAATTTGATAACAAATCAGAAAGCTAAGAAAATTTTGAAAATAAGGGAATTGTTCAGTTAAATGATGTTCCAGGGGTAAATGAATACCTTGATGTTTTCCCGATGAGTTACCTAGTTTCATAAAATATCTGGAATTAAAATTCCCAATTGAATGAGTTCCTGATGCGAATATAATTTCAAAGCATAGATATAGTATGAATCAGATAGAACTTCTTGAATATAAAAATAAGTTGTCATATTTTCTTAATAAATATTTTTTTCGTACAAGAACATTCCCATGGTTTGATCCTTTTTTGTTCGTTAAAAAGAAATATGGTTCCCTGAGACATTACATTGAATATATAGCTTTGAATAACATCACTATTAAAAACATGTAACTTTTTCCTCATATCGATGACTTGTTTGATAAGCTCCAGAGAGATCAATTATTTTCAAAGATTTACTTGAGATACCGATACCATTAGATGATGGAAAAAGATTATAAAAACCTAAAAACAGATCTTTGTACTTGATATGGGTGTTATGGATTTGTTGTTATTCCATTTGGTTTGACAAATGCACCAAATTTATTAATAAATCTTATGAATAAAATTTTTCCAGAGTTCTTAAATAATTTTTTGGTTGTACTGTTTGGATGAAATTATAGTATTTTCTAAGAATAAATAAAATCATGAAAAATATCTAAGGGTTTTTTACCAACCTTAAAAGAAAAATATAGAATGTAAAATTCAGAAATTTTGATTTTTGGTTGCAATAGATTTATTTCATGAGAAAATTGTAAATAATGATGGATTAATAGTTTATCCTACCAAAACAAAAGTGGTTGATGAAGGGACAAGACATAAAAAATGTTAAAAAGATTCGTAGTTTTATTGGATTATCCTGGTATTATTGATTGTTTTTAAAAAAATTCACATGGTTATGTAACCCGCTAACTATGGTAACATGAAAAGGGGTTAAATATTTTTGGACAAAGAATGTGATGTTTGTTTTTTAGGAATAAAAGAAAAGAATGGTGAATTCTCTAGTTTTTTCCTTACCTTCCAGAAATGGTGAGTTTTTCATCTATAGTGACGCTTTATTAAAGGGACTTGGTTGCGTTCTGATGAATAATGATCATGTAATTTCATATTCTTAAAGAAAACTAAAACCTCATGAGGTAAATTATCCCACACGTGATTTGGAATTGGCATTTGTGGCTTTTTTTTTGAAAATTTGGAGGTATCATTTATACGATACCAAATTTAAAATATATACTGACCATAAATGTTTGAAGCATATATTCACATAGAAGGAATTAATCATGAGGTAGAGAAGATGGCATTAATTGATAAATCATTATGATTGAACAATCAATTACTATACGGGAAAAGAAAATAACATGGCAGATTCCATGAGTCTAAAACATCATGAATCATTAACCATGTTATATTTGTATAAGGATCCCCTAATTAATGAATTGATAAATTTTGGATTAGAAGTTGTTGGTGCAGGAAATACATCTATTTTGTTTCATGTCTTAGTGCAGTCATCATTATCAAATAAAATTACGAATTCCCAATATGAAGACCATGAGCTACATAAAAATGTAAAATTGATTAAAATGGATATGTTTCCAGAATTTATCCTTGATAATGATTGTGATTTATGATTTGGAAAAATGTTCTGTATGCCTTGTGATTCCTAGTTAAAGAAGTATTTATTGTGTGAATATCATAGTTCTCCAATTTTAATTCAACCTGGAAGTACTAAGATGTACAGATACCTTTGGTATTATAACTGGGGGGATGGACTGAAAGGGATAATGCATAATTTAATGTGAAATGCTTGACTTTTTACTGGTTAAAGTAGAGAAGTAATTACTAAAGGGGATGCTTTAGACTTTTCTAGTGCCACAGTGAAAATTGGAGAATATAAGCATGGACATCATGGTAGGACTACCTAATACTTCCCTAGGTAACAATGTGATTTGGGTTATTATTGATCAGATAACAAAATATGAACATATCCCTTCTATTCCAGATACAATGTCATTGGAATAGATTTCTTGACTGTACCTCATAGAGTTTTCCAGGTTAAATGCAGTTCCTCTTTCCATTGTACCTAACTAGGATCTCAGTTTCACTTGTATATTTTGAAGGGAATTCAGAATTTGTTGGGCTAAGACTTAAATTTCAGAAAAACTTTTGATCCTTAATAAGATGGCCAGTCAGAACGAACAAATCAGAAATTAGATGGTATGTTTCGATTTTGTTCAATGGACTACCAGGGAAGTTGGGATAAACATCATTCTTTAGTTGAGTTTTCTTATAATAACAGTTTTCACAGTATGTAGATGGAACCTTTTAGGTCATTGTTTGTGAAGTGGAATGAAACTCTATCCTTTTGGGAATATATTGGGGAAATGAAGTAGATGGGACTAAGATTAGTAGTAGAAGTGGATGAGAAAGAGATATTGATACAAATTCACATGAGAGTATCTCAAAGTATGGGGAATTTTTATACAGATAACATAATGAAATACTTCTCTTTCAAGAAAGGTGACCATGTTTACCTTAAAATGTCTCCTTTGAAATTTCTAATGCATTTTTGTAATAAAGGAAATCTAAGTCCACAGTTCATTGATCCTATTGAAATCCTGGATAATGATTGACAAGTTCCATACTGAGTAGCTTTTCATCCAAATTTATCCCAATTACACAATGGTTTTCATGTTTTGATGTTGAGAAAGTACGTGCTAGATTCAACTCATGTCTTGATCCGATAAGAAATTTAGCTAGAGAAGAACCATTCTAATGAAGAGAAACCGGTTTAGATTTTTGATTAAAGGGAACAGGTATTGCGAAATAAGTTAATCAACTAGGTAAAGGTTTTTTATAGAAACCACATGGTTGAAGAAGCAGCATAGGAATCCAAAAATGCTACGAGGAAAAGATACCCTCACTTTGTTAATATGTAAATAAAATTGCGAGGATGCAATTTCTTGAAGATGAGGATAATGAAACACCATAAGGGGTTTAAAAAAAATTAAAATCCATGAAACTCGGTTTATGTGGATATTTATAACTATAAATTAAACACATTTTTTTAAATACCACTAATGAGGTGTCCCTTGGAAATTAATAAAATATTCCCTCAATTTTGATATAAATTCCAACCCATTCCTTCATTCCATTCATTCCAAATTCCTCTTAAATGATGTTCTAGTATCCATACCTCTATAATATTCTACCCAAGGTGTTCTCAGTCCCCCAAGGTCCCAACCATAATGTTATAGGAGTTACTCTACCTGATAATTGAATCCACAACCCTTCCCTTTTTCATGTTTTCATTTTTATGTTATTATTATTCTTTCCTTTGGTGTATGCTACGATATGTCATTTAATATCCCCCAAACTACCCATATTTTTTATGAATGACGTGAGAACCATTTTATATCACAATTTTTTTTCAAAATTTAATGTGATGTCATTAGGTTTCCACGTTTTCATAAGGTATTTCTAAACTTTTCATTTATTTTGAGATTCCTTTATTTCCTTTTTCTTTCCTAACCTACCCTTATTTAAGAGGCATGAAAGATCCAATATATTATATATTCTAAAATTTGTCATGTGTATAGAATTTTGACTATTATACCTCTTCTCCTCTTCCACTTATCCATGAAATTAGAACACCATCCGTAATGTGTCGATTTACCAACATCGTGGACGATGTGATTTCAATTTATTTTACATCCTTCATGACTGGTCAGAAAACCATTATTGTGGTTGAACCATATTATAAATTATGTATTATATATTACTTAATGTTATGAAATAAATATTTGAACTTGTTATAAATTTATGAAACAAAATGACGTCAATACGATCAAGGATTCGTCTAAATGACCTAAAAAATATCAATAAACTTTTTACTTGTGAATCATCCTCATGTACAAATTAAAAATAATAAATGGTATAATTTACAGTACTGGAAATATTTAAATACCATTCCATTCCAATTCTGGATTTTCACTTCCAATCGATATGACCAACCATCATGAACCCATCATGGAAATCACGTAAAGTACACAACTGAAACAATGGTTGGAAAAAAATACTTACAACTATTCGGTAAAATGATACTATAATATGTTATAAACATGAAAATGTTTCATTTATTTACTAATAACACTCTTTTAACCATTATACAGTAGTTTCAAACAAAAATGAAGTAAGAAGAACCAGTGGTAAGGGAATTCGTAACTCGGTTTCCATTCATTGGGTTAACCTTCTACTTCATTATTTATGTGGTATTAAAATGGTTTTATGATAAAATGTGTTTATATTATGATTTATTTTGATTATCTATAGTGTATATACATATTCCATCCACTATATTAAGTCTCCAATTAATTATATGATATTTTTAAGGGGCTTTTCATTTAATATCCTCTTCAAGTTATTTTTTACAAATTCAAAATAAATTTTTTTATGTACATGTTCTTGTTGAATGATTGTGTTATGGTTTTTGGGAATTTTTTATGATGAATGAGGGGACCTAAATTTCCCTCCAATGAATTGGGTATGTGTACATTAGAGGTCAGCCATATGGTTACTCCACGTGTAACTACGATGGTGACACCAATTGTATGGTCGTCGTGATGGTTAATATTTATAAGGTAGCTGAGTGTGTTACAAGATTATATGACTAATGCCCCAAGATATCTTTACAAGCCTATTTATGTTATTATGTTTTTTCTATACTTTCTGTAAATCTCATGTTTCACAAATTAAGTATATATGGGTGACAAGTATGTCTTATAAAAATGATTTCATATGTTACAAGTATTCATGGACTAATATGTTTATTCCATATTTTCATATCCTTACTGAGTTTTTTGTGTTCATCCAATGTTTTAAAATAATTTTTAAAGGTTATAAGGATGTGTAAGACAAAGAAGGAATCCATGATAAATTTTTGATGAAAAATCATAGAAATCATGTTTTATTTGAAATGTTTTAAATTTTAGAAGAATGATTAACGTTTTTCTCATATTGATTCTTTGATAATGTTTAATGTAATGAATGTACTATGTACCAAATATCTAAATATATAAACTTGAAAATATCTTCAAAGTGAAAGGATGTGAGTTTATGACTAAAATTAAATATTATGTAAGGTAATAAGGTTGGGTCTATATATTCAAAACTTTCTCATCTCCCTTAGCTTCCCATGTTAGTGGCATGTCCTCTTCTTAATCCCCTAATGAGGAAACAAATTTCATGATAGGTGTATCAAATGAAACCTCATCAACCTCTCTATTCACCAGCATAATTTCTTTATCTTCCATGGACATTTCCAATACAAAAAATGGCCTCTGTTGGTGGCTTCATTATAGTTTTAGCCAGTAAACTATCTTAAATAGGCCCCATCATTAACAATGTATCGACCCATTTCATCGAGGGAATGGTTTAGGTGGTTCATTCCAATTGTTAACATGTGGTTATCCTAACCACTACTGCCACCCTGGCCACCTCTTTTGGGAGAGAAGTCTCCTCCATCACAACCTCAGTCTAAACCATGGTAAGTGAAAGTGTTGGTGTAAGTAACTAAGTCCCAGGAATTGTTCGAACTGTCATTCTAGGATGATTCAGTTATGTATTGGAATACATAGAAAATGGGTCACAATATAGGATGATGTTGAATTTTATATCAGATGTACAATATAGTAATCTTCTTCTGTAGATTCATATGTAGTCCCGGAGATATGGTTCTCTCTGTGGCCACTGCCTTAGTTAAAACTTCCATTCATTGACAACTTATGTTTATTATATCAAGAAGTTACCCACACATAAAACATGATAGGTTCAATTCTCATCACCTTCCTTTTTGGGCCTTTCATGGATCCCACCCCCTCGGTGCATGATTAATGCACATGTTAAAAAAGAGTTAGGAAACAATTCTAAGAGAATGTTATATCTGAGGCACATAAAATCCAAATATATAAATAGTATAAGGTAGAACATACTATAAGGGGATAACATCGATAGTTTTCAAATCCTAAAGAATCATTTTGACTCATTTGGTAGATGTGAACACATAGAAATCTAACCAGCCGACCATTACGGCGGAGAAGTCATGTTCCTAAGTACCCTCACACAATTAGTCAGTTGATACATAGTGACCTAGGAATGCACAAGGTCCTAAAAATTCACAACGTGTCACCCTGAGTCATCCCAAGACACATAGAGGTTATCCTTGGCATGGTCAATCAAAAAATTATGCACTCTATTACTGTTGAGATAATACTATATTCCACAGGTATTGAATAAGTGCCAAGAGAAAAACCATTTTCTCTAGGTTTTTTGTAAGACAACATCACTAGGGATGTCTATGAGATGTAACCAATTCCCAAGATCATTGTAGAATATCATAGGGACTTCCTAAGAAGGATCACATAATTCATTCTTCCAATTTCCCTAGAGCATCAAGCCTGGTTCGACTCCTCTTCATGTGGCCCATACTTCTTTTGGTCCAAAGAATACTAGTCCCTTTTTCTTCCCTATTTACTGGGAAAAATCAACAGCCCCAAAGTAATCCATTAACCACTCTTCCATGACCCTGTTGTTGATAGGGAGACCCTTCATTTTCTTGGGTGGCCTACCAAATTAGTGTATCCATAAGATATGTGCTCCCCTAGATAAGAAAATATTCTTTGGTAAGTCCACATGCAGTGGTGGGTTGTGGTAGATCATTCAAAAGTTTTCCATCCACACCCATAAACATGATCCAAATATACCTCAACACTAAAGGCTATAAAAATGATATACTTCTATGTACACATTCAATTTTTCCTAATTAAAGAAAATGATCATCTTTGTGAACTATTATAGATTATATGGTTTTCATAATGACTCGTAGTGAACTCTCCCCACCATTACCCAACCTTGGAAGGCTAAAAAGTATGATCATTTCATGAAATCCCCTATCCCATAATAAGTGACCAACCTGGTACGGATAGGGAATGAGTGAAATATTATCTTCTCTTCCATCCCAATCATCTCTAGGACATCTTCCAAAACCAAAATGAATTGGATACTCCCCACTATATTTAATATCGCCTCTTATAAGTTTGTATTGAGAGTAGAGAATGTGTTTAGGTACTCATATCCACCCATGTGTGTGACCACCAATATATACTTGAAATTGAGGGCCCATACACACAGTGTAATGTTTTTCCCTCACCAATGTGGTGAAGCATATTTTATAACATATCCCAAATATAAAAAAAATTAGATGCTTCCCTATAACCACCATTATAAATTTTATTGTTCAAAACACCATTAGTGCATCCCGTAGAGGGAGTATCCATCCACATATAAGAAAAGCGGTGATTACCACCAGACTAACCATAGGTTAATTATAATACATGATATTGTATCCCCAAATAATTATCTAGCATGACTCTAAGATCCACTAGTATGGTCCCTCCTTGCTACATTATTATCCCCAAAAAATTTGATTGTACTCAACAAAGATTCTATACTAGCTCCTCTCCTTTGACTATCCCCACCAGTGGTTTGTTCAAGAAATATCCAATCCAATCATTGAATGGGATTTCATTCATAGTTTTATTGTGTTAACTAAGTCCCCACAATAGATCCATAAATTCCATTACTTGATATGGAAACTATTGTTGATCATCTCACACAATCTCTAAAAGGAGGAATTCATCATACATAACCCCCATGATCAGGATCATGGTGATCTGATGAAGGTACGAAAGGCCAATTTTGACCTACCTGTGATGTAGATAGAACATGTTGGTCTATGGTGACCATATGATTAGTAGCTCGAAAATGATATCATGAGGGAGGTAAACATGGAACTATGATGCTCATGATACCTCATAAATCCATATATACATAATCTATTCTAAAAATTCATTTTGTGATGAACACTGACAATAGGCCCATGCCCACTCTTTGGGGGAACATTCCACCCCATCACAAATACCAATTATCATTTTACAATTTGAGTGGATTCCCCAATTCCACATTGAAAAATGTCTCATAATATAGTGGGGATGTCTCATCCTCCAAATTTCACTATAACTTCTACTGATGTGGATGTAGAGGAAATATATTGCATGTGGTTCATGGTATTTATAGTTGTGACCTAGATTAGCATTATGCCACTAGTACTACCTCAATATTCCTCTAATCAAGTAGTTTGGTTCAACCCATCTCACCAGAAAAATAAATACCCCATATCTTAATCTAAATCAACATATTGAAAGACATATTAAAAATGGGTACTCGCTTCGAGTCTCTTTCAGTAGACTGATAAACGAGTTATGGTCCGAGGAACTCTGAATTCCCTCCCCAATCATGATGTTCCCTTCCATTTGATTACTCTGAGAAGCAGCAGCGTAACCTCGTGGAGCTGTAATTTGATTTTCAACAAATAAAATTTAATTAATTATGGATTGAGAATGTCACTCATAGATATCCATATCACAGATATCTATTCTCAAACATTCGGTTCTTCAAGTCCATATCTTTGAAAGCATTCACATAGCTAGGTTCACATTGATAATGAGATTCATGAGTAATGGGGATCGAGATAAAAAAAATACACATGTAGGTTTTGAGATTCTTAAAATTATAGAAAGAACCTTTATAGTCATGGATGTTCAGTGTCTTTTAGGGTACCCCTATACTATTAATATATGTACAACTATACTATTCTTCATGATGGTATTTACTAAGAGAACACCATGAATGGGCTCCGCAAGTGAGCTTAATGTGTGACCTTCGTGAAAGGTAGTTTATTTCCATATTATCAATTAGAGTTAATCACTCATTTCCCCTATGGGAATTTATTTAGTGGGGGTGTCATTTTATTACATATAAATAATCCATTAATGATAATGGTTGAGGATGTAATGGTTGGTTTAGAGAGAATTTGGGTGAAAAGGACCAAATTTTACTCTTTTGTGTATTCTTCAAAAATCACAACTCTTTGACAAATGGATGGAGATCACAATGCATAATGGATGAGATGTTTCCTTAAAAAATTCCTGAATTCCTAATGGTAACCCTCTAATTTATGAAATTCAGAGTAACAGATATATTTGAAAATGTGTAAATGGTTGATTGTGTCTTCATTAGTCCGAATTTCAACTGGAATATCCATGCCCATAAACCAAGCTCATGAATGACTTCACGAGTGCCAAAAATATTCATGAAACCCCTTTCCTATAAATAAACCTTCATTTCAAAATTTTACAGATGATTACTGATCATTTGGATTCTTATATCACTATCAATTTGTGAAACCTGCTGAGTTTTATAAACAAATGTGAAAATTGATCATCCATGTCATCCAAGTATCCTGAAACACCTTAAATGTGTTATTTAGAGCCTCCACCTATGGTGGGTTTTCCTTTCATGAAGTCACATTCCCTCCAATATTAAATATGACCCTCTTTGGAACATAATTCTTTTGGTATCATTCAGCCGTGAAAAATTACCCACTACATAAATTTGGGATTCACATTGAGCCAGGGTAACCTGTTTCATGAAACCTACTCATTTATAAATCCCCTAAACTCTACATGGGGATAAATCCTAGTATAAACCTCCCTGAATAACCTCTAATATTCATGAACCACCCCTTCTAGGCCTCTCTATGGATGAAACCTTATGCTGACGCATTTTCATAATAGTTGAGTTCCCAATTCTCTGACACCAATATATGACCATTTCTTTTGCAACTCAAGTCACCAATTGACAAGTGTCACCCACTCTTATGCATGACCACTTCATCCCAAATTTTTCTTATCCCTCAAAAATAAATTTTTATTCTCATCATTGGAATAATGTCCCTTGTGTATTATATATATAGGGAACGTAATGTGGAAGTCATGATTGAAAACTCTTCGATAAAAGTTCTAATTTTATTTACCACCCAAAGGCGTAAGATCAGTGGTCATGTAAGACCTTGTGGTAAGGTGGCATCATTTCCATGTCCAAAACCCATGAAAAATTTTTCCTATCTCAACAACCTTATTATGCGATGTTAAATAGAATGATAATTTCATAAAAACAATATGTAACACATTAGGTGTAAAATGTGAAATAAACACAATAATATATATGACTGAGTTTCTTGGGATGACCCAAACACCTCTACCACTAACATGGAAGGATATTATTTGGGTAGCTAAATATGTATTCTTCACACTATTCCATCGAAGATAAATACTCTTACAAAGGTTGTTTTTAATGTGTTATACCCACACCATCCCATGTCAACACATCTTCCATGACTTTATAATCCCTACTAAATGATGTTAAAATTCATGGTTCAGTCATCTCATAAGACATTAAACTACGACATCAACCTACATGGGTTTAGATCCATGACTTCTAAATAGAGTATGTATAAATACTCCACTTGTTTCGATCCTAGGAAATATAAAGCATAGGTTTTCCTTCATAGTGTCTCACAACCCTAATACACTTCTTGGGTCAATACGAACAAACTTTTAGTTCTTCCTCAATGGGTGTCCCAACCAATGGAAAATACTGGTGCTCTCTCCTAGTTGCAAACCTTTTTGGTCAACATCAAGGGGCGTTCTGATCATCCTTTCTTGTGTTCTTAATGGAGAGTCTAAATACATGGTAAGATTAGGTTCTCCAACCAAGTGATATACCTCCTTGATCCACCTCAAGTGGTGTTCAAATAGAGAATTTTGTTATACCTCAATGGTAATATTTACCAATGGTAAACCTAAGCTATCTATCAAATGGACACAACTCCTTGATCAACCTCAAAAGGAATTATGATCAGCCTTCTGAGTATGACTCAAGGTGTGCCTTGACCAATGTTAAACTTAGGTTATCTATCAAAGGGATACACCTCCCCGATCCTCCTCAAGGGGTGTATTAAAAAACCATTTGGGTCCCCATCAAGGGGTATCTCATCCAACAATAAACATAAGTTCTCCCTCTTGGGGACATATCTATTTGATCTTTCTCAAGGGATGTTTAGATCCATCAATCCTACATTCATCTGAACGGGAATTCTCACCCAATCATATAGTTGTGACATCTTCCATCATTGGGTAAAACATCCCAAATTAGTTTTAAGTGTTGTTATGATCCATTCTTATTGACTTCAACTTAAGGGGTGTTCCACCTTACCATCATGGTGTGAAATCTTCCCACCTAGGTAAACACCCTTCTAATTGGATGATGGGTAATTATGATCTATCCACCCTGGTGTGACATATTCCCTCTTAGAGAAATATCTCTTTCAACCTCCTCCACAGGATATTCTAATACATAAATCATGTCCATGGAAGACATTATCCATTAGAAAAGCATTAAATGAAGTTAACGCGTACACCAATTCATATCAACCAGACATCTTAATCCATATGAATTTGATGGAAAAATTGTGGACTTACTCAAACACCGAACCCATGCATAAGGGTGCGATGGATGAGGTAAAAAATAGAATACATATGCTCGTGGTGTTGTTACCTCGTGATCAACATGAGATTCCTTGGGTTCTGTGCCTTAATATTAATCTTGTGATATGCACTCCCAAGTAGAAGAATATAGGTGACCAATTATCCCAGTGTACATACATTCCCATAAATTCCCAAAATGTATACTCTATAGATCGAAGGTCGGGGCACTATCATAATGATAAAAAAATGTCTGTAAATAAGTACTGTAATTAATCAACATATACAAAGAGATGGGACTGAGAATGATTTCCATAAACCTGAATTAAATTTATGGGGGATACATAGACTAGGTGATGATATCAAAACATGAATCCATGAAGGGGCAAACTGACATACCATCATCATATTTTGATCCTAGAGAAGACATCGTCATTGATTGTGATGAAAGCCTCCTACCATTGAAAAGATGGAATGTCTCTCTACAAAAGAGAGTGTACAAATCCATCATGTCAGTATGTAGTCAGGATCTAGTTATAGAATCAGAAAAAAATTTATTATAATAATTAGAATTTTATAAAGATAATATATTAGCTTTTTTCTTTACCTTCTATATGATGATAAAAATGAAAATGTCACTCTTCAGTAAGCATGGATTACAACTTTCATGAGTGATGTGAGTCATTATTCATGGACACCATTCATGTATTATTAAAAAATTTATTAAATTTATATAGATTATAATTATTTAATGAATGATAAACTATAGATGATGTAATTATGACCCTTTTTATGGTGAACTTATCGATGTTTTTATGGGTTTATGAACAAAACATTCTAAAAAAGTAGAACATAAATTATTTATTTAAATAAATATATAAGGCATGGTAATGAATTAAATAAAAGTTATAATAATTGGAGATTAAAACTGATATAGGATCTTAAGGAAATACAAAATTAATATAAGATTATTATGCATGAGTTGAAATCCGTACATCACAATTTAGACTCACGGTAAACGTTTTTTCATTAAATAAAATATTAAATATACTAAATATTTTCCTAATTTCTCTCTCTATATACTGGTTTTTTTAAATGTTTCAATTATGATATTAACATAAAATAAGTTTTTTCAAATTAATTTTATATGTTCTATGAATTTCATTACAAATTTATCAAAATAATTAATTTTAACATTTTTTGATCATATTATTTTGTCAATTTCTATAAAATTGTGATGGAATTTTTTTAAGTATATGAAATTAGAATAATTTTCCTTGTTATAAATAGTATAAATTAATAATATTCATATATAATTTTTTGTTTTTTTTTCAAAATAATATCTTATTTGTCTTATGGGACATTCTTGTTGAAATAGTTTTTGGTTAAAAAATTTATTTATCCTTGTTTTTATGTGAATTAAAATTTTATATTCATATTTGTAAAACAAATATCTATTTTTATGATTTATTTTCTATATTCTATGTGACTTATATATCATAAAACATGCTAAAATTTTCCATGATGACAGGTTAACCCAATATAGATCTCTAATACATTTGGTAATGGTTTTATTCTTTAGGTAATATGTGTTAGAATAAATAATGTAGGTTATATATTATATGAGTTCTTTTTTGAGTTATTTCAAGAGTGATATGAATATTATGTACCAAATTTCATAAAATAGTTTTCAATGGTTGAAAAATATTTTTATGTAATTATTTTTTTATCATATGGTATATTAGTGACATTATGATTAGAATAATTTTTATTCCAATTTTAAGTTTGAAAAGTATGTTTGTCAAAACATTTCCATGAGGATACATGTTTTAAAAGAAACAATCATGATTATTATTTTATTTTTAAGATTTTTTTGATAAATTATTTGATAATACTTTGGAATTGATGTTTATTTCATGGGAAATAAAATGAATATTTGAGCTCAAATTTTACTATGAAAAGTGGGAAAATTTACATATGTGATTACATGATTTGAATAATACACAAAAAAATCCTTCATTTTTATCCCTTGATGATATTTTTGATGTAATTATGTGTTCTCATATTTTTTTGAAAAGGAATAAGGATGATTATTAACTGTAAAATAGTCTAACATTTCATTATGGGGATTAATAATTAAATCGGAAAAAATGATTTTAATGAGACAATATTTTAAATTAATGTGTCTAGTTTTTTTATAAAAAACTGATATTGAGTGGATGAGTAAAATTTTTATTATAGTGGTCTAATATTTAATTTTTTTCAAAATTATCAACAACTCAAAAACCAAAAGATCCATTAAATAAAATAATGTGCAACCCAGGTTAAAAATCATATAGTTGTGGGTTATATAAGAAACATGTTATTATACATGGTAACAATGTAGGATTTTAGATAATATTATAGGTTATGATATGATTGAGAAAATTATTTTAATAGATCTTAATCTATGGATTATATTATCATGAGAAAAATTGAGGGTTACCATTTTTCTTCATCAAATGAATGCTTACATCTGAATGGATTTCATCAAATGAAACAAGGTTATTGAAGTTGAATGGAATCAGGAGGATCATGTTCTTATGAATCAAAAAATTGGAATGTTTGGAATTTGAATATAATAGTTTTTAGGCCAATTATATCAATTAATTCATGTTATTAATGGTGGTACCCAAGCCATATATAGACTGAAATCCCCACATATAAACCTCTCTATAGTAGATAATTTTTTGAAATAACATCCTCTGTCTTATGATAGAACCTCATATTTTATTTATGATTAATCATAAATAAATTCTATGAAATATATATTTATGAATTTGGGTTTTTCTTGTTATCCCAAATAATGGATAGTATAACAATAAAGAGGTGGGTGAATTGAGTTCCAGAAATATTATTTACAAAAATACTTCTTCTTCAGGTATGATCATTCAGATCATTATCTGTAATAAAGGAAGTTAGCCAGAATAAAAATTTAAATGAATGAGATCTAACATAGGATATTTATAGTGGTTTGGGGATCAATAATATCCTATTTTACTCCACCATCACTATAATTTATGATTTTTGTTATTTTCTCTATAACATCACTTTTAACGGGGCACCCAGATGAGTACATTGATCTATCACATTATAAAATGGTCAAATATATTTAAACCAGGTTCTTCCTTTATAAGGACTATCTAATATATCAACAAAAACATTTATAATATCTGTAAGAAAAATAGAATGAGTAAACATGAAAACAAATGGCTCTATAGACAGTTTCAAGAAGAAACTGAAATTAGATGAATATTCATCGTAAGAATACAACAATATTCATGGTATATATTTGGATGATATTTAGTTCAATATATTGAACATGTAAGATACGCATGAGCGATAATGATTCATTTATTTGATATATAGGCATTCATTTTATTCTTATGAATTTATTTCCATGTGTATCTATATGTGCTGCATTATTCATGCAGTTACTATCTTTTCCTCTTACATCTCATTTTAATCATAAGCATGAGAAAATATTAATAGTCAAGTGAGAAATGAATTGAGAAGATTATAATACATTTAATTAATGATGTGCATCCATTCATTACAAATATAGAAATTTCATTTTTCTCCATAATGTCTGAAATCATCCCATTTGTTGTATCATTCTAGCCATAACAGTGGTACATACTACGTAGATAAATTATTCCATAAATGGATAATCCCATATCTTATATGCTCTAAAATAAAGAAATTTATTATTAGGAGATTAGAAATTTATCCATGATATTCTGAATATGGAAAATATTTCATCTGATAACATTCCATGGGAATTCATAATATAAGGCATTTATTCACATTATTTGTAAGATAAACGTACTTCTATTGTACATATGATAATTCATTAGCATAAGATAAAACATAAAATTTTTCATTTTCCTTTTATTATCCAATTTTTTGATATAAAAAAGATATAGAGTATGGAATAAAATTAATATTTCGCACAGAAAATAGTATATTGTTGATGAAATTGTTTTTGAATATAATTTTTAATTATTTAGATTGAAAAGTAATATAGATTATTAATAAAATATTTAAAAAATGAATAGTATATAGATACTATAACATATAGATCACGTTGATAAACAATTAAAAAAGTATAGTGTAAAAATATAGACAACTCATAAGACAAGAATAATGGATAACTTCTAAAAATATAGAAGTAAATAAAAATTAAACAACCTAACAAAAATTACATGCATTCAGGGATTGAAATGTTATCTTAGAAAGATATTCAAATTTTAAATAGATTCCATAAAATGAGGTGTGATTCATTTTTTTAATTACCACACATCGGGAAACCCATTTGTCAAAATTAAGATATTGGGTGTGTCAAATAGTGAACATGAAATCTGTTTTAGGGGTGGTTTCTTGAAGGATAAAGGATTCGTAGATAGAAAATATGATTTTAGAAGAGGGGCATCAATTGTTTCACAAAAAACATCACCCAACATTTGTAGACAAGATCCATGACCTGTTCGATCTACTTGAAATATCCTTACTAGAGTGAATTGAATGTTGATAGTAGATTACTAAGCTCTCACAAAATAATATTTCTCTTTACGTATAATGAATGGATAAGACTGTGGTGTATGTGATGGCAATTAAACATGTTGTTCAATAATGAGATCTTCCCTGATATACTCATTTTATAGGTCAAAAATATCCTTAAATATTTATGAAGTAGAGTCATGTTGATCAACTATAAGAGGTCCTAGAAGTTATCCCTCACACATCTGAAATAATGCTTCAATGTAAGAATCTATCCATTACACCATGTCATTTTTTATTATTATAGGTTTGTCGTGAAAGCATTCCAAACTCACAGTATATAATTTCCTAAACAATTTTGTATATCGCTTTTCAATGAAATTACAACAATCAACTTCCATATATATTCAAACAGATTATCTAACATGTTCACTGGATGTCTAAAATAAACTATGTCCTTACCCATTGCAGGGGTTGATATTCATTTCTATACAAAAAATAAAATGCTTCATCTTCATCATCCTTGTCAAATGATTATTGTTTAAAACATCTTACAACTATCTAACGCAGATATTAAAATTTTTCATCTATAACCTTGAAAATATTTTATAATGAACTGTCCATATTTTATAATCATATTATGATAAATTTCTCCCCCATCATCACTTTAAAAGACAAACACTGAATATCAAGAACTCTTTCTTTCAACAGAAGATGTATCTCTTTTCAAGAATTATCAAACAAAGAAATTGATTCTTTCATACCAACTAAAAGTCATATTATTTTACCATATAAGTCACATTATATATCATTAATTATTTATTTTGAGAGAATACCTCAATGAATTGATGGAATGGTTGAGGTTAAAGTGACTATTTAACAAGATAATGATTCTAAATTTGAAAAAATATAACTTTTATTTGTGATTACTCAAAAAGATCATTAAGATAATTCATCTTTAATCGATTAAGCCTAAATCATTGCATCATTAAATTTTTCCTTACAAATGGATCATTAATGAAGATTAATAATATCACGTATGTACTAAAAAAAACATTCATCTTTAGAAACTCTATTTCTATTCCCAACTAGGAATAACTCTCTTAATCTTTTTTTGGAATTACATCTACCAACTTTTGGAACATCAATGTTTCTACAATCGTCACAAATTGGTGAATGTCTATCCTAAAATACTTCCATACACACAAAACCATCTGATTTTATTTGTTCATCATGTTGTACTTCTTCTATAAGATGTGATTTTTGTAATATAGATATGATTCTTCATGCAGTCAACTTTAACAATTGATTAGAATCAAAGTTAACAATGAGAGGATAATTTAACATCCTAACTAGTATTTTGTATATTAATAGAAAATAAATGGGTAATGGTAGATTATATACATTCACTATTGACCAGAACTAGAATAGAAAAAGTGACATGAAGTGAACTCTATAAATGAGCAGTTCAATCTCCAAATTCTATAATAAATTTTACTTTGTTGTGCCATTTGTAATTATTTTAATCATCATATATAAATTATATTATTTAACTACTCTATGTTTATCATTCTACTAACAATGATTTTTCCTGTTTGAGGGATGACTCTCCATGAGTTGATATGGGTTCCACTTAAGCATCTGAGGTTATGGGAACTAACTTATTCAGTGAGGCATTCCAACAAAAACCACTTTTTGTCAAAATAATTGAACTTGAAGTTTTAAAAATATAACAATGTACTATAGTATTATAATCCAAGAAAACTATAAAATTATGAAAAAAGTGTTAATATCCTTCAAATGGGATAAAAATTTAAATATAAAATCTTTATATGGCACTTGTATCACTAGATATATCATGCTGTATTAATAATTTTTTTAGCGAGAACATATAAAGAAAAGTAACATATTGAAAAAGATTTTTTTTCAAACTCACCATTACTTATAACAATTTAAGTCTATATAAACATGGTATGCACCTTCAATTTTGGTTGTATGTCCATGATGAGTTTCTATACAACATGTTTTATTCCAACCAGTGACTTCATTAACCAAGGTAGAGTGAATCCATCCACTTAAACTGATGATATACTGAAAAATAGGTTGCCTTTAGGAGGGATCTTAAATTATTTATGTAACTATACAGAGGTTACTGAAATATTATTCAGGTTTATTGTTGAAGTGAATAGGTCTTCATCATAACCGATGTGAAAAACTATAGACTCATAAAACTAATGAACATCCTTTTAAAATATTAATATGGATAAATTTCATCAAATAAAAATTCCCATCATGGATGATTACTGATCATATTTAGTATCATACATTTCTTATTAATCCATTAATAATCAATTTATAAAAATCACAAAACCTTTCTTTAAATACTTTATCTCATTATTCTGATTGTATAGGAACTTTCGATTCAATTTACTTTTTTCATTGACAATGGGTTTAGGTGTTTCGAAGCTAAGGAAAACTATGTTTTTGGTTGCAAGGGTTCAAGGGATAACAATGTGTTTTTCATGTATATGGGATACACACATATTTTCATTTTTAGTATTGGAGTGGTCATACAGTTATAAGAAGTGTATTTTTTACTAAGAATGGGTGACGTGACATATTTGAAATGACTAATACTCAAAATAACATTACAAAAAAGAGAATGCAATTAATTTGAATAAGAAATATACTATAATAAAAAATAACATTAAGTAAAATAAAATAAAACTAATTATAATTTAATAAAATATAATTCATCTGTATGAAATGGTTTACTAAAAATGTATGTTAATTTATTTTTTGAGAAAACATATTATAATAATATACCATTATATTATGAACAGTTGCTTCAAAAATGATGTTTAAAATAAATGTGATTTCTTATTGAATAATTTATAGAATTATTTGAAATGTTGATAGGAAATTTGTTATCACATTTCATTTCTAAATGGCTAAAATTAAATATGTAATCCATTAAGGTTTGTTTCATCCAAATAACTTGTTCACAAAAATTTCGTGCTTCAATATATGCAGTTTAAGTAGTTCACAGTGCTATAGAGCGTTGTTTATTATTCAACCAATATACATGGGATTTAACATGATAACTATAGATTCATGAGGTTATATTCATATCAATTATAAATCTAGAAATATCATCATATGAATCTGAAGAAAAATTAATGTTATATGTGTTTGCAAAAATAATAGAATGAGACACACCTCCTTTTTAAATATCTTAAAAATCATTTTGGAGGATTTTAAATCGGATTGGTTGGGATTAGATTGAAATATTTTATAAATACGGACTAATAAAATAGTTTCTAGTATACTTGTATTAAGATATAACAAACATACAATAATTCCACTATACCACTTGTTGTCAACTGATTTTTTGGTTTCATCCATATTAATATTAATATTGGATCTCATGGGAGTAGATTATGTAATACTATTTTTGATTCCAAACTTCTTAAGTAAATCAAATATGTATTATATTTGGTATAAAATATTCAATAAATATATTTGATATATTTTATATTCCGAAAATTATTTTAACTCACCCAGCTTACAAATATAAAATAGTTTTTTCTGATGTATTGAAAACACTTTGCATAATTTTTTATTTATTAATTTAAATGACAACATCATCTACATATAAATTATTGATAAAATATCTTAGTATGATGTTTTCGTAAATAATATGTTTTCTTCCATTACAAATATAAAACACTTTTTATAAAATAAAAGATCTTAATCTTCTATACCATGACCTTTGTTCAATTTTATGTCAATATATATTTGGTATGCTTAAATACTGGATTTTGATAGTGAGGGTATCCAAAACCAATATTTTGTTCTATATAATCATTTTCCACAAAAATAAATGATGAAAATAATTTTTAACATCTATATGATATGTAACACACCAATATTTCATAGTAAGGTATTTCTTCAAAGTAATTCAATAACTTTCATTACATGCAACACCGGGTTCGAGCACACCACAAGATTACTAGACTAGTCATTCAAAAGCGGTTATGAATAGTATTAACTAAATATTGAACTATATATAATAGTTATAATTTTAGAATCCATATTATGATTTTATTAGACATAATGTAAGAAAAAGTTCATTTTTCAAATAAAAGAGTATTTATTTCAAAAAATGCAATTTTACCTCCGTTTAATGATGAAACTTTTTTAAATAAAATATTTGAAACTTTTATATATTATATTTTACAAAATAAACATCTTATTTAGAATTGTGACATAATAATTTAGTTTCAATGAATTTTTGGTGCTTTTATGATAACTTTCATATTTGGGTGAATAGTGAAAAATATTATATTTTAACTGAAACAACTTTTTTTAAGAAAAATAATTTACAGTGTCAAATTATACATTTTAATGGTTTTGAAGTTTAAATAGATTATATTTTTACCATTTAATCCAATTATGGTCATTTTAAGAAATTTTACTTTGATATTGGACATAAACAAATGTTAATCTTTTGATAGATATTGTTTCTTAAAAATACGTCTTTTTATTTTGACAATGGGAATTAATTTTAAATTAAAAAATGAAACTTCAATGTTTTGAATTAGGTAAAATAGACATCATTTTTGAATTTGGAATATCAAAATTAGCTTTGGGTAAATTTTTGGCATTTTTCTGAAAACATTCATTTTTTTGAATAGTGAAAATACAAATAATTAATTAAAAACAACTTTTTTAATCAAAATAAATTATAATGCTAAATTATAATATTGAGTGGTTTCAAAGTATAATTAGAGAATATTTTTAACATTTAATAAAATTTTGGTCATTTGATGTAATTTCACATTTGAACTGGACAAAAGCAAGTGTCAATCTTTTGATCGTTACTATTTCTTAAAAACATGCTTTTTGATTTGACAACGGGAATTAAATTTAAAATAATTTTTGCCACATATGTGTTTTGAATTTAGAAAAATGTATTCAATATTTGGAATCATTTGTTCAAAATTTTGTAAATAGGTAAATTTTATTTTTAGAAATTTTGAATAATTATTTCGGTAAATATTTTAATTACCATGATTAAAGGCTTAATCGGGTAAATAAGGGTAAAAAATAATATTATAATAATATTTTATTACCCTAAAACATGTCCTAAACCTATTGGTTTATACATTTCTGACCAAGGGAATCTTTGGTCGATTTTGAGACCCCATGGAGCCACTTGGAAGTGATATTGACACTTTATATTAATTATGTTAAAGTAAATACAAAAATGACAAAAGCATATATCTTTTAGAAAAAGAAATTTAACATAGTGTAATATATATTATATTTTCCACTATAAATATTCATTAGAATGAAAAAACTATTTCCTACATAATGGGATTTTATTTATAATTTTTATAAATTTAATAATTAAATTTATTTTTGACATAATAATGATGCAGTATTTTCCTTATTAATGAAAGAATCAAATAATTGTTATTATTAATGTTAAAATAAATATAATTTGAAATATTTGATGATGTACACATATTTTATTGGTTAATAAAACATGTTAGGATTAAATTAATGTTTTTTTCTTCGATTTCATAATGTTTTTAAGACTTTAAAAGATATCAATTATTAAATAGTGTCAAAATTGGCATAAAAGGGTTTTTAAAACAAATATTATATTATTAATTGATATTATATTCCTAAAAATCTATGGTTCGTCTAGAAGACTTATATAATGATAGGTGTATCATTAATGGACCACTTGGGGGTCTCTTGGATGTATATAGAATGTTTATTAACTATATAATATAAAAATATAAAGAGACATGGTAAATGTCAAACTAATTAACTAAGAGTTAAAACTAAAAGATATGATTAATAAATTGACACAAACAAGTCTAAAACCTATTGTTTGGGTGGTTTTCGAACTATCACCACCATAAACATTAAATAATCTACAT
Source organism: Viscum album (assembly GCA_963277665.1). Classification (NCBI taxonomy): domain Eukaryota; kingdom Viridiplantae; phylum Streptophyta; class Magnoliopsida; order Santalales; family Viscaceae; genus Viscum; species Viscum album. Next base: position 63,195,723 of record OY728151.1, on the reverse strand, counting down.
TAGATAAATTATAAACTGAATATTAATTTATTATAAAATAATATTTCTAGTTTTTCCAAAGGTTCCCCTCACCACTCTTATAAAAGGGGACTCCCCCATCTCTCTAATTAACACCTTTAAAGCCTTTTGGCGTTTCCAACCCCTGATCAAATATTCTCTCAAATTCCCTCAGTTCTACCTGGGGACCTCATTTTGATCAGAAAGACAACCTATGGAGCCCTTTTGACCAAATTCAATGGAAGAACTTGAAGAAGAGGTAATGTTTTCACCACCCTCTTTCAAGTTCCTTTCTTATTCCACTTCTTCATTCTTTGTTATTTCCATTCTAAAATAATAACTCATTTATATTCTATATATTTTGATGTTATTATAGATATTTTACTTCCATATTCAGTATTCTATCCATCCATTGAATGACATGTCACCATACGTGCGTACGTATGGCTTACCGTCTCCATGTCGTGGTGTAATTGTTATTCAAAACATTAATATTTGGATGGGTATGATAATGATGTGTAGTTTAAGTAAATAACAAATATAAACATATAATGATTCTTTTTATATTATATACCATCCAATTATATATTATCTTAATATCAAAATAATTATATTTTCGCTCGTGCATACGTACGGACTACCGTCTCCATGAACGCGATGAGATTCATTCCCCATCATATCCATTAATGTATAATTCTCATTTGATGATAAAAAATAATTTTTATGGACTTGATATCATTATATATTTGAATAAGATACAACATATCCATAAAAAACATGTCATATGTAACAAAACATATATGTTAACACCCGAAACGATGATAACACTATGAAATTATTAACAAAGAAATGTTAAAAGATCATATATGATATCATATTAATGAATATGATTATTTTATAATTTAATAAACAATTATTTCCCCATTATACAAGAGGTTAAAATACCATCAAGCAAGGAAAAGTACTAGGTAAGGGTTTATTTCACAATCTCTACATTATCCAAGGTTGTTTATACATAACTATCTACTGGGAACTCTTTATCAACCACATCCATGTTTCTTAAAAATGTATATCAAAAAATTATTACGATTTCATAGACTATGGGTTGAAGTCATTTATACCCATGTTTGAATTTTTATAAGATGTTTATAAAAGAATCTTTCCGTCATTTTCTAAACAATGGCCTTTTTAACCTTTTCGACAAAATTAAGGTAAGAATGTCTTTTTTTAACTTATACGGTGGGTGCAACTATTTTCCACCGTTATAAAATCGTCGAAGCTTCCCTTACAAGATTATAATAATATTTTAAAAGTAAATGTTTTCTTTTGTAATTATGTTAGTTTTAAATGATTTCAAAAAAAGAGATACATATCTCTAATGGTTTTGAATTCATCTATGTCAACATCCTTTGATAAGTTTTAATCTTATTTGAAGTTGATTTATTATGATATAAAATATCCATATTGTATTGAATATTTTGTGATATGTGGAACTGTGGATGTGTTATTTTTATACCATTCATGGTTTATGAAGAATGTATTGAAATTTTGTATGCTAGTTTTAATACGAATATTTATCTTATGTTTAAACCTATACATATGAGGAAAACATTGGACTTATTAAGTGACCGGTGGATCCCACTATACCTCCATGATGCATCGGCAGGTCTCATGAGACAAACTAGTGTCTTGGAATAAGGACCTAACAAAATCTTATTTGTAGTCTTAGCCCATGGCCTTGACTATGTGGTTATGATAGTCTGACATTATGCATTCCATCATTATAAAAGTGGTTATTGATATTGCATCTGATTATTCGATTAATAGAATATCCATGTGAATAAGTAAATGGAATTATTTCATTTTATTTCTTCCATATTATCATGAATTTAATGTTTAAACGGATTTTGTTTTAGTTATACATTGCCTTAAATATTTATTCTTATTTATGAAAGATTCCACTATATTGTTATACTTACTGGGCATCTGATCTCACCCATTTCTATGATTTATTTTTCTCCGTATGTGAAGAATTATTTTATTAATGACCTACAGCGATATTTTGAGGGGATATAAGGGTGGTCTATGGAGACAAGATGTTGTTGTATTTTTTCACTTTATGATTTAATGTAATATTTATGAATGTATCTAGTGATTCCAAGTCTACTAAACTAATCAGTCTTTCAAGACGTTATTTTTTTACGATCATGATAATGTTATTTAATAAGGCACCGACTCTGGGTAACTGGGGTCGGGGCGTTATAGCTGGTATAAGAGGAATATTAGTACAAAACTTGGATTCTAGATTTAGATAAACCCTGATTAGAGAACATAGCCCTAAGATAGAATTTGAGGATTAGTATAGGATAATTTCTTAGAATTTTTGTGTTATAAATAATTTGTGATTTTTCCAAGAAATACATCACTTTCTGGATATGAGAAGGTAGAGGCGGCTCTAGCACAGATGTACCTATGGGTAAAACCTGAAAAAACCGCTTTTAGATAGACTCAAATGGGAACTGGTGCACGACAACGGGACTAACTGTACTCTTGGTTATGACACTCCTGGGGGATATGCTTAGGATAATTATCATTTTCTATAAAAACCATTATGAAGGGTTTATTAGTATATACTTTCTCAAAGAAAACATTTTTATGATTATGGATTATATCCATAAACTGTTCAATCTATGTTATGTGTTTTACAAGTTTGGTTTTATGCATTGCGATTCATAAAATAATCTACTATATTCCATTGTATAGAAATGGCACCCAGTACAAGGAATGTGATCTCTAGCAATACGTATGATCCAAAGAGTATGAAGGATCATATATTTCACGGTATTATGCCATAATTTAGAAGAGAAATAGTCTCTCATGTATTCTCAACATATGAAGAAATAGTATCATGTGTTAAAAAGATAAGTAAATAATTCTCTGAGTCCTACGGCTTTTAAGGGAAGTAAGAGAATAAAAGGATGGAAGAGAGAAAGCTAGATAATGGGAAGAGGGAAAAGAATAATTTTCCCATATATGATAATTGTGGTGATAAACCCCCTGGAACTTGCCTGAAGGGAATGTGAGTTTGTTATAAGTGTGGAGAAAAAGGACACTAGGTAAGTGATTGCAAGGGTAAAAAAGGATTCAAATGTACAATGCTTCATCTGAAAGGAGTTGGGCCACTACACAAACCAATGTCTAAATTATCAGAGTATTCCCCATATGATGCTATTGGATAATAATCATGTTATGATACTACCACGGATGAGGAGGAATAGTTAAATTTTTTAAATTGTTATTAAAGAATTATGTTATTTGAGTATTGTATCAAAGATGGATTGGTTATAATAATTATGGAGTATATAAAGATCGTACAACAGTACTATTTCATTAAGGACATGAGATTTTGTGGAACCAAGAAAAGTGACTCAATAGTAGGTTAATTTTTTTGAAAATATAAGGATGAGAGAAAGATAAACCATAATAGGTTTCGGATACAGATGTATTGATTTTGTTATAATACACGATTGATTTGGATTAATTATATTGGATATTATTGACTACCGTGAAACTGATTAATGATTTGTATATTCCTTCATTGTTGGAGTTTAAAACATTTTTGGATAGAAGGAGTATATCCAGTATTCTATAAGGGATAAGGGATAATGAATGTAATCAATAAGATTTTATGGTAATTCAGGATGTTTTAGTGTTTTGAAAGAATACATGATGAAGGTGTTCACATGTTATTACGTGGAAGAAAGGATCTTCATTGTCCTTACATTCTTATAAATTTTGTACTGTGATTTTGGAAAGAAGTATTATGGATAATTCTAGTTTGATATTATTTTTTTATTCCCATAAAAGGAAAACCCGGAGGTTGGGCAGCAAACCGTCGCGTCCGGCAAGACCACGAGACTTGAACCTGCAACTGAAGGGCGATAAGGGTGTTTTACCCACCACTATCCCATGTGATGTCCTGGATTGAATAATGTAGTTTTTTTAAAATTTCTGATAGATGAAATATAAATTCATTATTTTGGAACCCTATACGAATATGATAAATTGAATATTTTTTTATGTTCTATTATCTTTTAGTGTGAAAGATGATTTTGTGGTAGAAATTAGTTAAAAGATGGAACTCTACTTGTTAAGTATATATTTTTCTTCTTCTATTATTCTATGATGAAATTATTTCTTTAACTCTAGTGAAGGGATCTTAAAACCAAAAATGTGTTATTATAATACCTTATGTTTTGTTGAACCGATGGTATTTTAAATCAACATTGATTGATGGATTTAAGGCCTTAAATTTTACACATGCTTGTGATTTATGACCTCAATCACTACCTATAAATATTTACGTTTTCCTCCAATTAAATGTCTTTAATTTCCACCAATGTTCTCTTAATTGAGATAATTATTTCGTGGTGACCCTTTCATTTTATTTTTCCTCTTATTAAGACTAAATTTTATTAATCTAATTCCTGATGTGGGTTTTCCCAAATGTATTTTCTATTTTCAACCTTTTATTATATAAGAACAATTTAAAATTAGAAGGACGCAATTTATTGAATGAGGGAAGAATATAACACCCCATGATTTCATAGTACGTTATTTCTTCAAAGTATTTTAATAACATTCACTACATCGAACACCAGGTTCGATCACACCACAAGATTACCAAACTAGCCATTCAAAAGAGGGTATGAATATTATAAACTGAATATTAAACTAAATATAATCCTTCTAATTATAGAATCTATATTATGAGTTTCTTAGACATAATGTAAGAACAAATTCATTTTTTTCAGATAAAAGAAGTATTTATTTCAAAAAAGCACTTTTACCTCATTTTAATGATAAACCCTTTTTGAATCCAATATTTGAAACTTTTATAGATTTTATTTAACAAAATAAAATTCTTCATTAGAATAGTGACATAAGAAATTAGTTTAAACTAAATTTTTGGGCTTTTCTGATAACTTTCATATCTGGGTGAATAGTGAAAAATACTATATTCTAACTGAAAACAAATTTTTTTCTTCAAAATAATTTATAGTGTTAAATTGTACATTTTAATGGTTTGAAGTATAGACAGATTATATATTAACAATTTAATCCAATTCTATTCATTGTAAGTAATTTTACTTTGAAATTGGACATAAACAAATGTCAATCTTTTGATAGATATGGTTTATTAAAAATAAGCCTTTTGGTTTTGACAATAAGAATTATTTTTAAAATAATAAATGAAAATTCTATTTTTATAATTTGGAAAAATAGACTTCATTTTTGAATTATTAATATCAAAATTATCTTAGGTTAATTTTTTGGTATATTTCTGAAAACATTCAATTTTTGATGAATTCTAAAAAATACTAAATTTAAATTAAAAACAACTTTTTTAATCAATATAATTTATAGTGATAAATTATACTATTGAGTGGTTTAAAAGTATAATAAGATTATATTATTAACATTTAATATAATATTGGTCATTGGACATAATTTCACATTTAAACCGATTAAAAACAAGTGTCAATCTGTTCCTTGTTATTATTTCTTTAAAACAATTTTTTTTTTAATTTGACAACAGGAAATAATTTTAAATTAATTTCTGCCAATTATGTGTTTTGAAATTTTAAAAATGGATTCCATATTTAGAATCATGAGGTATAAATTGTGTAAATATTTAAATTTTATTTTTATTCATTTTGAATCATTATTTCGGTAAATATTTTATTTACCATGTTTAAAGGGTAAATCCGGTAAATAAGGGTAAAAAAATAATGTTATAATAATATAAAATTACCCTAAAACGTGTCATAAACCTATTGGTTGATAAATTTATGACCATGGTCATCTTTGGGTCGATTTAAGGACCCCATAGTGCCACTCGTAAGTTATAATGACACTTTATATTAATTAAAATAAAGTATATACAAAAATGAAAAAATCATATATCTTTTAGAAAAACAATTTTTACATAGGGTTATATATGTTATATTTTCAAATATAAATATTCATTATAAATATATTAAGGTTTCATACATAATGGAATTTTATTTATAATTTTTAGACATTGAATAATTAAATTTATTTATGACATAATAATGATGCAGTATTTTCCTTATTAGTGAAAGAATCAGATAATTGGTATTATAAATGATAAAATAATTATAATTTGGAAGTTTTGATGACGTCCACAAATTTTAATGGTTTATATGACATGATAGTATTACATATATTAATTTGGATCTAATTAATTTTTTTTTATAAATTTAACAAAAATCAATTATTAAATAGTGTCAAAATAGACATAAAGGTCTTTTTAAAACAAATATTATACTATTAATTGATATTATATTTCTAAAAATCTATAGTTTGTCCAAATAACTTATAAAATGATATGTTGATGATTAATGGACCACATGGGGGTCACTTGTATGTATATATTATGTTTATTAACTATATAATATAAAAATACAGAGAGACATGGTAAATGTCAAAGTAATTAACTAATAGTTAAAAATAAATGATAAGGTTAATAAAGTGACCCAAACCTGAATAAAACCTATAGAATTAGTGGTTTTCAACCTATACCAACCATAACCTTAAAATAATCAACTCTAGAGACATTAGAAACAGATTATGAATTTATTATAAAATAACATTTCTAGATTTTCCAAAGGTCCCCCTCACCCCTCTTATAAAAGGACACTCCCCCTTATCTTTAATTCACACCTTCAGAGCATTTTGGATCAGCCAAACCCTTCTCAAATATTCACTAAACTTTCCTCACTTCATCCTAGGGGACTTAGTTTAGTCATACATCCAACCTAAGGAGACCTTTTGAACAAATCAAAAGGAAGAACCTGAAGAAAAGGCAATGTTTTCACCACCCTCTTTGATGTTGCTTTCTTCATCGAGTTCTTATTTCTTTGTTATTTAAATTATAAAATAATAACTCTAGTATCTTCTATATAATTTGATTTTATTATAAATATGGTACAACTAAATTCAGTATTTTATCCATCATTTGAATGACATGTCAACAAACGTGTGTACGTACGGCTTACCGTATCCACGTCATGGTGTAATTATTATTCAAAACATTATTATTTGGATTTTATGATAAAGATGTGTAATTGAAGTAAATAATAAATATAACATTATAATGATTCTTTATATATGATATAACATCCAATTATATATTATTTTAATATCAAAAGAATGATATTGTCGCTCGTGCGTATGACGATAATACTAAGATATTAATCACAAAGAAATGTTAAAAGATCGTATATGATACCATATTAAGGTATATGATTCTTGTTTAATTTAATAAACAATTATATCACCATTATACAGGAGTGTAAAATACCCTCTACCATGGAAAGGTACATGGTAAGGGTTTATTTCACAATCTCTTCCTTATCCGAGGTTGTTTATATGTAATTATCTACTGGGACCTCTTTATCATCCACATCAATGATTCTTAAAAATACATTTCAAAACATTCATACTATTTTTATAGACTATTGGTTAAAGTAATTTGTACCATTTTTTGAATTTTTATAAGATGTTTATAAAGGAATATTTCTGTTGTTTTCCAAACATGTTCTGTTTTGTCCTTTTCAAAAAAATTAAGGTAAGAATGTCTTTTTTTAACTTATACGGCAGGTGCAGCTATTTTCCGCCATTACAAAATCATTGAAGCTTCCCTTACAGAATTATAAAACTATTTTCAAAGTAAATTCCTTCTCCATTAATTATGTTACTTTTAAATGATTTTAAAAAATGAGATATTTCTCTCAAATAGTTTTGAATTCATCTATGTCAACATCCTTTGATGAATTTTCAGATTATTTGAAGTTGATTTTTCATGATACAAAACATCCATATTTTATTGAAGATTTTTTGATATGATTGACTGTGGATGTGTTATTTTTATTTCATTCATGGTTTATGGAGAAATTATTGACATTTCATATGCCAGTTTTAATATAAATGTTTATGTTAGGTTTAAACCTTTTCATATGAGGAATGCATTGGACATAGTAAGTAATGGGTGGAGCCAGATATATCTCCTCGATGCATTGGTAGGTCTCATTAGAAAAACTAGTGTCTTGGAATAAGGCCTTGAAAAAATCTCATTTGTAGTCTTGGCACAAGGCCTTGACTATGTGGTTATGATAGTCTGACATTATACATTTTATCATTATGAAAGTGGTTATTGATTTTGAATGTGATTATTTGATTAGTAGAATATCACTGTGAATAAGTAAATGGAATTATTTCATTTTATTTCTACCATATTATTCAGAAGTTTACGTTTAAAAGAATTTTGTTTTATTTATACATTTCCTTAAATGTTTATACTTATTTATGAAAGTTTCTGCTACATTGTAATCCTTACTGGGCATCTGAGCTCACCTCTTTCAATGTTTTATTTTTCCCAGGATGTGGAGAAGTATTTAATGAATGTCCTGCTGGGATATGATGGGGAGATATGAGTGTGGTCTATGGAGACAAGATGTTGTTGTAGTTTTTCACTTTACGATGTAATGTAAATTTTATGAATGTATCTACTGATTCCAAGGCTACTAAAGTAATCGGTCTTTCGAGACTTGATCTTTTGTGATCATGAAATTGTTATGTAAAAATGCACCAACTCTGGGTAAAATGTGTCAGGGCATTACATGATATAATTTTAAATTCATATAATATGCATATGATATAAATATTATAATATATTTTAATATAGATACTAGAGTAATGGTTTCACCATAATATTTTCCTTCTTATTGATTGTCTTCATTATAATTTAATCAAGTTTTAGGTATATGTTTGACTCCATGATATTATTTCTTGTTCCTAATTAACATTTTTTTTCTAATTAGATTATATTCATAGGATTATTGAACAAATTCACATACCCTGCTTACTCTTTTATTAAATCCATGAACTAACATTCATCTTATAATGATTCTCATAAGGTTTTATATTCTAATTAGAGAAAAAATTCATATAATTGATCTGGATTTCATCTATTTCTTATATTTTTTACTCTTAAATCAAGGATTCCTATAACTATTTCTTGAGGATGGTCTTTATTATTTATACTTATTCTAGGAATCATCCTTTCTAGTTCACTATTATCTACCCTTATTAGAATTTTATAAAGTAATTATGTTCTAAATCTTCAAACTTATTATTTTTAAAGAGGAGTTTATGTAACATTTACTTGAGTGAATTACATTGTTCACGAGTTTAAATAATTTAGTGATCAAAGCGATCATTTTCATAAAACTTCACATGAGTTAATTCTTCAACAATACATGAACTTTTATTCAAAATACTACAGGATATAGAAGTAGTATAATATCTTATGAGGATACCTTCATAAACATTTTGATTGAACTTACATGTAATATACTTTTTGTTCATCATATAAATCTTGAATTTAAATACTTTGAATTATCGTACCATTAGTTTTCTATTATTCTATAGATCAGACGATTTTTTCATTAAGACATGTATTATTAGAATACTATTAAGTAAATAAAATGTTGTGTTGACAACCTCAACCTACATATGTGTGGGAATTTTATATTCCCATAACATAGCCAAATCTATTTATTATAATTTTATTTTACCCCTTTATAAAAACCATTCAACTGAGGATTCATGGGGAAAGAAAATTTGTGGTTAATATTTTCCTATTGGAAAAATAATTAAATCATGATTCTATAAATCACCTCAACGATAACTTAATAATTTTATAATTTAAGCATCCTTTTTTAAATAGCATACATAAATTAATAAAAATAGAACATGATTCACTCTTGTGTTTTAATAATTAAACCCATGACACTCTCAGTAATTCTTCAGAAAACAAATAAAAATGATTTTTTATCAAGACGTGTATTTCTAGTCGGTGCAAATAGATCCATATAGATAATTTCAAGATGTCTATGTGTAAGAACCAATTTAATTGTTTTATATTTTTACTTCTTTTTCATTCGCAATTTGAATTCATAACATAGCTTAATTTTGTCTAGTTTAATATCAAGAGTATCATAAATAAAAATTCCTTTTAGAAAAACTTCTTAGAGAATGATTATTTCAAGGTATAATCCTTCTTTGCCCAATCATTTAATCATCATTTTCAGTATTAAAAAAATTTACATATTGTTTACAAAAAGAATTAAGATCTAGTGTATAAACATTATCTTTTCTAATTCATTTATACTTGAGACATTTTTGTCTAAAATCTAAATAAGAAATATTATGAAAATTCATTAATTAAAGACCATAACATAATTGAGGTTTACATATCAGGTTATACTTCATGAGTTCAATGTAATGAACATTTTTGATGAGAATTGACTAAGGATTTTAAAAATATTTAATTTAAACAATTATACCATTTGAATTATCACAGAGTGTGACATTGCCTCCATAAATATTATATAGTGGGTGAAAATTGGGAAAATCAGTACTCATATCTCTTGAACAACCACTGTCTATAAAATATTTTTCTTTAGAGTTCTTGTGCTATGTTCCCTCATCTAAATGTTCAATGAATCACATATTTGATATTTTATTAATATATTAATATTATGATACTGATGATGTGGACTCACTAGAGTCTTCAAAATCACACCTGCTGGCATCTATTTCCTTTCTTAAATTTCATCTTATAACCATCCTTCTTGGAGTTTTCCATTTTAGTCTTATTATCATACATAATTTTAGGACAATCAATCTTCATGTAACCTAACATTTTTCACTCAAAACATCTAAAATATTTATTATTGTTAACATTTTTAATTGTATAAATTTCTTGAAAAACTTATTCTTCTATTGTATAATATCATGATTCTTTTATATATGTGCAATATCATCATTTTATTTGGAATTTATTTAGAGGCATTCTTCTTGAAATGTTTCAAATAATTTTTTGATTATATTGTTCAGGTAATCATTAAAATTATAAACCATCAAGGAATCATTTTTTTCTTGATAATTTTATGTTCTAAAACTCTAGTTTTTATTTTACATGACTAAATAACGTTACTTCTAATGGTATATTTTTTATATAATATTTTTTCATTAAATTATTTTTTTATAGTATCTGAAATTCTACTCTACTTGTGTGGTAATACTCTTTTAAATTTCAATACTTGTTCCAACATAGTGATAACTATTCCTAGAGAAACAATTTTATTAAAAATTACAATGATCATTCCATGATGTTGTGTAATGATATATCTATAATCTATAATGAATGTGTCGATCATAATCCTGGAAGTATCATATGTAATATAATTAATAGTGTCAATACTTTCATATGAATCTACTATAGTAGTCCAACTTTCATTTTTTTTAAATTGTGATACTATGTTGATCTCATTTGGTCATATCCCACAATTTAAAGATTCAATATCTTTATAGGGGATGTAATTATTGGAATAATTTTATCATCCCATGATTTCGGTTTTTTTAAGGATTTTTTTTTGTGTTTAATACTTTGAGATAGTCATTAAATCCATGATGTTTATGATATTTTGTCATGAAATAATTCTAGCAACCATAATTTTCACTATTGAAGTATAGAGATACAAAAATTGACAATACATATTGGATATTAAACATAAAATATCTTTGAAATAAATATATTTGGACATATAATTATTATAGTTGTGAAATAAAAAAGCACTTACTCTAACACAAAATTTTATCCCAGATAATTGATATCTTGACACTCAAGAGGGGGTGAATTGAATTTCAAAAAATTTGTATACATAAATCTTCACTCTTTAGGTATGAATAATAAAATATTTATAATTATTAATGAAAATTAGTGGAAATAAAAACTAAAATCAAAAGATATTGAAAAAAAGTGATTTACAGGGGTTCGGTGAACATAAATCCCCTAGTCTATTCCACCAATAATCTACTCCAAGAAATTAGTGATTTTCACTATGAAATATATTTTATTGGGGAATCCTAGCTAATTAAGAGTAGTTATAACTTAATACAATGGTCCAATAGATTTTAACAAGGATCTTCCTTTACAGGATTCGTTGAGAGTCTCAAAACAAACACTCACACCGAGTGTAATAAATATTGAATGAGTAAACATTGAAATAAAATATTTCATCACATAATTGAATGAATAAATAGATAGTAATCAAAGATAGTTCCTAATAATATTATAGTATTCAAGGAATATATCGTGATTATATTCAGTGAAATTGAAAAAACTTGTAAGATCATAAAAAATGATTATGTATCATTTCTTCCATGTAAAATAATTCAACGTATTCAAATGAATATATGTGAGTGTGTATCTTTATGCGGATCATTTTCCATTATCAACTAACTGTTCCATTTATATATCATTTTAAAATTATGAATTATATTATCATAATGTTCATGTGAACCAATCAATGCGAGGTTGTTAAGATAAGAAATTAAGGATGTACATCTATTTCTCCAAACATATAAATTATTTTTTTGATAGAGATTTCAAGAAATATTATCATTCTTCACATATTTTAATTAATTGCAAAGAGGAATAATGTGTAGATCGATTTTCCTTTAATGGAAAATCCAATTTATAATACTCTCTAAAAAATGACATGAATTTTCAAGAGATTATATAATAATAATGAAATTATAAATTCAAATAATTTTTCATAAGTAAATTTCATACGGGATATCTTATGATAAGACATATTTTGACTTCTTTGTATTTTAAACATACTTCAATATTGTATGGGTCTCCTTTTTTTAGATAATATTTATCAAATTTTCATTTTTTACTATAATATTATATTTCAGAAACTAAACTATTTTCTCCATAAGCTAAGGTTTTATGTATCAAGTTAAACTACAAGAAAATTTGGATTAGGGGTTTATAGATGATATTCTTTGATCATTTTATGCTGAAAAAAATTGGTGAAGATCTAATACTTCACTCAATATAAAAATAAAATTCTAAATTATATTGTCTAAAATAATTAAGATAAACCTACTAGAATAAAATGAGGAATTTATAGAATCAACTAAACACATAAAAACTGAGATATGTTGGAGAAACATAATATTTCTAATAGTTATAAACCAAAAATGTGAATTACCTCCACTTATCATTTTAATGGTGAATATTTTCAGTGGTGTACCCTTATTAGTAATACCATTAAGTAATATGATATTTATTACATATTTTTATTACTATTTAAATATTAGTTTCTTCATAATTTTCTTCATATGGTTTTCGACATAGGATGGATTATAAAATATTGGATGTAAATAAAAATGAAGAATTTATTATATTGGCTGGCTATGAACTAAATTTCATTATAGACAGTGATAGTAGAACTGATATGATTTCCTCGAGATTGAAACTGTGTTTGTGAATATATTTTGAGTATAATATATATTAAATATATTATAATTTTTTATAAAATTCTATGAAGGGTATATATAGTTTTTTTACTTTTACCCCAAAAATGAAAGGAATTTATCTATGTGGAATGCAATGGGAAGGTATCTATTGAGGAAATTTGAATGTAAGAGATCCGAATATCAATCTTACTATAGCTATGGTTGGATTAATCTGAGAGAGAGTCTGTTATAAAATAAGGTAATTAATATTTATGTGGGATGTTGTTGAATTTGGGCTATTATTTCATAGAAAATAAATAGGGTTACGGTCAGACCAAATATGATAAGTACATAGGGATATGTTATAAATTCTATGAAATGAGATGCTTTGTTGATGAGTGTTTGAATAAAAACATGAATAATAGGAATCATCTTGACAATAAGAATGAACTTTTTAAAATTTGATTCTAAATTCCCTTATAAATTGAAGAACCATAAAATGATGTGGTGAGAGGTAAATTATTTGTTCACTCAGATTATAGAAAATTATTGTTTAATTCAAGGTCTACAAATTATTTTATTTCTAATTAATTTGATGATAATGTGGAATTATTACTTCATGAAATAAATGAAGATCTTTTAGAATAAATTCTTGGTGGAAGTATTATGGAAACAATAATTTATATGTATCTTCCTTTGATTATATAGGGAATTTTTTTTCTAAAAATATTAAATACTTTCATATAGTTGAGTTTATTGTTATTATAGATTTGTATTGGATTTTAGTTTATCATGATAAGATAGATTACAAAGATTAGTATTTTATGTTAAATTTAAAGAGTGATTTGGAATTTTTATATAATAATGAGAATATACCTTTGATAGAATATAAAAAATATGTGAAACAAATTAATTATATAAATGAAAGATATTTTTACCATATTTTATAAAAGAGGGATGGTTTTCAAATCGGTGATGTATGGGTTGTAAATGAATATGTTGATTTATTTCATGATGTTTTTTCATGTTCTATTTCTGATTGAGAGTTTTACTATAATATTGAAACAATTCCAGATGTTTTTCTAGTTGAAAAATCCCCTCACTGAATATCATTATTACTATTTTTCTAAATGAATAAGTTGTTACTAGGGTTTCTTGAGATGGGGTTTATTCATCCTTGCACTTCTCTATGGGGTGTTCATAAATTTTTATGAAAAATGATTGTTCCATGAGGATTTTTTTTGAAAATAGATAGCTTAATAACATTATACTTAAGAACCTATATTGGATGCCTCGCATAGATGACACAATTAATAATATTCCAATAGTGTTGTATATTTTAAATATTAATCTCATGTGTGGATATAATCAGAAACAAAAAGTGAAGAATGAATAAACTCTATGTTTTCATTTCATACTTGCTATAAAAATTATTAGTTCTTCGATAGCAGTTCATGTTTTCTAATGAACCTATTACATTCATTCATTTTTATGTATAATTTGTTTTTGAGTATTTATATAATTTTTTTATTTATTTAATTATATTTTATTATTGAATTTATGAGAAACATGAAGTACATCTATGAACTATTCTGAAAAGAAAGAATCAACTTTTTAGAAAATATAGTGACTATAAATTTCAGTAAAATCAGATGTATTTATAAAGAAATGTTGTCTCTAATGATGGAATAATTTTTTATCTTGAAAACACTAAGGTGGTAGAAGAGTGTCCAATACCTGCAAAGGTCACTGAGATCTAATTTTATCATGGATTATTGTGTTTTTACCCATGCTTTGTTGAGATATTTTCTCAATTACCTATCCCAATATCATTGTTAACTGGAAATGATGTTAAATTCACCTAGAAAAATTAATGTGACGAACACATTTTAGGAACTCAAAAGAGTCTTTGTTAATCATCTAGTATTATAAATTCTATCTATAAATAATGAGTTTTTAGTCTACAGTGGTATATATTTAAATAGACTTGGTTCTATCTTTTTCCAAGGTGATCAAGTAATTGGGTATACATTATGAAAATTGAAAATCTATTAAGAGAATTACCACATTCATGATCTTGAAAATAATTTAATATTTTGTGATTAAAAAATTGATTTATGTATTTAATTGTGTAAAATTTGAAAGATATAATTACAGTAAATGATGAATTTATATATTTATAGAAAAATAGTTGAAAATGAGGAAGATAATTTGATTTTAATAGAAAATGGTTAATTATTGCACAATTCACTTTCATTTAGGTAAATAAACCTAGGAAATCAATGCCTTACGAATAAAAGATAATACAACATTTGCTAATCTAGGTTTATAATGTGATCCATTGGTTAAGGATATATTTTAGGTTGTCCTAGATATTATTCGTCCATGAATTTTCACTTTTTTAATCCATGTTTTAGTGTATTTGTCTTTTTATACATTATTAAGAATCATAAAAAGGAAGATTTAAGATTAATAGAAAGATTAGAGTTGGTTAATATGGGTAATTTATCTAATTTTAATTTTTAAAATGAATGTTTAGTATGATCTTCATTGTGGTTCTGTCTACCTTGTAATCCCATGTTGAAGAAGGAATTGTTATGTAAAAACATAAATTCCTATTTTCATCCAACAATCACAAATATGCATAGATATATTATTGAATACTATTTGTTGGAAGTAATAATGAAGTATATTTCTGATGTTACCAAGATATATTTTAATTTTCATGTATGTAAAGATGAGAATAAACTAATTAAGTGGATTATTTATACTTTTAAAATGCCTAAATGTAAATTTTAGAACATATATATGGAATTTTTGGTGGGTTTCCCAAATAAATATTGAGGTAATAATGTTTTTTTTGGTATTACTAATCAATTAAAAAAATAGGAACATTTTTATCTTATTTATGTTGTTTGGTCTTTTGGTCAACTTATTAAAGCTTTTCATAATGAGATAATCATTTTAAATAGATTCTCTCTCCCCATTGAATCTGAATATTTTCTTAGTTTTACGTGAAATTTCTATAATAGAATTAATATTTCCTTGTTATCAATTATAAATTTTATTATAAATTTTCATCCCCAATTTGATGGAATATCAGAGTTAGTGATATATAATTTAGAGAATTTGTTTTGTCATTTCTCACAATATCATCAGGGGTGTTGGGATAATTATATTTCTTTAATGAAATGTTATTATAATTATATATCTCATTAGAGGATATATGTGACACCATTTCAGTAATTATATGGAATGTGGTGCCAGACTTCAGCATGATAGTGAAAGAAATTTTTTTGGGATAAGAGCTCATAGAATAAATGGTTTAGAAGTTAAAGTTTATTGAATGGAATATGAGATAAAATCATATAATTTACATCATTTATGTATATAAAAGGAGTAAATATATTTATTTTATGGTAATCAATAATGTATTTCTTCAAATAAAAACATGGAAATGTGTTATAAATTTGAGAAAGAGAGGAAATTTGTACCCACAGTTCCTTCTTATGTATGAAATTATTGAATATGTTAGATATTTTATTTACTAAGTAGATTTTTATTAGATTTTATTTCTAGTATATTAATTTTTTATGTTTATTTGTAAATGAAATATGTACCAT
The DNA here is from genome assembly GCA_963277665.1 of Viscum album. Taxonomy (NCBI): domain Eukaryota; kingdom Viridiplantae; phylum Streptophyta; class Magnoliopsida; order Santalales; family Viscaceae; genus Viscum; species Viscum album. The sequence continues at coordinate 63,178,702 of OY728151.1, read as the reverse complement.
ATATAACTCATGTTTTGATCCCTAATGAAGTATAATTGGAAAATGATTTTTCTTAATAGTAAAAGCTAATAATGCTTCTATATAATATATGGATTGAGTTAGAAAAATAAGAAAACATATTTGTTTAAATTATATTCAATGAAATACATGAATTAGGAAGAAACATTGAACCGAAAAATTCTATTATCACAAAATATTCCTACCAGTTTAAATGATGAATTAAATTGTGAGGAATTAATTACATTGAAAGTGTGAGAATTGGAAAAAACAAATAAAATTAATAATAAATGAATTTTCTTTTTTATAAATATTCATTATTATATTATATGAATTCATATTCATTATTATAATTTTTTGTAAATATTCAACCATGAAATACATAGTTTTATTGAGACTAAACTATTTCCCATGTAATATATGTTTTTTAAATGTTCATTAAATATATTTTTAAAATTTTATTTTATAATAATAAAATAATTTTATAATTATGAATATATAATTTATCATAAATTAACATTTTTTGGATTTAAAAAACATTCATTTTTGGGTGAATAAGGAAAATACTAATTTTTCAAATACTGTAACTTTTATGAAATTATTAATGTGTATGAATAACTAAAATTACATGTTAACGTTATTATCTATCAATAATATTATAATGGAGATAGAAATGTATTTTAAAACAATATATTGAATTTTTGAAACCAATATTGTATTTTATGAATTGATTTTATATTTTATTCTATTTAAATAAAACGTCTATACCAATACATTAATAGTATTTTTGAAGTTTTAATTTCATAATTTTGATAAAAAAAAGTAAAAAAAATAATTGTTTTATTATTTAACTAAATAAATTGTGTTAATAAAAAATATTGATTTATTTTGGGGGAAATGATTTTTTTCTTAAATAAGGTATTTTATAAAACCAAAGTTTTCATGCATTTTATATACACATATTAAATGTAATTTATTACACATATAGATTATTAATCTAATAAAATTTATATTTAATTTTGAATCATCATTCTCAAATTTTTCCATGAGGTACTTTTTTTTACATATAATCACGTTATCTGGGAGAAAAATTTATGTTATCACACTTGTTGTTAAATTGGGATTAACGGTGGGGGGTTACTAGAAGATAAGGCTTAAAATGTCTTCCAAGAATTTTTAAATATTACCAGTTGATTATTTTTATGCCTTATAACAACGTATCTTTGAATTTAGAGTGCCTATTTTCAAATTTATTATGGAAAATACCTTATATTATTTTAAAACAACGAAAAACTAAAAGAGTGACACTCTAGTTACTAATAAATTTTTTTCAATTACTCATATAGTAATCCCACCTCTTGATCCAATGATATTTAAAAATACCTATGAAAATACCTTTTCAATATTACACATTATGACCTAGAGACACTATGATCATCCAAATTCCAACCTAGAATGATTAATGTGTATTGAAATAGTGGTTTCCCAAAGAGGAGGTATAACATTTTACCAAACATTTTAGTTTTATTTATTCTTATACAACATTAATTTCCACTTAAAATAAGGTAAAATAAAATAAACAATATGTATCTACAATATAGATAAATTTTATTTTTAGTATGTTACAACACTTATTCATCCCTGTTTCAATCTTATGGGGAACAAAAACCTAGTGCGTACTTGTGGACTACCACCTCCCCAATGAAATGTGCTTAATTTACCCTAAATTCTTCACATTTATGTTTAAAATGATGGATTTAATGAATATATTTAATACAAATAGAATAAATATAATTCTTTAATGATAATATGTTGTATTTTTTCTTACCCAACCATCTGTTGAAAAAATGATAGTTTCATTCTTATGTTTGTGAAGAATACCACCTCAATGATGTGATGTTATTTGTTTTCCAATTATTTATTTAATGAATAATTATAAAATTTAATTTAATGTATAAATATGTTAATCAATTAATTTGTAATATTCAATATATAATAGAGAAATTATCCATTTAACTATGGGCATCCTGTCAAATTTTATTTGGGTTTATGAAGTGAATGTGCTCAAAACATAAAACATGAAAGTAACTAATTTAATTATTATATATGTTATAATAATATATGAAATAAAAATACCTTAATATTTTTCAAGATAATATAAATTAATAATGTAATTTTACTATATAAGAGGTAAGTATGTACATGGTGATTCGGAATCGAGATAATGGATTTTTCTTTAAAACATTATTTTATAGGTTTTAAGGTTTTTCATATATTGTAATGATATATTCATGCTCATTAAAATGTTTGAATAATGTCATTAGTATAATAAAATTAATTCTATGATAATTTTTTAAAAAAAATTAGGATTTCTTTTTAATGTGTTAACAAAAAACTTTTTTACATTTTCTAATTGGTTTTGATTGATATTTCTACAAAACATTGGGAGAATTATTTTTTAACATATACGACATGATAGAAATTTCATTCTATAATTTATTTTATTCATTATAAATAATACTAAAAAAATTTCATGTTTTTTCAAGGAAATATCATTTTACTATCCTTTTTGGATTTTTATTAAAATAATTTTCAAATAATATTTATTCTGGTCTATATTTTTTCATGAATCTCATAAGTGATTCTTGATATGTGTTAAATATAAAATTTTATGAGAATTTATCTTCCTTTAATATTTTAATGATGAAGGGTGATCCCAATATAGCTCTCTAATGCATTGAGTGATGTTTTTTCTCTACAGAATATATATTGGAATTAACTTAGTCGATTACTCCATTTTTAATAGTTCTAGTAAGATTGATTATAGGATCACTATGATATTGTTGTACTAATGTAACTACATGATTTTTTATGTGATATCATCTTAGTAATATTGTATTTTTTTATTTCATAAAATAACCTAATTTTCATATGTTTATTGGAATGTTTATGCCCCTTTTATGGGTGAGATTTATATTTTCAAAGTAAATGTTTTTAAAAGTATCCATGTTTTTATAGGAATCAGAATTATTATGGTATTCCATTTAAGAATTATTATGAGACATTTTTTTATATTATTTTGGAAATGAATAATATTTAATGAGTAAATAATTGACTATTTAACCTCAGATATTACTATTCAATACAGGAAACATTTTTTTATAGGGATAAATGATTTTTAAAATAGAATAATGTATTTATTTATTTTTTATCACTAAAACATATTTTTGATATCATCAAAAGTTATTTAATCTATTTAACATGACCTAAGTACGGGTATATAACTGGAGTTTATATTTAATTATCCTCATTTTATGTAATAAATTTATAATGAGTTGAACTATTGTATTTATATTGGAAGGGTATGATATGTAAGTGTTTTTCTAAATTATCTAAATCTATATACCAAAATGATCCATAAAAAGTAAGAAAAGTAAAACCATTTAATAAATCATGTAATTTAGGGTTGTTTATATTTTTTGGAGTTATTGAAACAAATAGTTCACTTTCTAATTCTAGTATATCCCATTATCATTGTATGCTCCTTAGATTAGCCTAGTTTGTGTGTATTAAGAATATTTTCTTATATCCCTATTTTTACCATTTTTCATTTCAATATATTATGATTTAGTTAGGTGTTCCCTCTAATTGTGGAATAATATTGTTGGTGATGACTATTTTAAGAGATCAACAAAACCTAATTCCACCACTTTTTCATTTAATTTACTTTTCTTGTGGTTAAAAATCAATATGGGTTTTAAAAAATATATAAATAAGAATTATCGAAGGTTTCAAGAAAAGGGAAGATAGTGATATCTTGGATCATCACTAAAATTAGAGGAATAATACATATTATATCTACCCTTAAATCCCCATCATAGGAATATAGTAATCTTCTCTATCAATCTAAATGAATATTTAATTCTCTAATGAAATATATTGTCAAATAAAAATTGAGAAGATTTCATAATGTGTGTATCATTTATCCAATCTCTAATAAAAATGGGTGATTTCTTTTGTATATATTCCAGGTAATGGAGGCATGGTTATGAATGTCATGACCCATCCTCGGGTCCCGTGTCGTGACTACCCCAAGCCCGCCTTCCATAGGCCAGAGGCTGGAGACTAGCACCAAAGGCGTAAATCCCGATATCTGGGAAGGCATTTCCTTTATAAAACATAAACACATCCAACCAAAGTACAAGAGTAAGTAAAACACTAAGTACAAAAGATAGTGCAGAAAAGTAAATGGGCCATAATACAAACCCAACTGAAAAGATACAGCTACAACTGAACGAAAGTACAACAGAAAATACAACAGCTAGAAGATAGAAGTAGCTCCTGGGTCGTCCACCTCGGATCCTACATGAAGTGTGGGTATAGATAGCCTACTCAATGCTCTCAACCATAAACCTCCTCTGAGTACTATCACATCGTGGATTTCAGTAATGGATAGTGACTTGTCGTGAGGTCCACCTTCGGGTACCGTCTAGACATCGTACACTAGGTCTCTCTCAGCATTGTCCGTCGTCTGCATCCAACACAACAAGGTGCGGGCATAGCCCGTGTAGGGGTGAGTATAACGATGCTCAGTAGGGATACTGAGACCCTCAAGTTCTCACTAAATCCAAAAAGGATGACCACAAAGAAGGATCTAACAGATAACCCTTACTTAGGTATAAGCCCATAGTTATACCTAAGTTATCAAGTAACCCATCTCAGTCATGAAGTATCACACAAATATAAAATCAACGGATAACCACTACTTAGGTATATTCCCATACATATTCCCAAGTTACCAAGAAACCCATCTCAATCATGAAGAATTCACAAAGGTCAACGACTCATCTCAAACCAGGATTTTCATTAATGATATCGAAACCAAAACTGATGGAGAACTCCTCCTTTGTCGATTACAGTTGCCCTGTCACGACTCCGAGGTGCTACACACTAACCTTAGACTTCTGAGGTACTCCTCTTGTCGAGTACAATGGGTCCACACCCAATCACAGTAGTGGTTCCCCTAATAGCCTAAAGAGGTCTCCTCCTTCGAAGTACTGCGGGTCTGCTGCCAACTACCAGGCTCTCCGTCCGCCGTGGGTCTGCTGCCAAAAACGGGGCGCTCCATCCACTAGGCTAGTCGAATCACTCCATGTTGAATCGGTCAAGTAGTAATCATGTCCATAGCTACTAGGTCTCCTCACTCCACACGCTTGTCTCCAAGAGGATCTTCTTTACAAGCTACTGGTCGGTACTCAAAGTATCACAAATTCCAACAAAGAAGTATCACAAGGGACTGCCTCATCACAGGGGTATCAACGCAATAGAAGGCGCGTCCATCGGACACTCGGTCTATGAGTTATTAGTCTTTTCGTCCTGAGGGCCCGGTTGGATTCGTGTATGAACCAACCCGACCGTATCTCAACTGTACCCCGAAATCTCATAGGGTATACTCAAAGGAACTGTTTCTCAATGAGATTATCAGTGCCGCTGATGGTTCATCAAATGGATGCCCGGTCTGAAAGTCATTGGCATTCATGTTCTAAGGGCTCGGTTGGTTTATAAGCTAAAACCAACCTGACTGTACTCCAACTATGTCCAAACCTCAGGTAATGTATGCCAAAAGATCCTTCTCACCAAAAGGAATCCAACATAGTCGACAGTACGTCAATCAGACGATTGATACCTAAGTTATGAGTGTTTCCACTCTGAGGGCCCGATTGGTTTCGTGTTCGAACAAACCCGGCCATACTTCAAATGACACCGGTTAACCATACCGGTCACACCATTGCGATCCATACCAAAAACACAGGAGATGGAGTACCCATTTGTCCTAAAAGGATAGCTGGTGAAAAAGTTTCATTTCACCACAACATGCGCGAACCGGGCCTCCTGGGGCCTGCACCTCGACCTTGACTTAAATATCGAAAATTGGTCTTAAAACATCTGTCTTAATTCCTGGGTTGTAACATCACAGACCGTTCGTCATTCTGACATCATATGAGAGATATTTTTCAGATACAAATCCCGTAATAATAATAAAAATATTATTATTCGGTGTTTCGTGGACCCGAGCCACGATCCAAAATTTAGTAGCCAACATTAGACTAGAATTGACCATATTATTGGCAGGATAACATCGCCACTAATGGCAAGCCAATCGGATGTCTCATGCATTAGTTATGGTTGGTCAAAGATTTAATTATAATATTAAATCAATTATTTTTCGAGGTCTTTGGGTACCAGATCCAAAAACCCAAAAAAACATTCAATATTGGACTCATAATGTCTGTCTCAGAATCTAGGTCGCACTGCCGCAGACGGTTCGTAAAACTGAGGTCGCACAAATAAGTTGCGGTCAAAAAAGTGTTTTATCAACAAAAATATTAATATGATTATTATATTATTATTTTTAATTGATTTTACCTCATAAAAAACCAATGTCATGCACCACCACCCTCTCTCTCCAATTAGTGCGCCTCCCTCCATTTCACGCATGGAAATCCCTAATTAAATGGTGGGCATCACATTCATTGGATTCTCTTTCATTCTTTTATGTTATAATTTATTTTCTTTTAAACATTTTATCTCTCCAATCTCCTCCTCTATCCACTGTTTCTTCTCCACCAAACCCTACCAGCATGGGCTTCCCGCGGCTGCCTCTCACACCGGATCTGCCACCTCCGACCTACCGCCATCCTGGTCTCCCACCGCGCCACCGCACCGCCCCCGGCTACCCGCGCCGGAACGCCTCAAACCCGCCACATCGTCTGGCCCTCCATCTTCTCACCACGCCACCTCCCGTTACCACGCACCCGACCCCATGCCATCCCACATCAAGACCAAGTTGGCGGTGGGTCCATACTTGTTCGTAGTCTGTACCAATTGCGTTAGTAGTTCGAATAAACACCCAACAAAATATTCTTCCATGCTCGAGGGAAAGAATCACGTAAACTTAAATAAAAAAACCCCATACCTTGGTAATTAATGTCGCACGTCATTGATTTGTGGAATGTGGCGTCGTGGAAGATGGGCGTCAATTCCATTGATGTCAGGGTGTGTCCGAAGTAGAAACACCGTTGGATAAATCCCCTGCGTTCTTCGCGGTAGAGTCGTTCTTCGTTGGAGGTTGGTGTCCTTCGTCAAAGAAGAACACTTCCTTCAAAGTCTTCTCAAGAGTTCCTCCACCAATACTGCCAACCCCCAACATTATAAAAAGGCTCTTCATAATATAACATGCCATGTAATTCAAACCTTTCATGTAATATTAATTAGGGTGGTGATGAGATTCCATAATTAGGGGAGTTGTCACATTAAATTGGAGAGGTGTTAAAGTGCTGTTGGAGAGAGTTAAGGAAGTTGAGAGGATGGGGCTCGTGTGATCCCCACCTCTCATTTATCCCAACTTTGAAGATTTTAACTTCAAATATATAAAAATAAAATTGTTCAACAATTTTATTTATTTTAAAATAAATCCCCATATAATAAAATTCAACCCTATTAAAACAAAACTGCGGTAAAGGTTCCCTTAAGCAATTACTGACGCTACAAGTTAATCTGTGCCTTCGGATTTAAATTCCGAGTAATGGTTTAAAATATAGAAAAACATACATGTACGTTTACTCAACATACCCAAAAAAAAGTTTGGAAAATTATTATCAGTCACCCTCAACCCACGCTGGTCGAGGAGAGTCTCTGCCTAAGTAAAACATGCCACAATGAACCCATCAATACTCTAGGATTTTTAATCCGAGATACCATTTAGAAGTTATGAATTTTACAATAAAATAATTGTCACTAAATTTTTTTATTTGCGGCCAAAAACTAACTTCTTCGGATGGCCCGTGATGGCCAGAGTTAGTATCTATTTAAATAAATTATACCCTCATGAGTTCATTGGTGGTCTCGGATTTTAAATCAGAGCTACCGTTTGTGTGTTATAACCATTTAAAAAATAAAATAATTTATCTAATTAATTTATTTACGGTTATGCCATTTTTGGAATTTCTCACAGGGGACCCACGCCGACTAAACATAAGTTGTGCCTAGGGTAAACCTGCCATCTTGAGCGCAAAGGTGCCCTTATATTTCTAATACGAGTAGCCGTTTAAGAATTATTCTTCTTTTTTCAGTAACACTGCTTACATGCGTTAATTTTATGCATAAAAAAACTTCAGAAAATTATTTCGGGCACACCGGGCCTCAAAATCATGTGCCGTCAGAAACTGTGGACTTGTAAAATTACAAAGAATTTAAGAAAAAAAATTCCTTGAAATTTACAAGTCTCTACCTTACCTCCACCTCGGGGATTTACAACCCCATAAAGCTACAACACATGCTAGGGAAACAAATGAGGGTACTGAGCACCCATCATAGTCTCTCGCTCCCATGTGCTCTCATGGAGTATCCCATGCTGCCAGCGAATGTGCACTAGAAGAATCGACCTTCCACATTGGACCTGCACCTGTCGATCCTCGATCTTCACTGGAACCTCCGAGAATGTTTCCTCGTCATTTATGTCCATCTCTCCATGGTCGATGATGAATGATAGGTCGTGCACACATCTTCTCAGATGAGATACATGGATGACGTCGTGCACCATGTGCAACTGAGGTGGAAGGGCCAGGTGGTAATCCACCTCGCCTACTCTGTCGATGAAGAAGGAGTAGTGACTGTAAGAGACTGAAGTTAGGCTACACCATCTCTATCCACAAAGGATATATTTAAGGCAGCCACCTGCTCTGTCGCCTCTTCTAGAAGCTGAATACCAATCCTCCTACTGAGCGCATCCGCAACAATGTTCCCCATCCCAGAAGTATAGACTATCTCGAAGTCATAGTCCTGGAGGAACTGAATTCACAAATCTCTTGCTGCCATGAGGGTAAAGTTGGCCGACTCAAGAGTTATCGGCTGCACCCTCCTAAGAATGAGTTTATCATGGGCTGCATGGGATTTACTTTTAGCCAACCAAGGGAAACCCCTATCCCAATGTTGTAGATAAAACACTAGATTTTTGTCTAATACAGTCAATCTGAGTATGATATGTGAATCCAATCCATACCCGGACCAATGTCGTAGGCCTCGACGCTGCCACCAAGAGGTTCCAACTGAAACTCTCACCTCAAGGGTCAGATCACACCATCCGTGTAAGTGTGATTATCGAGTGTTCTCCCAGAGGTATCTCCAGACGTGTGGATCAAGTCAATGGTTTTAACCAGAAACTCTAGGTCAGGGAAAAGATTTGTGAAAGGAAGGGATGATTGGTACATAAGTCTATTGTTACAAAAGCTAGTGTTGGAAACAAACCGTACCTTGATTCATTCCCAGCGACCATGGGTCACACTCCTTGACCTCAAGCAGCTACTCTCTTCCCCTGCGCTCCTACTCCATGAGCCTGGCGGGGACTACAAAGGAAGATGGTTATAACATGTTGAAATATACACCACCTCATGCTGCTCTCCAATCTCCACTTCTACGTCTGCTGCTCTGTAGATTCATCTGTCCTTAACAATTTCTCTCCCAAGTCTCTGAGACTGGCGCCAGTTCGCATCTTCCCACTACTAACATTCACTGGCTATAACCGATCAGCCAAAGAAAATTCAACCACAATGGTTCTCTCTATCACCCTAACATAAGTAGTAATTCATAGAGGAAAGAGTGCTTACTAGGATATCCTTAAAAACACGTCTCTTAGAGGTCTGAGCTCTGAAGCACTGATCATATCGTAGTCATCAAGTACCCATAATGATTGGTATTCCTCGTTGAGTACTCAGCATCCGACATGTCATCCTGCCAAAGATGTGTAAGCACTAGAAACCTCTCAGTCACCTCCTCAAGCCAGTCCTCAGCCGCCTATGATTCAGGATCACCTTGGAACATGCGGGATATTTGTTGCTGAAACACATGTATGGCACTTAGCCTTCATGTGTCATCTACCTGTACCGCTTGTTGTAACTGCTGACCAACAGGTAGTGATATAGCTGGCACACTACCCGAAGGTACTATCTCAGGCATCAGTCCACGTACCAAAGCCTCATCACTATACAGAACAAACTCATGGTCACTCACTGGATAAAATAGTATCTAAGTACACAATCCACTCTAATGGTGTCTCAACTAGGCAGAAAACTCTAGAAATCGCTTCCAGCCAGTCCTCTGCTGCCTGGGAATCTGCCTCGCCTCGTAACCACGGAGGCCTCTACTGCTGGAACTCGTGCAATGTAGTCTGTCGGTGTGCACAGTTTGCTAGTATGTCTGGTGGCATCTTCTTCCCAATGGGTGGTGGTGCTTCTGGTACACCACCTAAAGGTGCCAACATTGAAAAAGGGCCCTACACCGAAGTCTCGTCCCTCGGTGGGCCGTCATCGAGTACTCTCTCAAAACTCCGACTGACTGTCTGCGTGGAGACATCCTGAACAGATGTTACATGGTCAACAATTTATACCTGGTGAGATAACGTGGTTTGACATGACATTAAAACTTTTTGGAAACACACACGGAATCAGTGTTTTCGTGCACTAAGTCAAAAATCAGTATTCAGGGTCGTGGTGTATGGATACGTTGGCCGCTGCACCAACACTGGACTCCCTGAACTGAAGACCACACTCAGTACCCTTAACACAACTGCTTCATAGAATGGAATGATCAGAGTTCAAAGTTCTACGGTTGAACTGACTCTTTTGATACCAATTTTTCACGACCCGTCCTCGGAGCCCGAGCCATGACTACCGCAAACCTGCCTTTCATTGGCCAAGGGATATCGACTAGCACCAAAGGCATAAATCCTGATATCTGGGAAGGCATTTCCTTTATAGAACATAAACACATCCAACTAGAGCACAAGAGGAAGTGAAAAATCTAAGTACAAAAGATAGTGCTGAAAAGTAAATGGGCCAGAATACAAACCCAACTGTAAAGATATAGCTACAACTGAATGAAAGTACAATAGAAAAGACAACAACTGGAAGATAGAAGAAGCTTTTGGGTGGTCCACCTCGGAACCTAACTGAAGGGTAGTTATAGATAGCCTCCTCAAATCTATCTCTTATCAACCTCCTCCGAGTACCGTCTCGTTGTAAAGTCCACCAACGGATACTGACTCGTCGTGAGGTCCAACTCTAGGTACCATCCAGTCCTCATACACTCGGTCTCTGGCAGCACTGTCTGTCGTCTGCATCAAACACAATGAGGTGCGGGAATATCCCATGTAGGGGTGAGTATAACGATACTCAGTAGGGACCCCGAGACCCTCATGGTCTCACTGAATCCAACAAGGATAACCACAAAGAAGGATCTAATAGATAACCCTTACATAGGTATAATCCCATACTTATACCTATATTATCATGTAACCCATCTCAATCATGAGTTATCACACAGATATGCAATCAACAGATAACCAAAATATAGGTATATTCCCATAAATATAACTAATTTATAACAAAACCCATCTCAATCATGAGGAATTCACAAAGGAATACCACTCAGCTCAAACCAGGATTTTCATTAATGATACCAAAACCACAAATGCTGGAGAACTCTTAATCTATCAAGTAAAGTAGACCTTTCACAACTCCGAGGTGCTACTCACTAACCGTAGACTGTTGAGGTACTCCTCCTGTCGAGTACTGCGGGTCCGCACCCAAACACAGTAGTGCTCCCCGCCAGGGGTCTGCTGCCCAAACACAGTAGCGGTTCCCCTAATAGCCTACAGAGGTACTCCTCCTACTGAGTACTGTGGGTCTGCTGGAAACTACCAGGAGCTCCATCCTCCATGGGTCAGCCGCCAAATACCTGGCGCTCCATCCCCTGGGCTAGTCGACTCACTCCAAGTCGAATTGGTCAAGCAGTCTTCAAGTCCACAACTACTAGGTCTCCACACTCTGCACGCTCGACTCCGGGAGGATCCTCTCCAAGAGATATTTTTCAATACTCAATGTTTCACAAAGTCTAACAAATAAGTATCACAAGGGACCACCTCATCACAGGGGTATCGACCCAATAGATGGCGCGTCAATCGGACTCTCGGTCTGTGAGTTATTATCCTTTTCGTCCTGGGGCCCAGTTGGTTTCATGTACGAACCAAACCAATCGTGTCTCAACTGTACCCCTAACTCTCATAGGATATACTCAAAGGGATAGTTTCTCTATGATATTTTCAACGCCGCTGATAGTTCGTAAAATGGATGTCCGGTCTGAAAGTTATCGGCTTTCCCGTTCCAGGGGCTGGTTGGTTTCTAAGCTAAAACCAACCTGACCATAATCCAACTGCGTCCTAACCTCAGGTGAAGTATGCCAAAAGATCCATCTCATCATAAGGAATACAACATCGTCGACGACACATCAATCGGACGTCCAATCCTTATGTTACGAGTGTTTCTGCTCCGAGGGCCCGCTTGGTTTCGTGTTTGAACCATCCCGGCCATACATCAAATGACACCGGATAACCAAACCGGTCACACCATTGCGATCTATACCAAAAAACACACGAGATGAACTACCTGTTAGTCCAAAATGCATAGCTGGTGAAAAATTTTCATTTCACCACAACACGAGCGAACCGGGCCTCGTGGGGCCCACGCCTCGACCTCAACTTAAATATCCAAAATTGGTATTGAAACATCCGTCTTAATTCTTGGGTCGCAACGTCGCAGACGGTTCATCATTCCGACACCGTATGAGAGATTTATGTCAGATACAAATCCCATAATTAAAATAATAGTAATATTATTATTCAGTGTTTCGTGGACCTGAGCCACGAACCAGATTTTAGTATCCAACAATTGAAATGAATCGACCATATTATTGATATGATTACATCGCCACAGACGACAAGCTAATCGGACGTCGCACACATGAGTTTTGGCGGGTCAAAGATTTAATAATAATATTAAATCAATTATTTTTCAAGAACTTTGGGTACCCGATCCAAAATACCGAAAAAAACATTCAATATTGGTCTCGGAATGTCTGTCTCAGAATCTGGGTCACACTGCAGCAGATGGTTCATGAAACTGAGGTTGCACAAATAAGTTGCGGTGGAAAAAGTGTTTTATCAACAAAAATAATAATATGATTATTATATTATTATATTTAATTGATTTTACCTCAAAGAAAAACACAATGTCATGCACCACCACCCTCTCTCTTCAATTGGTTCACCACCCTCCATTTCAAGCATGGAAATCCCAAATTAAATGGTGCGCATCACATTCATTGGATTCTCATTCTTTCTTTTACATTTTAATTTATTTCCTTTAAATGTTTTCTCTCTCTAATCTCCTTCTCCATTAACTGTTTCTTCTCTACCAAACCCTACCAGCCTGGCCTTCCCGCAACTGCCTCTCACACCAGATCTGCCGGCTCTGGCCTACCGCTATCCTGGCCTCCCGCCGCACCACCGCACCGCCCCCGGCTACCCGCGATGGAATGCCTCAAATCAGCCGCATCGCCTGGCCCCCCGTCCGCTTGCCGCGCCACCTCCCGTTACCACGCACCCGGCCCCATGCCGCTGCACATCATGAACAAGATGGTTGTGGGTCCGTACATGTTCTTAGTCTGTACCCACCGCATCAGTAGTTCGAATAAACACCCAACAGAATATTCTTCCATGCTCGAGGGAAAGAATCATGTAAACATAAATAAACAAAAACCCCTACCTCGGTAATTAACGTCGCACGTCATTGATTCGAGGAATGCGGTGTCGTGGAAGATGGACGCCTATTCCGTTGACGTCAGGGTGTGTCCGAAGTAGAAACACCATTGGAGAAATCCCCCATGTTCTTCATGGTGTTGTCATTCTTCGTTGATGGTTGGTGTTCTTTGTCAAAGAAGAACACTTCCTTCTAAGTCTTCTCAAGAGTTCCTCTACCAATATTTCCAACCCCCAAAATAATAAAAAGGATCTCCATAATATAACATGCAGTGTAATTCAAACCTTTGATGGAATATTAATTATAAGGAGATGGGTTGCCATAATTAGAAGAGTTTTCACATTAAATTAGAGAGGTGTTAAAGGGGGATAAAGAGAGTTAAGGAAGTTGAGAGGCTGGGGATCGTGTGGCCCCCAACTCTCATTTATCCACACTTTAAAGAGATTAACTTCGATGATATAAAAATAATATTGTTCAACAATTTTATTTATTTTAAACTAAATCCCCAAATAGTAAAATTCAACCCACTTAAAACCGAACTTCGGTAAAGTTCCCCTTAAGAAATTACCGGCGCTGCGAGTTTATCGGTGCCCTTGGATTTCAATTCCGAGCAACGGTTCAAAAGATAGAAAAACCGGCAAGTAAGTTTACTTAACGTACCTGAAAAAATTTTGGAAAATTATTATCAGTCACCCTCGACCCGCACCGGTCGAGGTTAGGATTTTCCTAAAAAAACACACCCCAACAAACCCATCAATACTCTTGGATTTTCAATCCGAGTTACCATTTAGAAGTTATGAATTTTACAATATAATAATTTTCACTTAATTATTTTATTTGTAGCCAAAAAATACCTTTCTCTGGTGGCCTGTACCTGCCAAAGATAGTATCTACTTAAATAAATCATACCCTCATGAGATCAGAAGTGGTCTCAGATTTTAAATCCAGGCTACCATTTATGAGTTATAACCATTTGAAAAATAAAATAATTCATTTAATTATTTTATTTATGGTTATGCCATTTTTGGAATTTTTCACAGGAAGCCTGTGCCGATTAAACATCAGTCGCGCCTAGGGTAAAACTGCCATCCTGAGTGCAACAGTGCCCTCAGATTTCTGATATGCGTAACTATTTAAGATTTATTCCACTTTTTTCCATAAAACTGCTTACGCGCATTAATTTTAAGCTTAACAAAACATCAGAAAATTATTCCGGGCACACCAGGCCTCAGAATCAGGTTCCATTAGAAACTAGGGACTCATAAAATTCCAAAGAAATTACGAAAAACGATTTTCTTGAAATTTAGAGGTCTTTACAATGAAAGAAAATAATAAATTTATTTATATGTGCCTTATCCAAGGATATAGAGTATGGGTTTATTATAAAAAGATTAATGATATAAATATAAATAACGACTTCAAATTTATATTTATAGGGATAATTCTAGAAAATCATCAGAGACATGTTTATTTTTATTTCATGGATATATAATGTTGTTCTAATCAAATTCCAATAGATATTTTAAGTACAAATATATAATATTTATATAAATTTTTCAAACAAAAGTATTTCATTTGGAATATATGTCAAACATGGAAATTTTAAATGGTTTACAATTTATATTTTCCATCACATGGTATATATAATCATGAATGGATTTTTTATTTATAGATTAACACATCATATGTTATTGTAAGATCTAAACATGGTTATTTTGTTGTAGTGAATGATATACCATTAGTCCAACAATTTAAAGAAGTTCTATTTTATAGTATCCAATTGCATTATTATTATCCATAATATATCAAATTAAGTTATTAAATTATATAGAAAAAAATTAAATTCATTCAAAAACATAAATCCCCTAACAGTATGAAACATTTAGAGTTTTTTAAAAAAATACCGATTTTATAGATTATTTTTAAAAAATATATCTCTACTATTGGTTAGAAAATCATCAATATTTTTAAAGAAACTAATTATAATGATCTCTAATTTGTGGCTTTGGGGTGTTGAATATGGTTTTAGTGAGTTTATTGGTTGATTATGTGAGTCAAACATAGAATTAATATTTTGGAGAAAATCATTATATGTAAGAGTCCTTATTGTGCTATAGTTTATTGGATTTATTCTATTTCATTAACTCCTCATAGTGGTGTTGTTTTGGATTTAGAGAGGAGTTTTAATGATTTTCCCAAATGTTTCAAGTGTGGAATTACATCATGGGTCTTCGAAGATATTATAGGTTATAAGAGGGGATCATTTCTTATAATTTTTTAAATATTTTTTTTGATGATATCTCTATCAAAAATGAGTATCGAGCCCTATATTGATAGATGTTGTGTCATAAAAATGATTTAACATTTAAATGAAATATATAAGGGTTATTCTAAATGGTTTAAGGATATTTAAGGTACTGTTCCCTAGGTTTATTGACAAACATTATTTTTTGTTGAATACATATTTTTTAAAAGAGAATATCTATATAATTGAAGTGATCAAGGGATTAAAGAACCTTAATTTTTTCCAACATCTTTAAATGACCAAAATCATGATATGGTATTGGTAAAATTGATGTGATTTAGTTCATCCAAAATGTAATTGTTAATTTATGTGAACATCCTTCTTCAATCTACTTTTTTTATCTCTCTTATAGCCTTATTTTGTTGAGTTTTCTTATTTTGGGTGCCTTTGAAAAATCCTTGATTCCTAATTCTCATGAGATTAATTGGATTGTATATAAAGTATATTTATAATCATTATTTATATTTTCACTTATTATTATTTTTGGGGGGCCTATGGTTTTAGTCTTTGTGTCATTATGGTGCTGGATGTATGATTAGGGGATGAGAATTAGGTTTGTTACAAAATACTTGTTGGAATATAGATGTGTTTTAAATAAAATCCATTTATTATTGTATTCATATCATTTTAAAATTTTATTCAAATTTGGTGACTTATATACCCGATATTTTAATATTTATTTTTTAAAATGGTTTTATAATTCTTTATAATTTGTTTTAGTAAGGTGATGAGATTATTCATTTTAAATAAAAATAATTTAATTATCATTTGGAGGGATATGGTTAATTAGTGATATCAATGTTTTTCTATTGTTATTATTTTCATTATAGTTGTGAAATATTATTTGAATAATATTTAAAATTATTTTAGTATGTGGTATGTTGTATTTAATGTGTTAGTGGTATGAATTTGGTGTCAATGTTATAATGACATTGTTATGAAGATGTAATGTGAAATAATTTCTCTATTCAATATTAATGTAACATTAGGATGTTAAATATCATATAATAGTCTAATAATAATTAATGAATGTGACAATAGAAGATAATTTTTGGTAGTTGTTTTTTTAGGCTATATATAATTTTATCAGGGATAATGAATTATAGTTATATGATATGGGAATATATTTAGAAAAAATGAATGAATTTAGTATGATTAAAAAGGGAACGGTTTTTTTACAAGTTTGGGATTATATGATATCTTGAATTAATTAAATAAGGTATAAAATATTTATATTATGCGATAAATTATTGTAAATGAAGAATTTATTAAAATGATGTATTTTTCGGATATTTTATTCAAGAGGAATATGTAATTACAAAATATAATGATCTATGTGTACACATAATTCATAATTAACATGCCAATGAGCCTGTACCATAGTGGTAGAGGTTATTTCTTGGAATCCAATAGACCGAGGATCCAATCTAAGTAGGGGAGGAATTCCTAACTATTGTAGAAGCACTATAGAAACAACAAAACTATATTAGTGATGACACTATATGGGTGGAGGGTATTGTAGAAAGAGCTATAGCAGCGGCGGTACTATAGTAGCCAAGGGTACTGTAGCAGTACGATTCACCAAAGGGCCATTTGGGAAAAAAATGTCCATCCAGGCCTTCTTTTCGGATCACATGGTATCAGGCCTTCATGCTATGTAATGGGTCTTCCTCCCGCCGCCGCCTTCCACCCCTCGTAGTGGGCCGAATGTGATCATCTTCTTAATGCTTGGCATGTTTGTGGCGGGCAGAGTCTCTTCCTATGGAAGTGTTTTCTTTGTGGGCTCATTCATCTCGACAAATCTCACCGTATGCCGACCTTTCCAACGCCCTTCTCTTTGTTCTGGAGAGGGATTCTCTTGGCAGTGCATAGAGGATTTAGGTTTGAGTTCCAGATGCTGCGGTGAAGGATGTTGCTTCATGTCTGAGCTATATTGGGGTGCGTTGGGCGAATCTGGTCTCCGTGTGTGGTTTCAAAGGTGGCGACGGGTTCTGTGGTTCAGGTTTGTGGATGTTGTGGTTAAGGATTTGTGGTGACTCGATGGTTTGGATATGGTTCAGCTTTTCATAATTCTATCACATTCAATGGGTTTTATGTTTTTTCAGTGTAGGTTCTGTTTCTGGTTCAGTCTGTTCATTTCTTTTGATGGTTGTATTTCTTCGGCCCTTGTCAAGTGATGTTTGGATGGCTACGTGGTCTCCTGATCAGTGTTGGTCTAGCTATTGTTTCATCCTACACAAGACTGTGTCGTCTCTTCTCTGGATCCAGGCTTCCATTGTTCTCTCTGAGGTGGAGTTGGGCAGTGGTTTCATGTCTATATGGGATGTGAGATCGAGCAGGAAGTGTAGGGAGGGTGAGGGATATGATGTTTGATCAGTGACCGTGAGGTATGGTATGGATCTGATGTTGATGATGATGGTTGTTGGCATAGATGCGTATGTCAGTGTATGTGCGATACTGGAGGGATTTGAGTTCATGATCTCTTCTGAATTTTGAAATTTTGTATTATTAGAATAGGCGGGCAGTTTGATTTTGGATTTTGTATTGCTATTAATCCTTCATTGTGTGGGTTTTGGGGTTTGCACTGGATTCGACTACATGTATCAGGATCTGAAGGGTTTTTAGAGCTGGTGGTTCATCTTTTTAGAGGTTTTCGGATTTGGTTGTTTTAGATGGTATGGCACATGCCATCGGATCGGGCATGTTCTTTGACACGGGACATTTTCTTGTCGATCAGCCATGCAATGGTGGAAGGCTTCATCACGATCAAATGCTGGGGGCGGGAGAACTTCTTATTGTTAGTCTAGTTATACTCTTTAAAACCTTCAATCATGATATGTTTGAAGTTTTTTATGAGTGTTTGGGTTCCCCACTTCTTCCCTTAAAAGGTGGGATTACAATTGTATTAAAAAAATTGAAGGCCTTCAGGCCGTTGGATGGATGGTGGTATTAATGGTTGAAATAAGATGTGATTATAGAGGCGGTTAATAAATATTTGACCCTAGGATGTGATTGTGAGATATTTTTCTCATTATATTTATTTTCATTTATTACACAACATTATCCATGTTGGCTGACTAGGGAAATATGAATATGAGGTTTTTTGTGTTAGTTGATACTCTAATATCTATGATATAGGTGACATTTATGGATTAATAATATCACTCTGTCACTCTTCTTTCAAACCATCATGTGCCTATGTAGTAGTGGTAATGGTTTGGATTTGGGGGATTAGACTATGACATGAGGTTATGGTATATGGTTGAGGTCATTATATATGGATATGATAGATGGGAGTGGATTATGATTATTGTACACAAACATGGATCGTGATCGAAGTTCTAGAATGTAATTCATTTGAATATGATGTTTACTAACTAAGTTGGTGCAACATTCATGGTTTTTCATATTTTAAATATTTATTATATTCTTTTATTATGTTTGTATTTTTAGAGTGATACTATTGAGAGACGAGATTGTAATTGACCTAATATGAGATATGAGTGAGCCTTAAATTTTTTTCACTGAGGCTATATTATACTATTTAAAAATATGAAAGAAATTTTTTGGTTGAACCAACTGATTATACACATATGATCATCCCTACATCTATATAATATATTTAATGATTTTTAGAATGGAATTAGTGTTTCAGTTGTATTATATGATCTTGTGACATGGTGATTTTTCATCATAGGATGGGTTTCCTCTAGTAGGATTTTCTTTTAATGTATTTTTTTAGAAATGTTCATTTACTTTATATCATATTAGATGACTTATTATGTATGTGGATATGATTTATGGTTTTTTATCCATGTATAATATGTTGACTGGTGGGTTTCATTATTTTTATTGTGACTAATGGAAAAATTCCTATTTTATACATTTTATCCCTTTTTACTGGTGACTAACCTATGTCCTAAAAGAATTAATTTTTAAGGGTCACAGTCAACTTCACTACTAACCTAGAAGGGGTTCCAGTGAAGAAAATTCATGATAGAGTGGTATCAAAGTCAAGTTTTCGTTAAAATGGTGTATAGAATAGGAAATAATAAGGGTTCATTTTGGATTTTATATCAATTATATATTCATGTATTGAATATAACGTATTATAGGGTAACTAGTTGGATATAGAAGGGTATTCATGATTGTATTAATAGACCTTGAATATCTAATTAATGTTGATAAAAATGAATATTTTATTTGTGTAGTTGACACCTATGTGTGGTAAATGTATCATAATTGTTTTTGAAGAATACCCACTGAGGACCATCCTAGATCAATGATATATTGAGTGTGACACCCCATTTCCTCCTCTAATAGGAAAGAGGATAGTGACTACAATTGTGTAAGAATATAAAATCTGTGGGTTGTTGTTTCCTGATGAATATGTACACACACATACACATCCAAAAACATCACATACTGAATGATAATATAAATTTTACCACTTTAGAGTAAGGATTTAATTTATTAAACTTTAATAATCACTAGATTATAATAATAAAAATATAACCAATATATGAAATTGAAAAAATACACAAAGAGATGTATATAAATGGAAATATAAACAAAAATACTAACAAGAACAAATTTCCATTATCCCAAACACTAATACTCACCACTACCCATGATCACTCCACCAAGTACTGAAAGGCTTCACCAACACTGTGCCTTCCACAGTCACCATATAATTGTCTATCATCCATATAATTCATGAAACATATAATAAATTCCAATAAAGGGGAGAGTATATACATTAATAATAAGATTATATAAATAAAAATTGGGAAAAATATAAATGAAGAGTCATATAGAACTAATATAAGGGAGAAAATCCCATAAAGAGATATTCTCATAAGGAAGTTTCATTCGAAGAGAGACGAATGCAGATCTTAACATTCATCTAGGGATGATGTTTCTACCCATAAATCCAAGATCCAATGTTTTCCCATTGATATTATACCAGTGTACTCCTCATCAAAATATAAGAGAGGTAACCTGCCTCATTGGAAGATGCCTCTATTGAGGGAGTATTGAATCCAGTGGAGGACCCACTCCTATATGGAGAACAATGATGAGGGAGGACAATAATTTCATATAGATGAACCATTCCAAGATGTATATGTGGGTTATTGAGGATACCTGTATAAAAACTATAGCAGAATCACTCCCTGAGAGAAAGTTCCACCACCAAGGGAGTACCAATCCCAACAACATCTTGGATGATCATAAAAAACCCTGTTATCAAATATACATAATTGAAATAAAATTGAGTAACTTTTTCACCACTCATAGTATATCTAAAAAATAATTAATTAATTACTTCATATAAAATGCATAAAATAATATGATGGATTTATCATGAGACTAATTCATATTAAAAAATAATGAGATATGAATTTTAAAAGTTGTGAAAATATGTGTCTGATGTGCTGATTTGGGCACCTAAGTGGTATTTCAAATCCCACACATGGTCATATCCTAATGTTTCACTCAGGATGTTATAATATAAATTACATAGAATTATTTTCCAAGAAACTAAGAGTGTCAGTCCAACTATTGTCTTCGGTGTGAATGCTCTGAACATGTCTCAACTGGATGGGTAACACAACACAATGTGTGAATCAAGGGGAATGATGTGTAGGTCCACTCCGATTCTTAGGCATAAAATAGAAATAAAAATTGTGGATTCCTGTGTAATTTCACAAAATTATGGTCCCAAAAACATTATGTGTTATAATTAACTCCACTATGAACCTGTTTCCGTTATTAATAGTGGACCACATTTTGTGTAGTGTTCTAAAAAACATAGTGTGTAGTTGGATTTTCCTATGAATGTTAATACTTCATCCTGCATGTTTACCCACCTTATAATATCACCACATTACATATAAAATCCCCAATATGAACTATATAGGGTTTAAGTTGGAATATATTAGATATATGTTTATCTATTAAAACTCTTATTCCTATTGTTTTGATACCCTTTGTGTGTTTAGGCATGAATCCATCATCATCTGCTCATACAACAAAAATCCTTAGATTTTCTCAATATCTAGAAATATTTCAAGAATAGAATTACCAATATAATTTATATATGCATAAAAATAATATATCATTATAAGAGAATTATAGTAGGATATTAAATCCATTTCTGAAAATTAGAATAAAAAATGGGTGATTCTTGGAGACTTTAACACTATTTCGAAACCTGAATAAAAATGAGATATATATCCTAATGCATTTTCCATTTAAAATTGTCAACTAATACTGTCCACTATAATCTTTTTGAGGATCCAATTGTAGGTGATTATTTTACATAGAGAAGATATACTTTGAATCGAATTCAGTTCAGTATGCTTGATAAATGCATCGTTCAAATGGAAGACCTGACTACTGCAACTTGAATTTTAAGGTTCACTCTTTCGAAGCATTACTATGATCACAATCCTATCATTATAGAAGTCTCAACACATATGAAAAGGTCAACATCTCTTCTAGTATAGTTTAATAATGGATGTATTATGGCTTCTTTAATGAAGGGGGACTTTTTTAGAAGCTTGGAAAATCAAACCTATTTACATCCCTTTTCAAAAGCATGTTGGGAAACATACGCACACCAAGAGGTTGAAAAATGAATGGAGTAGAAAAAATTATATAGAATGGAGATGGACCTTAAAGATGATGAATAAAATATTTTTCATAGTCAGATCATGAACCAATGCCTGAATTCAACATCCAAAGATGAGATACAAGGTCATAATAGGCTTCATAATCTTTTAATGAACATTGAAACGCTAAAAAAATCAATTGAATGTAAAATGGATTTAGGATGGGGATATTAACTCTATGTAGATACACATATTTCCTAAAGAAATATGACCATAGTGGTTAATAAGGTTATCCGAATAAATGGAAGCACCTATACGTTTGAAAATGATATCACTCATGAATCTTTGGAAGACTTTTAGGGGATTTACAAAGTCAATGGGATGGACAAAAGACAAAAAAAATCATTGATAATGTCACTACTTGTGTTTTTTAACATCATAATAACACTCTGTTAATGGCCCCATCCCTTCTCCCTTAATAGGGAGAGCACTCCTTACGCAGATGGATTCTCTTTCAAATTCATCATGTTTTGTTGGGACATATTGCACGATGATGTTACATAGGAAATCAGGTATTTTCCGTGCATTTCTAAATACCTTATGAGGAAAATGAATGTATCATGATTTGATACCCAAAAAAAGTGTGCACATGTTGTTAAATATTTTAGGCTAGTTTCCCTTGGGAACAAGTTTCATTAAATTATTAGTAAGATCATTATAAATGTTATTGAGGATCCTGTGAATGATCATATATCTATGAATAAATTAGGATTTTTCCAAGACGGAGAATTCAACATTACTTGTTCATGGATTCAGAAGGTGTAAAAATATTGATGGTGAAAATGAGGGATGGTAACTTTGCCCCCAATATTTTCATATCTAAGGTCATTGACACATAGAAATTTAGATTCTTCTATGATGCTTTATGAAGGTATGGATTCTAAAATTCTTTCACTAAGCATATCATTTTAATTATCAATAATTATAAGTTGTTGATTATTATTAATGAACAACGCATAGATTAATTTTAGTTCACTACAAGTGTGGGACAAGGTGATCCACTTCCAGGGATTATTTTTTTGCTGATGAATAGTACTTGATTAGATGCAGTAATTATTTGGATCAATTTGGTCTCAGAAAATAACAAATATTTTGTATAAATGATCATGTTCCCACTAAACATTGTTTTTAGATGATATTAAATTAATCTGTTAGGATTTGAGGAGGATGATAACTTCTATTAAATCCCATTTTTCCCACTATGAGGAGCTTTCTGGACAAGACAAAAATTGGGATTAATCATTCATTTTTTGTGTGATTACATTCGTGTTGGTATGCCCGAATGGCCCGAAGGCATTTATTTTGTTTTATTTTACATGATACCCCTTTTAAGGGTGGAAGGGGAACCTGTACATGACCAATAGGCCCATGGAATAAGGCCCAACATGACCCACAATACATAACCCAAAGGCCTAGAGGCATTACATTCCCATTACATGACCCATATGCTCAACCCATAAGAAATACCCCTCCCCATATTCTATATCATTGATTGAAAAACTCTCCACCTTGCATTTAAAATAGGCTAGAATTTTCCCATAAAAAGCTTCACAGTTCCTGATCCCGATGGAGATATCCACACCCCTCATTCATCAATCTGGTTAGCTCAACTTATGGTGACTGCTACTCTTATTTCTCTGATCCTCTTCTAGTTCTTGCTCTTTGTGAACTGGCCTAATCCATGGTCTATATGACCCGAAGGTCCTATTTCATGAAGGCCATTGATGACCCTCAGGCCCTTGAGACCCATAGTCCCAATGTGGTGGTCACTATTACATGGAAGGTGTGCATGAAACCCACTAAATTGGGATGTCTTGAAATTAAATATCCTAAGGTATTTAATAATGGCATAATCAGGATATATATATTTAGACAAACTTCTTATGATATCTCCAATTATTTCATATCAAATAGGATTAAATGGGTGATTTAAAATCATTATCAACATATCATTGCATCCGCTATTTGAGTGTCACTAAAACACTCCATTAACAAAATCAGTCATGCCACTTAACTGATTAAGAGTAAAGGATCCTAACTCAGTTGTAGGACTACCAACTTCATAGACAATCCACAGCAAGAATTTTTTAGTTTTTCCCTAGATTCTACATACATGTAGATTTAGAATATTTTACCACATATATCTTGTTTTTATGGAATGTATCTTATACAGATAAGTTAAGGAATTCATAGCGATAAATTCATGGATTATAACACCATCATATAGAATCACAATAGGAATGAACAATTTAAGATCAATAAAATTTATATACTAGAATGTGGTGGTGTTAATGGGCCACCAAAATTTCTACAGGAGTTCAATACCTGTTTCACAAATATTTGAAGGTTTCCCTATAATGATTATCAAGGTACATATGTTACCCACCTTAGATTGAATAAAAAAGATAGATATCACCTTTATTATGACTTTATCCTCTATCTCCATACTGAGGATATAACAACCCTTCTATTTATTAAACACATTAACATGATTTATTAAATAAATATATATATAAGATAACTCTGAGGATCTAGAGGTCTAGTGTATTTAGAAATTATTAAAATTACATGACAACTTAATACATAAAATACAACATCTTTGTTGAAAATTTCTTTTACATGAGCACAAAATTTCGTCTTACATAGCATTTCATGGGATAACATGAGGACATAAATAAGAAAAGGCTGATCTATAAAGTAAAGTGAAATAGTAAACAGAGAATTACATGAATAATACAATAAATTTTATCCAATAGACATATCAGTGGATCATTAGAGAAATATGAACATAAAGGCATGATATTGCCTGATTATCATTACATGGAGAAGTGACAACATCAATTAAGATGATATTAGCATGAGTCAATGCTCATTACACATGGATCATTATTAAACCCTCATTCCACTTGAATTATCATGGGTATACCCACATTACAAATGTTTTATAATGATACTATTCTTTACCCAATGCATTGGACCTCTATCATGGCGTACAATTTATAAACATTTCATTTCATGTATAAGTGTGACACATGGATCATGCTATAGGGGATCACTAAAAATAATGATTTATTCTCTGATAAAGTAATGTAGAATACATAAATTATACTCTATAATAAATAAGTAAATGTTAATAAAGGTGAATACCCTTGATATATAAATTAAAATGGTATTAACTACATAATGACTTTGGCTTGCAAAATCACGGTGCAATTTCGGTATCATAATGACGTGACAAAATAATTCATAAAAATGGTTGATGAGAGAGAAATAGGTAACTCATAATATTTGCATGAAATGGATTTTAATGGGGTCATATAGATATATTTTCAATCATATTTAATGGAATTTATATTCATAATATAAAATAAATGCTTAAATGTTAATGAGGAGACAAATATCCATTACTGAATTTCAGAATGGTAACAGGTGTACATGGGAGGAATTAATGAGTGTGAAATGGGTATATCATCCTTAAAAAATAAAGAGGTAAGTATAGGGGAGGCGAAAAATTATACCAAATCATTTTTAATTGAAAATAAAAGGAAATAACAATATAAGTAAACTTGGACATAAATAAGAATGGAAGGAAATTGAGGATCCCATACTTGGAAGTGCGATCCCGATGGCTTGGTAGAGGCCTGAGAGAGGCTTCATTGGTGCTTGGGGTGCCTTATAAGGACTCTAAAGTGATGAGGAGAGAGGTTGGTCGATCTCTAAATGGTTTTAGTGAAGAGGAATTGGAGATTGAGTGGGTTTATATTGGAAAAGAGAGGGAATACTTTATTATTACGGTTTTTGATAGTACACATCAAACTAATCCAAACTAGAAAACATAACATGTATTTTTTCAATGAATTTTTCCAAATGGGATAGCTAATTCTGTTTTATAAGTCCAATGGATGAATATATTAAAATATTCAGAATGCATATGTGGAGGTGAGTCAAACTCCCAAGAAAATCATTTCAAAAAGATAAAATGTTTTATAAGTCTTGGAGGGTCCACTAAGGCACCATATAATTAATTGAACAAATATAAAATCAAATTATTTTAAATATAAAACATATATTTTCTGAATAAAATTTTTATAGTATTTTTTAAAATCACTATTTGATCATTATGATGTCATAAACACATTATATATTTAAAGGGTATTTAATTTTTACACAAAAATTTTTTATGTCTCAGAAAGTTATGACAATTTAACAAATTGATAATTTAGGCATCCTGGTTCCAAAAATGGTATTAATAGTATCTATACAATTTTATTATATTCTAATTTTTTCTTTTATAAAAAATATTACATTTATCAAAAATTCATGTGTTTTGTCAAAAACAACTTTTGAACCGTAATAAAAATTACAATTGTATTTATAAAAAATCATACAATAATTTAGATTTAAAATGCAATTTTTTAATAATTCTTTATTAAAATATTATGTAATTCAAAAATCCATTAATTCATTAACATGGATTTCTAAACTAAATATTAACTAAAAATACTATTTTGTCTTTAAAAATAACTTTCAATGTAACAATAATAAAATTAATGTATATTCGTTATAAAAAAATAATGAACATAATAATATTTCTAGGGTATTGTTTAATAACCCATTATAACACCCACATATGACCTAAGTGAAAGGTGTCTGATAATGACTGACTCTGGGGGTAGCTCGAATAACATCGATCGGGTGGTAATCTCTATTAACTTTTACATCTCCCATCGGCGGTTCTGTGCAATCTTAACATGTTGAATCTCGTCTTTGGATTGGTCAAGATAGATACCCAATTATGCTACCTCCTTCCTGAGATCTGACAAATGGTCTTTGTATTGATCAATTCAGTTGGATTATGTTATTACTTCCTATTCTAGAGTAAATTAGATTTAGTAAATCCCTTTATTTATACTAATCATGTGATCACAATTCAATAACATTATTAGAGACATAAAAAATTATTAATAGGTTTTTAAAATCCAAAATCATAAAACCATGAATGGGAATATATTTTATATAACCATTTACATAATAATACAAGTAATTATATCAAGTCTAATTTTCATTAATAAATTATTGGGTCATTATAATATCTCCCTTTAAGATATTTATCCATAAATAATTCATTTTCCCATGTTAAAACAAATGAGGGTAACTCTTATTTATCACTTCATTCGATTACCAAATTTTTTATCAAACTTTTGGTTTCACTGCAGCACCTTGAGGAGGGGAATTGTATTATTACATAGAACTTTTTCCTTATGAACTAAAATCATTAATAGATTCTCCTCATATGAGAGGTCATTCAACAATTGTACAACCTCTGGGTTGAGTACATGTGATGGGTTAGGTATGTACTCCCTCATGAGTGATACATGGAATGCATCATGTACTTGAGATAGGTTCGGTGGGAGTGATTGTTGATAGTTCAATGCTCCAATGTGATCAAGGAACTTAAAAGTGCCGACCTACCTTTTACTAAGATTTCCATTCATCCAAAATCTCATAAATCTATTTCATAGTGATATGAGGAGGAATACCATTTCTCTAATAACAAACTCTAGGTCTCATCGATGATTATCAGTATAACTCTTCTGTCGACTCTAAGAAGATTTAATGTGATGCTAGATGGTCATAAAATTCTCCACCATTTCATCAACCATTTATTGACCTAGTAGTTTTCCCTCCCCAAATTTATCCCAATGTGTCGATGTTCTACAACTCCTCCCATAAAATGGTTTAGAATGAGCCATTTGGATGCTTGAGTGGAACTGTTACTGTAAGAGAAATCAACAAGATGATGATGTTGATCCTCTCATCTTTTGAAGTCCATTAATCTTTCTCTCAGTGTGTCATCATGTGTTTGGATAGTCCGTTCAGACTGGCCATCAGTTTGAGGATGATAAGACATGCTGTAGTTTAGCTCATTATAAATAGAATATTGGAGACTCTTCCAGAACATAGAGGTGAATATTGGATCTTGATCAGATAAAATCAATAATGGTACTACATGAAGCCTTACTAATTATCTGATTTATATATGTACGTCTGTTCCAATGAGAAATCCTCTTGAGTTGATATGAGGTGTACAGTCATTTTAAGACGATCTATAACAACCCATGTAGCATTATTTCCTTTGGATGTCTTTGGATATACAATGAAAAATTCCCTGGTGATGTTCCCCATTTCCATATTGGTATGGGTAATGGTTGTATAATACCATTATAATTAAACCTCTTACCCTTCACTATCTAAAATTTCAAACACTTTGATGTTTATTTAGTGATCACCTTATTCACGTTATCCCACCAATAATTGTCTTGAATATCTCGATAAATATTTCAGTTTCTTTAGTTGGTGGAGAAATTTAAACTACATGAATCATCAAAAAGTTCATTATTTAACATCAGATTTGATGTAACACATAGTCTTTACCCAATTCTCACAATTCATTCTTCATTAATATTGAAATCCAAGTATTTCATGTTTTTGATAGTTTCCACATTCTTCGGAATTTCCACATAAACCTTTTGAACATCCATTAAATATTCCGAAGAAGATGGTTTAGAAATCATTTGTGAAAGGAGTGATGATTTACCCTCTTTATAATTCACATTTCAATATTCATCAAATCTATAATGATTTTATCCTATTAATTTTTCATCAATGATAGAATAATTAAGCCCATTCTTATAAGAGAATCTTCCACATTGTTCAATTTACCAGGGTGGTATTAGATTTATTAGTCATAGTCATTGACCAGATCTAACAATCTTCATTAGTATGTATTCAACTATTTCTATGTGATTATATACTTGTGGTTTTTGTGATCCGTATATATTCACACTTCTCCCCAATAAGGTAATGTCTCCAATTATTAAAGTAAGTATTACTATAGACAACTCAATATCATGTTTAGGAAGGTTTGGCTTAGGAAATTTTAATTTATTTGAAGCATAAACATTAACATTGTCATTTTACATCGACACATATCTCAGGCCCTTCTATGAAGAATCACTAAATTCCACAAATTGTTGTCCACTTACCAGTAGAGTGAGAACAAGCACAATGATTAGCCTCCTTTTCAACTCTTTTAAGATATCTTAATATTAATCACTCTAAGAAAACTTGACTCCCTTTCGAGTTATCATGGAAAGAGGGTTTCACATTCATGATAAATTTCTCAAAAATCAGTGATAATATCCATCAAACCCCAGTAATCTACGGATATCCATCACTGATGTTGTCCTTATACATCCAAAAATTACATTTTTCTTAAAGGGATCCATATATATACCATTGAATGTGATGATATAACCCTAAAATGGGACTACATTGAACCAGAACACACACATTTAATACATTTCATAGAGTTTCTCCTTTCACAAGGTCTCTAATACAATGCTTAGATGTTCCTCATTCTCCTCCTTGTTTTTGGAGTATATAAGAAAAATGTCTATAAATACTACCAAAAACATTAAAGGTTTTTCCTAAAACTCTATTCATCAAGTCTATTATGATTTATGGAGCATTAGTGAGTCTGAATGGAATTACAATGAATTCAATGTGTTCGTACCTTGTTCGAATTATAGTCTTGGGGATATCCTCCGTCTTCACCGTTAATTGGTAATATCCCAATCGTAGATCCACCCAGAATAAGTATTGTTCTCAATGTAGTTTATCAAACAAGAAATTAATTCTTGGAATAGGATACTTATTCTTTTGATTGATTTTTTTGAGCTCAAGATAATCAATACAAAGGTGCATTGACCCATCCTTCTTCTTGATGAAGAAGAATGGTGCACCCCATGGTGAAGCACTTGGGCGTATAAATATTTTATCCATACATTCATATAGTTTTTCATTAGATCCTAAAGATCCACAACAACCATTCCATATAGAGTCTTGGATATTGATAATTCCCTAGGTATAAGATCAATCAATAATTCAACATCCATTATATAAGGAAGACCAGAAAATTCCATGGGACACCCTTTAGTGAATTCCTTCGCAGTAAGATTGTCTTCATGGATGATTACTTCTTTAGAATAAATCATTAGTGAAATATATACATGATCATAGTTTATAAATATCCATTCTTGAGATTTGTGTGCTAAATAAGATTCATCCTCCTCCTTTCCCTTGCACTAAATCAGGGGTCGATTCATCATATGAAGAGTGATTTCCCTGTCATGGAAATTTATGATGGCTTTATAATGGGAAATCCAATCCAATCTATGAATTTAATAAAATTACACTAGAGGGAGTATGATGAGTTTCTAAGGTATGTTAAAACCAAAAATTGTGATAGGGGATGAGTAATATTCATGGGATGCAATGATTTCCCCATTTTCCATTCTCAATGACATCCCTACTTCCATGATTTATTGTCATGTTACGATTTTTCTACTAAAATTTTGGGATATAAAAGAATGTTTTGAAGGAGAATAAAAAATCATGTTTAGTATTTTTGAATGAATAACCAGTGTACATGTCACCACTTTGTTGTTGGGATTCTCTTCAACAGTAGTGATGAAAAAAGAGCATCCTTGTTTCCCTGGAGGTTGTTCGTTGCCTATGAAAACCATTGGCTTAATAGACTAGTTTGCGAAGTTCCCTATTTCTTTGTAGTTGAAGAAACGAACAATGTATTGTGGATCGAGTAGATAGTTCCTCTCCTCTTTCATAGTAGTTGGTTTTTCTTCTCGGTAGTTAATGGCAATGTTCCCTACTATTCCACACAAAATGCATTTCCTTGTCCCCTTCCGGCAATTTATGGGGTTCTTCTTTCCACACCTTTGGCAAGTGGGGTGCTATAATTTCTTTGCACCGTTGGAATTATCCATTGGAAAACTAGAATTAATGTCCACTTTTTAATTCTTATACCTATGATACCTATGAGATTCTATGATATCTATTTCAACATTGTGTGCTCATCAGAAAATTTCCATATAGATATCGAAGTCACAGATCACTTGGTCATTCCGTATGCTAGGTTTTAGCCTAGAAAATATGCGGTTATCCATGAATTTTGGAGTAATGAAAAATCCAGAGGCAAATCATGGAAGCCTTGTGATGTTTTCCTCGTACACTCTAATTGATTAATCATATTTTTTCTTTTGGGAAAAGAATTTCTTATGCATCTGAACTCAGAGGGTGCACTGAAAATATTTATCGAATACCATTTTATAGAAATCCTTTCATTCCAATGCCTCGATCAATTCCTTAGATTTCCTATTTTTCACCAATATCCACCATTTATTAACTTCACCGTCTATACGACAAGAACCTAGAAGAACCATCACTTGTTTGTAACATTGAAGGATGGATATGATCTTCTCAATGGAGTTGATCCATTGTTCGCTGATTGAGGGATTAAATGATCCATTAAAAGTAGGAAGTCTTTGTCTCATAATGGTCTTGATTGAGACTCGTTCATTCTTGGGGGGTGGGGGGTTGAATGATCCTATTGACCCATGTTTCTGTAAAAAAAAATAGTTAACTAAGAGAGTATCATGAGATATATTTCAATTCCCCTCCCATAAGATTGGGCATCTCATTAAAAAAGTCATCAAATTGATATTTGCATCGGTTGTTAGCCTGAGTAATCCTGCTTCCAACTTTTATCAAGAATAAAAGAAATTTTAGGGGTAAAATATGAAATAAAATCCAATGAAAAAGGGATAACTTATAGATTACATTTATTTCTTTTACTTATTAATTAAAATCCTTCAATCTATGCTATCCATGATCTGCAACCCATCATATATTCTTAGGGGAATATTTTTATTCCCATAATATTGATTCATACTATTAATATGAATTTACCAAATAATATCCCATGTAAGTATCGAACAAAGAGTGAAACAAGGCCCGATTTTGTGCACCAATTCTCATTTGTGTCTAGCCCAAAGCGGTGTTTTGGTGTTTTACCCCAAGATAAACTTGTGATAGAGCCACCTCTACTTGTTCATATCTAGAAAAGGATTTATTTTATTGATAAACCACATACTATATAATCACAAATTTAGGTACGTTTTTATTATACTTAGTATTATTCCTATGAATTTAACTTGTGTTTTGTAATCCTAATATAAAAAATAACTAAAACTATCCTCTAAACCAACTATAAAAATCCTTCTCTTTATTACGTACATTAACTTGATTTGATACATAAACATGCACTTAAGATAACAACAATGATGGATAATTATAATGTCATGGGAAATTAGGAACATTACAAGAAATCTTAAGACATAATATAGAACAAATTTATTGAAAACATATTTTACATGACCACAACATTCCATCATACATAGCATTGCATGGGATAACCTGTGTACATACATAAGAAAAGGGTGAGATATAAATCTTGTTAAGGGAGTAAAAAAGGTATAAATTGAAGAATAAAATATATGTTATGAAATAAGAATATCAATGGATCATAAGATAAACATGAATATAAAGGTATGATATAGCATGATTATCATGACACATATATGTAGAAACAAAAATTAACATTGTATTTACGTGAGCTAAGGCTCGTTGCACATGGAACATGAGTAAATCTCATTTAAAATGAATTATCATGATTAAAAACTAATTTCACTTGAATTATCACAAGTAAACCGTAATTGAAAATGATGTATCATGGTACTATTTTATACAAAATTTATTGGAGTGCTATTAGGGCTCACCCTTTATAAACATTTCATTTCATATATAAGTTTTCCACATTTATCATACAACATGGAACCATTAAACATCATCATTTAATCTAAAATAAAAGAATCTCTACTAAATACTTGAAACTATATAATCAATAAGTTGACGTGTATAAAGGAGAATACCCTTTATAGAGAAATGGGGATGGTATTCCCTACACAGTAACTTTGGCTTGGAAAATCGTGGTTCTATTTCGGGAGCATATCATCGTGACATAAGAATTCATAAAAATGTTATATTAGTGAAAAAGGGGTACCTAATTATATGTAAATTAAATTAATATTAAGGGGTTATATAGGTATATGACCCAAAATATGTAATGGAATTTAGATGCATAATATAAAAGAATTGATTGAATGTATATGAGGAGAGAGAAATCCCTTATGGAATTTCGTCATTGTAATGGGTGCACATGGGAGGCCTTAATGAGAGATAAAGAAGTATATTATCATTAAAAAATAATGATATAATTATAGGGGTGGTGAAAAATTATACCCCAACATTTTTAATTGAAAATAATAGGGTATAACTATATAAGGAATCATGGACATAAATAAGGAATGAAGGAAAGTGAGAAACCAATTACTTGGAAGTGTGATCCCAAAGTCTTGGGAGAGGCTTCAGAGAAACTTCTTAGGAGATTGAGGGGCCTTGAGAGGATTATATAGAGATAAGGTCAGAGGTTGGTCGAGGACCAAATGGTTTGGGTGAAGAGGAATGGAAGATTGACTGTGTTTATATTGGAAATTAGAGGGTATTCTATATCAATTTGGTTTTAGACACTACACATTAAACTAATCAAAACAAAAAATGATTCCTTGGGGGTTTCCCATGTTTTTTCAAAAATGGGAGTGGAAAAATATATATCATAAGGGAAATGGTCGAACATATTAAAATTTTAATCTTGCTTTTGTAGATGTGAGTTCCACTCTGAAGGAAATCATTTTAAAAAGATAAAATAATTTATATGTCTTGGAGGGTCAATTAAGGAACCATAAAATTAGTCAAAAAAATCTAAAAACAAATGGTTTTG
Source organism: Viscum album (assembly GCA_963277665.1). Taxonomy (NCBI): domain Eukaryota; kingdom Viridiplantae; phylum Streptophyta; class Magnoliopsida; order Santalales; family Viscaceae; genus Viscum; species Viscum album. The sequence continues at coordinate 63,144,316 of OY728151.1, read as the reverse complement.
AATTTGAAAACTATATTGGATGAATATTTAATTTATAGTTTTTTAATAAATCACAATTGGGTCATTATGATGTCATAAAACACATTAAATATTTAAATAATATTTTATTTTTACCCAAAAATTGGACTATCTCAAAAAAATATAAAAAACTCAACATTGGATAATTTCTATGACCTGATTCCAAAAAATGATATTAACCTTATCTAAATAATTTTCTAAGTTTGTGAGTTTTTACATTTAAAATAAAAACCCACATTTATCGAAAATTCATTGTTTTGGAGAGAAATATCATTCAAACCATAATAAAAATTAAAATGTATTCATAAAAAACTATAAGATCATATATATTTAAAGATAAATTTAATAATAATATTTTATTAAAATATTATTTAATTAAAAAATGTATTAATTCAACAAAATAGATTTCTTAATTGGATATTAACTAAAAATAATATTTGTACCTTAGAAATCTTTTGCAAGGTAACAATAATAAAATTAATTTATAATCATTATACAAAAATAATGCACATAATAGTAGTGCTAGGGTATTGTTACATAACCCCTTATAACACCTAAATAAGAGATAAGGGTAATGTGTGCATTGCTGATAGACTCATGGGGTTGCTCATATAACATCGCTCGGGTGGTAATCTCTTTTAACATCCACATCTCTCATAGGCAGTTCTGTTCAAGATTAACTTGTTGAAGTGGATTGGGAATAGTGAATAGTGTATCCCAATGACACTACCTCCTTTCTATGATCTAAAAAATGGGCTTCGTACGGAGAAATTCTACTAGATGAGGCCATAACATCCTTTTTCTGAGAAAATTATATTTTTTAAAGCCCTATATTTATACTAATCATGTGATAACTATTCAATGAATATTAGAAACAGTAACAATTCCTAATGGTATTTTGATATCCAAAAAATATAAAACCCAGAAATTGAATATTTATAATATAACCAATTTACAAAATATGATATTTAATTACATCAAGTGTAATTTTCATTACTAAAAGTATGTGTCATTCTAGAGGAGGAAACATGTCATATTTTTTTAGGATGTGATTTTCCCATGATTTATGGGGCTTCCCAAGAATGTAGTTGGGCCTAGAAATGGACAACCATATGTATCGTGGTGACTTCATGGAAAAAATATGCATTGTGGACTTTAGTGAGTATATCATGCATCATTTAATTATAGGAGTTTCCTATGTTACTTAATTTATATAGAAATTATTAAAATCACAAACACATTGATGGAATGAAACTTTGTGTTCACATAAGAATGATGGATATTCATATGGAGGTCCATGCATCTTGAGTGATAAAAACACGAGTTACGTCTAATATTCTTCATGATCTGAATATTATCAGGTTATTTGGTGAATCAAGTTAACCAATGAATCCCAAAATGGTTAAAATCATGTATTATATCCCTATAATTATTCAATGGATCAATTTAAATGTAGATGGGGAAGATTCAAGAATTTATGGCCCCCAGGTTTTAGGGGTGTCTTCTATCAACATCGTGGATTTATCAAAATATTCTTTTACGATTTTTCTAGAATTTGAATATCATATGATTCTATGCTACTTTATATGGTAAACTAAATAGCTTATGTTATCCAATATAACTAGACATAATTTTGGATTGAATCTGAATCTAAAATTCCTATGAAGTCCGTGAAAACAATAATGTAGGATGTGCCTTGTATAAATTTAACTATTTTTATTTAGTGTCTCAGTAGGGCTACCCACCTCCAATTGATAATCTCCCATGTATACAGGGAGAAAATTCAGGTGGTGGATGTTTTGTCAAAGAAGGCAGTCATGGAAATAGATATGATGTGGCCTCTCACTACCCCTGACCGTTGTGATCCAATGGTGGATGCGTACATGTCTGGTTCAATTCATTCTCATTTATGTAATATCCTATTTTAAACCCCTTATATTGACTGTATATTTTTTAAATATTTATTTTAGTACTGCCTATGATAGGCTCCTGATTATTCTTGGAATTATTTATTTTTAGCCTTCAGTGACCAAAAAAATGGAATTTCCTTTTACCTGAATGTTTTTTTTCATTATTAACAAGCCTATGGGTTGAAAACTCGCTCATTCATCATCGATGATATGTTCATTGAACATAAAAAATTCCTCCATCATTATATTTACCAAGAATAAAAACAATATAAAGATGGTGTTTGATTATGATTCTAACTAAATATATGTAAAAGTCTCCAGTCATCCATATTCTCACAAAGAACTTGAAGAATAGGGAAATTAACAAACAATAAAAATATAAAATCCATTTTTTATGGTATTACAACCTAGTATTTACATAAATAGAAATTACATTACTTTTTTGGAATACATAAAACATTAAAAAAATAGATTACCAAAGAACGTATTAGTGTGTGGAATTTGGAAATATGGATACATAAATACAAGTACATTAGAGATATACACTATCTCCCCCTATGTTCTTCATGAGTAGAACCCTCCTTAGACACATCATTCATAATAAATATCATCATAACATAAGAATGGAATCCAAAAAATAGGGTGATCTCATATTCTATGTAAGGGTAAAAAAGATATGCTTGTAAGCATAAACATGATCATAGAGTTATCAGAATGTGATCATATCATTATAGCATCATACCATGTATATCATAACATCAGAAAAATTAATCATTTAATAAATCAGGGAGGTTTATAGGACATGATTTTTAAGGAATTAATGAACCTATGTTATTAAGGCATATCATAGGAAAATGTCATGGAATTTTTTAATACATAAACACATGATATCATTCCATATAATTAAAGATGAATTGAAATATCTTATCAAGGAACTTAATGAAAACCACACCTACTAGAAAGGATACACCACCATCCCTAGTTGTAGTAATTTCCATTCAAGGGATTTGGTTTTCCCTTATAATCATAGTGAATCAGTTTTCCCTGTCTCTAATATTCATGGTGACTACACCTCATATGTTACAACCACGACCATCCCTAGTCACAATCCTTTCCTTGTAGGGATAGGGTTTCCCCATATTCTAATAGTGGATCAACTGCATCAACTTGATTCACATTTTTATCTCATGTGATATAAATCATTACCCAATCCATTTGAGGGATATATAAATCGCACTCATCATTTGATAAAACCCTTCATACATGTGCCACTAGATAAATTAAACTTTCATCATAACATGACCCATAATAAGATATGGGTTCTATAAAAATTAAATTATAAACCATGAAATGAAATTATTATCATTAAAATTTCATCGCATCATAACCGATAGAAAATAGATAGGTTTCATAATCATTCATTCAAATAATAACCTATGAAAAGAAGTGGGATTCAAAAGAATATAACCCGTGGAAGAGAAATAGGTGTAATAAGAATCATTCCACCAAAACATAAACCATTCAAAAATAAATAAAAAGGAGGCATTTGGATTATTTATTATAATTTCATTAGTAACATCAACAGATGTCATCCTAGATGGAAAATAACAAGGAATGATATTTTAAAAGAAATCGTGAGTCAAATTTCCATTCTTCATTGAGAATGATATTTAAAAAAAACATTTGAAACCCATTTTCATGAAAATAAAATTGGAAATTTATAATGGAAACATTGATAAAATTTTGAAAAAAATTTCACATAAAATAATTTGGAATATAATAAACAAGTGTTGGAATGTTTTGTAAATCATTTATTTGAAAATAATATGAAAATCTATAAATAAATAATTATTTTCCCGAATACCTTTTTAGATGAATGATTAGGAATAAGGATTGATATTTTCTAAAATAATGTTTTAACATAAAACTTTTTCAAAAAAATTTTCATTAAAAATATATTTGAAAACATTAAAAGGAATCACTGATAACCATGAAAATCAATTTAAAATCCATTTTCATTGAAAAACACATTAATAAATGAATTTAAATAATAATAAGAAATAATTTTTCATTAAAAATAAAAACATAATCATACAATGTAATCTTAAATTAATTGACGGTCTTGATGGTAGGTATGTTCGTATTCGCCGAACATTCCCTTTTTAGCATTAGGGATAAAAAAGGTTTATTTATCGGAAAATGGAATTAAAATTCCTTCTAAAACCATTATTATGGTAAAGATGAAACAAAAATTCTTTTAATAAAAAAAAGATAAAAATAAACAACTTTTTAAAACAATTTTATAAATCACAGTTTTGAAAGAACAAGTATTACGGACTGAAAGTAGAGGTAATGTATGGTAAAAAAACATATTCTTATGAATGTTATGTACAATACAGTTGAAAAAATGATGCTATTACATGGATGTAACATGAATATCCAGATGGAATGAGATTTTATGAGATATTTTGAGAGACGTATTATAATATTTAATCAATGGAGGCATAATCATTAACAATCTTGACAAATGATGAGATTTTATCTGTAAACTATTACCATTTCGGTAACATTAATTCACAATGGAAGTAATAAAATTAGATGAATCTTAAAATTTCATTAATTTTAGATTATTAGTGATAAAACATGTCAAATTAATTATATACACCTAATTTAATAACATAGGCTCATGACATGGCATGTGTCTCAATTAAATATATTTTTGATAAGGTTTCTTTACCGATTTGAAATTTTTTTAATCACAACCCTCATGAAACAAATATACAAAATGTATATGAAAATACCCATAAAAATAATTATAATAATCATATAATAAATTTTTGGTAAGTATAGACACCACAAATAAGTAATGGTTGGTGAATAAAGAAAATATCTCAATGAAATAAAAAGTGATATGAAATTCTCTTACCTTATGTCTTGACTCTCATCGTAAAAATTCAAACCCCATATATAATAAATATAATATTATTATACATCTATAACAGAAAAAAATTATCATATATAATACCATATATTTTTTTATTATGAATTTATATTACCATCTTATGAACATTTCTATGTTAATGTTACACATCATGTAAACACCATCCTTAGTGACATAGACCACTTTTTCAATAATCATTTTCAAGGTAATCTGTACCTTCCAATTTATTTATTCATACCTTACATATCTTTATCCCAAAAAAATTATCTCAACGTCACACATTAATTAAAGGTTACCATACCCTAATCGAAATATAACATTTTGTATTTCCTTATCACCATTCTATGTTTCATTTTCAATCCTAACTGAAAAATTAAATTAAAGATACATATATATTTCACGATTCGTATAACATTATTTTTTAATTCAAAAACATAAATATATCATTCATACAACATAATTATTAAACCATTACATCGCCTTCATCAAAATATTCTATAATACATTATTCCTAGAATATGAAATTTGAATCTTTTTTTAAGGTTACTTAACCTTAATCTATTCACGATTCTTATTAATAATGTAAACAATACTATAATAACATCACATTCCTTTAACATGTTGTTTTTAGTATCTTTATCTTTAGATGTATAACCAATACTCATCCCACATTTAGGATTCTATTTATGATATTTACACTTGGTAAATAGATTTATATAATACCCATACTTTCCACATCTATAATAGCCTATATTAACCACATTTCTTCTAGTTCTCTCCATTGAATAAAACTAGAAAGCACAGGTTGAGCAACACATATCATAGTAGAAAACCACAAGATCATGAAAAATATATACTTATAGGATTTATAAAACATGACACCAACTTCATTAATCTATAACAACATCAGATTATACCATTTTATTCATAGTCATACTCAATTTAAATCCTTCAAAATTGTTTGTAAATATTTTGGGAATTACCAAATCATATCCCCCAAGAATGTCAAATATGGTCTCCCATAAGGAATATTTTAATTTACCATGTTACGTTGAGTTACACCCCACAAAGATTTTCAGAGTTTTCAGCCCTTGTTAAAACTATTCCCAAGCCACATCTACTTCTAGTATCCAAACAGGGATGTATTTCTTTGAAGCCACTCCCTCCATCCATTAAAAAATTAAGACATTTTACTAAATGTTAAGTCATCCTTATATTTATCCTTCGAGACATCCCTAGATATATAATTAAAAATATACCTGGGGATATCACTATAGTTTTCTCATTGTTGTTTAAAATGGTAAACTAAACATTTCCTAGGAATCAAATTATTACAACTCAGTCTTAACATAAATAGACATTATACTAATTTTGAAGAATTTATATGACATTAAAAAATAAACACCCAAATACTGTATTATTTTAGTTCTATTGAAATCATGTAAATATAAACACTAGTATATAATTGAGATACATTTTCTCCTAGTAGGTTTTCATGAATATCACTCTTCTTTTACATGTCATACTTAACTGATTTCTTCAAAAAATGGGGAAGGAACCCTAAAAAAGGTGTGAAATAATATGATTAGTATGGTTAAACAAGGGTGATATGTAATAATAAACATAAACATAGGGGTATGAGAACAAGATAATAACATTATAAGATCTTACCCAGCATATAATAAGATGATAAACAGGAATCATAGAATAAAACTTATATGTTCATAATAAATGAATCCTAAGGATATAAATAACATAAGTCATGGAATCATATCATATGAAAAATAAATTTAATTGTTCCATACATAAACACATGATATCATTCCCTCTAAGTCGAGACGCATTGCTACAAATTACCATGGCACATTATGGAAACCGCACCTATCGGGTGGGTCAGAACAACATCCCCAGTCATACTCTTTTACCTATAATATAAATATAACCTTTGTATTATTTACTATATGTTCATTAATAACCTTAAAAAATTTTAAATTAGATATAAAAAACATCAATATATATATTTAAAACATCTTTTTAGGTAAATATCATTTCTTATTTGGACAATTCTCTTCAAAATAGGAAAAATCTTGAAAACCATTTTCATTAAAATAAACATGAAAAACAACAAAGTAATATTTGATACCCTTTTCAAAACATTTTACGTTGATAAATTCTTAAAAACATGTAATTAATTCTAGAAAATTATTTGAAATCTTTTTATTTGAAAATACATTGAAAACTTATAAATATGTCTTGAAAATGTTTGGAAAACCATTTCATTGAAATTAATTTGACAAACTATAAATAATTATTGGATATTTTTTTATATAATTTGTACTTGAAAACATATGAATAAGTCTTGAAAATGTATAAAATTCTTTTATAAACATAAATTATTTTGGATAAACTTTTTATTTAAAATTATATTTGAAACATTTTCAAGAAACCATTGATAACCATAAAAAAATTTAAAGACTTTTTAATTGAATGAATATTTAAAATAATGAATTTCTAAAGTATTTAGAAAATATTTTTAATTAAAAATAAATTTGAAAACATACAATTAAATCATCAATAAATTATGATCATGATGACGAGTATGTGTATACATGCGAAACATTCCATTTTTACCATAAAAGTTCAAAAAAAGTGTATTTATAAGAAAATAAATATATTATTCCTAATAAGACCATTTTTAAGGTAAAATTTGGATAAAAATTTACATTAACATCATATAATAAAATGAAAACATATTTTAATTAATTTTTCTAAATCAAATTTTATAAAGAACACGAATTTTTGAATAAAAGGATTGTTGAAGTTGAATTTTTATAGAAAAATTGGCTTAAATATCTTATATATCAGAAACTAGAAATTTTTTATTATTTAATGGATATAACATAAATATATAGAAGTTAATTATATTAATTATGGTTTTCAAGATATGGATTATAACATTTCATCAATGTAAGCATAAACATTGGAATCCTCGATAAACAATGAGATAATAGCAATAAACTATTACCATTTTGGTGACCTTATTTCATAGAGGAAAAAATAAAATTATATAATGCATAAAATATCATGGATATAAGGTGATTAATTATATAAAATTTCAATGTAATAATATACACCTCATATAATAATATAGGGGCATTACGTAACCTGTGTCTTAATAAAGGAAAATTGTGACCAATTTACTTTACCGATCTGCAAAATTTGAAACAACACCCTTGTGAAATAAATACCATCAAATGGGTTTTTAAATTCAAAAAATAAGTATAATAATCAATGAACACATTCTTATCATGTATACATACTACAGAAAAGGAATGGTTTGTGAATAAGTAAAGTATCTCACAGAAATAAAAAGTGAAATGGAATCCCCTTACCTTGTGTCTTGACTATCATTGTACTCATTCAAACCTCCAATATAATAAATATAAGTTTATTATATATATATATATATACTGAAAAAATATTATTATATCTAATAACACATTTGGTTTTATTATGACTTTATATTTCCCTCTTATTAACATTTCATTGTTATGTTTTAGCTTCGGGAAGTGTTGACTATGTTCCTCTCATGTGTCTTAATTTATCATATTTGTGTTCCTTATAATTTTTAATGATTTCAATAATTTAAAATATGATATAAGTATCATATATATTAATAATATTATTATTATAATAGTTTGTACAATATTTAATTATGATGATGGAACATACCGTTCATGGAGACGGTAGGTCATACATACGCATAAACGTTGTTTCAATTTTATTGTCGTGTTAAAAGAACAAAATATAATGGAATATATGTATATATATATTTAATAAAATTAATATATAATTATTACATCATATATATCATATAATTTTATTAAACTCATCCTTTATAAATTTCACGTATTGTGTGAATGAATCACATCGCTTTGAGGGGAAGTAGTCCACACTTACTCAAACTAAATTATTCTATTTACACAAGATGGAATGAAAAAAGATATGTTAAAAATAAAATTTACATAATAATAAAGAAAATTTAAATCTCAAATATATCATATATAAATATATTCTACATAATAATTTCCACCAAAGGTGGAAATAAAGGAAAAATGAATAATCATCGCTTCATGAGGATATAGTTCAACATATATGTAAATCATTTATTCATTACTCATTAGATGAAAGTGTGTATAAATCGTCATATAAACCATAGTATAAAAACATAATAGTTTATTTCGGATAATTTTTTTATTATAAAATCATGGAAGAAGAATATTTTAGGGTGTTTATAATTGAAAATAAAATAAAGGAGCTTAAGGATGGATGTTACCTCTTCTTTGGGAAACCCCTTTTTGGTTTTCACCAAAATAATTATTCGGATAGATTTATTCCAAATGGGAGTCTAAAATTATAAAGGTAAATATTTATATAAGTTCATTGAGTATATAGTGTAAAAATATAATTTTTTTCAGATGATTTAAGAATAGTGAGAGCTGGTGAACTTTTATTGGGAAGGGAGAGGACACCCTTGACATTTTTTGAAAACCAATTAGGTGTACCCATGTTTTTATCTAGAAAATGTAATGTAAATCTATATAAATGCTAAAAATTAATGTTTATGTCTGAAAAATGTACATAAAATGGGGTTTTGGAAATTTTATAAGTCATTTGGGCTCTTAAGTTTATGGTTTAGTCCCATGTCCACATTAATATTTCTTTAATCGATGTAATTAAATTTAATTACTTTCAGTAATATTTTTTCTAGATAAGTAATTTTCCATTATCAAAAACTATTAATTATTCTAATTCTAAATACAGAATTCATTATTCATATTTTCAATCTCATAAGTCGTAGAGATTAATTTAAATTTAATGCTACTGACAGGACGACAAATTAGGTTTCTAAGGTAAAATCATTCAAAAGATTGTTATTTTTTTTATAATAAATTTCAAATTGATATTGATTCCAATTACCATCATTATATTAGTTGATAAAATATTTTTTTTCTTTAATCATTAAAACAAATTTAATATAAATTTTTAATTTTTAAATAAATTAGATTAAAAATTAGTTTTCAATTAAATTTTAGTATTTATCACTGTATTAAAAAATTAATCATCGCATAAAAAGAAGAAAAATATAACCTAGCCTAATTTTATGTTTTTATTTAAAATCTGGTGTTTATCAAAACAATATAATTCTTCTAAGTTATAAAAATAGAATTCAAAATAGGTTCCCCCTTAAATAGAGATAAAAATTCATTAATAAAAATATAGTATTTCATCATTAAATTTGTGTGTATTTTTATCTTAAGACTATAAAAACTATTGGGGGAATAGAAAAAACAATTTATAGAATATATAACATATGAATATCATTATTATCACTTAATAATTTTTAAAAATTTAATATATTAGTGTGAAATATCGTTGTGGTCATAAATAAATTTTTTTATTTTATATTTAATTATTTTTGATATTCTTTTTTAATTTATTTGTAACCAATGAATTAATTTTAGTTTTTTCTAAACCAATGATTTATATAATTAAGTCAACCCTTTTCAAAACATCTAATTTAATGTCTAGGTTATATTAAATAATTTTTTACTAATATATCATTATCATTATTTGGTCTTTCATGTTACAAAAGCCATATAAGAATGTCAATATTTCATGTAACACATGCTATTGTTGGTGTTGCATGCATATTAAGATAAAAAATTTATTGATTGTAGTGAATGATTAAATTGGTTTTGTGTATAAATCAATCTAATAAAATAAAGTAAAATATTCTTAATGTTTCATGAAATTAAGATTATAAAAATTATAAAATTAAATCAAAAACAATTTCCCAAAATATAGGGGTGTTATATGTAATGAATATGAACACCAATTGAAATAATTGAAAACATGAAAACAGAGGTATTATAGATCAATGGATCAGAAAAAGGTGAATATAAATAATTAATTTCATAGAGAAATTTGAATAAAGAGAATAATATAGAGAATTTAAAAATATTTAAAATCATGGATCAAATCTAATAATGATAGGGAAAAATCTTGTAAATAAAAATTCATACTGGATGATAATATTGATTGATAATGTGGAGTCATGATCACATCACTATCAATGAGGATATCCCAGAATGCTATCACTGATCCTCAAATCACCCATGATGTGATGTCCATGGCTCTCAACCACTATTGTGGACTCCCCATCAATTGGAAATATCCTAAATTTTGTGGCTAATCCTAAGGATTTTCTATAACTGGGTTTAAATATGCGAAAAATTAGGTCAAAACATTGATATAGAAAATTACAAAAAATATTTATATTTTTTTTGTTTTTAAATCTATTGGAGAATACACATCATCCCTAAACCAAATGAGTTAAAAAATTTTGTCACACTTACTATAAACCACACATTTTGAGATCAATGATTGTATCTAAATTCCAATATAGGACTATGATCGTTGGATATTAAATTTATTCTGAAAAATATATGTGTACATAATTTAATATATTTAATATTTTAAATATACTGTTTAGAGGGTCCTAGGTAACCCTAAATGTTGATCCATCCCTCAAGAAAACAAAAAAATATTATATATAATTATCTAATGATTGTATAAAAAATAAAGACAGCACAATCACCTCATCTTCAAGAATTTTTTCCCAAAAAAGAAAAATCCTTCTCAAAATGTAAGGGTTATAACCCTTTATGTACCAATCACACTGCCATATCTATTTTTTAGGTTTCCATTCTTCTAAAGATCATTCAGAAGTCGAAAAAATCACCCATGAAGGATCCACACATGGCAATCCATGATCGCTACATTGCACTCAAAAAAAGTTCCATCATTAATGTCCTTCTTTCGGTAATAAATTATGAGTGATTTACTATGCCTATATTAAGTCAACTAATATATGTGGATGAATCTATGAACTCTTTCCAATTTAGGGGGAAAATATAGGTCGTATGAAACTTCACCACCCTATGTTGCATCTAGAACAACCTGATGAAGCATGGGGACAGATAACTACCCGGATCAAAGTTATGTCAATCGAATCTTGGAGAGATTCTCAGTAATATTCCATCTTCCTCTTTAAACTCTGAGGTCCTATTATGTAATACCATGTAGTATTTCTATTGATTCTGAGGGATTTTCATTTTCTTTAAGAACACATGAACATTAATATTGTTGTATTATCTTTGTTTGGTCCCATTAGTGAAAACTCCCCTATTTCTATCTAATAAAATTGTGATATGAAGTATCCACATTATCGATCATTGATTGGTGATATTCTAATAGCGAAGAGATATTTGTTATTTTATGTGAACTCAACCAAATGTATGTGATCAAAAAATCCAACAAATTTGAAACGCAAAAATTCTCAATATAATCTACAATACAAGGATGACTAATTTAATCTACCTATTATTTTAGGGGTGGAATGTCATAATCCTTCATAAATGGATCCTGAAATCCTCCTGCAACCCCCTTCACCACTATGATATGTACCAAAAATCATGATCAAATACAATCCTCTTGGAACCCCATAAAGGTAGATAATCTCATTTATATAAGAGTGTCCCATACCCTCTACCAAAATCGTATTCATGGAAGGAAAAGAAGTGAGATAACATAGTAAGATGATCATCAAACACTAAGTTAGTGTTTTGGAATCTCAAAAACCACACAATTCTCATCTAAAATTCCACGGATATTCAATACCACTTTCAATAGAGAATCAAAATAGGTTGATAAAAACTTTTTAGGACATGATTCCCTATTTTCAATTATTTTTAAGAAAGGAATCAAGAAAAACACAATGAAAATATTCATCATAACATGCCAGTAAAAAAAATTATAATGGTCCTTCTATATCTTTTCAACATTGAGACGTACTACCAAGGGGTAGGTTTGGAAGTCCCATAATACATCATCATATTGTGAATCTAGTACAATTTACCATCCTTCAATACATATGGTATTCTTACCACCTTTATAGAATTCATTTGGTTCAACTCATAAGGTTATATTGTCACATTTAAATTCAATATCAATATATTCCAACTGTTCATCTTCACATTCTAGATATATGCTGGAGTTTTTACAAATAATTGAATGTTATCTACCATTCTCTCCTCCACTAGGTTCTATTGAAATGAGGAAAATATATTTTATTCCATTACAACTAATGAATAATGGAATTTAATATTGTGGGAACCTTCCACAACATTTCCAATTATCAGAGTATATAGTATCCTAAAATCATAGTCTTACATGAACTTTATCCAACACACCGATATCATGTTAATGTCTCTATGGGAAAAGATAAAATTGATACTTTTGTGTCTAGAGAAAACTACAAACCAATTCCCTAATATATAATTCCTTTATATCTTCTATATAAACATCAATGATGATAGCATTAGGATGTATTTCTTTTAGTTATGATCTTGTGGGCCCCACATCCTACACCAGTAATATTTCTCCAATGAGCTCTACATAAACATGTACCTATGAAATTACTCAACATCATGGAAAAACTCCCTCCTATGGTAGTATAGAAATAGAATAACTGGTTATCATCTACATCATATTGTTTATGTTCTTGTTATAACACTGGGTCTTGGTGAGAAACATCCATTTTCATGAAAAAGTTTTTAAATTAGTAGTAATAATGGAACAAATTTAACCAAAAAAAATTGTAACTAGAAAAACCAAGATAAGACTACACCTCAAAGATTCATTTAAGTGGTTCACAATATAGTACTTCCTCAATATTATAATGGAAAAAATTAATCCAGCCCTAGAGATTCTATGATCTAGAATGTGTGCCAATATAATCCAAAACTGACACATTGATAGCTTAATTTATAAATTGTTATCCTAAAGTAAGTCAAATACTATACTCAAGAGAATTATGTGATCCAACTCTATTACACAGTAATTGAGGGTTTCATTGATAAATATAATTTTGTAATTATAAATGACAATATGAAATATCTGATTCATAATTACCATGATGATAGATTGGAAATTTCTCAATCTAAAGGTAGTCATAAGAAACTCATACTTCTCATAGAGGTATAGGAATTATGTATTATGAATATTCTTTTATTATACCCCTAACTGGTGGTATTCAATCCTAAGATAAATATTTTATAACCATATCACTCCATTTAGTTGGTCAAATTTGTTATAGATACATGGTAAATGGTAATATTTCTTGAGCATATCTTGATTTATGATATGGAAAACAAAGATAAAATTATATCACATGTCTTCATTCTTAGGGAGAAATATTGTAGATGCCTAGGGGGCACACTGGGTATGATAATACCCTATTCCAAAATGTATTATATATAAAACTTACTATAATGGAGATCAATCCATGAAATATTTCCTAGATGTTATAAAAGTATTCACAAGGTGTTTGACAAAATGAATTTAATCTCTCTACATTGATGTAGTCTAAAAAACATTCTTGGGGAAGACATACATGCACTCATCTATGATCAGTGGAACTAAAATGCCTATATATATTACGTCACAAAGGTATAATCTCACCAATTGAATAGATATGGGTTGTATATTTATACGGATGACCCATAATCATTCTATAATCCTTTTATTCTGTTTTTTGGTGGAGAACCCCATCCCATATTCCAATAGGAAACGATCGCTCTTACGGTGATGGTATATCTGTGAATGTACTGTGGATAGTTAGTTCATACATATGATTGAATCATAAGTTTTCATCAAAACTACAAAGAGGTTAAATTTCATCCCCCCTTCACTAAGAACCAGTTCACACCATTGGATAGGTGTCCCTAATAGTGGAGTCCTTGTTCCTGATGCTTACTCCATTATAGAGGTCTATCCATTTTTTAACCACTATATGTAGTGTTTTGGGTTGTAAAATAATGGACAATGGGACCTAACCCATGGAAAAAATAACAATTTCTATCTCTCATTTGACCTCGTCCTTTGTGGGATCCATATGTTGTTGATCCTTAAAAATGACATGATTACCTGAAGACCACTTATGCCCAGAGCATGGTGTATGAAATATTTTGGAAGAAGTAGGATACTACACACTATGATTTCTTATTCTAGATCCATATGTTTGATACTCCCATATCAAAAATCTATCTATCACAAAGTCCCAATGTAGCACCATATCATATGTAACAATGAATAGAGAGACCATGCTAGCTCATATGTACATGTGGAAACCATTGACAATATTTTTTTCCAAGAATAATTCATCTTTCATACTAATGAAATTTTGTTGAATGATTTCGGTAACCCATGGAACATAATATTCAATAATAATATCACCACATATCAACTCTATAAGCTCCATGATTAATAAATAGTAGTCATCAACGAATAATTTAATGAAATTCAACCATGTTAGAGTCAAATAATTATCACCAAGGTTTACCAAACCCCAGCTACACCATGATGCTCTTTT
This sequence comes from Viscum album, assembly GCA_963277665.1. Classification (NCBI taxonomy): domain Eukaryota; kingdom Viridiplantae; phylum Streptophyta; class Magnoliopsida; order Santalales; family Viscaceae; genus Viscum; species Viscum album. The sequence goes on along the minus strand of OY728151.1, from coordinate 63,128,952 downwards.
ATGATATCCACTTTCAATAAAACTATCTGATCAGTCATGGTTCACATAATACAAAAAACTCAATCCACTAACTCATGAAGATCCTCAACTACTTGATTTTATAGATATCTATAAAACCTATGTGGTATTCATATTATAAACACACATTGTTCCCTTAGACTTCACACATATTTTCCCTACCCTAATTGAATAATCAGATATAGAACATGTAGGTGGTAATGATCAAGAACTACCAGAGGTGGTTCCTCATCCATCCCATCAGAAGGAAGCACTAATATCAACTCACATAGAGGGAATAATCTCTAAACAGGACACTTTACTAAATAATAATTGCTCAACTGGTCATCATCACCACCCTATCTCAAAATCCTAGTATATTGTATTCATCGATGTATCCTGAGTAATAATTAGAAGTACACTGGTTAGAAGCTAGTATCTAAGGAGATTAATAAAGAAGGAATTATAATTTAAAGTCTTATTACTATATGATTCATGTACAATTGGTTTCCCTTCAACTGGTGTCTTAGTACCCAAATTTTAAAATTACTTTATATGTGAATTAGTGTATGGATACATAAGATAGTAAACTATAACTATCTTCAATAAAATGTAAATTAAACTCATGACATGTTAGAATCACTTCCCTATGTTCCTTAAATAGTCCTCACAACACATCACTCATAGAAAATCATCCCCAGTACATACATATGCTGATACTACTCTATCATGACCTGTCCCACTGAGGCACCTCTTGGAATAGTGGTTAGTCAACTGTTGTACCACAATAAAACCTCCAATAGTCTAGTAGATGGTGACCAACAATAAATAGTCATATAAAAATCATGGGATTCCTTACACAATGAACTTGTATATATTCTCACATTTAAGTATATAAAAACCATGAAATATATTATAAATTATAAAAATATAGAGAAAAAAATAACTTTATTAACCTCAATGAATAACAATAGTTTCTAAATATGAATATAACAAAATTATGAAATGAGAAAAATACACATATATTCATAAATGACATTGAATCTAATCCTAACTACTACTAAAGAGACATAAACCTTATCATGAACATAAATAACCACCCCCACATGTAATCACTACAACCATGTAATTCAAAGGTCCACTGACACTGGGACTACCAAATTCACTATTTAAAAGTCAGTCATCTTCATAATACATGAAACATGAAGTAAAATCCCATGAATTGGTGAGTATTTACATACCCAGAAGAAAACGCCAAAAATAAAATGGGAATATATAGAATAAATAGTTAGATCCACCCACTATAAGAGAGAATAATCCCAAAAATATAGATATCCTCACAAGGAAACTAAAATTTAAGATAAAGGAATATAGATCTTCCTAGACAACTATAATTGTTAAATCTATCTATAGGCCCAAGTTCAAGTTTTTTTATGTGTTAATAGGAAAACATAAACGTCAATATAACCTAATATAGGATATTTGAAGCAAAATAATATTCCTTATCTCGGAGAGTACATACATTAATGGATGACTCACACCCGTCCAGTATTGGATGATATAGGAGTACCAACTTCACCGATGGAGGAACCATGACCAAATGTGTATGAGGATTAGTTAACCAACCAATATAATGGATATTAGAGACACAAACCCTAATATAATTTTACTCCATTAAGGGATTACCTATCCCAATAAAAATTATGATGATCGTTTCCATACTGTGATCTCAGTTAACAATCGATGAGGTAAATGTGACTTACTCATTTCATCTCTAATCATGTCATTGATTTTGAAACAAATGATGTATTCTCATTCAATTTACAAATATACATATTAAGTAATACTCATTGGACAATGTTTCAGTCCCAAATAAGAAGATATGATATGTAGAACATTAGAAAATTAGTTCATGGTGTGTTCTTTATGGTACATGTGTTATACTACCATGTCCTAGTTTATTTGTCTCCTTCTTCTTTACTCATCTTGTGAAAAGTGAAAGTACACAACATGTCATGCCACATGACATGTGTAACCGACTAGTGTATCAGGCATGTTCAATATAATCATGGATTTACTGGCCAAGTAGCAGCACATGGAATGTCCAATGGTGGGTATGTCGTGTGGGACCCATAAGCATCCCAGGAAAGTAATCGCTACACATGGATTAAATAAATTGGTATATACAAACAATAGTTGGGCCTGAGAACATTTTATATAGTAAATAACTCAGATATAAAAAACTATCTACCATGAAATATAGACTTCATAACATGTGTTATTTGAAAAAATGTGTGTAGTTGGGTTTTTATAAAAAATTTAGTGTATTCATTTGAGATCATCACTCATCCATTGATATTTTCACTGATCTAAGTTAATGATGAATCTAGGACCTTAATCTTGAATTAATACTCTCTTGTCATTGAATTTGGGCCACCAATATCCAAAAATAGATTTCCATTGATGATCATATTACGTGTCACTGAAGCCACGACTTTGGTTTTTCCCTATATTGTTCTTCTATGAAAATATTAATGTTGATTCCCATGAATTCCTATATCATTGTATTATCCAACTTCCAATTAAAACATTGTGAATCTTGGGTTTGAATTTTAATTTGAGGAAGATCTATGGTTGAGTCAGTCGATTAATCTAGGATAATGATGACTAAAACTCATTGAAGAAAAAATTAATAATCAATAAATTTAATTTATTACGGTCTATAGAGATTATGAATACAAATCTCAATCATCAAGAACATGTAATCATAGGGCATTCTCATGAAAATAATAAAACTACATTCAATTAAAAAAATTAAATTCAATGGGCCTTGTGAATAGTGAGGCTAATTCTAGGAATGAATATATATTTAAAATACATACTTGAATTCATGAATGATAGGGAATAAATCCATACATAATGAATCCAAACTAGATAACTGGACCAATCAATGTTGAAGATAAATTAATATATCACTATCATTGGTGAAATCCTTGAACTCCCTAATTGATACATGAACTTCCATTTATTCTATGTAAAAGTTTCTATCCCGTATTGGAAGACTCCCCCTATACTTTTAATCTCCAAGGGTTATACTACTGTCCCTTGGGATTTCTCATCAATGGTTTTAAATAGGGGTTGAATCTTGTCACAATATTTATTTAAAATATTAATGGAATTAGATTAATAATTTTTTTAATTTTTTATCCATTGGATTTTTTGAATCATATAGAATCCAAATTCATAGAAAATGTATATCTCACCTCATATAAAACCTATACTCGAAGTCCAATGATAGTCTCAGATTTCCCAACTAAGAAACTAGATAATGTAAATTAAATTTGTTGGGAAAATATGTACTTGATGTATTTAATATATTTAACATTTAAATATATTGATATTGGGGATCTTAGATAACTATAATACAATCATCAATCTAAAGATAAACACATAATATTATATATAAACATCTAAAGGGCCTATATATGAAAATAAGTCTTTACATGTTTGCAATAACGATTGAATTGTGTATGATTTTTCTTCAATTAAAATTAATTTGTATCAAAATTCATTGAATGGAATCCAAATCCCTAGATGAAGAGTTTTATTCTGTTTATAAACATATAGATTAAGGGTGATTACATCATGAATTTTAGGTAAATCATGAAAAAAAAATAATCTAACATATTATAGTTGAATGGAAGCTAAAGAGAATGAGATATAGGGGATGACCATTGATGATTTATATTTATTGATGTCAAGACCCATCCTTGGGGCTCGTTCTGTGACTAACCCAATACCACATTCCATAGGTCAGGTGATGGCGACTAGCACAAAAGGCTTAAATCTCGAAAAAAGGGAAGGCATTACCTTTGTAAAGTAAACTAACACCACAGAGTACGCAAGCTGAAGTAAACACTAAGTAAACTGAGTACAAAAGTAAGTGCTGGAAAGTAAATGGTCCATAATAAAAACCCAACTGAAGTAAAGTACAACTGAAAGAAAGAACAGCAGCACAAAAGTAAAGCAGCAACACTGAGTCGTCCACTAAAATTCCCACCTGAAGGGTGGGTACAGATAGTCTCCTCAGCTCCTCAGGTCTGGTCGTCCTCTCAATGTACATCCCATCCAGTGATCCTCCTCCAAGTACCATCTAGATCCATGAGCCTCCACCTCGATCAGCGCTGTCAGTCGTCTGCATCCAACACAACGTAGTGCGGGCATAGCCCATACAGGTGTGAGTATACGATACTCAGTAGGGAGCCTGAGACTCTCTAAATTCTCCCAGAATCCATGATGGATAATCAACAAAGAAAATATACAATCATGAAGTATCAACCAAAACTACTTAGGTATATGCCCAAACATATACCTAAGTCATCAATTCCAGTTCTTCTCTAACTCACGAGCCCAAGTTCAACCTAGTTGACATAGAAAATTACAACCCAATCCACACAGGAATGCACAACCCAATCCACACAATATATTAATTCAATCATATCGAAGATAATTATTGAATGTCAAGACTCAGATCACATAGGTATACTACTCACAAAGATGGGTGGTGATGATAGATGTAGCCTCTGAATCATCTCCCCCACCGAACCCACGTAGGATCCAAGTACAGAAGTCGTTGCTGCCGAACCAACATAATATCCAAGTACAGTAACCATCGCTTCCAAACCCACGTAGGATCCAAGTACATTCTTCATCACTGCCGTACCCACAGAGTATCCATTTACAGTCTTCCTCGCTCCCAAACCCACATAGGATCCAAGTACAGTCGTCATCGTCCTTGCAGTTGCATCCAGCTCTTGGGTTCCCACATACACAATGCTCGATTCCGGGAGGTTCCGCTCCATGAGCCAAGGGTTTGATACATCAAATATCACATAGTCTTGTGTTGATGTATCAAAAAGTTCAATATCATCAAAAATAACTCAACACAATAGACTGCGCGTCAATCAGACGCCCAGTCTGAGAGTTATTGGCCTTTTCGTTCTAGGGGCCAGGTTGGTTTTTAAGTTAAAAGCAACCTAACCATACTCCAGTTGCATCCAAACATCGAGAAGAGTAATTAAAAAGAACTGTCTCACTAAGAGGAATCCAACAAAGTTGACGTCATGTCAATCAGACGTCCGGAGCTTAAGTTATAAGCATTTCCGCTCTGAGGGCCCGGTCGGTTTCGTGTTATAACCAACATAGCCATACCCAAATTTCTCCAAAAAATTGAGTTTAATATTTCTAAATGACCTTCTCGATCCAAGTATCTCTAATCAACTGACGGTGCGTCAATCGGAGGTCCATAACACATGTTATGTGACTTTGAACGGATCTGTTCGAAAATTAGGGTGGTTCGGCCCCGTTCCGACCCGGCCCGATACCCCCTGGGTCGGCCCAAAATGGGTCGACCCAAACCGGGTCTGGGTCCGACCCATTTGGGCATGGCCCGGCCTGGATGGCGCGGCCCGGCCCAGCCGGTGCGGCCCGGCTGGGAGCTGGTGGCCCGGCCCACCGCGGGCGGTCCGGCCCGGCTCGGGTGGTCCTGCACGGCGCGGGCGGTCCGGCCCAGCGCGAGTTGCTCGACGCCGGCCAAGCGGGGTGGCCCGGCGCTGGCCGAGCGGGGCACAAAAAGGGGCGCTGCCCCTTGCTCTGGTCGGGGGTTTCAACACCCGGCTTTTGTAGAACGAAAGGCCAATAAGGCCAGCCTTGAGTAACTGCAAGACCCGAGGGGGTCCCGCCTTTAGGGGGCACTGGCGGCCGGCCGAGCTCGGCTGCCTCTTCCAGAACTGCCGCAACCTAACACTGCAACTCCCTTCTGACCGGTGTGGCACGACGGCACCGCACCCCTCTACCGCCCCCAACCCTCCCCCCGGTAGCGGCCCGCTCTTGGTCGCGGCCTCCTTCGGCCTCACCGGCACAGCACGACGGCGCCACACACCATCACCGCGGCCCACCTTGGCCGCAACCCCTTTTTCGTTCCCACGTGGTGTAACTGCACCGTGCCGCCATTGTCTCATGATTCAACGATAAACAAAAAGAGAAGGGGAAAAGAATCAGCCGTGTTTGTGCGGTCTAACCTCCTCCCGTCATGTTGATAACAAGCGGCCAAAAGAACGAGTATTCACAATGACAAAAAAGTGCGCAAATTTGATTAAATAAAATTGAACTTAACCCCTACCTTAACACAAGTTTTCAAATGATGAGCATTGAAAGAAATGACATCACATGATGAGGATCCGTATACGTCGATGGAGAATGTTCGAGGAATAAGTGGTGTCTCCCTTTCTTTGGCGCGGAGAGAAGATCGAATAGCTTGACTTCGTTGGCGAGTTTCCGTGTTGGTGCCTCCTCCATTGTCGTGGAGTAAGAAGAGAACAGGAGAGACGGGTGGCCGAGTCATTTCTCTTCCTCAGAGAAATAACATTCTTCCTTGAAGTGGGGACGTTTTTCGCCGGAGAAGATGAAGTTCTTCCAAGGGAAAAGAATACTCAAGAGCTCTCCCCACTTTTCTTAACACAACAAAAATCAACCAAAATAAAATAAGGCCTCCCCATATTTTATTCTTTTTCCATGATTTTCAAAAACTCCAAAACTCAATATTGAATTCACATAATTAAGTAATCTAGAGTTGTCAAATTAATGAAGAGAGATGGGTGGGTTACAAATTAATGGGGAGTTGCCAACTTTAAGAGGGGTTGGAGGAGTTAAATGAATTCAAAGGGGTGGGGCTTTTGTGGGCCCCACATCACAAATAACCTAACAAGAGGAGTTAGGATCAAGTGGGTCCCACCCCAACACCCATACCATGGATAAAACCCCATAGGATAGAAGTAAAATTTGTTCCACAAATTTTATTTACATCTCATTTAATCCTTAATTTTTAACCACTCATCCTAAGAAAACGCACCTTCAGAAAGGGGTCTTTTATGAAAACATCACTAATGCGGTTTCATCGGTGCCCTCAGATTGTGATTCCGAGCTCCGGTTCAAAATATTGAAAAAACCCGCTCGTTTGTTCACTGAACATACCCGAGTTAAACTTTGGAAAATGATTCCAGGAACACTTGGCCTCAGAATCAGGTGCCGTCAGAAATTGCGAACTCTTAAAATCCTAATGAAATTATGAAAAAAATTTCCTTGAAATTTACGGGTCTTTACATTACTCCCACCTCAGCGCTTTACGTCCTCGTAAAGATACATCACAAAACTAGGTAAACAAATGAGGGTACTGAGCTTGAATTTGATCATCCCTCTCCCATGTGCTCTCCTGGAGGTTCCCATGCTGCCACCTGATGCACACTAGAGAAATCCACCTTCCACGTAGGACCCACTCCTGTCGATCCTCGATCTCCACCAGGACCTCCGCAAAAGTCGTCCCGTCATCGATGTCCATCTCCCCATGGTCGATGATATACGTTGGGTCGTGCACGGATCTCATCATCTAAGATGCGTGGAAGACGTCGTGCACCCAGTGCAACTGAGGTGGAAGAGCCAGGCAATAACCCACCTCACCTATCCTGCTGAGAACCTGGAATAGTCTGATGAAACGTAGAGATAACTTTCATCCCCAGCGAAATTTCCATAATCCACGTCGAAGTGATACCCGTAAGAAAATGTGGTCGCCATCCTTGAACTCTAGTGTTCTCCGCCTCCTGTTAGCATAGGACTTCTGTCGGCTCTGTGCAGTCCTCATCCGCTCGTGGATGATATGCACCTTCTCTATCATGGCCTAGACCATATCTGGTCCAACAAGTGCTGACTCCCCAGGGTCTGTCTAGCACAGGGGTGATCTGCAAGGTCGGTCGTATAATGCCTTGTATGGTGCCATCCCGATGGTGGAGTGGTAGCTGTTGTTGTACGCAAACTCCACCAAGGGTAGGTGATCCTCCCAGCTACAACCAATGTCATGGACACATGACCGGAACATGTCCTCAAGAGTCTAAATAGTCCTCTATGTCTGACCATCCATATGTTGCTGAAAGGTAGTGCTCAGGCATAGATGCATCCCAAATGCCTCATGCAACCCCTTCCAAAGCTGGGAAGTAAAGTGAGAATCTCGATTGGAGACGATAGTCGATGGCACACCATGAAGCCATGCGATCTCCTGAACATAGAGGCGTCCCATGCTCTCCACTAAGCCCTGCTCTATGATGGGTAAGAAGTGGGCCGACTTGGTGAGTTGGTCGACAATCACCCAAATGGAGTCGTGACCTCTGGAAGTACGTGGAAGCCCTGTCATGAAATACCTGGATATCCTGTCCCACTTCCACTCCGAGACCTATAGGGGTTGTACCAAACCTGATGGTACCTAGTTCTCCACCTTCACCTACTGACATGTGAGGCATCGAGAAATGAACTCTGCCATAACCTTCTTCATACCCGGCCACCAATGTTGTCTTCTGGGATTCTGGTACATCTTCGCCACTCCAGGATGTACCGTAAGAGGGGAAGTGTGAAACTCTCTCTTCACCTCCTCCCATAAAGCAACTTGTACCATGGTTCACCCACTGAAAAGGATAATGTGCTCTCCACCCAAAGAGAATCTGTCAGGTGCCTGTCCTTAGGATATCTATGCACGTTGTGTATCACAGTAAACGTCCCCACACTATGCCTCTCTGACCCACTAAAGTAGTGGAGGAGTGATTGTGAGCGACTGTAAAAAGGCTGCCCCATCTCTATCCACAAAGGATATCTGCAACGCGTCTAGCTGCTTCGTTGCCTCTTGAAGTATATGGATGCCTGACCTCTTGCTGAGAGCATCAGCTACTATGTTCCCCTTCCCAGGAGTATAGACTATCTCAAAGTCATAGTCTTAGAGGAACTCGATCCATCACCACTATCTCAGGTTCAGGTCCTTCTATGAGAAGATGTAACAGAGACTCTGGTGGTCATAATATATTGTAAAGAGCTCGCCCATCAGGTAGTGCCACCACATCTTCAGGGAGAAGACCACTGCTACTAACTCCAAGTCATGGGTAGCGTAGTTCTGCTCGTGTTGCCTCAACTGTCATGATCCATATGTGATCACTACCTACTCCTATATCAGGACACACCCATGTCCGGTCCTTGATGCTTCACAGTAAACTACATACCCTACGCTCTCCCCCGGTAGCCTCAAGATTGGTGCACTGGTCAATCTCTATCTCAGCTCCGGCAAGCTCTACATACATCTATCTGACCACATGATGGGTTTCCCCTTATTTTTCAAAGCTGAAAGTGGTGCTGGAACTCTGGAGAAGTCTGGAACAAATCTCCGATAGTACCCAGTCAATCCTAGGAAACTCCGCACCTCTGTCATGCTCCTGGGTGGCTCCCAAGCAAGCACTTCCTCGATCTTCGTATGATCCACCGAAACTCTCACCTCAGAGATGATGTTTCCCATGAATTGAACCACTCAAATACAAAACTGGCACTTTGAGAGATTACCATAATGTTTTTGATCTCATAGTGTTTCTAGTATAGCCAGAAAGTGGTAGGTGTGCTCCTCCTCAGTAGTTGAGTAAATCAATATGTCGTCGATGAAGACTACAACAAATCGATCGAGGTAAGGCTGGAAGATCCTATTCATGGGACTCAAAAACACTACTGGAGCATTGTTTACGCCAAAAGGCATGAACAAGAACTCATAGTGTCCATACTGACACCTAGAGGTCGTCTTCTGCTCATTCTTGCCTCGAACTCTGAGCTGATGATAGACTGACCTGAGATCTATCTTCGAGAACCATCGTGCTCCCTTGAGCTGATTGATGAGGTCTTCAATAGTCAGTAGCGGATACTTGTTATTTACGATTACCCAGTTCAGGTGACGGTAATTGACACACAGTCGCAAGCTCCCATCCCCCTTCTTGGCGAACAAAATCGGGGAATCCCATGGTGAAACACTGGGTCGAATGAATCCCTTTCTCTGCAAGCCCTCCACCTGTACCCGTAGCTCTCAAAGCTCAGTGGGAGACATCCGATATGCTAGATTAGATATAAAGGTTGTCCCGGGGTACAGTTCAATATTTTATTCTACCTCACTGCGAGGATGTAGTCTGGGAACGTCATCAAGAAAAACATCCCCATACCGATCCAGAATAACAGGAAAAATCGGACTCTTCACATAAACTGCTCCTAGGTTGAGACTAGCCAACTGATGGGTGATCGACTACACTCTCCTCTACGTGAGTCCATCTTGCGCTTCAAAGGCTCCCTTCTTGCCGATGAAGGTGAACCAGTTCCAATTGGTGCTAACACATCACACCTTGCACCTAATATAGTCGATCTGAGCATGGACCGTAGATAAACAATCCATACCCAAGATGACATTGTAAGGCCTCGACGCCGCTACAAGAAGATCCCAGCCGAAGCTATCACCTCCTAGAGTAAGCTCACACTTCCGGCACCAGTGCCTAATCATCGAGTGTTCTCCCGTAGGAGTCTCTAGACATAAGGATCGAGCCAACGACTCCATCGGAATCTACGAGCTCCGAATAAGTGCAGCGACAATGAAAGAATGACTCACTCCTATGTCTATAAGAACTATAGAAAGGGTGGAATATATATAGATAGTACCTCAAATCATCTCAGGTGCGCTGTGGTCATAGGCCTCCGCTGCTTGCATCTGAGCCTGCCTTTGTTCGCCGGCACCCTGTGGTCGGGGTGGACCTACTGGTGGTGGTAGTGGTAGAGCCTCAAAGCGTCGCCCACCACCCGCTGCTCGGCCAGCTCCTCTGCCTCGACCACCTACTCCCTACGGACCACCACAGTTGAACCTATGCCTCTTCCTGGTTGGTCCCTCAACCGTCTGATGCTCCTATTCATGGTGGGTTGGACAGTCCCAAGCCATGTGGCCCTGTCCGCCGCATGCATAGCATTTTTTGCCTCTCGTATGATTGGCTCTACTGCATGTGCCTCTCACCTCCGAACCAGTGTCCAGAGGTCGTCCACCTGATCTTCTGGTTCGCTTGGACCCCTGTGACATCCGTCGACTGCCAGCTACAGAAGACTCCATTACGTGCCACCCTGTGGTAGGTCTCACTGCTGGTGTAGGCTCGGCAAGGATGCTCTCCACGAGAAGAGATTTCTCCAGTACTCTTGCATGTTTCAGAATACTAAGGGAAATCATCGATGCCTTGATCACATGCCTTAGTCCCTGCTCGAAGGTTCGGGAATGAAAGAATGGGTCCCGTACCATGTCTGTGGAGTAGTGAGAGAGGTTGGTAAATCTCACCGAGTACTGGGCTATGGTCATGTTACCCTGCTGCAGCTGTAGTAGCTCCTGAATGAACACTACACGAAGGGAGGCTGGAACGAACTCTGAGTAGAAGAGGATCTAGAAGTCCGTCCAAAGAAGAGATGTTTCGTCATTCACCTTTAGCATCAGGCTCCACCATCTACCTGCTGCTGCATGGAGGAGACTTGCCGCAAGGATCACCATTAGGTCAGATGGTGTCCCTACTAATCTGAAGACTTAGAAAACAGCCTCCAGCAAGTCCTCGGCTGCCTGAAGGTCTGTCTCCCCGCAGAACCTGAGCAGTATCTGATGCTAAAACTCAGGTTGTGCACTCAGGTGATGTGCACTCTCAGCTACTGGGGCTGGGGGAATCAGTGGCTCGATGGGTAGAGGTACCTCCGATGCCTACGATTTAATGGGGCCCTATACCGAGGCCTCTTCACTCTGTGGGCTACCGTCTCGCACAAAACATGGAACCCTTGCTGGCTTCCATCGTGGGGGCATCTTGAAAGGAAACAGGTGCGCCATGGTTAATAAAGTATACTTGGTGAGCTGACTCAAAGTAATCAGAAAGAAAACTTTGAAACACACATGCAATCAATGTTTTCATGCATTGAGTTGGAATTCAGAAGTCAGCGTCCGGGTGTATGGATACGTCAGCCACCGCACCAACACTGGACTCCCAGGACTGATAACCACACTCAATACCCTTAACAAAATTGCTTCACATAGAATAAATTATCAGAGTCATGAAATATGCTGTAGAACCGAATCCTCTGATACCAATTTGCCATGACCTGTCCTTGGGGACCGTGCTGTGACTACCCCAAGCCCGCCTTCCATAGGCCAGGGGATGGCAACAAGCACCAAAGGCGTAAATCCCAAAAAAGGGAAGACATTGCCTTTATAAAGTAAACTAACACCACAGAGTACGCATGCTAAAGTAAACAATAAGTAAACTGAGTACAAATATATGTGCTGGAAAGTAAATGGGTCAGAATAAAAACCCAACTGAATAAAAGTACAACTGAATGAACGTACATCAGCACAAAAGTAATGCAGCAACACCGAGCCATCCACTGGAATTCCCACCTGAAGGGTGGGTACAGATAGTCTGGTTAGATCCTCGGTTCCAGCCGTCCACTCCATGTACGTCCCATCTAGTGATCCACCTCCAGGTACCATCCAGCTCCATGAGCCTCCACCTCGATCAGCGATGTCCGTCGTCTACATCCAACACATTGTAGTGCAGGGATAGCCCATGCAGGGGTGAGTATACGATACTTAGTAGAGACCCCGAGACTCCCGAAGGGCTCCCTGAATGCATAAAGGATAATCCACAAAGGAAATGTACAATCCCGATGTATCAACCAACAATACATAGGTATATGACCATACATATACCTAGGTCATCATTTCTAGTTTTTTCTCCAACTCACGTGCCCAAGTTCAACCCAGTCCAAATATTAAAGTAAAACCCAATCCACACATGAAATCACAACCCAATATACACAGGATAGCAAGTCAATCATATAGAAGATAATGATTGAAATTTAATACTCATCCCACACAGGTATACTACTCACGAAGATGGGTGGTGATCATAGATGTAGCCTCTAAATCATCTCCCCTGCCGATCCCACATAGGATCCAAGTACAGAAGTCGTCGCTGCGAAACCCATGTAGAATCCAAGTACAGTAACCATCCCTGCCAAACCTAAGTAGGATCCAAGTATAGTTTTCATTACTGCCAAACCCATGGAGTATCAATGTACAGTCTTCCTCACTGCCGAACCCACGTAGGGTCCAAGTACAGTCATCATCGTCGTCGCAGTCGCAGCCAGCTTAAGGGTTCCCGCACACAACATGCTCGATTCCAGGAGGGTCTTCTCCAGGATCCAAGGGGTCAATACATCAACTGTCACGTAGTCCAGTGTTGATGTATAAGAATGTTCCATCTCATCAAAAGGAACTCAACCCAACAGACGGAGCGTCAATCAGATGCCCGGTTAGAGATTTATTGGCTTTTTCGTCCCAGGGGCCCGGTTGGTTTTTATGCTAAAACCAAACCGAATGTACTCGAGCTGCATCCAAACCTCAATCGGAGTAAGAAAAAATAATCTTATCACTAATATAATCCAAAAAAGTTGATGACACATCAATCGGACATCCGGACCTTATGTTGTAAGTGTTTCCGATCTGAGGGCTCGGTTGGTTTCGTGTTCGAACCAACACAACCATACCCAAAGTTCTCCGAAACCTTGAGTGTAATATACTAAAATGACCATCTCGATCCAAGTATCACTACGCAACTAACATTTCATCAATCAGAGGTCTGTAGTCCATGTTATGGGTGTTTGAACGGATCTATGTGAAAAATAAGGGGGTTCGGGCGCGGTCCGACCCGGCCCGATACCCCATGGGTCGGCCAGAACCGGGCGGACCCGACCCAGGTCCGGGTCCAACCCATTTAGCCCGGCCCGGCCCGGTTGGTGCATCCCAGCCTCGCCGGTGCGACGCGGCTCGGCGCTGGGGCTCGGCACGGGCCGTCCGACCCAGCGCGGGTGGCTCGGTGCTGGCAGAGCGAGGCGGCTCGGCGCTGGTTGAGCGGGGAACAAAGGTGGGCTCCGCCCCTTGCGCTAGATGGGGGTTTCAACCCCCATATATTCTAGAACGGCCTGCCATTAATGTCGGCCTTGTTTAACCACGGGACCCGAGGGGGTCCCGCCTCCAGGTGGTGCCGATGGCCGGCCGAGCCCGGCCGCCTCCTGCTGAACCGCCACAGCCTAAGAGCACAGCTCCCATCCGACCGGGGAGGCGCGAAGGCACCGCGCCACTCTTCCGCGGCCTCCTTCAGCCTCAATGGGGCGGCGCTCCGGCGCCGCACCCCATCGCCACGGGCCGCCTCGGCCATGACCCCTTTTTCATTCCCACGCGGTGCAACGGCACCGCGTCGCCATTGTCTAAAGATTCAATGATAAACAACAATAGAATAGGAGAAGAATCAGTCGTGTTTGTGGGGTATGACCTCCTCCCTTCATGTTGATAACAAGTGGACAAAAGTACGAGTATTCTCAATGACAAAACAAAGTTCAATTTTAATTAAATAAAATTAAAATTAACCCCTACCTTAACACAAGTTGTCGAACGATTAGCATTGTGAGAAATGGTTTCATGGGGTGAGGTTCCATATATTTTGACGAAGAACGTCCGAGGAGGAAGCGACGTCTCCCTTCCTATGACGCAGAGAGAAGATCGAATATCATGACGTTGTTGGCATGTTTCCGTGTCGGTGCCTCCTCCTTTGTCATGGAGGAATAAGAGAATGGAAGAGACCAGGTCGCCGAGTCATTGCTCTTCCTCGGAGAAATAGAATTCTTCCTTGAAGTGGGGACATTTTTTCGCCAGAGAAGATGAAGTTATTCCAAGGGAAAAGAATACTCAAGAGCTCTCCCCCCATTTATTAACACATCAAAATCCAACCAAAATAAATTAAGGCCTCCCCTTATTTTATTCTTTTTCCATGCATTTCAAAAACTAAAAAATTCAAAATTGAATTCTCATTATTAAATAATCTAGAGTTGTCAATTTAAAGAGGAGAGAGGGGTGAGTTACAAATTAATGGGATGTTTCCAAATTTAAGAGGGGTTAGAGGAGTTAATGGAATTTGAAGGGGTGGGGATTGTGTGGGCCCCACCTCACAAATATCCTAATAGGAGGAGTTAGGATCAAGTGGGTCCCACCCCAACTCCCATTCTTAGGAAAAAACTACTTAGGTTAGAAGTAAAATTTGCTCCACAAATTTTATTTACTTCACATTTAATCCATAATTTTTAACCACTCCTCTCAAGCAAACACACGTTCAGAAAGGGTCCTCTTAAGAAAATACCACCGTTGCGATTTCATCGGTGCCCTCAGATTTCGATTCTGACCAGCGGTTCAAAAGATAGAAAAACCCGCTCATTCATTCACTGAACGTACCCAAGATAAACTTCGGAAAATGATTACAGGAACACCGAGCCTCAGAATTTGGTGTCGTCAGAAACTGTGCACTATTAAAATCCCAAGTAAATTAAGAAACAGTTTTCCTTGAAATTTACGAGTCATTACAATTGAATACCAATGTATGAGGGGTCACTATCTAATATGGACACAACGATGTTGCTAGAGGTTTTTAAGAGCTCATATAGGACGATCCATGTTAAAATGGGGAATTATATGACTCTTATGGTTCTATTATTGAATGGAATAACTCGATAAAATTGGAAAAATAATTTTTGTGACTATGTTGTGACATAAGAGATAATAGGGAAATTTATGAGTCATTTCTATAATATGTTATTATATCCATTGCTGTAATTGGAAAAGTGTGTGGAGATTCCCACTATATTTAAGGGGGGATGAGTGTATATGGTTTTCGGGTGAGGCTTATAAACCTCCATTTAAATTCATAGAATATTTTACCAGATCAAAAGGTGTGGATATAATTTTATCAAAAGGCTTTACATCTATGTATTGAACACTAGGTTATTAAATTCATGATTCCATCATATATTGACATGTAGACCAAGTATAATGTGGTGAAAAAGATTTTATCATGGATGAATTTACCTCAAATTGGGGTAACCAAATCATTACGAAGATTTGAATTATAGATAAAGGTTTTGTTTTGATAGAAAAATATATTATCTATCTTACAAAGTGTCTCCCTTATGCCTAATTCGTTAATTTATAAGATGTTTTTATTTCCCAGGCTTTCACATGAAATAGAAACTTTGGCATAGTTTTATATTTTTATGGTATTAACATTATAACTATCCTTTTTGACTAATCAACACGGAGTATGTATTTTGGAAAAAGAATAAACCCTTAAATTTTAGTAGGAAATTCATACTAGATATTTTAGATATAAGTATATTCCTTAGCATTTTAGGTCTCCAAGAATCAATATAATAAGTAAAGGAAAACCCTAGTATGATGAAAAATACATGTGATCAAATTTTCTATATATAGAAGAATTATAATTGTTGGAGGTGAAATTTATTTATATATACCTTTGTTTACTCCTTGATTAATACATAATCATAATATGATTTATATAAACTATAATTTATAGTATTTTGTAAAATGATGTGGACAAAATTCTTATATACTTAGTGTTATCTACCATAGTAATAGGAAAACTATTTTGGTGAAATTATGTATGGTTTTTGAGATATTATTAGGTATGTATAGGTTGATGAGATATTTTTAATAGATGATTATATCTTTTGTGTAAAAAATTTAGATTAATGGATAAATTCACTATGAGACTACCTTGAGTTGTTTTTATATAAATTTTACATTCATGTTGATTCCTTTATAATAATTAATTTCCTAATATTATTTATGGTATTGATGAGAATATATTTTCACATGTTCTTGGATTAGTTCATGATGGTGTTCATTGATAACATCTGACTTTATTTTAGGATAGATGAGGTCCATGAAGAGTATTTTTTTGGCTATTATAGAGATACCAAAACAAAATCAGTTATATGTAATTTTTTCCTAGAATATTTTTTGATCATAAAAATTCGAATAAAATATATATTTAATTTCATAATAGAGTGATTTTTTAGTCCATTAATTATAGATGTTTTATTATTCGGTAGAGATGAAAAATATTTATAATTATAAGCTATTTTAGGATATTTAGAATGATGTTATCATAAAATATAGAACCAATATTATATTTTAAGTTGAATGAAAAGGATTTTATATAGATAGAATATTTTTTTAATAAATTATTTCCTAAATAAAATGGTAGTATTTTCCCATTTCCTTCACTTTCTAGATGAAACTGTCATGTTTGTGATTTATAGTTCAAATTATCCACTTTTTTGGGATACATTTTTATCCAGGAGCAATCATAATACTATATAAATAATAATAGTGAAACCCAAATGAGTTTAATTATGTTATTAATGAATGTGTGTTTATGGTATTTTTGTTTTCTAAAATTTTGTTGTGAAATTATAAAAATTCATAAATCTTTACAATATTTATCAATCATAATATCTTGATTCATATTCTCTTAGTGGATCAAAAATTAATGTAAGTTGATTTGGGGGGGGAGTTCATATAGGATTCTGAATTTTAGGTCCCTTTAACTCTAAGTAGTTGAATTCTGGAAGATGATTCACAGAGTAAGAAAAGTTATAGTGATATAGATTATGAGGATAATTTTGAGTAAATGATTGTGTGGGTGGGAGTATATATATATATAATGTATTTTTGTTGTAGTGTTTACTTGAGTCAAATGATGGTATATTTGTACTTAATTTTGAATGTGGAGGATATTTAGATTGAAAATCATAATGTGGAGGTATAGAGAGATATATTATTCAAGTGGATACTATGATAGGATTCAATGTAAATGAAACACATAAATTTGTATTCCATATGAAGATGATTTTCTTACGAGATATGTGAGAGGCGATTCTATATTTCATTCACAGCTCAAATTTTGAATTATATACAAGTATTTTTAAAACGTATCATTTATTAATGAAGAAAGTTTTGTGTTATTATATGAAGATACATGTGGAAGAGTTCATATCTTAATTTATAATATATATATCTATTAAAACCTATAATAGATTTATAAATGCATTCATACAAACATTTTTTTTCTTAATGAACGTGTGAGATTATATTGATGGATTCTGTGTTGGGTTCAATTCAAAATTGGGGAGGGTAAAACTCTATTTTAGTAAATTTGACTCAATTTTATCACATTCCATGATGATAATGTAGATGAGTGTGGAAAATTTGTTGGTTATTGCATCAGGATTCAGACACCTTTTCCCTCATTATATGATTGTTTTAACTGATTTTGGGATTCAATTTCTTAAAATAATAATCAAAAAAAATTTCTTTTTAATGAAATAAATATTTTTTAAAATAAATTTTTAAATATAATGTTCACTTGTTTTTTATGGTTTTATGGTCTATAGAAGAGATTTGTAGAGGCCAAAATAGAAATTGAAATAAATGGGAAAAATTATTCACATTCTTCAATAGTCTTGTTGGTTGAAACTCAAATATCATGATTTTTGAACATTTAATTAGGATAAATGTTATTATGTGGATATTCATATTTAATTGATATAATTAATTATAATTCACTTAAACCCATTTTGGTCATTATTTGAAAAAACATAAATAGTTCACTATTATGAAGGAAGTTCAGTACTTTAGAAATATCATTCAATATTCAAATAAAATAATCACCAAATTATATGACAAGACATTAAACACATTTATAATATCATTTTCAATTCATTTCACCAATATATAAGAATGTAACCTAGTCAAAATCATGATTTTGAGTAGCATTATAAAAACATGTTTCCAAAGACACCATCCACTTTTCCTATAAATTCGAATCATGGGAATCTCATTTTTATGTTATTAAAAGTGGTTTATTGATACCATTTTATATATTTATATAGTTCCTTTCTTCATATTAGATGTTCTAAACCTCAATATCCTCACATAGAAAGAAATAATTGTAAGAACAAAGTTCTTCACAAGGTAAATATCCTTTTATTTCTATAAATTCTCAGTATAGAAGTTCAATTATGGCATCATATGAATTCTCGGTTGAGGTTACAGATTCATCATGGGTTTCTAGTGATAATTAGGTGCTCGAAACCCATGTCTAGGGAAGAAAAATTCTGCATGCATGGTTAGTTAAAACTGTGCATGGTAGGTTGCAAATTTTGAAAAATCATGCGAGGCATGGTAAGAGAGTTGGATGAGGCCAGATGATTAAACTAAACAATGTAATTCAGGCATCATGGTCATATTAAGAACTACAATATTTTTAATGCATATTATTTCATTTTGTCTACATGTTTAGTCAAACCGTGCGGGTAAACCATGCGGGCTCCCCTTCTTTATAGAAACTTGTGCACAATTGGTGAATGATTTGGCTAAACTGTGCATCCAAACCATTAGATGCCTAGTTTTTTGTGAAATTAAAATTTTATTCCTAATTAGAAATATATTTTAAACCTAATATTCCCTCTTACTCCCCCTAGAAATTAATATATTTTCCTTTGTGCTCTCATTTAATCCTATTATTAGATATGATCATCCTCCTTTATTCAATGTTTGATTCAAGAACCATCAAACACATTGGATTTGCATTGTTATGATCTAAGTTATTTTTTAATCTTATTATGTTCTTATTGGTATCATCCATGTTTTTTATATGAAATAAAATTTCCCTATTTTTGGTTTCTTCATCATTTATTCAAATTTCACCAAATTTGAACCCAATTTGGGGTTGATACTAGATGATCAATCAACCAAAGACCTCTGGTATGTGATATCGTGCCTTTTTTTAATGTCAAGTAGTATATATATGTTTTATTTACACATTATTAATTTCCATGCATAAATATGAAATGAAATTGGATCCCTAAATTTCTAGGAATGACATATGCAATTAAAGAGACCTGATAATGATTTTTTATAGGTTGAATATCTTGAAAGTGGAATCGACCCTTTGGTTATGTTGATTAATTGAACTACACCACCATTGGTGGATTTGGGAAATGGAAACCTTTCGGTTATCCTATTTACCCACTATCACAGGGATGCTAATTATTAAAATAAATGTAAATCATCATGATTAATTGATTTATGAATTTAATTGTTAATATAATCTCAATATTAATATTGAATTCCATATTGAATTGTGAAAAGGAATGTATGAGTGATCATATCCCAAGGCCCTCACCTTCTGTTTATTTTTGCGTATTGAATTTTCACAATTCATTTGAATTCCTATGTGAGATTAATAGAGGATATAGCATGTGATAGGTTTATTATATATGAGTTCTACAATAAATGAAGATCCCAAGAGAGAAAATTAAAGGTTAGACTTATATGTATAGAAAATTACATAAGTCAATTTTTGAGGTGAGTTATAAATGATATGTTATTGGTATTGACCTTGACCTATTAAATGACATTGTAATATGGAATTGACCAATTATATTGAATTGGTAAAATGTCTATCAGGCATGGGTGACACATGGATTCATATGATAATTCCATATATGGACTCATTTGGATATTGAATATTATGACTGAGTGATACTTGGTTGTCAAATAACAAAATCATAGGGTCTCTGACCATTATATGTTGAGTGAAACATAGATTCATTATGAATTTAATCATATTGAATCAATGGAATTTGATCATATATTCCATGGGTGAAACATGGGATTCCTTAGTGGACTACCAATTACATAATCGAGTGTTATAGAAATTATACAACACCTAGAGTGATATCTAGGTTCTTGGGAGGCTCTCCATGGATTGGATCATAGGGTATTGATTCATATCAATCCTTAAGGGATACTTGGATTATAAATTAGTAATTACATGAATGGGATTAGGTTCTAAATGGATTAATGAACGTGATGAATTATGACATGTTTTACAAGACAAATCACAAACATGTATTTAGTCTTGAATTATACCTTTTTGATGTCCTTCATTGGTATTTGTTGTCCTTATGATTATACTAGGGATGTTAGGAATGTTCCAGGTCTCAAGATTTGTATATTAAATTGGATTTAATTACTTCAATGAATTTTTTAAAATTTATTGGATATTAAATTAGATCCTAGAGGTGTAAGATGTTAACTATTAAGTTCTTCATTTAATTTTTATATAACTTCCTACACACTATAGTCATGTATATTCATTGACCAGATGGCATAGACCTTGGGTGGTTTCTAATAGGGATTATGTCTCACACCCTGTTTATGCTACCATGGGTACCTGAATAGATTATATGGTTTCCGGTGTTGATAAGGGAAAGTGGAATAATACACATACTTGACTGATGCATGGATTATGAGAGAATCAAATGGTGCTAAGGCTTTTAATGCAATCTTGGATACATTTTCCATTTTTGTATTATATATATATATATATATATATTTTGTATGAAATTTGTATAAATATTTGGACTGATTCATTAGAAACATATGAAATGTAAAATCATGTTTTATATGATATGATTTATGTATTAGTTTATATATCAATCGTTCATTGTTTACACCATTTCTAGATATTACACTACTTCCACCTCTTATGTATTTTTTATTCCAAAGTGTTACAATATGTAATTGTGGGAACATTCTCCACATAATCTCACATAGGCCCTCACTGCACGATGGAAGACTCTTGAATTTGAGGAGATACTCTTGAGGAAATTTGGCCAACTAGGTTTGGGGCGCTATTGAGTTACATCTTGGTCTAGGACATTGCAATGTGGTATCATAGAAATTATTTTATAGTTTTCATTATTATTTGGAGATAATATAAAGAGATATGATTGAAATAGAAATTGTGAATGAGACGTTCTTGGGTGTATCTAACCCATGTATAGGAAAAATCAAAATATCATTGAATTAAATTTCTACTTTATTGATTCTGACAATTATAGTTTTTCATTATACCATCATTCAGTAATGAAAAAGAGTTCTGTTGATATTATTGATATGATTTTGGGAACTATTATTTTTCATCCTAATAATATGTGGGTGTTCCATCTCAAGCATCATATTGAAACTTGTTAGAATCATATGCCATGAATTTTTCCAATACATGTAGGACACATTACTAATTGCATGCAATTGTGATAGGTTCCATGATAGATATGCCTGATATTATGATAGGTATACTGATATGTGTTATGGTATGGATTAGATGGATTCAATGATTTTCTTGCAAGGGAGTATGGTCGCTCATAAATTAGATATTTGGAAGCTATTTTTCAACCTTCTTAATATAATTATGATATAAGTGTGGTATAATGATGAATTAAAATTGAGAAATTAACATGAATATATGAATCCAAATTAGATTGAAATGGAAACATGAGTTTCATATGGGGGATAACATGAACACACACAAACTTAGTAGTGGAAAATTATTGGTTCATCTTTCTAATACATGATTTGTATGTTGTCCAGACATGACTCATGGAGTTGGAATTGGGGTGTGTTCTTAGAAAGGAAGGAATGTACCATTCCTAATTAAATATATGTGATTTTGAGTAGCGAATTTGATAATGATGGTTGAAAGAGGAATGTTTTTGGGATTATAGGGGAATACCATCAAAACGACCTCCAACGGTATGCCAAGAGGGTGTCGATGATCATACTTTCGAGGTGGTAGGACATGGGTTACCATTCGATCCAAAAGATTCTCTATAAATGACACATGTTCTTATACCATAAATAGGTAATGAGGCATATTTCTGGGATGGGTTCTTTATCTTTTGGAAGAATCTTTAAAGAGAACCATGACTTGTCCCAACTATGAAATAGTTGACACATCAGTTCTAAAAGGGGAATTCATCCATGTTTTCAGGGGATAGTAGAACACAAGTTGTATATTACTGGCAGGATTCCATGATATCTATTTTCTAGAATTTTGAGATTCCTCCCAAGTAGATGGTAAATCTAACTATGTATATTAAGTGTGATTCTGCCAATAGATGGCAGGATAATATAACTCAGATGGATCATCATTAGGAAATGGCATGGGGAAATTTTCATATGTCCTTCTATGATTATTTATATCCCTAGATGATTATGGCCGATAGAGCCTAAGAGTTACTATAACTTTATAAGGTAATGTTATCAGTGATGGATTACTCTAATGTTTTTAAAAATACATATTGAAGAAAATATATTTTAATGGGTGATGATCTATATAAATGTAAACGATTCAAGGATGGTATCCAGTAAAAAATGTGATTTTAGGTGAATTCCTTCTATCTGACGACCATTTATAGAAATTATAATAAGGAATTGATCATTTAGAAAAACCATAGGGAGGTTTTACGTGAGATATACGGTGTTTTGACATCTTCATCTAGTACTTCATCCACCAGTAATGGGAAGTGTCATCAGGATATTCCATGTTATGATATTAGCAGTCAGAATACATTCTTAGGTAGCTCAGTGGTGAGATAATATTGTGTAAGGAAAGGAAATACGAGGAAACTATTTACGAGGGGCCCAATTGAGTGATGATTGCACACCAATATAGGCCATCTACAGTTTTTATGGAGAATGTTTCATCTACCATCCAATTAGGGAGGGTCTACATCGAGTCCATTTTCATGAGTGGGGACAATAGTTTCTCATTAGGATAGGAGGTGGAGTACATTTGGTGGATCAAGGTGAGGTGTCAGTCATGATCATTTTATTTTGGCCCCAGTTTTACCAAGATAGTATTGTGGAACTTCTCATATTAGCATGGTATTGTCATATGGCCACAATTCTTTCTAGGAATATGTAGTGCCACAAGCCCGTGAAGAGTAGGATCCCCATACTTCTACTATTAGAGGTATTATTCTAGTATCCTCTATATTTTATTCTACACCTTTTGATACAAGTGCTTCTCATATTTTTATATTTATTCCCATTATAGAGATCCTTGGGCTTAGTGGTCCGATATCTAATGGATTAATGGTTCTTCACACTAAGATGGGAATTAGAATGGGGTGGCTATGTCAGTGTAGGGATTTCACCCTTCAGATTGAAGGGTGTCACTTTGTATGATACCTATATATCCTTGAGATGACTAGTTTTAAAATCATTTTCTAGATGGACTAGATGTTCACCTTTCATGATTTCATTGTTTTCTAGGGTGAACTTAACATCACTAGAGTGTAGAGTGTTTATTCACAATGTCAAACGGGATGTCCATGTGAGACGAGTTAGACATGAGCATTTTGGTTTTTACAGGATGATATCACAGATTGAAATATTATATTTGGATGAAAAGGGAACATGTGAGATTAGTTTCCCACCAGTGGTTGATCGTTTTGTGGTTGTATTCTTGGATTACATTTTAGGAATACATATTATGAGAGAGAAATAGATCATTATTAAGATAGTTCCAAAGGATTCACATGTATACATTCCTCATTATAGGAAGGATATTAATGATATGTAATATCTCAAGATGAATCTAGAAAATTTAGTGGAAATTGGATTCTTCATACCCAGTAATTTGATTCAGAGTTTTTGAGTCCTTTTGTGAAAATTGTAGACGAAACCCACAGAAATTTTTTGGATTATTGGAAATTGAAGCATATGAATTTTAAGAAAGGCTACCATCTACCATAGATATATGATCTCCTTTGTCATCTCTGAGGATATTGGGTCATATAAATGATTTATTTGTGATATAGTTATCATCTGGAGCATGTTAGACCATCACACATACCTCTCACATATTTTCATCAAAGGTATGGTCTATATGAGAATATGTTTATGCCTCTTAGTTTCATGAAAACACTAGTGGTATTCATGATACTATTTAACCGAGTGTTTCATCCATATCATGGTTCGTTATTGGTGGAAAACATGGAATATAACATTGTTTATCATCATAATCGACATATCCATTTTAAACATGTTGAGATTATATTGAGTACATTGAGAGAGAATAATTTATATTATATGATCACAAAGTTCCACTTCTGGATGGATCAAATTCACATACTGGGTCAATAATCTCGGTTATTAGAGTATTTTTTAATCGAGAGAAGGTGGGAGTCTTAGTTTCTTGGGAGTATCCTAATAATGTATTATGTTATGTAGTTTCTTGGGGTATCTAATTACTATATTTATTTCATAAATTAATTATCATGGGTAACAGTGCCCCTCATGGGCCTAAATATGAATGGTATGATATTTTTATGTTCATATATTTTTTGATATGATCTTTAACTATTTAAAAGGGTGATTTAATTCAGAACAAATAATAATTTTTTTGAGTCAGGTAAGAGTTACACATTGAACAGTGATGTATCAGGTATTGATCTAGTAGAAGTGATTATTTAGGGAGATAGATTGATCACATATGGATCTTGGTTGGTGAGGCCAGACAAGAGGAATTACCCTACACAAGATCCTGTGTTAACTACAGTTGTTCAAGAATTAGACTTTTGGAGAAACTACTTATTGGGAGAGAAGATTGTGGTGTACACTGAAAAAAAATTCCTTAAGTAAATATTTTCGAATTGTAATCTTTAAATTTGGAAGCAATGGTGGGTTGAATACCTTATGTCTTTCCACATAGAGTGTTCCTTCATTTTTGATATGGAAAATACATTGGTTGATTTCCAGATAAGGAGGACACATATACAAGTAGTTGAGCAAGAAATTAGCAAGTGACATATTATGGATTTATTATTTGAGATGATCATGGAGGTGTATTATAGTTAAGGGAATAAAATTATATAATCCTTAATTTTTTAATCTACCCTTTTTTATAGATTGAGGATTAGGTAGTTTTCTTCTAATGGCCTGATTCTATGGCAGTGTGTGGCAGGTAAGGACCCTCCTCTTGGTTGGATTGTAGGAAAGGATGAAGTTCTACATACACACAATTGTGTATGGGGATTTTCAGACATGAATGTCAAGATGATGTGAGAATTTCATTCTTTGGGATGGGTATTGAATCCTAGAATCACCAATATATATTGGAATTCACATTGCCAGTACTAGTTGATGGGTATGAAAAAAGATGTAGCTGGTTTTGTCCTGTGGTGTTCCACCTCCAATTTGGCCAATGTGGAATACCAACGACCAACTGGGCTTTTATACTAGATACCCATCCATGAGTAAAAATATAGTGACATAAAATTGGATTCCATGATAGGTATATCAATATTTGATTGAGTTAATGATGATATATGGGATGTTGTTGATTGGCCCGCAAATGTCACACATTTCAAAACTATAGAGGATACATATTTTTTTTATGATCTTTAGACGTTGGACATCTATGAGATAGAAATACATCAAGGGATTATTAATACTATCCTTTTTTATAGGGACACCATGTTTTCTTAACATTTCTGGAATGGGATATAGAGAAAACTTGGTAAATTGGTGCTTCAGAAATCTTCAAACCACCTTCCGAAAGTTGGCCAGTTAGAGTGCATGATTTAAGAGCTAGAGAACATAGTACGAGAATCCATATTAGATTTTGGGGG
This sequence comes from Viscum album, assembly GCA_963277665.1. Lineage (NCBI taxonomy): Eukaryota > Viridiplantae > Streptophyta > Magnoliopsida > Santalales > Viscaceae > Viscum > Viscum album. Next base: position 63,102,648 of record OY728151.1, on the reverse strand, counting down.
ATCTTGGGAGAGGTATATTCACCTGGTTGAATTTATCTAAAGTAATATCATCTTGGATACTATTCAGATGGTACCTAAGATGCTTTTTACGTTATCCAAACTCAATCACCCCTTTGTTGGTGAGAGGCATGATAGGTAGCTATGCTAGGACCTCATATTGTTACAGAGAACACATTATAGGTCTAGTTGATTATGAAGTGGATTGATACTATGAATATTTTTAAAAATATTGAGATGATCACAACTAATGGCCTCTAGAGTTCGAGGATTGGGATTCGGCTTTCTTTCATGTCTCATTGAGTTAGGGACACATGAGGATCAAAAGAAAGGTTACTATTTCCATACGGTTTGTCAGTCCATTCAATATTCTCGATGGATTCGGGCCTCTAGCCTATCGGATAAAGAAATATCAGAGTTACCAAGAAATGCACAACATCTTCCACATTTCTCAGCTGTGATGTTAATATTTAGGATAGTCTCATGCCTTTCATATTGAGGAGGTTGAGATACATCTAGATGCATATTTTGAAGAGCATCTTATTTGAATTGTGAATCCATGGAAGATGGTTTTCTGATGGCGGTCTCTTCCACTAGTATGGGTACCACGTCATCACAGATGTATACATTATGATACTTGGGAGTGGGAGTTTGATGCCCGGTCATAGTTACCATAGTTGATATCAGATCATTATTCTCCACCCCTACGTTGGTAATTTAGGAATGAATTACTTTATGTGGGGATTATTGTAAGAACCTGGTTTTTTTAATGTATATATCTTTTTATTTCCATCAATTATTTGTTTAAATGTTTAATTATAGCCTCATATGATTGTATGTTGAGGTTATTGAGTTCTCAGTGGTATTTGAGACACATTTAAATCCTAAAACCCATGTATACAGAAGAAAAATGACTACCACGCAGTTAATTTAATCCTTCGGGGGAAAGGACACATTGTTTCAGAAACCATACGAGGCATGTGAAGAGAGCAGGAGGAGGCTACAAAATTAGACTAAAACATGAAAATTTAACCGCATGGCCATGTGAACTGATCTATAATTTTTAATGTGGGGGTTTTTATGGTTTATGCATGGTTAATCAAATCTTATGGGTAAGCCGTGTGGTTTTCCCTTTCCTATGGATACCGATGCACAGATTGTGAATTGTTTGGATAAATTGTTCAACCAATCATTGCAATGTCCATATTTTAGTAAAATTATAACTATACAAAAAATTTAAAATTTATTTTAATCCTACTTTTTACTCTTTTTTAAACCGAGTATTTAAATTGCATCCTTTGAGCTCCCATGGAATCCTTTTCCTAGATTTGATCCTCTACATCTATATCATGTCTAATTTAAGAACATTTTGTTCCAATGAATTCACACTTATAAGAGATCAATTACTTTTTAATCTAATTTCGGGATTCATAGTATCGTCTGTGAAATTTAGGTTAAATCTAATGTACATAATATTATGTTTATTTCATGTTCATCAATTTTTTACTAATTTGATCTGAATTAAGAGCTGATATTAGATGATGTATTGACCATGGCCCTTGGATAAGTGGTCATGTGACATTAATTTATTATCTAGTGTCTTATATATGTCATTGTTCCAAATGCCATATTTTATAGACAAGAATTTATATGAAATTGAATCCTTGAATTTATAGTTATGACCTATGTAATTTAAGATACTTGATAATTATTTTTTATAGTTTGAATACCTTGAATGTGGAACTAACCCATTGGGTCTGTTGATTAATTGAATGACACCACCATGCATGGATTTTAGTAATGGATACCTTTCAGTGAATATATTTACCCCAATTCATTGGGATTTGAATTCTTATATGAAATTTAAATCATATTTATGAATTGGTATAAGAATTTATTTGTTTTTATTTAATTGAAATATGAATTCTGAATTGACTGTTGAAATGATTAATAGATGGGATGAGTGATCAAGACCCTAGGCCATTGACATCAGTTTTCCCTTTAGTCATGAATTTTCTATTAGTATTTAAATAAAAACGAGATATGAATAAAGGATATTCCATGTGAATGTTTCATTATGAATGATATTCCAGATTAAATGAAATGACCATATGAGGAAATTATGGGTAATCCTTATAATTATCTCCCAATGACTTAAGTCACCTTCTAAGGTGAGCTGTAAATGAAAGGATCTTGGTATTGACCATAACATAAAAATTAAATCATTAGATGTAATTGAAAAAATTTATTATATTGTTTAAATTCAAATTATGCATGTGTGACATATAGATTCATATGATAATTCTGTAGACAAATTAATTTGGTTGTTGTCATTTATTCCTGAGTGATACTTACTTTTACAAAGGACTGACTCATCAAGGATTTGACTATTATATGATGAGTGGCACATGGAATCATTATTTATATAAAAGGATGGATTTAATGGAATTTTATCATATATCCCATGAGTGACACTTCAGATCCCTTAGTGGACCACCAATAATGGACTCGAGTGTTTGACACACTAGACCACACAGAGTAATACACGGGTACTTGATATGTCTTCCATATACATGCTCGTAGGGTGTTGGTTCATATTACACATGGACTGAGACATGTATTCCAATGTTGGATTTATAGGGATGGGCTCAGGTTTTAAATATATTAATTAATGTAATGAATTATCATGTGTTTGCCAAGAAAAATCATAAGTTTAGATTTGGTCTCGACATGTACCTTTTAGAATTATTTCTTAGCTTTATGTTGTGATTATTATTATATGTGTGATGTTGGGATTTCACTAGTTCTTGAGAATTGACAATTAATTTGGACTGAATTTCATCAATGAGTTCAATTAAATGAATTTGATATTAAATAAAATATAATAAATATTGGGTGTTTACTCTTGAGTACTTTCTTTACTTGTTATATATCAACATGAACAGTATTGTTATACATATTCACTAACTGTATGGAACATACCTTCGATGGTTTCATACTGGGATTATGTCTCACAAATGTTTTTGGACACCATGGGTATTATAATTGGTTATATGATTGTAGTTGTTGATAAAATAATGTTCTGCAATATACTTTCATGATAGATTCTTACAGTAGGGGAGCATTGGACAGATCTAAGGATCTTGATGCTAGAGGGGATACATTTTCCTTTTTTAAATGTTCTATCATGTGTATTGTGTATCTTCCTTTTATACATGTTTTACATTTTTATTTTAGGCATATGGAATGTAAAATCATTTTGTATATGATGACTTCTGGATTTGATTAAATATCATTCTCCAAGTATTTACATATTTAATGAACTTTACATTACATCCACCTTGTGTATATTAATTGATTCTGCTATGTTATACTTTGGTAATGATGGCATAATCTCCCTATAGACACACCTAAATCCTCACTTCTATTTAGTTGGCTCTGGTATCTCCGGTGATGTATTTGAGGTCATGTGGCCAACCGGGATCAAAGAAGTGTTGAGTGGAATCTGAGTATAGTACATTACATGGATTAAGATGATTTTCCACACATGATTCATTATACTGTAGATGTATTTTTAAATAGTGTTAGATAATTTAAATATATCAATACACTTGGAGAGGGAGTTTTGACACATAATTTTTAATTTTTTGCTGTATTTTGGAAAACAAAATATATATTTAGGTATGTTGAAATCTTTCTATAAGAAAATAAATTTGAAAAATAATTTGAAATTATTTCTTTAGTAGAATATCCTTTATGTTATAAAAATTAGTTTAAAAACATAAAACAGTTCGAAACTAAATTTCATTGAATATAAAATTTATAAATTATAAAGAATTCATCGAAAACTATTTTGAACACCTTTTTTAAAAATTAATCATTTAAAAAACTATTTCCAAATCCTGGGTTTTAAATGAAATATATTCCCAACTAAGGAGTGAAATAAGGTAATATTTTATTAAAAACCTTTCATAATCATATTAAGTACCAATGAGTAGAAAAATGGTACGAAAGAATTAATATATCATGAAAAATAAGAGGATAAGAAAAATATTGATAATTCTTGATACTTGGATCAAAATATTTAATCTTTGGAAGAAGAATTATAAACAATCTTTATAAACAATGATATTGTAGAAATAATATCTCAGTAGTTTGGTAATGTTGAATCAATGACCCCCTATATGAATAAAATTACATTGAAGATTAAAGTATCATGAAAATATATATATATGAATGATAAAACATATCCAATGTTTGTATATAAACCTCATAATAGAATACTGGTGAATAAACAAACATGTTTATTATAGCAACCTTAACCTTATAAAAATATTATTACATAAATTTAACCATATTTAACAATTAAATAAAAACAAAGGATATCAATGTCTAATGTATTTAGACGATTTGGTAAATAAACAGAAAAAAATAAAAATAATAATTAAATCTTTTTTTTAAACATTACAATGATCTTGAAACATCCTCTTTTCTCTTACATCTGCATAGGATAACCTAGGGAATTCACGATCTATGTGATGAGCAAAGAAACCTTGTAAGGGAATACATATAGGAATAAAAAATATCATATGAGTTTGTAGGAGTAAAATAATTAAATAATAAAAGAATTGTATAAGAATAAATATAAGGAAGAATAACATATAGAACAAGTTATCATGTAATGATGTAAATATTGTAATATGAATGTGAAATATAACATTAAATAAACATGATTTAAGGATTACTACCAAGGATATATCACAAGGTGGAAGAGGTTTAAAAAAATGATAAGGTTTACTCCATATCCCTACATAAAACCTCGTGAGATAAAACATTTCCCAATTCATTGGATTTATATGTATAAGTATCCATTATAACATATTCATTCATATGTGATCTATATGAATAATCAAATAGACATAATAAACATAATAGTTTCATAAGGGATGAATAGGGTATCATAATCATTTTATCTGGAATAACTGAATAGAATATCATAATGGTGTCCATGAAAAAATGGTCTAAAAACATAATTGGAAATTAATAACTTAAATTATGTATACAACATTGTAAATGTTGTCCAAATTAAGTAAACACCTATAAAATTAGAGTCTATGAAGCATTAGAAATGAGCCACTTTAGTGCGGTTTAAGGGAAAATATACGAGTCTTTAAATTAGAAAAACAAATAGTTGGTTGAATTCAGCTATAAATGAATGAATATTTTTTTCATGATAAAATTTTGAATTTAAAAAAATATTAAAAGAAATCTATTATGGTGTGTACTTGAAATAGGGTATGAAATTGGGACGTTCCATTTAATCAGGCTTTCTTATTTGGAGAATTGAACAGGGAACATTATATAACATATATTTACCCATAAAAGAAGGAAAAAATGATGTAGGTACATATTATTGAAATATATAGACATATTTTTGGATTAGTACATAAATGTAGTTAAGAATTACATTTCAGAAATGGGAGAGAAATCGGAACCACAAGGAAAAAATTGGGGTTTAGAAGGATTCCTTTACCTTATGTCATAATGTGTTACGACCTTTCACATAATGAGATGTATAATAAATTTAGATATTTTTATAATTTAATTAAGAAATAATTAATTCTATTTTTGTTTTATTAAAATTTTATTTAGTTCATTTATGACCATTTTAATGGGTTTTAAGGTTTACTTTTTTTGTTCTAGGTGTGTTTTTTTCCTAACATTATGATCGATTCACTTGAGTTTAAATATAGGGTTCTTGTAAAGTTAGAATAATTATCTGGAAGTTAAATGATGTGGTGTTAATTCACTTCCTGATATTTAAATGGTCCCATATATGATTTTATTTTTTTCGTAAGAATTATTCATTAGATAACACATTAATGAAAAAATGATTAGTTTATTTTGATAGTTTTTTACGACCATCAGAAACTAGTATCATTTTATTTAATATTACTCATATATTTTAGAAGTAGAACAGAAAAAAGGTAATACAATACAATTTAAAATCTATTTAATCTGTTATAATGGTTTTACGATAAGCCGTAGAGGAGGTAAAGGAAAACGAAAAAGCATCATCCATGATGGACGTGAATCGACACATCAAAAACGATGTTTTCAATTTATGTATAGAAATAGAATAGAAGAGACTTCATTATAGACATTATATTAAAATAGTAACATTATTATATATATATATATGATACATGGGTTTTAATGTAACTTTTTATATTGTAGGATTAGATGAGATAGAAGAACAAATTAATTTAGTAGAGAAATGTAATGTATATTACCTCTTGAATGTCGTCTCCTGGATAACTCTCAACTTGGAATTTGATTTTTGGGGATTCTAGAATGAAAATAATGTACTGATTATGTTTTCTAGATGAATTTTGTATAATATAATCCTTATTCAAATCATAGAAGTTGTGAGGATAATATATGGTGATGGTTGGTGTTTTATGTTGGAAGAGTAGTGTTTTGGATTGTTTAATTAATTAATTTAATATTTTGGCTAAAGACTATCAATAGTGTTGATTTGTGTGAAAATGAAAAGTAAATAAATAGTTTTATTATAATATATTGGGAACTTATATCATCCATGACTCAATCATGACTCAAAAATTAATCTACTTACAAAAAATGTCAAGTACAATAAATTACCATATTTCCTTATTCCCAAAATAGTATCCTATTTCAGAAAAATCCCAAAATACCGTAAACAATTTTTAGATGCATAGAAATTAAAAATGGACTCTATGTTATTAAAATAATGTTCTAAATATGATAAATTTAATTTTTTAATAAAAATCATCTTTTATTTGAAAAATACTAATTTTGATATTATAAGAAATTTTATGACACTTTGACAAATTAAATAATGTATCATAAAATGCTATTATAATCATAAGACTACAAAATAGTAATTTTGGAATATTTTTTATGAAATAAATAATCTTTTAAAAAATTATATTAATAATAAAAATATAACTAAACATTTATGTTTTTAAAAAATAGAAACAATTAACCTATAATTTTTAAAAAATTTATTTACCTATACCATGATATAAATATATAATATTTTCATTTATAAGATACCTAAATTTTATTTATACTTTTATTGGTGTGGTTATTATTCTATTAAATAGATTATTATTCCAAATTATCATATTACTATTCCAATGATGAGGATACAATTCCCTTACTATAGGTCTCTTAATTCTTATAAATACCACTTATTTAATTGATAATATATTATAATAATGTTCTTGTGATGATCTATGTGGGTTGTATTTGTTTTATACTGTATTAAATATTTATAAGAAGGAAATTTTCATTGATTAAATTTTTTGACTTTACATTCTTCCCCATGATGAAATTTGACACTCAAAATTTCTTTTTAAAATCTCTCTTGAAAACATATGAGGGTACATCTCTTTAATTGATTCCGATGGTACCCATGTCACCAATTCATACTTATGATTCCTCCAAAATATATTAAAAAGGCATTTTTTCTTGTTTTATATGACTTTTTTTATAGGTTCCATGTTTTTCACTTGTTACTCTTCAAATGAGAGGTCTTTCTCCAATTGTAACAACTTCAGATTCATTACCTATATTGGTTTATGTATGAAAATCAGCATGAGAGATACCTAGAAAATATCATTAACATGATCCATATTAGGTGGATGTTAATGGAAATAGACTACCTATCCTATGCCATCAAGGATCTCATAGGGGTCAATGTACCTCATGCTAAGATTCCATTTCATTCCAAAGCACATGAATCTCTTCCATGGTGTTATTCGAAGGATTTATTTGTCTCCAACATCAAACACCAAGTCCCTTTAAAAGTTTTCAGCCAAGATCCTATACTAATTATGTGTAGTGTTGACATTTTTGTGGATGTATTGATTCTTCTATTTTATCTAGTGCATAAGATCATATCCTGGTAACAATCACTTTCAAACATCATTCCATCAAGTTGGAGATTTAAATTTATTCCCACACTGGGCTTCATATGGATCTATTTGAATACTCAAATGGATGCTATTTTTTGTATAAGAACTCAACCATTGGGTGAGGCTGATCCCATCATCCTTATAATTCCATTGAGCAAGGACTATTTATATCATCGACTGTCTGAATAGTCCATTGAGATAGGATATTAGTTTGGGGGTAATAGGTCATGATGAAATTCAATTTAGTACTCAAAACATGTTAAAGACTTCTCCATAATTTAGCAGAGAATCATGGATAATGATAAGAGTTGATTGAGAGTGGAATACCATTTATAATAAAAAATGTTTTCATATATATATTTTAATTTTTTACAAGATAGTGATCTTACAGAATAAAGATAAAGTGGGCAGTCTTTGTGAGAAGATCCACTACTTCCCATATCACATGGTTTCTTTTTGATATTTTCAAGAGACTAGTGACAAAGTCTATAGAGACATTCTACCATTTCCATGTGGTTATATTCATTGTTGCGTCATCCTATTGGACTTATGTCCCACTACTTTATCATTATGACAGTCCAAAAATGTTGATATATACTCTACAATATCGTTATTCAATTTTATCCCACCAAAAGTTCTATTGAAGATCACAGTACATGTCACTACTTCCTAACATAGGTATAAAGACATGTTATAAGAAATATACAATATATCCCTATTTATATCATCCTATGAACTAAAAGAAAGGACTATTATGAACAAAATCAAATAACCATCATTAATGTATATCTCATGTATCTTTATTCTTTTTCTATTTTCATCTTTCTTTTTGTAGCTCCAGATCATTCGTTTATGTATCCATGATCCACCCGTTGATATATGGTTGGAGAATAATTTTTTGATAGGTATGATGTATTACCTAGTGTTACTACTTCCTAATATGTCCATTGAATTCCCATGAAGATAGGGTTTTTTTGAATCGAAAACATGGATCTATAATCATGATTTTTTCTGCTAGAATAATAAGAAACCTTATTTTCCATCATAGGATGAAACTAAATAAGGAATTCATAGAAACATATTATCTTTATTCTTTTCATTTGGCGTATGTTGAGATACTTTGGTTGGAATATATAATTAAATCTATTATGACTAGTATATATGTCACACTCTTTACCATAGAGGTAGTGACACCAGATTTAAATGGAAACAATCACATCTTCCAGCTCCATATCATTTTTTATGTAGATCTACTAATGGATCTTCAACTATCATGAGGACTAGAATATCATTTTATCATTCTACTAGAGTACAAAACCTAATATTTTTTTTTTCAAATCATCACTTTATATAAAAAACCTTCCCCACTTGTTGGTTGTTTGAGGACTTGTGTTGTTATTAACATCTTCTTGATCTCCTTAGTGATTTATTCATATTTCCCATCTAGACATACTTTATCCCGATCTATGGTAACATAGAATGTTTGTTATATAATCATTATAAATTATTCACAAAACATTTATAATACCAAATAATGATAATAAAACGATGGATATATGTTATAGAGGTTGGTATGATCTATTCCTACGTTCTATTTTTTTAGAAGGGTCAAAAAATAACCCTTTTTTGGTTATAATATTCCCCAATAATTATACTTTCTCCATAAAAACCCACATTTACTATAAATTTCATTTAATTAATCCATTAACAATTTCATTGGACCAATATTCTAATACTCTATGTGTTCCAAATTTCTCTTGAAGTATTTCAGAATATTATATATAAAACTACCACTAATTTGTCAAGGTAATATCTAAAAACACCATTCACTAAGTCCATGAAAACTACAAGAGAATTAGCGAGTATGAAGGGAATCACTATGAAAATATATTGTCTATACATTGTTCTAAAGGTAGGCTTTGGAATATCTTCATTTTTCTTCTTTAATTGGTGATATCTAGACTAACTGTCTAACTTTGAAAAATAATTATCCCACATCGTTGATCGAAAAAGTAATCTATCCATGGTGGTGGATACTATTTCTTTATCATGTCTTTGTTCATATAATTATAATCAACACAAAGTTTCATTTATATATCATTCTTCTTGACGAATTGGACTAGCGCACCCCATGGTGAAGCACTTTTTCATATGAAACCCTGGTACAGATTCACTTTTAAATGATTTTTTGGTTCTTACAAATCAATAATGGACATTCTATATGGACACTTTTTTATATGCATATATCCAATAATATGTTTTATTCAAAACATAAGCTATTTTATATAATGAAGAACATGCAATTTTGTATGGAACACATCAATGTAGTCCTTCACAACCAGCATGTTTTTGACGATGATTCTATCATTTTTCACAATCATTTGAGCTATATATTCTTTCTAAGAGGGAAATAATATCTATAATTGAGATGACTATGTTAATGGAGATTCATCCTCATCATTACACTTGTACACAAGTATATGATGTATTTGGATGTTAAGGGTGATATCCCTTTCAAGACAATTGATATCAGATTTGTATAATGATATCCAATCCATTCACAGTGTAGGGTCACAATCCACCAATGTAAATATAAGAATATTTAATGGAATGTTCATCCCACAAACAATAACCCTATATGAGTAATATACATTGTATATGATAACTTACACATTTTATGTTCTCACAGATAACTCAGTATCCATATTATGAGGTGATGTTTGAATAGTTCTACTAAACATTCAATATATGAAAGAATATGTAGAAATTGAATCAAATAGTATATTCAGTATTCATGAATGAGTAACTAGTGTACATTTCATCACATCATTTTCGATCACCACCTCAGAAGTAGAGATATATTATACCCCTCATTTCTACATTGGAGGGTGTTGTTATTGATTACCTCTGATTAACCTTACCTTAGAGCATTAGTTCTCATAATTCTGATATTCCTAGAAGTTTAAACACTAAACTACATATTGATTTTGTACTTGATTCTTTCTATTTCTATTCCACATTAGAGGTCTTATTTAAATTCGAATAGAAAAAATTATCTTAATGTCCCTTTATTTAAATTTAAAGTATCTCTTGGATCCCCTTAGGAATTTTTTTGGATTATTCTTCTAACACTTTTGACACATCATATGTGGGGTTTTCATTCTATCCAAAATTTTGTATATTGATCTACCCATACTAAACTCCATTATCCACTTTCTATCTATGTTCCCATGAGATCACAAAAATTTTATGATCTCTATTTCAACCTTGACAATTCAAAGAAAAATCTCCTCATAGCTGTCAAAGTATCATATCCCCAACTCTTCTCATGGAATCATCATTACATCACTAAATAAGTGATAAAACTTTCTTTCCATGTTCATGAAAAATCCAAATGCATATCCTGAATGTCTTGTAATGTTTTCCTCACACGTATTGATATAAAGACATCCTTTTTCTCTAGTCAAAGGAACTCCCTTTCAATTTTTTGAATGAGTGTGTGTGGAAAATAATTATTGAAAAATATTTTTTTAAATGCTTCTCATTCCATGGAATAAATTTCCTCTATTGAATTTTTTTTATATTCATTTTCTACCATTGATCAGATTCACCATGAAAATGATATACCACCAAAACTACAATCTCTTCATCTAGGAACTAGTGGGGAAATAATACAATATAAATTGAGTTTAACTATTTATATTTTAGAGGGAATTAAATGATTCACTAAATAAAAAAAAATTCAAAACAAAGGATACTAATATAACTTAATAATTCTGAGGAGGAGGAAAGAGTTACACACAAATCATGTTATTATTGATAATGTGAGTTAGGTGAGAAAAAACTATCATAATGTTTTGATCTCCCATTCAAAAAAAAATTTCCATTTCATTATGTATAAAATCACACTTCCTATCACGTTGATTGTTGTCATTAATTATCCTATTTACTTCTATTGACTATTAAAAATAAAGTGCGATTAGCATGAGGAGGGTGGGGGGCTTGAATACAGAGCCAAAAATCATAATAAAAGAAATCATTGAACATAGAAGTATATACTTGTAAATAAAAGGTATATATTAACATGTGATTCCTTAAGTTTAAATATATGTTATCCATGGTGATATAATTAACACTAGGGTTATTAATAATTTCATCTAGTCCTAGTCTCAAAAAAATAATTAGACTATGGTATGATGCCAATTATAGAGAACTTTGACTTTCACACATATTATTACCTGATTTTAATCATAATTTACCATAAAATAAAAACCAAGGATCTATGATACTAGTATATTTCTTAGTGTTCTCTGCCTCAAGGACTTCTAGATGATGGTATGGTAGCAGTGTGGGATGTCACAAAGGTGGATTAACTTGGTACTGATGGTTCTATAACATCATCAACTCTACAAAATGAGGTAAAACTATTAAATCCCAAGGTGATAGTGGTGGATGAGTTTAAAGGACCACGCTAGCCGGGTGTTGATAGGGCATCCATAGATTCTCTTTCATTGAAAAAGGTATGACATGTGAGTCTTAATTCAAAAGTTTTTGATGCCTTTGGAAGAGTATAGTGTGACCTTTTTAGGGATGTACAAGGACTAAAAGATTATTGAGATGACAGAGGGGTTTTTAATTATGAGAAGATTGATTAGAGAAACATTGATTTGATGTTTTCTTAATATATAGAGGTTTTAAACTTAGGGACTAGAAACTATGGAAGTGATGGGTCACATGAGATAATACCTAAGTGAAATGGTCCTGTTAAGATGTATCAGGTTTATAAAGTGGGTATTATAACTTGTTTCAAGGTCCAGGTGCTACCAAAAATATTTAATGGAGTGCGGAACTAGCCATGAACTAGAATAGAGGTGAAAACTATTAAGTTATAAAACATAACTAAAGGTTTAGTGGGTAAAGGGATAGAACTTGATCATGATTCATCGTGGGCAGAGAGGCTAAATGAAGAGAAGGGTTTTCGAATGGCATAATATAATGACGAATCTTTTTTTCAGCATTCAAAATATTTTGTAGATGAATTCTATGGTAGAGGGATAGCCAGATTGAGGAGGTGGAAGGTCTAAAGAAGAAATTGACACCAGGGGACAGTACCCTTCATAAAATACAGTTGTCGAGTGAGGGAAATGACCATTCCTACACACCCAAACCAATGGATACAAGATCTGAAAAATAGAAAAAAAGAAGAATGTAGGAGGCATGTTGGAGGTCTCCATGGTGGCAGACCTTTCTTCCAATGTGAGTAACAATGAAAAAGTTTTGGATGAAGGTGAAGGGGAGTTGTGATAAATCATTAGTCATTCTAATAAAGAAATGTTGGAGGAATTTATTCTAATCAATTCCTCGAAAGAGGATGTTGATAAGATGATGGAGACATTTCTATGTGTGGACACTAAAATGTGAAGATTACATTGAACAATAAACACGATTTTATTTTGTTATATGGATTCAATTCAAGGAAGTAAAACCTGGAGGAGTTAATATAGACATGAGAAAAGTCAGATTAATGGATTAATTACCTTATCAAAGAAGATTCAGATTTTGAGTTAAATGGAATTATTTAAAAATTACTTAAGAATAAATTATATAGAAGAATTAAATTATATTTCTATGGATAATTAATTTATTTTTAAGTTTAATGATTTTTATTCTGTACTTACATGGGTTTTCACATTCATTTAAAAGTGACTGTAAAATATAAAAGTAATTTTCAGTTCTGGTAAAGAGAATTGTATGGGAATAAACACAGGTGTAAAGAATATCACATGAGTTTGAAGTCCTAATATGATGAAATATAAAAGAATAGAACAAGAAAAAATATATTGATTCCTAATATATAGAACATGGGATCATGTAATTTTAAAAAAATAAGAATGAGGAATAAATATATAACAATACATAAACTAGATTAGAGGATAACTGCAAATAATATATCACATGGTGGAATAATTCCCATAAAGAGATTATTTTTAACCCTATCCCAAAATGATGTCTCATTAGACTAAATATGACCTAATAAAATTGAGAGCTATCTGGGATAACCCATCATAACATTATCAAACAAATGTTTTCTACATGAGGAATCAAACATAAGGAATAAAATCAAGGGTTACCCATTAGATGAAATTTGTATAATAACCATGTTATAAGGCATAAACAAAGATAATATCATAATAGTTGACATGAAGGAATGTATTTTAAACATATTTGGGAAATTATAAGAGAAAATAGTCTTTTTGAATGACAAATTATGTCTATAGAAAGTGAAATTATGTAAAAAGAGTGTTTAAGAAACTTTAGAAATGAACCCCTTTACTTCGGTTTACGGGAAAATATAAAAGTGTTTTCAAAGAGGAAAAATAAATAATTTTTTTCATAAAACATGAAATGATATAAGATATTTTTAATGAAAAAAAATTTTATTTTAGAAACAAACTGGTTGCTAAAAATAGATTATGGATTTTTCTTCACTAATGTTATTAAATTGACTAGTTCCTTTCAATCAGACTTGGTTATGGGGTGAATTGAAAAGGGAACCTTATAAAATAGGTATATACATATAAACTTAATAATAATAGTTATAGGTACATGTTTTTACGATATAAAAATATAAATTTTGAGGATTATATAAGAATAATTAATAATTATATTTAATTAAAGAGATAAAAATGGTAACCCAAAGGAAAAAATAGGGGTGTAGAGGGAATATTTTACACAATGTATGAAAGTGTTTTACACTTGTATCTAATGTACTGGATAATCAAATTATATTAATTAGTAATTTAAATTATAATCTTTTAAACATATACTCTACTTATTAAAATTTTATGATGTTAATTTATGACTATTTTTGGGTGTTATAATGTTTCGTTTCGTCATTCTAGGTCTGTTTGTTTCATGATATTATGACTAGTTCCCTAGAGTTTATTTATATGTGTTTATCAATAAAATTAAATAAATATTCCATAAGTGAAATTATATAATAGTAGTTCAATTTTATAAATTTAAATAGTCCCACGTATCATTTTATTTTTTTTACTTAAGGATGATTCATTAGATAAAATGTTAATGATAAAATGGTAAGATTATTTTGGTGGTTTTTTATGACCATCATGAACTAGTATCTTTTAATTTAATATTATGATTTTGTATTTTTTAGAAAACATGAATAAAGTTATAATATGGAATTTTATTTTTATCTTAACATTTATGATGGTTTTACGACTTTCCAAGAAGGTGGTTCTGGGAAACAAAAACTCATCATCCACAATGGCGGTGAATCGACACATCACGAATGATGTTTTCATTTTAAGAATAAAAGTAAAAAAAGAGAGAAACACTGATAGATATTAATATAACATAATAAGAATCCACTATATATATTATACTGGAATTATCATGTAACTTTGGATCTTGGATGAATGGATGCTGTAGAAGAACGAAATAATTTAATAGAGAATGGAGGAGTATTTTACCTCTTGAATATCACCTCCTTGAGAACCTAGTTAAGGAACATGGGTTTGGAATTTTGGTGAAAATTGAAATAACAGAACATGGGGAAGAATTTTTAGGGAGGAATTTTGAAGAATATAGTCATTCCCAAAATCATAAAATGTTTTTGTATAAGAGTTGGTGAAATGTGGTATTTATATTCTGGGGAGAGGGGTGTTTTTGAGTATTTTATCCCATAGTTTATTAAATTGGATCATGACTATCAATATAGTTGATTATTATGACTTTATACAGTAAATATATCATGTTATTTAGATATAATGGAATAATACATAATACATTACTAAACTATGAGTAAAATAAATCATTTATTTACTAATAATGTTAAATACAATAAATTATTGTATTTTGATATTCACAAACAAAGAATTTTTTTTTAGAAAAATCACATTAATTCACCATAACCATTTTTAAATGTCTAAATTTACGTAATTCAATCCCTTTTATGTAAATGATTTTCTATATATAGTAAATTTAAATTTCCATTAAAATCCTCATTTATCCAAAAAATACTGATTTTAATAGTATATGTGATTTTATGAAACATTGTAAAATTAATAATGTTATAAAATTATATTATAATCATATGAAAAAAATATTAATTTTAGAATATGTTTTATTAAAATAAATTTTCTTTTAAATCATTACATTAATTTCAAAATTGTAAATAATCATTCACATTTTTAAAATATACTAGAACTTAATTTATAATTTTTTTAAAAAAATATTTACTTAAAACCCATGATATAAATGTAACATATTTTCTTTTATAATATACCTTAATTTTATTTATACTTTCATAGGATATGTTACTATTCTTTTGGAATGATTTCTATTCATAATTGTCATATTATAATTACAAGAGTGGGGTTACTATTCTATCAGTATGGGTACTTAATTTCTCTGAATACACCTTATTTCAATATTAATTTATGAAATAAATTTTTCTATTAGGATTCATGTTAAATTTTTGTTTATTACACTATATGAAATAATTATAATAAGGGAAATTTCATTGATACATGTTTGGGTCATTATATGTCATAATGAATGAAAATTGTGACAAAATTGCCTTACCAATTTTCTAACTTGGAACCCTAAAACCATATGAAATAAAGATCATGAAATGGATATTTAAATACCCATAAGATTAAGTATAATTGTCATAATATAAATTCATGTTTATTATTTACCACACACATATGAAATGTGTTGGTTATAAGGAAAAAGTCTGGAAGATATAAATATCCGACTACAAATCACTTAACCTTTTATCTTGACTCTCATCATACTCATTAAAAATTATTATATAATAAATCTAATAAATAACCATATTAAATTATACCATACAATATATTATTTCATTTTGACCTTTTGTTACAGTATTTTTAACAATTCCATGTTAATGTAATGTTTCGAGTAATAACTACTTTATTTTTTTCATGTGTTTTTATTTGTAGTATTTTTTGGTCATTATATATATATATATTGATTAAATATTATAATAAGTTAAAAAATGATATAAATCTAAAAAATATTAAGTATATAATAATATATAATAATTTATAAAATATAAAAATGGGGAATGACAAACACTATTCATGGTGACGATATGCCTTATGTAATCATGGACATTGTTTCTATTTTTATGGCATATTAAAAGAATGAATAAAATTATATGATAAATGTATTATCAGTAGAGTTGAATTATTATTTAATATATAATTTTTTATATATTAAACTCTTCTTTAATATGTTCAATGTAAAGCGTGGATGAATCACATTTCATTGAGGGGGCGGTAGTCCACATGGACACAAATAAAGTTATCATATTACACCAAAATGGAAATCATGAATATTTGTCTTGTGTATTAAATAATAAATAATAATTACATAATAAATATCATTTATAAAATATAAAATATTATATTTACATCATTATTCCCAAACATGAGAGGTGGTAATGGAAGAATAGTAAAAATCAGTTTGCGAGCTAGTTTTCCATCTTACAAACAAATGGTGATTGTGTATATCATTTGATAGATGTGTGTGTGAGTGTAAGACTTAAAATTAACATAAAAAATCATATTATATATATTATACTTATTATATTATACAAACATGTAATACGACTAATTTATTATGTGGAAAAAGATATAAAACAGATGTTATTGTTGAAGGATGTTACCTCAACTTTGGGTAACAACTTTTGGTTTTCAAAAAATGGATTAATTGGTTCAATTTATTCCCAATGTGACAAGTATATGATGAATGTAGGGAATTTGGGAATATATTTGGATTGGGTATTCGATAATAAAAATCCTTGAGATGTGTGATGAACTGATGGGTGTGAGTTCCCTTTAATAGTGGAGGAGGACTGAAATTCTTGTAAATAAAAAATGGTAAACACTATTAAGAAATCTCCCTTACATCATGTGTAACCAATAATTTTATTTTGTCAAGAAAAGATAATATATGGTTAAAATATTTAAATAACATGTATTTTAGAAAATATTATAGGAAATTTATCCTATTAAGAATACATTTTAACCACTTACTAAACACATTTTTACATTAATAATTATAATTAATTTTAATTTCATGCATTGATATTTTTTTCAACAAATATGTACATATTACTAAATATTATAAAATTTTCCTAATAGAAATATTGAATTCATTTTTCAAAAATTATAACTAAATAAGTGACATAAAATAATTTATTAATAATCCTCTATACGAGATTTGACATTGAAATTTTAAATTGAAAAGGATCAACAATTTAAAATGTTTTTATATTCTATTTTAATTTTAATTTTGTTCTAATGACCAAAATTGGATTAATTGACCTATAATTATTCTAATCATATTTTAAACTCAAATTAAAATTTAATTTAACAATATAAATAAATTAGATTAAAATTTAGTTTTCAATTAAAATTGATTATTTTTCACTATCAATACAAAAATGAAATATTTTTGAAAAACCGAAAAAATTATACTTAATATTATTTTTAAATTCTAAATTCAAAAATGGTTTTTATTTTATAAAAGTAAATTTATATTAATTTCTAAAATTATTTTAATTATTCTTCATAGAAGGATATAAAAAGTAGTTCTTTTTTAGAAAATAGTATTTTACAAAACATAAAATCTTTACTAATAATTATAAATTTCATTATAAATATATTTTATTTATATTAAAAAATTATGAATCGTATGTTGAATTAGATATTACTATTTATGATAATGAGTTTAACATCTTTGTTGTAACTAACTTTTTGTAATTAATTATAATGAAAATTGATATTTCATAGGAACTACATTTTGTGTGTAATGCAAGCTATGTTATTAGTCCATGTAGCATAATATTAACATGTTGTAGAATATAAATAAGTTTAACCTATAGTATTGTGAAACATAATACATCAATGAAATTTAATTTATTTGAAAAAAGGTTCAAGAAATCATGGATTTACCTTCTGCACACCATAAAATGAATTTCTCTCATGAAATTCATTGTCCTAATACAAATAAATGAGGATAAATATACCTCCTCGTATCCTCTAGTTCCATCATCTATTCATATAAGTAGTGGTTTCTCAAAAATAATTTGTCCATGTGAGCGATATTTTTTTAGAAATTCTATGTATGGTCCAAAATTTCAACTAGTTGTTCTCCATAAGAATGATCCTCCTCAAGCAGCATGACCTCTGAGATTACTGCATGAGATGTGTCAGGTATGTAATTCATTATGATAGATACATGGAACACATCATGGACTTGATAGAGGATTTTTAGATCATTTTATTATATTCTATGATCCTAATATGATCAATTATTTCAAAGGGATCGATATAACTAGGTATTAGTTACCCCTTCATCCTAAATGTCATAAACAACTTCTAAGGAGATATTCATATACACGTTTTCTCACTAAACTAAAATTTTATATCATATTTATGATTATCATCATAAAATTTCTTCTGAATTTGAGAATCCTTGATATGATATAGAATAGTTCTAAACTTTTTGGAAATTTCATTAACTATCTATTCTCCCAAAATCATTCTTCCCTATCATCATTCTGGTATGCCAGATCTCTATATTTCCATATAGAGAGGTCTTCATTATGATCCATATGCAGGATTAAGTGAATGATATTTGTTGAATAAAAATGAAATTGTAAAACGGGGTTAATCCCAAACACCATGTAATTCAAGAGGACAAGATCTCAACATATACAATTGGGTATGATCTTTTCATTTAGATGGACCATCATTTTGGGGATGATATGCTGCACTAAAAATCATTTCAATTTATAGGTCGTTCTGAAGACATTTCTAAAAATTAAAGTAATCCATGTATCCCTACTAGATTAAATGGAATGTGTTACTCCATAAAAACATACTTCTTATTTAATGTAGATCCTGTAAAGATGATCTAGATAGAAGTATTCTTTGATATCAATGAAGTGTGTTATCATAGTAAAGAGATTACCAAACACCAATATGTAATTATTCACATTATATGTTTTAGGGATTCCAACAAAAAAAAATATATATGCGTCGTACCATTTCCATTCTAGTATGGGTAATGGATGAATCATCCCTATAGACTATTATATATTAGCCTTTTTATGATGGTATACCAAGAACTGAGATACAAAATCTATAATATATCTCTTCAGGACAACCCACAGAAGTATTCTTTCAAATATCAAATCATAGTCATACTTCTAGGATGAATAATGAATGATGAACTATGAGTATCCTCTAAAATATCTTTCTTCCAATCGGGTATATACGAAACTTTTAATCAACTTCTAAACCTTATTATTAATTCCTAATCATAGTTAACATTATGACCATTTATAACCTTCTTCTATGGTTCTACATATTAATTCTTCTCCTATTAAATTTTCACATTGATAAAGGGTTGAATATTAAATTGATAAACATACGATTTTACCCCATTCCTCTAGGATTTCTAGGTCCATCCTTTTCATACCCATAAATATTGGATATTTTTTTATCCCCTTCATGGATAATCTATCATAATCCATTCAACAAGAAAAATAAACAACCTAGTTCTCTTTCCTAGGGTAGTAATGTATTGAGATGTCACAACCCATTATCATCTCTAGACACCTTATTTTGTTCATGTTACTTTTATTCTGTGTGAATATATACATAAAACTTTTATAATTGGTACATATTTCACTATATTATCCCTTAATTTAATGCCCCAATATGTTTAATGAATACATAACATCAACTAACACAAAATCATCAGTTGGTTAATTTTTATCATGAATTATCAATTTTCAAGATTCATAAGAAATAAAAATTTTATAATACACAAGTATTCATCCAAATCCCTTCTAGAATGCATAACTATATATTAAAACCCTTCTTCAATATAGCATAATGTAATTATTGGTGGGCTAACTAACCTTCAATTTAGTTACTTGGAATTATCCCCAAATTCATCTATCAAGTGGAACTTGGAACCCTACTAATATAACATTGTCAGAGTATTTTATAGTCATGAGAAATTCTCCCAAGATATTGAAAATATCCAGCTAAATAATGAAAACAATTGATCCCAGCCACAGTGGTTGGTCTGAACCAACATTCAATAGACTTCGCCATTGATGCATCTACTTTTATACCCAATTCTGATATTATATGACCCAAAAAAGAATCCTTTTTATTGCAGAATTCATATATTTTAAATGTTTCATATATTTTATCCTTTATTATGGTCCTTAGTAAAATTCTCATGCGGTTTTCATCCTCATACTTTCTCTTTGAATAGATAATAATATCATCTATTAATATTACCGAAAACTGATCAATGTAATCTCTACATAATCTATTCATAAAATCCATGAAGATAAAAGGGTAATTAGTAAGACAAAAAGTCATCGCTATATATTCATAGTGTCCATAATTTGTACATAATTCTATCGTGTATATATCCTCGTTCATGAAAAAAAATAATGATATCTATAAAAAAGGTAACTCTTTGTAATGTATTGTGATCTGTGTAGTTAATCAATCATTTCATCACGTCATATAAGAGGATACATTTTCTTGTTCTTTATCATGTTAGACACCCGATAATCAATTCATATTCACATTGATTTGTATTTCTTTTTGAAAAAAGGACAGGTTCACCGTAAGGTTACACACTTGGCTGAATTAATAACACTGATGATTTTCATGGATTGTCTTCTCCAATTCCTAAAACACAATTGGGGACATTCATTAGGGATTATTTAAGACTCGTGTGGAACTTGGTATGAGTTCAATTGAGAACTCATGTTCACTTTTTCGTGTAATTATAATAAACACTTCCAAAATACATCCACATATTCTCGAACAATAGGGACATCATCATTATTGAGATTATATCCAACCAATTTTGATAAACAACCCTTATGAAAGGGAATTATATAAGGCTGCGAGCCCACTCTTCGGGACAAAGTGCTTAAAATTTATGTGTTATTTTTTTATAATGAAACTAGACAATTACATAAAACACTATACAAACAAGGACCTTTTACTTGTCTGGGTTCTAGAGGATTAGATAACCCCTTCCATTTATAATATTTGAAAGAATAATGAAGAAACTGTACACTATGATTCCGGGCATGCTAACACCGAATGAAATGAAGCCCGATGTAGAAATTCTATGATTCCTGTAAAAAATATTTATAAACAAAGGGTGAGCATTCAATTGCACAATAATGAGTTTTGAAAACCATTCATAAATCCTAAAAAATATCTCTTTGATAAAACTTTTAGAAAAAATCAATTTATAAATACATTTGTCATGAAAATATTTACAAAGTAGTATAATGCTTAGAAAAATTATTATACTTCAAAAATTCTTGTAAACTAATCAAGTGATTCAGTTGAAAATATTAATCAATATTATAAATAAACAAAACAACTGAGGACACACAAAACATTAAAGGCTATCCTGGGCCTACCCAATTGGGGGAAGAATTCACTATCCAATTCCCTATTGTATTTACAAAGCTTAAATATCATTTTTTTTTAAAAATTCTATCTTATCTTTTCTTATATAAATATAATTTTCACTGGAATTATAGATTTGAAAATATATTTATCATCATGATTGGAATAACCATGATAAATTTTATTTATAAATATAAAAATACTAATATTTACTTATAATTACACAGCTGACTTGGAATTATCAGATCTCATGATACATTACCATGCATAATCAACATCCACACAATTGAAATTTCAAAGACATATTTGTTAAATTTATTTTATGCATGAAGGTATAAACTAATAACAATAGTGAACATATACTTTTTTCTTATTAAAACTACTCATTAGCAATAGATAATTATGTGATGTGCACACAAATCATCGAAGCAACATTTCATTACTAAATACAATCATCCTTTCATGGATGTATATTTATATTCGCTTATGTTTTAAGGAACACTAATTTAATAAGTATATATATATGTATATATTAATGTATAAATGCCATCATAAAGACATCATGTATGTATGAAAATAATTGGGACATGAGTATTACATGCATTTAGATATGTCAATTAAATTGTTATAATTCTATGAATAACAATTTGATATATATTCCCGAATAAATAATTTATCAAAATAAATTATTATAATTCAAATGAACAAATTTTTTTTATCGGTCTATTATATATAAATAAAATCCCT
This sequence comes from Viscum album, assembly GCA_963277665.1. Lineage (NCBI taxonomy): Eukaryota > Viridiplantae > Streptophyta > Magnoliopsida > Santalales > Viscaceae > Viscum > Viscum album. The sequence continues at coordinate 63,079,424 of OY728151.1, read as the reverse complement.
CAAAAAATTTAGAATTTAGAATCTTAAAATAGATAAAACAATATATCCTTCACATGTAAATATATAAAATGATCCTTATTAAATAAAATTTAAAATAAATAACAAATCTATACCCAAAACCATAAAATAAAAATCATATATTTTAAAATAATTAAAGAAACAATGTGTAACGTCCCAATTCCGGAATCCACCCAAAGGCACCCCTTATCCAGTTAGTCACATGGAGTCAAGCTCATTTCCCCAAATGCTAGAGGCTGCCGACTAGAAGGAAGGGCCTTAGGTGTGATAGTGGGGAAACTATTCCCTCATTAGTAGAGTAATACAGAAGAACTAGAAACACACATATATATATATATACAATAGTGGAAGTAGTAATAATTCATACAACAATAAATAGTGGAAGACTAAAGTAGTAAACAATTGGAGCACAAATATATAAAAATGATGCATGATACATTTGTCTAGGGAAGAATCCAAAAAGTTAGAATGATGAAATACAGTACTAAAGAAAAGTTAAAACGAAAACAGATAAACTCATCAACATCACAAGCCTTAGCTTTTTCTTATGCTCTACAGCTCCACATAAATCAAGAACCTGAAGTAGATGGGAACTTCCCCTTTTCTATACCTACAACAATATAATCTGTTTGGTCCCAAAATCATGACCCAGACTGGGTGTGAGACTAAATCCTAGTAGGAAACCACTAAAATATGTATTCATAATAGTCAGTGAGTATATAGAAGGTAAGTAAAAGGAAGAAGTAAAGAAGGAAGTACTCAACGGCCCTAATCCACATTATCAAAGCATTCAATTTCATATACTAAGAATCATCCCATCAAAATAAGTAACCCTCTGGGATTTACTCATGGCCTAACTCCTCTGGTTAAACCTAACAAGTACAAGAAACCCTATGGGAAGAACAAACAATCTCACCTCTATGGTTCAGCTTATGAATAGAATCCTTGAGGAAGCAGTCACCGTCAATTCTTTTTATAGTTTCGTATCGGTACAAAAGGAACTCTGGGGATGAAATCATCGTCTATTACCCATGTGGACCACATCGAGGAACTAAAGACACTCTGAGGAAGCACTCAATGTCAATTCCCCCATATGGTCTCGAATTGTAAATTATAAGACACATTGGATAAGCCCTTGTGTCTATTCTCCCTATGTTTTACTACACCTGGTTCTCACAGCCTTGTGTAAGTCAACTAGTATCACAAAGCATAACGGAAAAAGTAAACCTCAAGAAATACTTGTCTAAAATTATACAACATAAAAACATGTCAGATAAGGAACACTGCATCCGATAATACTAGGAATGGTAAACAAACAGCAGCCTAAATAGGCAAACTAGAGTAATTGGTTAGACAAGAAAATATGGAAAACACATCCAAATCATAACAGCTAACCCTATTAACAAAAAAACCTATACTCAAGCATATAAGAATAGAAAGTAATTATCAGGGCTAAAACAGTAATCACACAATACCCTGTTCAAGGGTATTGGTCAAATTTTCACATATAACTCAAATAATTTCAACGGAAAGGCACAAACCACCTACCATAGTGTCATAGGATCGCTATACGTGAACCTCAAACCTTGAATCACCCATGAACACCATAGATCTAAAAAATTATAAAAACGCTCAACCGAGGATAAATCATGAAAAAGAAGGAAACATAAAACGAATCTCTAAAAGAAGGATGATTTTACCAGAGCAGTTCCAACACAGTCGACATTGGTAGATTAAGAGAACAGATGCTCGATTGGGGGATTGAGGAAGTCTCAGTGTCGTACGGGTGCTTTGGGACATTTCGGACGAAGAAGAAGACACCCATGTCCATTAGACATGACCGTAGTCTTTTTAACGACATAACAAAATACACGATGTGTACTTCAAAAGTACACAAAATGTTCTTTTCATTTCCGTACTCCACTTTAGGAGGCCTCCAAGTCACCCCTACATGGCCTTGTGTAAGGCCGCTACATGGCCAGCACACGCCTACCCACAGTATCCACGTACACGGCATGTACTTATGAAATTTCAAGAAACTCGTCTTTTTCCTCAAAAACAGTAGAAAAAAACATGCAGGAAAAGAAGGTCTGGGTTCTTAAAAACATCACCCCTTAATGAAATTCATCCCTGAATTTCCCTATCAAAGAGGCTCAGGAGAAGATACCCTGAAAATCTGCAGTCACTGCAAACATACATCGGCCTCCCTCTCCCAAGTCTTGTCATATATTCACCCATGCTACCATAACACCCGTACCAGAGGAACAAACTGGCCATGGAGAACCTTGGAACTTCGATCAAAAATATGTAAAGGATACTCCTTGAACAAGGAATCAATCTCTAACTCATCCTCCTCGGGTTTAAAGACATGGGACGGGCCTGAGAAGTAATGTCAAAGGTGAGAAATGTGGAAGACGTCGTGCATATCCCAATACATCTAAGATAACTACAACCGATAGGCAACCGGTCCAACAATCTCTATCACCTCAAACAGCCTGATGTACCTCGATGAAATCTTACCATGTCTCATAATTCGTATATGTTCCAACCATGGTGAGACATGCAGGAAGAACATATCTCCAAACTCAAACTCCAATGGTCTTCTTCGTCGATCATCATATTACTTCTATCGAGACTGTGTAGTAGCCATCCTCTTCCGAATCAACTCTATCTACTCTGTGGTCTCTTGGACAAGAGGAGGTCCCAGGATAGCTTCATCTCCTACCTCCAGCCAACTTAAGAATGGTTGGAATGGACTAACATATAATGCCTCATAAGTTTCCATATGAATAGTTTCTTGAAAACAATTGTTGTAGGAAAACTCCACAAGAGGTACGTGTCTCTCCCAAGAACCTCCAAAATCTAGAATGCATGCTCAGTGCATGTCCTCATGCACCTTAATCGTATGCATGGACTGACCATCTATCTGGGGGTGACAAGCTACACTCAAAAGCACATGTGTACCCACAGCCTTCTGAATCCACTTCTAGACTCGAGAAGTAAAACGGGCATCCCATTCTGAAATAATGAAGTGTGGAACTCCATGTAGATGTACAATCTCTCTGATGTACAACCACCCCATCTCATCAATAGTGAGGGTCTCATTAATTAGCAATAAGTTAGAAACCATCATGATTCTGTCAATGGAAACCGAAACTACATCATTTCCTTGAAGCGACCTCGAAAAACCAGTCATGAAATCCATCGCGAGATCATTCCACTTCCACTCGGCAATGCGTAACTGCTGTAAAATCCCTACTGGTCAATGATTCTTTGCCTTCAACTACTAATAGATGAAACACCTCATGAAAAAACATGTAACATCTCTCTTCATACCTAGCCACAAATACTAGCTATGTAGATCATGATACATCATGCTGATGCTAGGATGAACTACCCAAGCAGAGGAATAAAAGTCCCACATCAGCTCCTCACCTATGTCTGCTGACACCGATATGCACCCCTAGAAATGCAATATCTCATCCTTTCCTATGAACCATCCAGGAATGGGGTCCACTCCTGACATACTTTACCATTGGACTAGGCCTTCAAATTCTGATAACTGCCTCATTCATACCAGATCAAGAAGAGTAGAGGTAACAACTATAGAAGATAGAAACATCTTCCCCTGTCTGTGGTGCACCTCCAAAAACATCTCAGAGAACAGATCCATAAGATTCCACTCACTGTTGGCCTCCTGAACTGCATGTAACTGAGTCGTCCTACTCAGTGCATATTCCAATGAGTTTCCTTTCCCCATCGTATAGGAAAGTTCAAAGTCAAACTACTAGAGATACTCAACCCACCTTCGCTGTCTCAACTTATGATCACATTGACTGAAGATGTACATGAGAATTTTTTGGTCGGTGAAAACCACAAAATGCTATCCCAAAAAGTAAATTATCCAACAACATATGGCATGAAAAACTAATGCCAACTCGAGATTTTGCGCCGGGTAGTTCTTTTCTTGTGACCTCAACTGTCGGGACCCGTACACAATGACTTCTTATCCCTGCATAAGCATAGATCCTAGCCCGATACCTGAAGCATCACAGTAAATAGTATCGCTCTTTATCCTCTCTAGAAACACTAGTATTAGTAAAGAAGTCAACCTCCCTTTCATCTCTTGAATGATGGCTCACATGAAATGTACCACAATAACGTTTCACCCTTATTAGTCAGGGCCATCAATGGCACTGCTAAGCGTGAAATGTAGTGTATGAAGCATCTATAGTATCCATCCAGCCCTAGAAAATACCGTACCACAAAGAAATTCATCAGATGCTCCTAGGAAAATACTGCTCTCACTTTCTTTGGGTCTACTAATACTCTTGTCTATGAGTTAAAATGACCCATGAGTTAAATCTGATCCATCCAACAATGGTATTTTATGATCATAGGATATAACTATTTTTATCTCAGTGTACTCAGAACAATTTCAATATTGGTAGAAAGGTCGTGTTGAGTTTGAGAGTACACCAAGATATCGTCCATGAAGACTACCACCAAATAATCAAAGTATGGATGGAACACCTGGGTCATCAGTGCCATGAAGACAACAGGTGCATTCGTGAGGCCGAACGGCATGACCACATAATTGTATAGACCATACCTACTACGGAAGGATGTAAGAGGTATGTCTGATGGTCTAATGTGCAATTGATGGTAATCAGATCTCAAGTCAATATTCTAGAACACTCGGGCTCTTAAAATCTGATCAAAGAGACCATTAATCCTCGGAATGGGATATCGGTTCTTGACCGTCAACTAGTTCAACAACCAATAATTCACACAATGTATGAGGGTACCATCTGCCTTCTACGCAAATTGGACAGGTGAACCATAAGGAGAAGTACTGGGATGAATGAAACCCTTAGAATGTAAATCCTCCAACTGCTTCTTGAGTTCCTATAACTCGGGTGTATCCATACTATAAGGGGGAATGGACACTGGTTCTGCTCCTGGAATAAGATCAATAGAAAAGTCTACATCTAGCTCTGGAGGAAAACCTTAAAAGTCCTCTGGAAGGACATCCCTAAAATGATCCACCACTATAAGAAAATCCATCCATGAAGTCCCCTGGTCATCCAGATACAGACTAGAAATATGGGATATAACACATCCTAACTTATGATGATCTGGTCCCTCTTCGCCCGCCTAGACATCCCATTCTCCCTTATGAAGAAATGATCTACCATATGGTGATATGAAACTCACCATAAAATTATAGGAATCGACAACTTCCTAGAAGGGAACTATCTAGTCCATTCTGATAATGAAATCATAGCCTGTCATCTCTTGGACATAGAGATTCCAAAGGAAGTGACACCCACCAACCTCAAGGGGGTACTCCTTGAACTGAAGTACAGTAGATGTTCATGTCCCCAACAGAGTGACTAGAGTCAAGATATCAGATGAAGAAATGATACAGTGCCCATGTATCTCCACAATTTCAACAGATATAATGCTAGGAAGCCCCTGTCTCAAAAATAGCTGAAGATAAAATTGAGGAAACTAGGATCGTACCTCGAACTATAGAGGGTTTTGGATCCTTCTCCTGATGAATCTACTCCACTGAAATATTCTGGCCTACTCCACAACCCTATGACAATGCCTGACCAGTCTGATCTCATCCACCCTGTTGTCGCTAATAGCCTGGAGACTGACCACCACAGCTGAGACCTCCACCTCAGCATGAATAGCCAGATGAATTCCATTACCCATACTGGTGAGAAAATGGTGGAGCTTCTCCTATATGAGGAGTCAGAGATGAACCCTGGTCCCCAACTGTTGGTGAGAATACCTGAAAGAAATGCTCAAGGTCTCCCATATTGCGACAAGATCGACACTCCACTGGGTCTCTCTAGAACTAAATCCTCATATTCCCTCTCTTTCGACACTGGTAGCATACCACCTGGATACCAGAAGATGCATCCCACCAACTCGGATTTCCCCGTTTAGTCACCCTGTGGTGTTTCCTACTACCATCTAGCAAATCAATAACTTCGGATGTCGAGCCACAATGGCTCACAACTTCATAATCCCTCAGATTCAGTTCTGTGATCATTTCTTGGTTTATGGTTGAAGAGATGGAAGTCAACCAGAAGATATTCACCTGTGAGAGAATGTCCAATCATAGACCATCCTCAAACATCCTAGCCAAGAACAACCCATCTCCTCCTAGGAAGGGTGTGAAAAACTGAAGCACAGTAAAACGATAGGAATAATCCATAACCGAAAGGGTACTCTGCTCTAGAGTCTTAAATTCCTAGGCATGATCGACCCTCAAGGCCTTTGGAAAGAAGTAATCATAAAAGATGTATTGGAACTCCTCCCAATCCATAACCTGATGAATACCCACCCATGAGATCACGTCCCACAATCTCTTGGAAGAATCTCATAGTATGAAGGTAGAGAGCTTGACCCACCTTTTTGGAGATGTCTCCAGATTGTCGAAGATCATCAGCATGACTTCCTTCCATGACTCTGCAACCTGAGGTCCTCATTCCCCTAAAATGGTGTGAGGATGTTGCTTCTTGAAAACCCACGTCAAATCTGTCATAGACTGGGAAAGAGGTGGTGCTCCTTGGATGGTCTACATCATCTTCATGAAGCCTTCCTTGAATTGTGCGTCATCATCTACATCTCATATAACTGCAGGTGCCAAGACAGGAATAATATGAGGATCTGTAGGAAGTCCCTGATCAGCCATATCCGATGTCTGATCATCACCACGTAACTGGTGTACAACCGGAGGACGTCTTAGTGGCATGAATCTACAAGGTCAAACACACACCTTAGATCAAGATTATCAAGGACATATTACCGTAATGGAAAAAGAGAACATTAAAAAGAAATCATTCATGTTTTGAAAAACCTGACTACATGACATGTATGTCCCTTACACGGTGTGTTTGCTTAAGCTATTTACATTGGTGTGTACTCCTGCCACAAATGGTCATGTAACACCCCCAAACACACGGCGTGTTATCATAACACACGACATGTACTTGAATCATTTTCCCTTACCCGAGTACCCATACATAGCTAACCCACATCGTTCTCCTAAAACAAGACATCAATGCATGTTTCTTCCAGACACAGCATGTACAACACAAGCTCCACCGACCTGTGTTGTTAGTGACACAGATGGATACACAACTCACACAACACATCATGTTTAGGGTGGAAATAGAAAGTATAAGAAGAGACTTTGCCGACCGGTGTTGTTAGATACATGACTAGCCTAACATGTTACACTACACGGCGTGTTCAAAAGTGACAAGGTGTGTATAACTTATATTTCCATACATATGTTTCATTAGTCACACGGGAAGATACAAGTTCTCTACACACATATTGCACATATGGTACATGGTGTGTCCTACCATGATTCTCCAAGAACCGTGTCTCATTGCACATGGTTTGTGACATAGTTAGAGACTACATGGTGTATACCTACAGTACATGACATGTACAACATAAGAAAAACCGTTCCTTCCAGAAAAAAAAGGGCACATTATGTGTGTTTCAACAATACATGTCGTGTATTCTAGATTTTTTCGGACAGTAAGACTTAAAAACTACTTTAAAGCCCAGAAAACACTGAAAAAAAACATTAGAGTGCCAATTTCTGATCGGTGAGGGCCCATACTAACTCAAATCAATTCCTGGAAACTTATACATGTTATAAAAAGGGAAAACAAGTCAATGATCTATCAATTTTCGATTCATGAGGGCCCATAACACCTCACGAACCAAATTTTGGCGTTCATTCAATCCAAACCATAGACAAAGCAATACCCTATCAAAAACAAGTATTCTATCAGGGAATCTATCACAACAACATGCGTAGCTAGCACAACATATATCACAACAACATGCAATTTCTAATGCCCCCTAAATATCATGGAAAGAATGAATGTCATGTGATTTCTAGAAAGTTTCTATATGATGCATGAGATGGCATGCCCTCATCTCATTGGGTTGCAATAGAAGTAGAACCTAAATAATATCAACAATAATAGAAAAAAAATGTGAGTCACCCAATGATGAAAAAAAATCTATTGTAAAATTGCATAACTATAAAAATTTAAATAATCGAGGTAAATTAGCTTTTCTCTATACACGGGTTAGCTACTGTCGAGCACAGATTATTAATAATTAACTATTTCATCCTATCCCTGGATATAGGCTCCAAACAGTAAGTCATGAAGAAAAGAAATCCCTATGATACCACTTTCTAATGTCCCGATTCTTGAAGCCACATAGAGGCGCACCGTACCAAGTTGGTCACATGGCCTCAAGCATATTTCCTCGAAGGACAAAGGCTGCCGACTAGCAGTGGGGGCCTTGGTTGTGATAGTGAGGAAACTATGCCCTCATTTGTCTAGTAATACAACAAAAGTAGAAACACACACACACACACAGATATATAAATAATAGTGGAAGTAGTAATAATCCATACAATAATAAAAAGTGGAAGACAGAAGTAGTAAACTACTGGAGAACATATATATTAAAATGATGAATGATACATATGTCTAGGGAAGCTGGAAACAAGTCACAATTCTGAAATACATTACTAAACCAATGTACAAAAGAAAACTGATAAACTCCTTAGCATTGCAAGCCTCAGCTTGGTCCCATTCTCTCCAACTCCACATCAATCAAGAACATGAAGTAGAAGGGTGCTTACCCATATCTATACATACAAAAATATAATATGTTTGGTCCTAAAAGCATAACCCATAAAGGGTGTGAGACTATATTCCAGTAGGAAACCACCAAACAATCAGTGCCTAACAATCAGTGAGTATATAATTGGTAAGTAAAAGGAAGCAGTAAACAAGGAAGTACTCGATAGTTACAATCCACAGTTTCAAAGCATTCAATTTCATATACCATGCAGTAGCTAATCAAATCAGGTAACCCTCTGGGAAGTACTCACAGCCCAACCCATCTGGTTCAACCAAACAAGTACTAGCAACCCTATGGGAAGTACACACAATCTAACCACTCTGTTTCAGCTTAAGTATAGACTCTCTATGGAAGCACTCACTATCAATTAACCCTATAGTCTTGTATCGGTACTAAAGGAACTCTGGGGAAGCACTCAACATATATTCCCCTTGTGGCCCGCGTTGAGGAACTACCGAAACTCTGAGTAAGCACTCAACATCAATTCCCCCGGTGGTCTCACATCGTAAATTATAAGAAACTTTAGAGAATCCTTCCATCCATTGTCCCTATGGTCTACTACACTAGGTTCTCATAGCCATTTGTAAGTCAACAAGTATCGCAATGCATAGCGGCCAATGTAAACCTCAGGAACTATTTGGCTAACAGTCTACACCATAAAAAAATGTCAGATAATGAACACTCTATCCTAAAATACTAGGCATGGGAAACAAACAACAACCAAAATAGGAAAACTAGACCAAAAGGCCAAACAAGAAAACACGGAAAACACTTCCAAAGCATAGCAGTTAACCCTAGTCACAAAAAACCTCCACTCAACCATATAAGCATTGGATGCAATTATCAGGGCTAAAATAGTAAACATGAAATACCTCATTCAAGGTTATTTGGTCAAATTTTCACATATAATGAAAGTAAATTCAACAGAAAGTCACAAAACACCAACCATAGCATCGTAGGATCACTATACGTGAACCTCGAGCCTTGAATCGCCCAAAAACAATGTAGATCTACAAAAATTCTAAAAACACTCAACTGAGGATAACTATTGAAAGACGAGGAATTAGGAAACGAATCTCTAGAAGAAGTAAGAGATTACCATTGTGGTTCCAATGCAATTGACAATGGTCAATTCAGAGAATGGATGTCCGATCAGGGGCTCTGGGAAGTCTCGGTGTCATACAGGTGCTCCCAGACATTTCAGCCAAAGATGAAGACACCCCTATACATTAGAAACGACCCATGTCCATTTAATGAAATAAAAACCAAATACATGGTGTGTACTTCTTGAGTAAATGGCCTGTACTTTCCTTTTCTGTACAGTTTTTTAGGTAGCCTCTAAGTCACCCCACATGGCTGTGTGCAAGGCCGCAACACGACCATCACACAGATACTCGCGGTAACCGAGTACACGACATGTACTCATAAAGTACACAAAATTTAGTTAGGAAATTTATAGAAACTCATATTTTTCCCCAAAAACACTAGAAAAAGAAAAACATAACTGAAAAAATGGTCTGGGTTCTTACACTATGTCTTAAAATTATCTTCAAAAAATGTAGACACATTAGTGTTTAAAAATAATAATAATGGATTCCCTTGCACAAATCTAAATAAATTCAGATGAACATGATGAAAAATGGAGAGAAAATCCATCAAATTGAACTATTAAATTAATGATAAACATTGAAATACGTAATCTCTTAGAAAAACCATAAAAATAAATTATATAACTTGAGATAAATAAATAATGGTCTGTATGAAAACTAGAAAAACAGATTTATACTTTGAAAGGAATGAATAAAATACACATACATGCTATTTTTAGACCAATTCCTCTAATTATTCCTCATATTGTTGTCGTTAATTCTCTCTTACACTCATATGAGGGGAAGGAAGGGCTACTGCATAACATATTTTCCTCTTATAACAAAGTACCATAAGGGAGACATTACAGAGATAACATTACTCATTAATTCTCGCCAAAGATATATTTATATTCATAGTGTTACTATTTAATATATAAGTCTTTTATTTATAACATTATGATTAAAATTAATTAATGGATTAGATATATGTTTTGTATCTCATATACTATCAAACACATAAACTCAAATACTACCCATTGGACGAAAAGTATTTAATGATCCTAACTCATCTAAATATTGAAATAGAAAAACACATTTTAATCGGATGTTGAAAGGTTCGTTTCAAATATAGTTTTGTATTAATTTGATAGGTAATAAAAGAAATCAGCAAAAAATAGTTGGAATAGATCTTTGTGAAGCAATCAATCATATCCACACAAATGTTGATAAAAATCAAAATTAGATCTTAACAAACAGATTGAAAGACAAATCCTAATTCACGACAAATATTAACATCGAAATGATAAATTAAACTTTGATAGGGGATATGAAACATTGATGGATGGATAAAGAGAAGAAAATCGATAAAACACGTCAATGTTGGACCTATTTTTTGATGATTCAGTCATCAAACATACACATATACACAAATCTAGATAACCAAAAATGGGATAAACCTACCTCGCAAAAGAATGAAACCCTATTCGTGACTCTAAATTGATTAGATAAACGATTCCGTCTTGAACTGAGACCTTCGACTTCGATCAAATCTATACCTACCATCCACTCGGGTTAGAAAAAATACTTCAATTCACTCAAAACAGAACTTACCGTAGCTCTCCACTGGCCGGGAATCACTCTAGCATCAACACGAACATGGAAAAACTCAACTCCGACTCGTGAATCATTTCCAGTCATCTATGAAACCAGCCTCGACTCTCTTCCATCTTGCTCATGACCTTTATTCTAACCTACTTCGACCTCAACTCCCATAGAGAAAATGACACCTATCTTTGACCTACGCTTTCCATGGTCTCAACCTGAAGTCCTCATGGTCTCTCCTTCAAAAATGGCTTAGACAAATCCACTGATGTAGAATCACGAACCCCAAGAAGAAAACTACGACCTTGATAATAGGTTTCATTCATATTTTTTAATTTTTTTTATCATTTTTTATTCTATTCATTAAAATAGTATATCATTTTTGGTTTTATTTGTTTAAATAAAAAAATTATTTTTATATATCATTTCGTTATATATATATATTTATTAAAATTTATTTTTATCAATTAACATAACATGGAAAAGATAAATTTTAATGTTTTTATATTTAAAACATATATGTGATTTAATATTATATAATAATATTATTTATTATTTTAATTTTAAAAATAATTCATTATTTCTATTTGATTTATTATAATAGTTCACAATTCCTTCAAATGAAAATTTTACTTCAAATAATAAAATATTATTTTAAATAAACCTTGTTTATAAAAGTATCATTTATAAAATATTAATTTATTACTTCATCATATTATTTAATATTTAATATTTAATATTCTAGTTTTCAAAAAAAATTATACTATTTTTTTTAAATTTATTAAATTGAATATCATACTTTTCATAACTAAAATAGGGTTTTTAAAGTATTTATATATCAATTTATATACAAGGTTTAAAAATCATTTCATAAGTAAATTTTTTAAACATATTATTATTATTTAGTTACAATATATATATTTATTAATAATAAATTCATATTCCCAAAATAATCTCATGTTTCAAGAATTTGTATTTAATCAAAATTTATTTGTCCAATTCTTATTATAAAAATTTAATATTTATTTAAAAAATAGTTAAAATTAATATTTTCTTCATAAAAATTAAATAAATAAATCTTTCATTAAAACTCGATGTGTTACATTCTCCCCTCCCCCCTTTAAATGAATTGCGCCCTCACAATTCTCTCAATGGACTTACGAAAATTCTGAATTTCCATCTTGAGAATTTAAAAATATCAAAGAGGACTTAACTATCTAATTAAAACTCTATTTCATAGAATTTATTTTCTTCAAAATACAACATTTAATCTCTAAATATGTCCAAACCGTGCCTCTGATTCCAATTATAAGGACCTGATCCTTCCCTTTCGGACATAGTGCTTAAAACTTTTGTGATATTTTTTTAAACAAACTAGACAATTAAAGCACAATTTATTTAAACACGGACTATTTACTTGCCTAGGGTCAGGAGGATTGGATAACACCTTCCATTTAGCATAGTTGAAACAATAATAGAACAACTGTCCACTACACTTCCATGTTTGATAACACCAAAATAATTGAATTCTGACTTAGATCTTCTATGATTCATGTGAAAACCATTTAAAAACAAAGGGTGAGAAATGGATTTCTTAGTAAAAAGTATTGAAAAACTTTCATAAATCCCAAAAAAATATCACTATGATAAAACATTCATAAAAATTAAATTTATAAATACATTTTAAAACAACATTTACAACATATATTTGATTTTATATGTTATCATAATTTTATTATAATAATTTTAAAAACATAAATTTTTTAGTGTTTATATTTAAAACATATATGTGATTTTATGTGTAATCGTAATATTATTAATTATTTTAATTTCAAAAATGATATTTTATTTGTATTTATTTTAATGTAATATTTCACAACACCTTCAAATAAAAATTTAACTTCAAGTAATAAAATATTTTTTTAAATAAACGTAGTTTATAAAAGTATCATTTTTAAAATATTAATTTATTGCCATATCTTATTATTAAATATTAAATATTTTATTTTCTAGTCTTCAAAATAAAATCTATATTAATTTCTTTAATTTTCATAAATTTAATATAGTACTTTTCAAGACTAAAATAGGCTTTTTGACATTTTTATATGTCAATTTATATACAGCATTTAAAAATCATTTCATAAGAGATTCTATTAAAACATATTTTTATTTTTTAATTATAATATATATATATTAATAATAATTTTATATTTATTTAAAAATTTGATATAAATAATATAGACTTAGTAAAAATGAAATAAATAAATATTTTATGAAAACTCAGTGTGTTACAAATTAAGACCCATACACTAGATGTATTCTCTATTGAAAGTTCATACATATCATCAAATGGATATATGTTCAAAGACTAGATTAAAATATCAAACATACCATTCCTTCCTCTAAAATTGATGCTTTATTAAATAAGGGAAATCCAATCCATTCCTAACATGAAATCAAATTAAACCATATGATAATGAAAATATTAGATGGAATCACATTCTGACTAACGTTAATCATAGTGGCTTATTAGAATAGAGAGAATCTCTATACCATTATAAGTATGCATTTATAGTTCCACATATAATCGTCTTAATGTAATATTAATAAATTTAGAATATTATTTATATATTAATGAGGGGGTACATCCAGAATAGAATAATTCATTAGATGTTCTGGAGTGGATGGTACGTCTACCTTTCACAATGTTGTTATCACACCCCTTATCCAAAATGATGATCACATGATATTTCTTATTTTCCCTCATCTAAATATGTTATTTACATCATTCATCATCATTTTCCTTCTAGGTGGGAACTGGAGAGTCTAATTCCCATTCTCCATACAGTTGATGTACATAAATGGAGGTGGTGCACTCTGTAAGGATTTCAGTCCATTCACAGTGGTATCCAACTTATTCCCATAACATCAGAAATCAAATTCATGATGAACTTCCCATAAACCAAGAAAAATTTTATTATACCCCTTAAGAAAATTTCCAACATGATTTATAACATACATAATCAATAAAATATCATCTTCTTTCTCCATAGTTTTTTTAGATTTCTATTTAAACTGAATCTACTATTTCTTTTCATAACATTGAGGTTGATATGAAACTATAACCTCCATTTCATCCTTGATTTCCTAACACACAATATATTCTTAGTAATGTATTTCACTTATATGAAACACCCCTCCTAAACTTGGATTTAATTGATTAATGAATTTTCCAACCCTTTATTCCGGTTGTGTGATAATACCAGATGCGTACCTCAGATTCCTTGTCAAATTGACCTTATAGGAAAGAATAGATTTATTATCAATTTTAATTAACTTGAGAATCATATTCTCCATATTATTATGAATAATACAAGGAATTTTCTTATTGAAAAATAATTTCCATAACTCATAACAATCCAAGAATTCAATTTCATCTGATTTCCTCTTTTTATTGATTAGAGTTCACCACTAAACCACTTGTACTTATAATCAATATACAACAAGAATTAATTCATCATGTATGAAACACTGGATAATATTGAAAATCATTTTAGTGGTGTTGATCCATGGTTCCAAAAATAACGAATTAGAAAACGCACTAAATGATGGTGGACGTTTCCTCATGATGAAATCAACATAATTTTGTTCCCTTTTGTGCTTATTTAGAAGCTCATCATGATTCATATCTTGAGAATGTTGTTTGACCATAACATCAATATTTTCTATTCCATATCCCATATAATTTGGATGATATAGAGGAAACTCATTGAAATTTACATTTTACTCTGCATTAAAATAAATCCTTTGGGTTCAAACCATTTACTAATACCATAAACCATAGGGTGTGAAAATATAATCATTGTGGGAAACCACATAATCAAGGAATCACATATATTATATTATGAATCATTGTTTAAAAAATAACACCTTAGGTTTATCCTAGATTATTTATAGACAATTTCTATTTTAATTACTCATGATGGTTTATAAAGAGTTTGTGAATTTCCAAAACAAAAACCCTAAGAGTGTCGAACCAGGTGTGCAGTATGTCCCATTATTGGGCACCAGTTCCAGATTGAGTGTAGATCAATATGTTGTATTTAGGGTTATTACACCCATGTACTTAGGTTCCAGAACCACACCTAGTTATTGTATTTTAGTATCCATGTAGGTATGTGTTTCTAGGAAACCAATCACTATATATTTTACGAAAAATCCGATACATTTTCCTATACTTGGACACTTCATTTGTTATATCCTTAGATACACGTCCTTAGTGATAAAACTATGGTTTTATCATCATAATCTATAATGTTTAACTAATAATTTTATCTAATACAAACTATTGTAATCCTCACTTATAATAAATAGACATCACATTAATATTTCTGAATAATTAATACATTACACAAACACTCATCTATAGACTATATTAGTTTAGTGCCTTTGGAAACATGGAAACATAAAAACTAGAACAAAAGTTAGATAATTTATCTCCAACTAGGTTCTCCTAGACTAGAACCATTCTTTGAAACAAAAAAACATAACACATATCTCCATAAAATTCATAAACGATACATTAGAAAGAGTGACATTAGAATTTTGGATTGGTAAACACATGATAATTGTATGAAAATAATGAGAATAAGGGTATTGAAATGTGATCATAACATAAGAGGATCTTACCATGCATATCAAAGATCATAATCAGAATCCATAGAATAAATACTTTTATTCAATAAGACATTAATACTAAACTAATCATGATAATAATCCATTAAAGAATAACATAGGAATAAGACATAGAATTATAATAAACACATATGAAAATATATTGATTTCCATAGTATTCATGATTAATTTCAAGTCCATATTAGTGGAATAAGTTCACTACCCAACCCATCTTAGTAGTAATTATTCAATTCCAAGACAATATTAGTGGAAAAATTTAATTAATAAATATATTTCACTCCCCATTATATCAATTTCTATCTGTTGAGTTATAAATCAATACACATTTTAATGGCTGGAGATATAGATCCAACCAGTTTGATAATGGAATCACACATATGTGTCCAGCAATATCAAAAAAAATAATCCTAACATAACTCCTGAAATGATAAGTTGATATAATTAATTTTTAATCCTATCATAACCTATGGAATAGAGATAGGGTTTATAATAATCTCATCATTGAATAACCCATTATAATAGGTTGGTTTCCTATGTATGTATCATGGTATAACTCATGGAAGAGAAACAAGTTTCATTAAAACATGAAATCAAAAGTGTAATCATTTAGATAAATAGTATGAATGCTTTCCATGGTTCATAACCCCAATAATACATAGGTAACATCAATTTATGTCATATTTTATGGAAAATAAGTTTTAAAAATATTTTTCAAACATTCCAAGAGGAGAATACACTTTCAGCATTAATGTTATTTGTAAACGTAACAAAAATTTACAAATAATTTTCTTCAAAAATTACAAGTAAAACTTCAATGAGAATCTTGGAAAACTTTTAAAAAAAATTTATAACATGAATATTTTTTGATATATATTTTGAAATCGAGGTTTTTGAATAAAACAAATTTATAATGGAAGAGATAAATAAGGTGTGACTTTATTGAAAAACATTAATAATTATCTTAAGTAACAATGAGTAAAGAAATGGTATAATAAATCTAGATATCACACAAAATAGGAGTATAAGTAAATTCATTATAATTCAATATATATGGATCCTAATATTTCATAAATTCAAGTATAATCATAATTAATCTCAGTAAAGGATGTTACTATTGCAATAAACTCTTACCACTTTGGTAACATTGAATCAATGTACCCATGAAATAATAACCTAACATGATGCTCAAAATAACATGAGAATAAGGATTTCATGATATAACATGTTAAAGAGAATTATATACACCTCATAAAATAATTTATTTTCATAACAAAATATGTGACTCGAAGAAGGAAAATTTAGAGTAAATTAAATTATAGATTTGGTATCTTTTGAAATGTATAACTCTATTAAATAGAGATCATAATATAGATATTTTAATACCAATAAATTTAAGTATAATGAACCTATAATGAATTCTTGGGGAGTATATACATGATAAAAAGGAATGATTTGTGAATAAATAACATGCCTCGTAAAAATAAAAGTGAGAATAACAATCCCCTTACATTATGTCCTGGATGTCATCGTACTCATTAACTATTCCATATTATTTTATTATGACCTTTCATTACCAATTTATTAACTATTACATATTAATGTTACGGTTTGGGTATTAACCACATTGCATTATGCTCGTGTTTTAATTTTTTTTATTTTTTGGTCCACATACTTGTATTATGCTTTCATTATATACCTAATGACAAAAATGAAATAAATATCATATATTATCAGTATATATATTTATTTATAATAACATATAAACTATAGAAATAGAAAGTGAAATTCACCTTTCATGGAGATGATATGTCGTATGTACGCATAAAGGTTGTTTCCATTTTCATTACATATTAAAAGAAATATGAGAACTAAATAATATATATTATCATTCCAATATATTTATAATTCAAATTATATCACATATTCTTGTCAAAACATCCGTAATAAATTCTATGTCAATAGTGACTAAATCATATAGTTTTGTGGAGGTCGTACTCCACATGTCCACAAAAGAGGTTATCGTATTCTTACAAAATGAAAGGCATGAAGGTATGTTTTATATAATAATAAAATATTAATAAAAATCATGACAATAATAAGTATCATATATATATGTGTGTGTGTGTAACATAAAAATAGTATTTACATCATTATTTCAAAACATAAAATGTTGTAATGAATGATTGAGCATCATTGGTTCATGAGGCGGTAGTCCACCACAGACATGAATGATCATTGTGTATCAAATTTGATGGATTTTTTTGAGTGTGCACGCCATTACATTTAAATAAAAAATTCAATAAATTCTTATATACCTTGATTATTTACTATACATATAAATATATTAATTTAGGAGATGGAGAATCAAATAAAACAAAATCATTTATTGGAGGATGTTACCCATTCTTTGTTAAACTCCTTTTAAAATTCAACAAAGGGATTCCATGATTACCTTTATTCCAAAATGAGTATTTTGAGATGAATGGAAGTAATTTTATAGGTTATTTGAAGATATTTTTTCATTAAAATGTGCTTGAGAAGTGTGAATAAGTTATGGGGTTGAGTATATTTTATTGTGGAAGAGTAGTGGTATTCTTGTAAATACAAACGATAAACACTATTGGGAAGTATCATTTAATTATTGTGTCTAAAATGGTAGTCCATATTCTATAAAAGGGAATATATTTTTGAAATATGGCCATAAAATTTCATTTGGAAATATTATAGGTCATGTATTCTTCTAGGATTAATTTATAACCACTAAGTAAACTCATCTTTACTCAAATCAGTAAAATTAATTATAATTTCTTACACTAATATTTTTGGTAAAAAACTAGGTTTGATAAAATATAAATTTAAAATTATTATTATTACATATACATAATAAATTTTTCCAAATTATAATCATATACATATAACTAATTAATTTAAAATTAACCCCACTAATGGGATATGGAAACATGTTTTTAAAGTGAAATAGGTCAAAAGTTGAAATATTTTTATCTAATATCAATATGAAATTTATTACAAGCACCTAAATTTGATTAATTAATTTATAATTAATTTAATTATATTATAATACCAAAATAGAATATAATTTAACTATATATATAAATAAGATGGTAAAAAGATTCTAATTAAAATTCGGTATTATTAACTATTCTTCCAAAACTGTAATGTTTCTACAAAATTACCAAAAAACCCATAAGATAATTTTAAAATTATGAACTAAAAAATAAGGTTTAATTAACAAAATTAAAATTATTAAATTCTATTTGATTATTTTCATTATTTTTCACAAAATGATATAAAAAGTAGGCATTTTGAGAAAATAATATTTTTCAAAACATAAAGTTATTAACCAAAATCATATATATCATTGTAAAAATGTTTTTTATATATGAAACAATTATAAATAATATTAAAAATTAGTTATTAATATTAATTTTACTATGTTTAATGAATATGTTATGACTATATTTTTGATAATTAATTATAATAATAAAATGTTGTTTTGTAGAAACTCATTATTGTGTGTAACACAAGATGAGTCAACATGTCATGTAGAGAAATCATAAATTGTTGTAGAGTTTAAATAATGCTTCATTTTTTTAGGATGAAATGAAATTCAGAACATAAATTTATTTTATTTGAAAGAAAAGTTTCATAAAAACAATGGGTGTAACATCCTCTTCAACATGGCATGTTTTTGTGGGAAAATTATTTTGTTGTATCCTCAAACATCCTATACTTCTACCCTTATTGTTTAACATATAAAATTAGACCCCATAAAAACTATTTATGATGGTTTTATAGGTGGATTTGTATTTTTATGGTTGTGAGAAGTTTCGGTAGCTCAAATTTGTAAATTTAAGGGTTTTTGTTTAGTGGATTTTTCATTGTGGAAATGAATATTTACTATCTAAATCCATTCAATCCTTTTTTATTTTTATTTTATCTATCATTCTCAAATCCATTCTTTGTATCTGAATGTCTCTAATGTATTCTTGGATTTCTGAAGGTGGAATTTTCATTGGTTTATCATGCGATCAAATTTCTTATAAGTGTGACCTTATTACTATGCCTCTATGTCTGTGTCCTATGGATAAGGTGTCACATCATGATGTAGTGGGGACCTCATAGTCAATGAAACTATGATGGGTAGAGGAAGGTTGAGGTTTTTAGGTCTGAATTCATTAGATATCTATTTGATCTAGGATATGAGACTTCATATTAATGTTATTAAGAACATTTTGTTTCACATTTTTGTAATTTCGTTTGATTGTTTCATTTTTAGTAGATGTAAGTCATGGAAATTTAATTTTTTTGTTCCATTTAGGTTTGGTGTTTTTCATTTATTCATGGATGTGATTGAAAAAAAGTTGCACGAAGTCCCTGTTCTTCATGTTTCCTTTTTAGAAATTGGTAAGGATTTTCTCATCACCTTCTAGTGGTTGTTTTCAAATGATGAATCTATGTGGGATGGAAATGTTGAAGGTGATGGGTATGAGGAAGACCTGGGTTTTCACATAGTTCTAGGATCAATGTGAATTCATCATCTTGATACTTCCTACAAATCATGAGTTTTTATTAGAAATCCTAAAAATATGTTTTCATTTTTTCATAGTTTTGTGGTTATCTAAATTTGATAAGGTCTGTTGGTTGGTGATATCATTTTTTTTATTTTTAATTTTTTTACTTTAATATAAATATCAATAAATAATGCATGGGTTAATCCATTACAGAATAATTTTACTAAACAAAATATATAGGATTAAAACAGGATCTATAAAATTAGTTTTTAAGCTTTTTTATGATAACACCGTCACATATCTCTTGGTACTTACGTTAAATTTTAATGACTTCCTAAATTACTTATGTAGTTTTGTTTTCAAAATTTATATCAAACCATTTCAAAAACATCAATAATTTAGTTTATATTTTTTAAAAAAATATTTATATAAACACTTCAAAACTCTAAATCTCATTTAGAGATAACGTAGGGCCAAACATTAACTATATTTAGTCATATAATTATATTATTTTCATGTATAATGATATTTTGGTGAATTGAAATTCACCATTTTATTGGATTGATACTTTTTAGTGTTTCAATTTTTAAATTAAATTAATATAATCTATAAATAAATATTTATTTATTTTCCTATTAACAACTTTTAATAGTATGTTGTATTGTATATTTTATTGGGGTTTTGTATGATCTATTTTTCTAAAATAGATCTTCCACACATTTAACCTAATCTAGATAGAATTTGACATCATTGACATAGATACTAGTTGATTGAACACTTATGAGATTATATAAAAAAAATCTAAAATCTAATTAACCTTTATTCTTTGGGATTTAATGGGGAATAAAAAAATCAATATAATATGATAAAACTAATAAAATATTTAATGAATTAACTTCACCTGCCATTTATTTTTTTCAAAATTACATATGAATTCTTGATGGCACACCAAATTTTGAAAAAAAAATATTTTAATTAAATTAATTTATAAATTTCATGGAAATTTGAGAGAAAAACTACCAAACAATTTGAAGGAATTCATTATAGTATGATCAAAATTGAAGCTAACTAGAGTCACTAATAAACTAATAAAATTATCATATATCCCTTTTCATAACAATACACCGAATCATATTTCATTAATTATGGTAACACCTCAATTCAATGTTATGAGAAAACAATGCTCCCATTAAATATGTAAGAAACTAATAATATGAATTTTTTATGACAAACAAATCCCTATTTGGCTATGTATGATTAATGGAGGTGTAGGTGGATCTATAGTAATCATGAATATGTATGTTTTAATGATTAACATTGGAAAAAAATTTGTAACCTTTAGTAGTTTAGATCAATGTCTAATGTTCCCATCAATGGATTACATGAATTATTATATTCCAATTCTAAAAATTTGGTGGGAAATTTTTTTACAGGGATTTACTGTAACATCCCCAACCCATTTATCCCTTATATGAACAATTCAAGTGGTTTTTATACCTCATGATCACCTCCACATATGATAAAGGCTATCCACTAGTAGATTGGGTGTATTGAATATATTACGGAGACAATAACCTCTAGTATAATGTTCCAAATTTTTTTTTATTGAAATAAACTAAATAATAAAATAAACACGCACATAAGAATATATAACCAACTCAAACTAGAAATATATAAATAAATAAATATCTAAATAATAATAATAATAAACCATTCCATTACATACAATATAACAATACAAATGTCATGTTTATATAACACACGCCAGATACTAAACATACCCATAAAAAATGTTTCTAAACCCCAATTTTAGCCACTATCCCTAGTCTCATCTACATTCACCAGTCCCATCCATCGGTGTAATTAATCATGTTTAGGCCCCCTTTACCTAGTCATTACCTACACCACGAAGTATTTATGGGTTCCCATTGGTTCCTGAACCTCGTTTGAGTTAAACTCATTTGGATAACACAAAAAATTTCTAAATATTATAACCCCAAAACCTAGATCATAGAACAATAAAATTCATGGGATAATGAATTCATAAATTAATGTAGAATATTAGAAAAACATTCATCCATTTATATCTTCTATAACTCATAGTGTCATCCAAACATACTTCAACTTGATTAAAAATATCTTTTTCATTTGGTGCAATGTCCTTCCCAATAGGAATCAACTATACCATACGCAAATTCTACTTTCGAGGATGAATCGTGAAAACTATGGGTATTTCTATTAGGAATCAATTTTGACATATATATCAACAACATTCATCAATTATTATGTACATTCTTCCATATACCATAAAGTAACCATTCATCAACATCATGTGGTATTTACCCATACATATATCCTTTAGTTAGTATATTACCATGCTATTATCCCATAGGTGGAACATCACCTTGAATTTATCACTCTAGAAGTTCATGATCGTAAGTAGATCCATTAGGAAACTACATTACATACTTTTCACCCTCACCCATAATGTATAAGATAAGTGTCGAAAAGGAAAATATTCTAGACAAGCTATATATAATACAATCGTCAAACATTCCAAAAAATATGAATTAATCCATATTGTTCTACTTATAAATTTAAAAATTAAAAATCCAATTATTCCTCTATTCCAAGTTACCCATTTTCCATAATAAAAAATGTAGCAATTCCATTACATGGATAAAATAAATCAATTTCCTTTTACATTTCATTATGTCCAATTCCATTCATTTTACCTTTCCAAAGCGAGGATGTAACAATTAACAACATCCAATACAAGTGATTATAAATAAATATAATTAAATAAATTTTAATTATCTACCAAGTCACACGATTAATGAAATTAAATCAATTATTCTAAATATATAAAAGCATTGTCGGGTCATTAAATTCATCCTCCAACTCAGGGTTATGTTTTTTTGGCACCTCTCGGGTGACTGAAAGTTTAGATCATAATTCCAACAAAACTAAAGGGATCAATGGGAAGTCTTAGAAAATGGTTTCATCAATTTTAGTGGGTTTAAATTTAGGATTTTTCATGAAGGAAATATATCGATGTGATCATAAATGATTAACATACTAGAAAATAAGACTGACAGTAGGGAGTTGTTTTAGAACACTAACCTAAAAAAATAAACATGAACTGATCCATGATAAAATGTCAGATGAATGTGAAATGCAACAATTTCAAAAGGATAGAATTTGAAACCTCACATTATGGTTGCACGAAAATGATTGGTTGTGGAATAAATATGGAAACAATAAATTTTTGAAGAAATCACCAATTTTGGATCGCCTAATCGAAGAATGGATCAAGAGGTGGAGGATTTGAATTATATCATCTTTAAGAGAGTTAGAGAAACATTAAAATCCTCTTATCCCTTATTCAGGTTATATTAAAGGTTATTAGGCATTTAAAATTGGATTCAAGGTAAAAACATTATTTATACCTTTCAATTTTTAAGATCATCCCGATGCCACCAACTAGAATGTCAGAACCACTATTGAGCTAGTTGCAACCTCTAGTGAACCTACATATCTTGGATCCCCATGAAATTGAAATTGGGTAACAAATATATGTTTTTGAGTCTTTTAAAGAATACTAACACTAAACATATCCGACTATAGGGCTAGTGGGTCTCACCAGTAATCCTGTGGGAGTACATTATATTTACTAGGACATTGCACAACCTGTGATTTAGCCAATGGACTATATAGAGGATCCAATATTTTTGTAACATCCTGAATATTGTACACAACCTATATCCTCCTGATATCTCAGCATCTATATTCATCGAGAGCATAAAAAACTATGTCTAACATGGGAAATAAGGATTTATTATAAAGGCTAAAATGGATTACCAAAACTAAAAAGGAATCAATCAAAATTGTAAGGAGGTATGTGCCGTGAAAAATAAGAGATCATAAAACCTCCCCACCATATAATTGTTCAATCCTGAGTTGTTCTCCCATTAATCACTACGGGGTAACGATGAGAATGTCAGACCACTCTGAAAACAAATTTGACTCCATCTCTGAGGTTTTATCATACAATCTTATGTGTTTCCAGTACACTTTCACAAAAGGAATAACATTCCAAAAAATATTTCTTCCATCATGCTTCATGATATAGATTAGATTAACAAAAACGATATATTTCCATCAAGACCAAAATTATCAACATCTTTCAGAGGAGAAGGATAAGGGTGATATCTCTAAAGTTATGTCACTGGAAACATATCGTGTATGGAATTATAGTTATGTAGAAGGGAAAATTTGAACACCCTAAGACCAGCCTTCTATACCTTCTCAAATGGTACGATGAACCTAGGAACTGGATTTAAATATTTATAGATATTAAATTTCTCTATAAAATGTGGCACCTGATTATATACTCAATGATTGTTCTTGATCTCTATTGGTAATTTGAGAAAGATATAATATGGAATTTTCATACTCAATGTGGATACCAACCACTAGCTAATTACAAAATCCTTATCAGATTCCTCCATCATGAGACTATAATTGATGAGCACTAACTCTCCTTCCTTAAACTATATATTTTGTGAAAATCACTAACTTTTGTATAGAGCGTTGAATGGATCCATTTGGACTTATTCTTGTATGTTGTTATTGTTAGAAAAAACCATGAGTTTCAAATGATGATATATATAACCACCAATATACAAAACATATTTCCACAATGTAACACCGAAAACATGAATAATTCTCTTAAATAAAAAATAATTGTGAGGGTGATTGTTTGTGATTAGAAAAATGATTTATCCTAATAACATCTGAAGGAAATTCCCTAACACAGACATGAAATGTGGATCTCGGTCAAAATAATTATTCTTAGGACACACTAAAATCTTATTATCTCCTACATGCAGATATTACAAAAAATTTTGACAGTGAAGATATCTATAAAGTAAAATATATGGGATTCCTTTTTCATTCAATCCATGGTCACCCATACTATATAATTATTCTATGTTTCCATTCGTAGTACTACCATAAATTCCATTGTTAAATAATTCATGTTAATTACTGGAATCATAAATGGAATAAATAACAAAAAATTACTCTAACACAGTACCATAACCTACTAATAACTAATGCATCACACCAAAAATCCCACTCTCTCATTAACATATCCCCTTCCACCAGTATTTCCTTCAGAGTTCATTATAAATCATTTTTGAATAGGGATGTAACAACAATTTATAATCATGATAATCCCTCCTCTAATCCCCAAAATAACTTATAGAAACCTAGATTATTCCATGGAAAAGAATTATATCACCAATGATAAGAGAAAAACGTGATGGTGGATCCATGCCACATTTTTTTCCCATATTAATACACCCTCATGATCATATAAATACCATCACTTAACGTTTTATAGATGTAAAAAAAATGTTGTCTGAGTTAGATGAACACACCCCTGAGACATATAAACATCAGTATCCATATCATCAAAGAATGAAATCAATGACTATGTGATAGAAGGCCCTCCTACTACCTCATAATATGTCTTCAATCTTAAGGAATAAGAATTGAGGTTTCCCTTTCCTAGAGTTTATAAAAGCTCAATGTCAAAAGACTATAAATACTCTACCCATATTCTCAACCGGTGGTCGAGGTCCCACAATGAAAATATTTACTTGAGTGTATTTGGATCCTTATAATCCATAAATGTCTCTTCTAGAATACAATTGCACTATTATCCCAGGGCATGTAACCTCGTAGATAAGATAAAATCCAATCAATACTAAATTAGTCTCGCCTGACTAGACATACTAACCAATTATACATGATGGATAAATACATACAGTTATATAGATTTAAATGTCACTCATAATTAGTAATAGTTTATATGATCCTGATTAAGAACTAGCAGATCCATACCAAGAATAAAATAAAACTATTCCATTTCTAGAACAACCACCTCCCAAAAAAAATTAAAAGACACAAATTCAAGAAAAAAATCATTGATTACATTGATATACATGGATATCACCCATAATGGAAATTTGATCGGCATAACCACATTTGATTTCTCCACATCCAAACCCATACCATTGAAAAAATAAGAAGATATTAATGAATACGATGCTACTTATTCAAACAAAACACATGAAAGGGTATATCTGCCGACAATCACACCTATGATGCTGTAACTTATAGCATCTAAATTTGTATGAGTAATCTTTATAACATGTAACTAACTCGCACCTCATTCAGGGGATATAGTATGACGCCTCTAGGATGATCCCTAATATCTTGTACTACTAATTCTATTTTGGGGTTCCATTTCCTCTACCCTTAAATGAGAATATAGTGTAACTCCATCGATTAATCTTTGGAGGCAGTAGATGTGACATTTCTAGACACATGTGACTAATATGATCCACTTAAACTATCTTTCTACATAGGGTTATAGTAAAATATCATTAGATTTCCCATCCTACAAATATCAACTCACTCCACAGTAAGGTAAGGAAACTATGGGAGCCCGTGTCAATGACATCCACATATAAATCTATGAACTTTGGCTAGATTATGATATGGATTAAGACTTATATGACTAATATTTCCACCATTTCACTAGTGGTAACTATCTTAGTGATTCATCTTTATCCATTAAGAAAATATCTTTATTCTCCCTATCGATACAACCTACTTACCACTTGGGATCACACTAATGTTCTCTTCAGTGATGAGAACATGATTCATCACATATATAAAAGTTCTCATGTGCAATATGTTCACATTTGAATTGACCACATGATGAATACCATCCAAGAAGTGATTATTCATGGAACTCTCATCTAAAACAAATCATATAAAAAAATGTCGAAACTTAGTAAAAATATAATGTTGTCCATAATTGATATGATCCCATGTGTTCGGTCCATGAAATCATAATCCTTATTAACCCTTAGTTTTACAGAATAATACTGACTTGGGAATGTTACTACAAAGTCCATCTATGTTATCTATTCTTATTGTCTAGCTAGTTCTAGGAAATCCCACCATCCCTTACATGGTCCTTCGAGAAGGCCCCAGCCTTAAACCTTACTTAATCTTGAGTTATTACAAGATTACACATTGAGGATCTTTTCGGGTTTGGAGTTTTAAAGAATTAGATCATAAAACATGTATTACATTCCCCATATAAACAAAGTGGTTACATAAAGATAGTATTCTTCTTTCCCATCAATATAAACATATTTAAAATAAAACATGGATTATTTATTGACACTTCCTTGACACTATCATCATATCATGTACCTTTCCCTTGACCTGTGAAAAACATTTCAAAAAAACGTGGGATGAGCATAAAAAGCTCAGTAAGGGATATAAAAATATGGAAAGGAAACATGGGTACATATATACATAAGAATGAAATCATACATTACCCATAAAACTTAAGCACTTTAACATACCTCATCAAATCATGAATAAATCATAGAAATCATAAGACATAAAGGTAACTTGAGGCATTCATAACATTCTTACGTAGGGAGTAACCCTCTTGGTTACATTTGGAATACCCATCACAGTATATTCCCTAAATCTCTTCGGAGAAACCTTAAAGTTTCACTCCTTCGCGTTACCCAATGCATTGGAGAGCTATATTGGGCTCACCCACCCTTAGTTTATCACGGAACCACCCGTCTTCATAATAATGCCCAAGAACCTCAACATAATCGTATCACATAAAACATGCATAAAGGAAACATTACATTTCCACCTTTCAATCACAAGATATCAATACAACACATTGATATAAAAAAATTATGAAAACCATTTTCAATACCAAAATAAAAGAAAAGTAAAACATGGTATTTATTTTTCTTTTAAAAAATAGGTATTGCTTGTAGAGGAAGCCAAAACTCAAATAATGGTCACGGCGGCGGAGATGTTGTTGTCGCCGCATAGGTACGAAAAAAAATTCCCTTTTGTCATTTAGTAAATGCTTCGTATAAAAAAGATTCCTTTTGAATAAATGTAAATTTCAAAGGGGTTTATACACCTTATAAAAGAAGTTTGTGTATAAAACAAAATATGCCTCAATGAAAGGAGATTGAGACGAAGTCCCATACCTCGGGTCCAACTTGACTCAATCGTTCTTTAATGTCCTGAATAATAAAAATGAGTTAATTAATAATTGCATAAGAACAATTTTCATGTTCATTATTCCTTTCATATCACTTATTTCCAGGTCATGAACACTATGTAATTATTTAAGTTAATAACGGTCGTTTTAACGATCATTGGTACTTGAGTCAAAAATAAACCCTTTATAATTACAAGTTGTTCATGTATCCATTATATCCATAATAATAATCATGATGTATATATCATATATATCCAGTATATACATTAATTTATAATATTACATAATCATTTAGAGGTAAGAAATAAAATGCACCATTCATGGATATGGTAAGCCGTACGTACGCATGAACGCTACTTTCATTTCTATTTCATATTTTATTGAATGGAATCATAATGATATAAAGGTATATTATAATTACAGTATAATATCATATATAATATCATAGTTCCATCCTTTATACATCCCACATATGGTATTTAACGAATCAAATCACATTGAGGGGGTGGTAGTCCGCACTTCCTTAAATGAAGATATCGTGTTTAACAATATTGGAAACCATAAAGGTATGCCCAAAATGAAAAATACAGAAGCTTAAGGAAACATAAAAATATTATATATCGTATATAAATTTAGTGACATCTTAATGGACACCTTTGAAGGTGTTAAAAGAATGTTGAACAATCATCGTTTCGGAAGGCATAAATTCACCATCCACGGAAACAGTATGTCCTTTAACCATTAGATGTAGGTGTGTGTAAGTGTAGCTCGAATACTTATTATAAAAACATCCTAGTATATTGAAGATACTTTATTTGTTACAAATGAATTGAATAAAAAGAGTTTAGGGGTTGGAGAAGCAAAATAAAACAAAAGGACTCAAGTGAAGATGTTACCTTAAAATCGGGTAACTCCCTTTGGTTTGAGCTCAAAGGCTTCCTTGGGAAGACTTCTTCCCAAAGTGAGGCTTCAAGAAGTAAGATAGGGATGTAGAGAGACAAAATGGGCAGGGGTTGGCAGATCCAAAGGCTTTGGGAGTGTGGGTAAAGAGGTAGAGGTGGGGGCCTTTTATAAGAGGAGATGAGAGGCACTCTTGGAAAGTAAAGAAATGTTACTTTATTTGAAAATGATTTTTGGATTCAAAAGGTCCCACATTGATATAATTCGAGGGTAAGGTGATAAGGGTTCGAAATCCACCCATCCAATAGGTTTTGGACTTGTGTAGGTCATAGATTTTACATTATCATTTCATTTTATTTAAATCAATTATTAATGAGGTAATCGCTGCATCATCATGATTTCATAAATAATTTAATAAATTTAATGTATAAAAATTATAAAACATATATCATGATGTAGGAAATATTTTTATATTTTTAATGAATAAGTATAGTTTAAAAAGATAATTTATTTAGACAAAAGTAAAAATATTTTACTTAGGTGATACATTCTTTGTCACATTTAACATTCTTTAAAAATAAAAGGATAAAAAGTCACTTTCTCACAAAAGTGATTCCATGGGGCCTCCAAGTTTGGCATAAGGCATCCCATGGTCGTCTATGAGACACCCAGTAGCCTTAGGACACATTTTGTGGATTTTTGGTATTATTATGATATCATTTTATTATCCTTAACTGCCTGATTACTCACTAATCAAGATAATTAAAAATAATTACCGTCGTTACTATTCATAATGTCCAAAAAAAGATTCTTGATTACATAATTCGGACCTTCTGATTTCCAATATGTAATCCATTTTACCAAATTCCAAACATATAAATTGCAATAATTGATTTAAAAATAATTCCCGTTGTCAAAACAAATAGCGGGTTTTTTTGAAACACTATCTCTGAAAAATTTGGCATTAGTTTATGCCCAATTCCAAAGTGAAATTAATACTAATGACCACCATTGGATTAAATGGTAAAAATATATTCTAATTTAACTTTAAAAAAAATTCAAAAGATAATCTAATCATATAAATAAAGTAGATTAAAAAGCAGTTTTGATGTAAAATACAGTATTTTTCACTATTCATAAAAAAATGAACATTGCCAGAAAAATACAAAAAATTCACACAAAGTAAATTTTGATGTCTCAATCATAAAGAATAAATTTATTTTGACAAAAATATATTATAAAATTGTCAAAAAATAGATTTAAAAATTTTTTTCCATCAAAAGGTAGTAAAACAATCCTTTAAAAAATATTAGTGTATTACATGCTTAAGATTGGATTTATTTTCATTTTAAGCCTCTAAAACACTATCTAATTCATTAATAGACATAGATAAAAATATCTATTATTCATTACTTACTTGGGATTCTATATCCTTCCCCCTTTAGAAAATTGCATCCCCACAATTTATTTACTTATCGAATTAATGGGGGTACTTATCCCTCATTGCATTTTCAGATTCCCAAGTTGCCTCTTCCATCATGCGGTTTTTTCACAAAACCATTACCTGATTAATAACCTTATTTCATAAAACTTTTTCCCTGTGGTCAAGAATCTGGACCTGTTGTTCCTCATAAGATAGGTTCTCTTCCAGGTGAACTACCTCTGGACTCAAGACATGAGATGGATCTGGCATATACTTTCTCAACATTGAAACGTGAAAAACATTGTGTACCTGAGATAAACTTGGAGGTAAAGCCACCCAATATGAAACTGATCCAACTCTCTCTAGAATATCATATGGTCCAATGAACCTTGGACTCAACTTTCCTTTCTTACCAAATCTCATCACACTTTTCCATGGTGAGACTTTGAGAAAAACATGATCACCTACCTCAAAAGTTAGATCCTTCCTCCTGTTGACTGCATAACTCTTCTGTCTACTCTGAGATGTTCTCATGTGTTTCTGAATCATCTGAACTTTTTATGACATCTATTCTACCAATTCTGGTCCCATAAACTTCCTTTCACCCACTTCATCCCAGAAAGCTGGAGTTCGACACCGCTTCCCATATAACGCCTCAAATGATGCCATCTGTATATTGTAAAGAAAACTGTTATTATATGAAAATTCAACCAAAGAAAGATGTTGGTCCCAACTACCCTGATAATCCATCGAACAAGCTTGTATAATATCCTCCAAGGTCTGAATTGTTCATTCTGACTGCCCATCTGACTGATGATGAAATACTGTACTAAAATTTAATTCAATACCCAAGGACTTCTGAAGGCCTTTCCAAAAGTTAGAAGTGATCCTGGGATCACGATCAGATACAATGGAGAGGGGAAATCCATGTAACCTGACTATCTCATTAAGATACAAACGGGAAAGTTG
Source organism: Viscum album (assembly GCA_963277665.1). Lineage (NCBI taxonomy): Eukaryota > Viridiplantae > Streptophyta > Magnoliopsida > Santalales > Viscaceae > Viscum > Viscum album. The sequence continues at coordinate 63,047,372 of OY728151.1, read as the reverse complement.
ATCTAGGGAAAAAGTATCTCTTATGGCAAGGAAATGAGCAGATTTAGTCAAGCGATCAACAAAAACCCAGATTGCATTATTACCTCGAGATGTCTTCGGTAATCCCACAACAAAGTCCATGGATATATTCTCCCATTTCCACTCTGGCACTGGTAAAGGCTGAAGCATCCCTTTCGGTAACTTCCACTCTGCTTTAACCTGTTGACATGTCAAACACTTCATAGTAAAATCATCAATATCTCTTTTCATTCCATCTCACCAGTAATACTCCCGTAAATCTCTGTACATCTTAGTACTACCAGGATGAACTGAAAACGGAGAACTATGAGCTTCACATAACAACTCTCTCTTCAACTGTGAATCACAAGGCACACACAATCTCTTCTCAAATCTCAAAATGCAATCATTATCAATGTTGAATTTAGGCAACTTACCTTTCTGAACCAGCTCTATCTTTTTCTGCAACTCACTGTCTTGCTTCTGGGCTTTCTTGATTCTATATGATAGAGATGATCTCACTGATACCTGAAAAAAAAACAAAAGAAATTCCTTCACCAACAACTTTTATTCCAATGTTCATCAAATCCTTAACCAAAGGATCACGTTCCAAATGCAACATTGCTAATGAAGCATTACTTTTTCGACTCAAATCATGAGCCACTTTATTTACTTTTCCCGGATGGTAATGAATTGTACAATCATAATCCTTGATTAATTCCAGCCATCTCCTCTGTCTCATGTTTAACTCTTTCTGAGTTAATATATTCTTTAAACTTTTGTGATCAATATAAATTTCACACTTTACTCCATACAAATGATGCCTCCAAATTTTTAAATTGAAAACAACAGCAGCTAATTTCAAATCATGTGAAGGGTAATTTTCCTCATGAGTTTTCAACTGTCGTGAAGTATAAGCAATTAACTGATCATTCTGCATTAGGACGCAACCGAGTCCTTTCAACGAAGCATCACTGTATATAACAAACTCACCATTCATGGAAGGTAGTGCCAAAATTGGAGCATTAACCAATATTCTTTTCAATTCCTGAAAACAATCATCACATTCTTTTGTCCAGATAAACTTAACACCCTTCCGAGTTAGCTTAGTCATCGGACTAGATAACCGTGAAAAATTTATAACAAACCTTCGGTAATAACCTACCAAACCAAGGAAGCTATGAATCTCAGTTACATTTGAGGTTCTTGGACAGTCTTCCACAACTTTTGTTTTTGCAGGATCAACAATTATTCCATCTTTAGAAACAATGTGACCAAGGAATGAAATTTGTTTCAACCAAAAATCACACTTGCGGAATTTTCCATACAGTTTATTTTCTTTTAAGTTCTGCAAGATAACACTTAAATTTCTTTCATTCTCCTCTTTTCTTTTAGAAAACACCAAAATATCATCAATGAAAACCACCACAAACTTATCCCAGAACTCATGGAAAATTCTATTCATTAAGTCCATGAATACAACAGGTGCATTGGTTAGATCAAAAGGAATTACTACAAATTCATAATGGCCATATCTTGTACGGAACGTGGTCTTCGGAACATCTTCTTCCTTTACATTCAGCTGATGGTACCCCGATCTCAAGTCAATCTTTGAAAAATACTGAGCTCCCTGGAGTTGATCAAACAAATCATTGATATGAGGAAAAGGATATTTGTTCTAAATAGTGATGTTATTCAAGGCTCTATAATCAATGCAAAGTCTCATTGAACCATCTTTCTTTTTAACAAATAAAACAGGAGAACCCCTTGGTGATGTGCTAGGTCGAATGAAACATTTCTCTTATAAATATTGAAATTGCTCCTTCAACTCTAAAAGTTCAATTTGAGCCATTCGATAAGGGGGTTTTGAAATTGGCTTAGCATCAGGAACTAAGTCAACAGTAAACTCAAATTCCCGATCTGGTATTATTCCAGGAAACTCATTAGGAAAAACATCAGGATACTCATTTACCACTGGCACATCATTAATCTGAATAGTTCCTTTATTTTCAATGATGTTTTCAAGGTAACATTCATTTCCATCTTTTACAAGTTTCTTGGCCTCTTGATAAGTTATCAACATTAAGGGTTCATTCTTGTACACAAACTGAAAGTCCTTCTGAAAATAAACTTATTTAGATCTACAGTCAATCATAGAATGGTAAATAGAGAGCCAATCCATACCCAGGATAACATCAAACTCTAATAGAGGTAGAACAATAAGGTTTGCAAGTAGTTTATTTCCACAGATAAGGATAGGAAGATTCTTATAAATTCTTTTTGCCTCAACATTTCCCCCAGGTGTTTTTACCAAATGTTCAGGAGTCATTTCTTGAGATGGTATTCCTATTTTACTGGAAATGTTTTCAGAGATGAAAGAATGTGTAGACTCCGTATCAAACAACACACTGGCATAATCTGAAAAAACAAACAAAGTACCTGATATAACTTCATTTGATGGCCCGACATCTGCTGGAGTAGTTGCAAAGGATTTCACCACCCCTTTCTGCTTGTAGTCTAACTGCTTCCCATCACTCAATCTCTTTGTCGGACACTCGTTTGCATAGTGACCCATCTCATTGCACTTAAAACATTTCACTAACTATATATCAAATTTGGTCTTACCTTCACCTTGATCTTTTTCAGTGTAATCACGAGCCTTATGTCCCATCTTAACACATCAGTAGAACTTTCTAGAATTCATAAGACATTCCCCAGAATGCCTTTTGCCACATTTATCACAAACTGGAAACCTAGATTTCTTACCATCAGACTTTTTTGAAGAATTCTTCCCTTTCTCCTGCCACCTTGGTCTCTTCTTCTGCTGGTTGTTATAGAACACTTGATCATCGGAAAACTCCAATTCCACCTTCTCAGCACATCGAACAAGCTTTTCAGGACTTTTAAAATCACGAGAAGCTAATGCCCTTCGATATTTTGGCTTTAATCATGAGTAAAAATGATTGATTTTACTATCAAGGTCTTAGATAAAATTTGGAGCATACCTTGCCAATTGAGTGAACCTTTCATCATAGGTAGCCACTGAGTCTTCCACTTGCCTCAATTCCAAGAATTGTTTTTCCATCCTAAGTCGAATAGCCTTAGGAAAATACTTTTCAAGAAACATACCTTTGAATTCATCCCAGTCGAGAGCATCAATCTCATCAGCATCCCTGATATTTTTAACCATCGACCACCACTGATCTGCTTCACCCTCCAAACGGTGTATATCAAGACTAAACTTTTGATTTTCTGAACACCCCATGACATCAAAAATTTTCTCCAGTGCTTTAATCCACCCTTCAGCTTGCACATGGTCAGATGATCCTCTGAAAGATGGGGGATGTTGCCTCATGAAATGTTCCACCATTGACATGTTCCTCTACGGTTGATCTGGCGGATCTCATGTACGGATACCACCGCCATTTATCGCTTGAGTCAACTGCGCCATTACTACAACAAACTGTTTTGTTACAATTCTGACCATCTCAGGATACTGATTCGGATGGTTATTTCCTTATGCATGCCTTCCTAGCACTGATTCCCTGTTTCCTCTGCGGAAAACCATTCTGAAAAAACATGTCTTAGATGAAACAACATGGTAATATTCAAATACTCTATCACTTGAATTTGACCAAAAACAAAATTGGATAATAAATTATTAGAATTCTAACTCTAAAAGTTATCTAAACTGACCTTTGATACCAACTATAAGGCCCTAGTCTTAATCCTTACTTATTCTTGAGTTATTACAAGATTACACATTGAGGATCTTTTCGGGTTTAGTGTTTTAGAGAATTAGATCATAAAACATGCATTACATTCCACATATAAACAAAGTGGTTACATAAAGATAGTATTCTTCTTTCCCATCAACGGAAAAATATTTAAAATAAATCATGGATTCCTTCTTGACACTTCTTTGACACTATAATAATATCATGTACCTTTCCCTTGACCTGTGAAAAACATTTCAAAAAAACTTGGGATGAGCTTAAAAAGCTCAGTAAGGGATATAAAAATATGGAAAGGAAACATGGGTACATGTATACATATGAATGAAATCATACTTTACCCATAAAACATAATTACTTTAACATTCCTCATCAAATCATGAATAAATCATAGAAATAATAAGACATAAAGGTAACTTGAGGCATTCATAACATTCTTACGTAGGGAGTAACCCTCTTGGTTACGTTTGGAATACCCATCACAGTATATTCCCTAAATCACTTCGGAGAAACTTTAAGTTTTCACTCCTTCGCGTTACCCAATGCATTGGAGAGATATATCTGGCTCACCTGCCCTTAGTTTATCACGGAACCACCCGTCTTCATAATAATTCCCAAAAACCTCAACATAATCGTATCACATAAAACATGCATAAAGGAAACATAACATTTCCACCTTTCAATCACAAGATATCAATACAACACATTTACATAAAAACATTATGAAAACCATTTTCAATACCAAAATAAAAGAAAAGTAAAACATGGTATTTATTTTTCTTTTAAAAAAAGGATATGGCTTGTAGAGGAAGCCGAAACTCAAATAATGGTCATGGCGGCAGAGAAGTCGTTGTCGCCGCATACGTACGACAAAAACATTCCATTTTGTATTTTAGTAAATGCTTCATATAAAAAATATTTCTTTTGAATAAACGTAAAAGTCAATTGGTTTTATACACCATATAACAGAAGGTTGTGTATAAAACAAAATATGCCTCAATGAAAAGAGATTGAGACGAAGTCCCATACCTCGGGTCCGAATTGACTCGATCGTTCTTTAATGTCCTGAATAATAAACTTGAGTTAATTTATACTTGCTTAAGAACCTTTTTCAAGTTCATTATTCCTTTTATATCACTTATTTCCATGTCATTAACACTATGTAATTATTTAAGTTAATAACGGCCGTTTTAACGATCATTGGTACTTGAGTCAAAAATAAACCCTTTATAATTACAAGTTGTTCATGTATCCATTATATCCATAATTATAATCATGATGTATATATCATATATATCCAATATATACATGAATTTATAATATTACATAATAATTTAGAGGGAATAAATGAAATGCACCGTTCATGGAGACGGTAAGCCGTACGTACGCATGAACGCTACTTTCATTTCTATTTCACATTTTATAGAATGAAATCATAATGATATAAAGGTATATTATAGTTCCAGTATAATATAATATATTATATCATAGTTCCATCCTTTATACTTCCCATATATGGTATTTAACGAATCAAATCACTTTGAGGGGGCAGTAGTCCGCACTTCCTTAAATGAAGACATCGAGTTTACCCATAATGGAAACTATAAAGGTATGCCCAAAATGAAAAATACAGAATATCAAGGAAACATAAACATATTATATATCATATATAAATATATTGACATCTTAATGGCCACCTTTGAAGGTGTTAAAATAATGTTGAACAATCATCGTTTCGGGAGGCATAAATTCACCATCAACGGAAACAGTATGTCCTTTAACCATTAGATGTAGGTGTGTGTAAGTGTAGCTAGAATACTTATTATAACAACATCCTAGTATATTGAAGATACTATATTTGTTACAAAAGAATTGAATAAAAAGAGTTTAGGGGGTTGGAGAAACAAAATAATACAAAAGGACTCAAGTGAAGACATTACCTTAAAATCGGGTAACTCCCTTTGGTTTGATCTCAAAGGCTTCCTTGGGAAGACTTCTGCCCAAATTGAGGCTTCAAGGAGTAATATAGGGATTTCTAATGACAAAATGTACAGGTTTTTGCCGATAAATAGGCTTTGGGATTGTGGGTAAGGACGTAGAGGTGGGGGCCTTTTATAAGAGGAGAGGAGGGGCACTCTTGGAAAGTAAAGAAATGTTACTTTATTTGAAAATGATTTTCGGATTCAAAAGGTCCCAAATTGATATAATTCAAGGTTAAGGTGATAAGGGTACGAAATCCACCCATACAATAGGTTTTGGACATTTGTAGGTCATAGATATTACATTATCATTTCATTTCATTTAAATCCTTTATTAATGAGGTAATCGTTGCATCATCATGATGTCATAAATACTTTAATAAATTTAATATCTAAAAATTATAAAAAAAATATCATGATGTAGGAAATCTTTTTATATTTCTAATGAATATTTTTAGTCCAAAAGATCATTTATTTAGACAAAATTAAAAATATTTTACTTAGGTTATACATTCTTTGTCACATTTAACATTCTTTAAAAATAAAAAGATAAAAAGTCACTTTCTCACAAAAGTGATTCCATCGGGCCCCCATGTTTGGCACAAGGAATCCCATGGTCGGCCATGAGACAACCAGTATCCTTAGGACACATTTTGTGGTCTTTTTGTATTATTATGATATCATTTTATTATCCTTAACTACCTGATTACTCATTAATCAAGACAATTAAAGATAATTACCGTCGTCACTATTCATAATGTCCAAAAACAAAAGAGTCTTGATTACATAATTTGGACCTTCTGATTCCAAATATGTAATCCATTTTAGCAAATTGAAAACACAGAAATTGCAATTATTTATTTAAAAATAATTCCTGTTGTCAAAACAAATAGCGGGTTTTTTTGAAACAATATCTATGAAAAGTTTGGCATTAGTTTTTGCCCAATTCCAAAGTGAAATTAATCCTAATGACCACCATTGGATTAAATGGTAAAAATATATTCTAATTTAAACCTTAAAACCAACTCAAAAGATAATATAATCATATAAATAAAGTAGATTAAAAAGCAGTTTTGATGTAAAATACAGTATTTTTCACTATTCATAAAAAAATGAACATTGTCAGAAAAATAACAAAAATTCACACAAAGTAAATTTTGATGTCCCAATCATAAAGAATACGTTTATTTTGAAAAAAATAGCTTATAAAATTGTCAAAAGATATATTTAAAAATGGTTTTCCATTAAAAGGCCGTAAAACAATCCTTTAAAAAATATTAGTGTATTCCATGCTTAAGATTGGATTTATTTTCATTTTATGCCTCTAAAACACTATATAATTAATTAATAGACATAGATAAAAATATATATTATTCATTACTTACTTGGGATGTTACACCTTAGGGAGTATAAGAATTAGTTTTTTCACTATAGTCTATGGTTGTAATTATATACATGATGATCATTTGTAATGAAATAATTCATAAAAAACTACTAAGAGGACTCATTCACTTTTGAATGTGGTAAAATGTAGCATCATGAAATATAGGGTCACATCAGTAATCAAAGGAACACTATGTGTAGTCTCCCTCTCCATGGATTTCATGACCTATAGGAAACTATCATCAAGATGATTTAATATATGTTTCCACAAGGTTTCAATATGTTTTGTAGTAAGTGCATGATGGGTTGGCTGATTACCACTCTCTTGATGCTGAACATGAAGATGAAATAGATGACTTTTCTCTTCATATGTTAACACACTCATTAGATCAAAATATATAAAAAAAATCAAACTCAAGAGGTAAATACAATACAAATTAATCATAGACACATAGATAATCCAAAACAAGGCCTTACGAGTGAATTGAAATGTAATAATAGTTCCATTTATTGCATTCTATCGGGTATTTCAATTGATTTTTTAACATAATTTATATTGGTAGATATGTCACATGCGGAAAATGTATTCCTAGTATAAAAACTGTATTTCAACATATTTCCACAAAATTCCCACCATTAGGAATACATACTCACCTCATTCTATACCAACCCATGAGTAAAATATCATAAAATAGTAACATCACACAGTAAGTGAGCCACCCAATGTGGAATAACATCAAAAATTTAATAAGATAACATCATGAACAATAATACAATCCCTAAGAACAAGGTTTTCCCCTAAAAATGGGTTAGTTACTCCCATTCCTGAGATCAATACCATGATCCAATACATCATGGACTCCCATATACATTCTCTAAATAGTAATGTAACATAAGAGGGATGGGATCTGATACAACTTTGTAATGTCCCCATCCCAATTCTCCCTCACGTGAAAAATGGGGGTGGTTATGAAACCTTAATAGTGAACCTCATATTTGAAAGGATATCAACTATTTGTGAGGGTGTATGTAATATAATGGGGAGACTATTCCCTATGGTATAATGTTACAATAGTGATGGAAATATGATAAAATAATTAATAAAATCATCAAGTTGATAGTAATACATAACCATCACAAAACATACACTTATGAATAACTTTATGAAAAATTATAATAATATAACATGTCCTGCCATACATTATTCCAATATGAACATCGTTCTATTGTCACACAAAAAAAATGAGTCTAAGTAGACCCATAAGGAAACAATTCAAAATACTAGTCTTGAACCCCATGCTATGTCTGATCCCCATCCCGTAGGCCCATCGACAAAAGAAATTATTCTAATATAGGGACCCTTTCAATTATATATACCTACATCCATGAAGTCTTCTATGCTACCAAACAGTTCCTAAATGAGATTTGAGTAATACTTAGAAGGAAACACCCATAGCATTTAAACAATAAAGACTATATATAAAGTGTATGTAATAATGAATTAAATAGGAAATTAATTCATAAATTAATATGGAACATCAAAAAAACCTATTGATCCTCGAGATACATGTTGAAATTCAGGGTAATCCAAACCAGATTCATCATGGTTCCAAATATCTTTGTTAATTGGTGGACTTTTATACCTAATATGAATTAACTATAATATTAGAGGGTTCTCATATAAAGTATAAATCATCCAAACTATGTACCTTTACCTTGGTAATTTAATATAATATATATATCCTAAAGAACCATGTATAACCCATATCCCACACTCAGGCAGGAAGTAACCATGCACTCATCCCTTAAGATATTTGTACCAATGCATCTATCCCTCAATAATAATGTGCATCATTCCCCTAGGAAGCAAGTAATTATGCATCTTACCTTTATGAGTTATGTCACCATTCATCTTGACCTAAAGCAATATGTAACCACGCAAAAATCCCTAAGGCATGAAGAGTTCCTAATTATCTCACTTAATTATGAAGAAAAATAAAATATTCATTCAAGAAATTATGTCGAGAAATACATTTATAATACCAAATAATAATATTCCAAACATGATGATATAATCCAAATTTTTTAATTAATAAAATTAACAATTAATAATCAATTTATACCATTTTTTCATGTTATCCATTTCTCATGATAACAAGTGTATCAATTCTATAACATAAATAAAATAACCCAATTTGAAGTTACATGCCATTATGTTGCATTTATATCATATTATGATTATGAATCCATAATAAACTAAATAACTAATGTAAATCCATATGATTTTATATCAATAAAATAACATCATTTCATGAGATAAACAAATTAATATGTTTATGGAAACCCCAAAAATCATCCATACTTCATTAAAGGGATCTAGGGACATTCAATGCATGTTCCATCATAAGGTAATGGTTTGTCAGACCTCTAAGGAGGTCACATGTTCCACTCTCAACACTAAAAGAACCTAATAGGATCTATGGTAATTCTATGAATATCGTTTAAATAATATCATTATTTTACTAATTGGTCAAGGACAAACACATGATGCTCCAATGTGATTGTAAAGGATTCATATTATAGAGAAGAAAATAGAATTTATGATCTTCTTTTAGATCACCCACCTCATGAAATAAGGAAGAAAATAACCCTGATGGATTGATGGATAAATTTGGAAATGAAAAACATCACATGATGAGAATTTTACACATCTTATCAGGGACGTTTAACATTTTTTTGAAGAGGAATAATTTCAAAAGTAGTTATCTTATGAAGCACTCATTAATTTAAATCACTAGGTTAATGAATTGATGAAGAGGTGGAAAATTAAAGTAGTATAAACCAAAAGAGCCTTGAACATTCTCGATTCTATTCTTTATATATAAGAGTACTTCTTTTGTGATTCAATTCTTGACTTAGGTGACATGATAAAATTCACGAATTACTCTATTTTTAATTTTTTTTAATAGGGAGATGATTCCTAAAATTATACTATTTCAACTATAAAATAATGAATTTAAAAAATCTCTAATGTACTAGTGGATGTTCTTATGGGGGTTAAATACAAATTCTTCTATTGATTTTAAAACACTAAAATAGAATATGAAAGGATTAATTTCCGTAAAAAAATTTATTTGGGGGACCATTCTTGAAAAATACTGAAACCATAATTGATTTAAACAATGTTAAAATATCAACATATTTTAATGGATACATTTTCCATTTTAGCATTCTTCATTTCATGGAGTACTAATCATAAGAATATTCCTCCAAATAAATTTATTTAATTTATATACTTTTTATCCCATTGACCATTTATTTTCTTTACTTGATCCCCATTACGAGTATTTATCAATGATAAACATGATATGAAATTATTGTAATGGTATGAAAAAATTCCATACATTTTTATTATCTTATGATTTTGTAAAATCCAAGGTCCTAATAATAATTAGTGATTATACTAAGCTAATAAAAGTTTATTCCACATCAGAAAATGTTACCATACAATAATTTAATGTGTTCACAAACTTTTCTCTTTCTCTATACCTCTAATTATTCCAAATTCACCTATAATTGGAACATAAACAAATGCCAAATAAATTTATATATTCATCTCTTGGGAATAGAAACATTTCTCTTATCATCATTTTTATCTCACTTCTACTCAAGTATGAATTTTTATTTCATACCCATTTAAGGGAGTTTAAACATGGAATTTTTTGGAAACATATTAACATTCTCATTATTATCATATCAATATTTTTAAAATATATAATTCAATAATGAGGAAAAACCTATTACGTAGACACAATAATGATTGATCCTAATCAAAATTGATATTTTTGAAAAATATGTATCCAAATTATTGAATATTATGTTTAGTTATACTATATATGAAAACTAATTTCTTAGTCCATTGGAATTAGAACCTATGTAAAAATAACCTCTTAACTACAAATAAAGTTAATGTTTTGGTTTTATCCTCTATGATGAATAATTTCAGTGTTTATTTAGATTATCAATAACTATACAAGTACACTAAGAAGGATAATCTCCCATTAAAATTTGTTTGATATATTCTTGAGATGTTAATTAAGAAATAAAAATATTACTTCCCAAATGGGTATTTTGGATATTTTCATAATTATATATCTCTCATGAATCAAGAAAATACAGCCCAAAATTTACTCTTTATAAAATTTCTATATTAGGGGTTGTAATTTGGTTTGTGTACTACATTATGTGTTTTCATGAAATACATGTTTAATAGTTTTTTCATTTTTTATTGAAAATTTTATTAATGCATTCATGAATTATTTCGATATTTTTAGTTTGTCTTTTGACTAGTGTTTTTATAGTATATGTTTTTTACTTCTTCATTTTATTGAAAATTTAGTGGTATTAAATAATGATAAATGCCATGTCATAGTACAAAAATGGATTTAACATGAAAAAGTCATTCTTGTTGATGTTATATAATTAGTTAAATAAAAATTTTATGTTATTTATTCTCTTATATTGACTATAAATATATGAAATGTATATTATTGTATAGGTCATGTAGGATTATACTGTATCTTTATTCCCAAATTTAGAAAAATTACTTTTTCCTTTACCAGATTACACAGAAAGGATTAGGAATTTGTGTCTGGTAAAGACTATTAGTATGCTTTTTGTAAGTTTAAATGGAGTCTCATGTCCCTCATGTAAATTGATCAACCTTGATAGGATATACCATTTGAGTTCATATGTTATTCTTAAATCTTTATAGTTAGGGTAGTCATATCAAAATGTTCCAATTGAGCTCCGAACATCATTTTATAAGGATATTTCAGATCGGTCCCTTCCAATGAAAAATAAATTAAAGATGAAAATAAATTTTTAAAAATGTTTTTTCGTTGAATCAATTAAGGTTGTTCTTTTTAGGGTCTAATGTTATTTTGAATTTTAATAAAGAAACACTCCATTATCTATTTAAAAAAAAAATATAAGACCTATCCCATTTATTGGATTATCCAAAATCATAAATTTAATATATAAATTAGGGTAAATGGAGTAATGAATGTGGTATTTGACTATATTAGTCAGACCCTTCTATCCTTGAAAATTAACTCATCCCCTTCATTTCTATAAGTGGCATTTTTTATGATGATCAATTAAATGATGTGAAAATATTATATATGATTTGAGTACATTGTAAAGTAATTATTATAATTTTTAATAATTACTTATTTCACAAAAAACATGTTTTTCAACATAAAAATATATCTTTATCAAACATTTTGGATAACCTCAAGCTCTGGTTCACATTTTGTGATCATGCATTTAGGCATTGTGTTATTGATAGTCAGTTTAATTCCATGCTAATGTTTTATCACATCCATACATATGAAGGCCACTTTGGTCCCAAATAGTTTTTTATAAGGTTACAGATTCTTGGATATTTTGGAAAAAGTTATTTTGGGATCCCCATTATTTTGGTTGATATTCACTTCATTATCAAAGAAAAGATAATTTTTTGGAATATTTTAAATTAAATAACCATCATTGATATTCAATGACAATTTTATTTTTATAGGATTAATTTCATTACATCATATCCAATTTCATTTCAAATATTTTACATTTTTCATAGTGTTTTATGTTTCTATATTGTTAAAAATTGAAGTCATAAGAAATGATTACTATATGGTACTAGTGATGTTTTTTGATATCCTATATCATTTATTGATTGGGATTAACTAGGTTCATCATTAGTTAGTGTGGTTAAAAAAAATTCAATCGTATAATGAAATCAATTTTGTTTAGTTATTGGGTCAAACATCAAGATTCAAGGCATATACTCCCCAAAACAGTGGAAAATCTACGGTGTTTACTATAGAGGTAAAACATTAGTTCAACACAATATAAAATATTGTGGCCTTATACTCAATTATATTTAATATGTATTCCATAAAAAATTTAAAACCCTCATTTTTAGGCCACAATATTTTATTGTTTATGGAAATAGTTTTCACCTACTAATTTACAGAGAATCAGGTCTATTAGGCCATAAAATATGGTAATTATAAGACTTCCCATGCTAGTGTTAATTAAAACTTATATATTCAACAGTTAGAGGAAATAACATGAGATTCATATGATAATTATTATATCTATATGGAATGAACCAAGGATACCCATGATCACATAAACCTTAAATTTTTATTTAATATTTTCTAAAAGGACCCACTATTAAATGATAGGATACATTTTAACCATGTTATTCATTTTTACCACTAGTTTTTACCCTATATTGTTATTATTGTGTATCCAATTAGGGTGGAATAATTTTATAATAAATAAACCCAATAGGCATTCAAAATTAATGGGAACCAACTAAAAATCATCTATATAACCCTTTCGGAGTCCCCAAAATTGGAAATAGATATTAATGAATCCTAATATCTATGATACTCATTATGTTATATCCTCCATTCTTATTTAATTTGCACTGTCCTTACGACATTATATATTCTTGGTGTGGGTGGATGGATACATTCCAATGTATTATAGGAATATTGGGAGTACATTTTTATTAATTATATTATATATATTGTTTTCTATATTTTATATTATTAAAAAAATTCAATATGTTTTTTTACCATTCTAATATTGGCATATTTTTTATTTCATTATATTATTTTAGGTTTTACATGTTCTTTTTCTCTCATTTTTTACTTTTATGCCAAAATACTAAAAATAAAAGCCAATCTCATTTTGGATATTACTGAAATGCATGGTGAATTTCTCTTATTCAAGTTTGTTTTAAAATTGATGTACTTTTATTTCACTAATGGATTGTGACTGTACATAAGGATTTAATATTCCTAGAAGGGTGATTTTTTAAAATTGGTTGGTTTCCAATGATATGATCAATTAAATATTTATAAAACCTTTGAGATAAAAATACCCTCAACATGAGTTTTTATAGGAACATTTTCTTATTTAATATCTCGATAGATCAATGAATGTAATTAATATAAAAACTTTTTTTACTTAATTTAAGTTATATATTAGTGAAGTAATTTTATGAAGAAGTATTTTCTATAGATTTGATTAATAAGAAATTAATTTGATAATAATACCGGATTGACATGTTTGTAATTATGTTATTGAGAAAATAATACAGCTAGAAAATATATATATATATAATTATATAAAAGAAAATATAAAATTATACAAGAAGTTTTACCATTATTAAATTTTTAATTTAGTGCATTTTTACTATTATATTATAAATGATAGTAATTGTTTTAGTTTAATATATTTGGGTTATCCAAAGAAAAATAAAATTAAATATCATTTTTAAATAGGAATTAGAGAGATAGCAATTAACTAATTATCACACAAACACAAACATTTGAAGATTTAGTGACATTTTTGGATTAGTAATTTACCAGTTAGTATTAATATAAATTACTCTATGAATTTTGTTCTCGTATAATTTACTGGACAGTTATTTCCATGCATAATATGATTAACCTTATGATATTGTAATTATTGTTATAATATTGTTTATATTAATTATATTATAATTTTATAAATAAAATATTGGAAAAAGTAAAATATTTATGAATAAATATTTTATAGAATGTGACTTTTCAAAGGAGTTCATTTGTTTCGCTGTGTTCATATCCAGATTTAGATTTCTTTTTCAACCATTCAACAGTTTTATTATATGTATTATGGTTCTAATTTCACAAAAATATAGCCACACATCATAGTTTATATCAATTTTATGTTAAATTCTATAAATAAGGAAAATTTTAATTATTTTTGTTTTAATGGAATATCATGGTGAATTTGAGAGAACATATTGTAAAAGGACTAAAACAAGTTGAATTTTTTATATTACACAAGTCTAGTGTTTTAAATCACATATATAAAAATAGTTTTTTTAATTAGGATAATTTATTATGATTATATACATGAATTTTTGTATAGAATTAATTATAAGGTACAAAATCCTAATCTAACCATTTTGATAACTAGAAAAGTTTCACATTAGTGAAAACCCAAATTATTCACTATCTGTATTGAAATTTGGTATTTTGTACATATCTATCAATCTAGAAATCGAATTTCCACCAAATATTGTGGTAACACATTAAATGCATACAGAATAAATCATTATGTTTATTATTTCTATATATAATATTGTTTCATTTCCAAAATCACGGTTCTATAGGGTATTAATAAATTCAGTGTAAAAACCAAAATCACATTTTCCTATAAATTTGTTATGTATGTATCTCATTTTTATTTAATATAAAGTGGTGAATTTTCTCTACTTTATAATGTTACTTATTATATAATGATCATAGATATTCTATATATTTTTATCCTCATAGGTAGATCTTGGATACATGAAATGTTCCACATAATCATTCTTCTCCTCTATATGATGATTGAAATGGTGGGTGATCATTTCAAGGGAGATAAAAACCTGGAGTGGGAGTGATGGAGGATACATTACTACTGTCCTCGTGTAACAAATTATTTCAAATAGTTCATTTATATGTATCTTAACATGTATATTTTTTAATATTACTTTCTGAAACATGTGAATGAAACACTTTTCAAATAATTATAGATTGATTTGAGATGTTAAGGGCTCAAAATCTATTTTTTAGACAGGATATCAGAAGAATCATTTTATTTCCCAATCATATGAGATATAAATGTACTTTTTTAGTACTGAAAACATACACAAATATATATAGCTGACATTATAATTGTTTATTCATGGTTTAGTTCGATGTGTATTAATTCAGTGTCTTAGGGTAGAACCAATATATGGGTTAATCCTCACCTAAATAATGCATTTATACACAAATATATTTTTAAACAATGAAATATCATAGTGTTATAGAGACCTTAAAATTATCACTTCTCTTATCACTCAAATACAAATTCATTTTCATCTAATTCTTTAATTAATTGAGTTATTTATTTTTTATCTTTGGATAGATAGTAATATTGTCTCTTCATTTTCTCTTTAAATTTACTAACTATATATTTGACTATTATTCAGTCAAAATAATAATCTTAATAAATAAAAAATCTTATAATTTTAATCACTTGAATTTAGTTGGTTTTAAAATGATTACTGTATTGAAAATAATAAGATTACTTTTAATCAAATCAAATTCATCTTCATGAAACAATAATCATAACAGTAAATAAAACACATCTATTATTAAAAAAATATTGATATATTAATATACTTTGAAATTTCATAGAATACATTTTTTTATATCATTGGGTAATGATATATCTATAACGTTACCAACAATATTTATTCTATAATAATTTTTTTATTATTTTATAGTATCCACATATTGTGTTGTGGGAGACCTATATAGATACCATGTAATAAGGTATTGAAACCTCAATTAAATAGTGACGCTAACCCAAGAAAATAATAAAAAATATAAAATGTTTATTCGATTAATAAAAATACAAAGGGATAAATCGAAATATAAAATGGTTGATTAATCCAAACTCACAATTGCTCTCAGATGATACTAAAATTATCATAATACCTTACTAATAAATATAATTTTCCTCTAAGGAATTATATGTTTGAGGAAGTCCTATCAGTGTAATATAAAATAGGAACAATCACCAGATATGAGAAATCTATCTTAGTTTAAAAACATCAATAACCATTTATAAATTTTTCAATATTTGTCCATGAGCACACCTACCATGAATATGTTTTGAAGAATCATAACTATAGAATCACCATTTATGAGACACTTGAAATTTACAACAATAATTACATGATCCAGAAAATCTAAATATATAACACGGAAAAAATCCCTGAAGAATATTATAAATAGGAACAAGAAAGAGTGTGATCTTGGACCAATGAATCCTAATCTCATTGAGGGTTACCTCCATTGACATATTCAATTTCCTATATTTTTCAAGTATTTATTTATATTGGATTATTCCAAGATAATGCACTAAGATAAAACATAACTTTGAGTTCTAGGGTGCCTGAAAAATATGTCTAAACTATGTTTAGGTTTATTAAAAATAGTGCGCATGATCATATTTTTATCTTTTAAATGAGTACTTAGATTTAAAATTTGAGGGTAGCATTGTGTTTAGAGCAGCATGTTTTTCTTAGGAAGAACATATCCTCGATCGATGTGGGTTAACTGTGGAAAATCATTTTATGACATTTTAATGAATAATAAAAATAGACATAAAAAGGTTATTTTATTTTTCTTCAAATTTTTCTTGATGATGCCGATATATTGTGATGTAGTAACGAGGTAGTTGTTTCCTTTTATAAAGGAAACAACGTGGTGATTCTTCAACATGGTGACGTTGAAACGTAGTGAAACAATGATGCTTAAATGGGATTCATTATTTAATAGATTAATAGGGATACAAAATCAGATTAACGATCCATGTAGGTTCTATAAAAATAAATAGGACACGTGTTGGAAAATCCTCTCGTCAATGATTGATGAATGGTGGAAGATATACTATTTGATTCAGAAAATGCATCTATGGATTGAAGAATGAATAATGCATGACTCACCGTTTTTTAGAGATCGATCAAATCATTGAGGTAGGGGGTTTATTTTGTACTCTATGATTCCTTTCCCCATTCTTGTTTCAAACAAAGAACGTGTACCAACCCAAAAACAAGTTGATTAGTGGTTCAATCATTTATCCCAGAGGGATAAAAATAAAATATTAATGTGGGAATTAGATATTTGTGATTTTGAATTCAAGATTCATGATCCTACAAAAGAGAATAAATTCCGGCCAACCTGAACAAATGCATGGTTACCTTCATTGGGTGTTCATTTTTTCCCTCCCCCACCACTCGTTATTCGCTTTCTCTAAGTTATTCATGATGGTATAAGAAAATTTATTGTTTCACCTTTGATCTGTTGAACAACAGTCTTGTTGTTGAGAATATGGCCTCGTAGTGACCCCATAATAGTGCGACGACAAGGAAGATAGTCGCAGACATTGGAGTCGACATTAGTGGTGTCCCATAGTCTAGTGGGACGGCGATGGTAGGAAGACCTACGGATGGAGGTCGAAGGTGGATGCAGTTCTAGGTGACCTCTAACTTAGTAGTTGGAGGTAAAGAGGCCCGTAGTGTTGTAGCCATAGAAAACTTGTGGGATCTACTACCAGGTGTGATGTGGGGGTGGCAGATGACCAAGGTGGTGGGATGTGGCTCGTCGGAGCCACATCAGTTGTAGTAGAGACCCACAGTTGAGCCAAGAGATCCCTTGGTCATGCATTCCAACTAACCCACATGGTCTGACTGCGTCGACTGAGAAACACATGGCTATGCAGTGTGTGGGAGGAGCGGATGGAACATGGTCGATCACGCTATCAGGACGTGGAAACCACCACGTCTCTGTGGAAAAAAACCGGCCCACTCTTGCGGGTCGGGCTGGGACGGCATCGGCCCGGGATGACATAGCGGGTTGGGTTGGAAGTGGGTCAGACCCAGTAGGCCGAGTCAGGTCTGACATGGTGGGTCAGGGTAGGTGGGTCCCAATTCAGGTCAGTTTGGGATGGTCTGAATAGGTAAGACCAGACCAAGACCCAATCGATCCATTTTCCTAAAAAACCCATAACTCTCAAAATGTGTGTCCATTTTCTAAGTATTTTTTAGAGTTTGGACACTCACGATGAGGCAATCCTTTTGATTACACTATGTTAGTTTCTGTGTCATTTCGAATACAACCTATTGAGTAGTGAATTCAGTGAACCCAGAACGTGCGTTCTAAGGACAGAATCATATTGCTGGCTACAACAAAGAAGGTATGTGATTCCCTAGAAGCTATGTGATTACCTATAACAATGTGATTATCAAATATTTGTGTCTTACCTAGACATTGTGTGTTACCTAGACAGTTTGGATTACCTATACTGTGTGTCTTAACTAGACTAGGTATCTTTAATAGAATATGTGTCTTACTTAGATTATTTATCATACCTAGATTGAGTTGTTACTCCATTATCCCACCAATGTGTGGGTCATATAGTCTTTGAAGAAACTCTGTGTGTTACCTACAATCCATGTGTTATTACTTTAGGGTACTATGGATTCTTATGAAAATCATTTTTACGTACCATAGACCTATACATGGTCTAAACTAACCCTAGTGACTCCCTTGATTATACTTCTATGTGGATACACATTGTTTACCTATTTGATATTCCACATGGTACATTTGTTATAGATTCCATTTCTTTATATTTCTTAGTAAATCCTTTGTGGTATATTTTTATGTGATTACATTGTGGGATATTTCGTAGTGATTTCCTTAGTGGTTTACTTTGTGTAATTCCTTTGTGGTATGGGGTTACTACTAAGTATTGTTTTACTCACCCCCATACGGTATTATCCTGTACGTGTTGTTTCTTCTACAGATTACAAATAGCTTTGACAGGGTCATTGGTGGTCCTAAGGCAAGTGGTGCTTCAGTGTGACCAGAAAAACCTGGTATGCTTCAATGAAATTTAGACAGCTTACTGTACCTACCGTTCATTAAGGGTTTTCAGAAGATGAGATCCAAGAGCATTTACTTTTCCATTTCATTTGTTCTTTAATTCTGGCCCCTTTTCCTTTAGTTTTGTACCCTACTCTAAGTTGGTTTTCCTAAGTGGTTTGCATCCACGTTTATATAGTGTTCTCATTTTTATATTTTTCTTGGAGATGGGTGCGTGTGTAGATGTAATAGGTAAAATGCCTCCCACTTATGAATTATTCCTACTCAACACTAGTTTCCAACCCCTTTCCAATGAGAGGATAGAATGGGGTATTCATGACATGAGCCCTGGGGGACCGGTCATGAAAAAGTTGTATTAGAGGACGGTCAGTTTTACTCATGTTTTGGGGAAACAATATTAAGTGTTTTGAATTCGTCTTTCAGGACAGGGAACACAATATTGTTGCGGCAATCATTTTATCTATACACCAGGACTTGAATTATTCTTTCCGACTCAGTACATGAAAACAATAGTTTCAACGGAAACTAATGATTCATGCATCATGTAGGAATTTAGTGTGTTCTAGTGTCTTTCATGAGTCTGATTCAACTCACCAATTTTATTCTATTGAGCATGGTACATATTGTTTTGTTTCAGGATTACTCCACGCAGAAAGTTAGCCAAGATTCTATTGCATGGCCATGATGATGTTCTTCCGAGTGATGAGGATTTGGTTCCACGACCATTTCCAGATATAGCACCTCCCAATGGTGTACCAATGATACCACCACCCAGAGAGTAGAAATTTAAATTATTTATACCGGTAGAGGATGCACATAGGATTAATGCATTTCATGAGTTCTACAGGCAGTGAACGCCATGGTTCTATGGTGAGATTGATCCATAGGTAGCTGAGGACTAGATGGTAACTGTGACATGAGTCTGTCGCTTGGTGAGAATGCCTCCCTATTATATGGAAGTCCAAGCAGCGAGCCTTCTTCAGGGCTTGGTAGGGAGACGGTGGAGCCTGATGACATAGACTCAAGAGGAGGTGATGCTATCCTAGTTAGAATTCTATTTCCAATTTTGGGAGGAGTTACTTCCAGTGATGCTACACTCTGTGCCTATACTAGATAAGCTGCAAGTACATGAGGGCATCAAGTCATTAGTAGAGTACACTGCGAGTATCATTGATCTTTCTCGCTACTCTACAGATATATTGTGGGACCAGTTATTCACAACACATACCTTCGATCAGGGAATACATTGGGAGATCAGGTTGTAGATGATATCCCTTAGCATCCCTATGCAGGCTGTGGTGATGGAGAGAGCTTTACATGTAGAGAGCTTTCTAGAAGAGCAGGTACGAGCTATGGGAGCTACCACTAGAAAAAAGGTAGGTGAGTCATCAGTAACAGGTATCTGATAGATGATGTAGCTGTCTAAGAGGGCCAGATAGTCTAGTGGAAACTGTAGGACATGGTATTAGTGGTTTCCGGATCCCAGGGTGGATCGAGTCATCAGAAGGTTAGACTATGCTAGTCGTGTAGTCGTCAGGGGAATCTGGCTAGTGATTGTCCGACGATTTGTAAGACCAAATAGGAAATGTTCGAGGGACCTCTGAAGCTATATAAAAGGTAGGAACATGGTGTTCTTCTCAGTTGAGTATGTGGAAGAGGAGTGGGATGAGTTAATGGAGGTGGACTGAGGTTCGAGAAACTACCACCACAACCCCCAGGTGGTCCACCCCGAGCATAGTGAGTTGACACATAGTGGGGGAGGCTAGCTCCAGTTGATAGAGGCTTATGATACTGAGACTATTGGGATTATTAGAGGTATGTTATAAGTCTTTCCCACCATATAATTAGTATTTATAAACATGTTCTTGAGTCACTCTTTTCTCACCAATACCCTTATTTGGGACATGGAAATTATAGTGGAACTATTTACTCGATCCCTACACTTAGTGACTCATACGGGAGAATATTTGAAGATCACACAATGGTGATACAAGTGCTCCCTTACTCTAGGGGGTGATAGTTTTGGTTAGGATCTCTTGGGGGCAACATTGAGGCCTTACGACAAAATTATGGGTATGGATTGGTAGTCCATATTTAATGTTCAGATCGACAGTTTCTGGTTCATAATGTGGTGGGACCACATAGATGGGTCTGGGTTTTCCTTTGTTAGCAAAAGGGAGACACAATAAACACATTATGGACTCACACGTAGGTGGGTGTAGCTGAACACACATCAGTTGTCTAGCATGACCATTGGTGTAGTGGATGAGATGAGTCCTCAGTTTCCTATAGTGTTGGATGAGTATAAGGACATCTATCTAAATGATGCTATAGTACTACCTCTTCATAGAGTGGTACAATTATCTCGTGCCTCGAGATGGAATATATATCTACACCGGCACATCGGATGTTTCCAATAGAGCCTCATGAATTTATGGTACAACTGGATGAAATTCAAATTAAGGGCTTCTTGAGATGCAATGCTTCAATATAGAAATCCACAATTTTGTTCTCTAAGCAAGATGATGGGATCTTGAGGTTATGTGTAGAATTTCGTTTCATGAACAAAGTGTCCATAAAGAATAAGTATCCACTACCATGGATTTATGACCTCTTCGATCAGCTCAAGGGAGCGAGATGTTTCTCTAAGTTAGACCTTAGATCAGGCTATCCTTAGCTTTGGGTGTGGGATGAGGACATCTCGAAGATAGCTTACCAGTGTCATTACAACCACTATGAGAAGGTAGTGATTATATTTGGCATGAGGAACAACAAAGAAGTGTTCATGGGACTCATGCACAAGATATTATAGCCAAATTTTGACCATTTTGTAGGGGTGTTTATTGGTGAAATGCTGATATAATTAGCATTTGAGGAGGAGAACATGAAACACTTCAGGATTGTCCTAGACTTATTCTGAGAGAACCAGATTTATGGGAATCTTTCAAAGTTTCATTTAAAGATACCACGAGTCCACTTTATAGGATATTTGATTTCGATGGATGGATTTGCAGTAGATCAAGCAAAGATAGTGCTGGTTCATTAATGGGACCCACCCAAGAATGTTACCTATGTGCAGAGTTTCCCTGGGTTGGTGGGGTAATTTCTGGGGTTCATACCTATCTTTTTCAGAGTACAAAATTATTTGATATCCATTACATGAAAGGGGAAACACTTCTTGCAGATGTATTAGTGCAAGGAGCACTTTTAAAATATGAGGTAGAGTTTGATGAATGCTCCCATTATGAAATTTATAGTGGAGGGTGTTGTGTATGTGTTTCTCTTCCACATATCTTTAATTTAGCTCAGTTGTGTCATGATTTAGGGAAAAGTGGTGATTTATTAAGGATCATGGTAGTTGAGAACACATGAGAAGAACTACACAACCCACAATCTAGAGTGGGTGGTGGTAGTCTTCTCATTGAAGATTTGGTAACAATTCCTTATGGGTGAGTAGTTTATCATCTACTCATACCACAAATGTCTCATGAATATCTTGTCTCTTTTTGATTTTAACCTCAGAAAACAGAATTTCTAAGAGTTCATTCTGGTCTATCAATTCGAGATTTTCTATACTCAATGGAAGAGTAATATGGGGGAAGATGATCTCAACCAGAGATCAAGTGAACAAATACAAAACAAGGACTTAAAGCAATTCAACTTGCTTTAGATATCCTATATTGATAGAGAAGATTAATCTTATCTTCTGGTAATGGTTGATACCCCTCCACTCTTACAATGAGTTAGGGAGGACCAGAATAGATATATCATATGTGAAACTACACATGCTGATATTTACACATGGCAGTCCCCCAGAGGATATTAAAATGGTTGAGAGCACATAATCCTTTTTAGAATATGCACAATTGTACCAAAGACAATACAAGAGGCGGTGGGGGGGGGGGGGGAGTTCTATACATCCCCTTGGTGGAATAACCAAGTGTTGAAAATTTTTACTATGACCTCCAATTTATGTTTTGGTGGTCGAGGATAAGAAGGTTGTGACATAGTTTGTCTCTAGATGCCTCACTTATCTACATGTGAAGGCCGAGCCTTGGGTTCTGTAAGTTTTTCTCAACCCCTTGTGGTGCCAGAGTGAAAATGGGATAGAATTTAAATTGAACTCATGATAGGTTATGACATAAATCTAAGGGGCATGATAACATATATGTGATCATTGAAGTACTCACCATGTCGGCCCATTTCCTCGAGATTCATGAACTGTGTTTGGTAGAGAACTTGGGATGCCTCTATGTGCAAGAGATAGTTAGACTCCATGGAGATTTATCTATGATTGTCTCACATAGAGACACAAGATTTATATCTCTCTTGTTTAATGGATTGTAGGGGGCATTTGGGACTCAGATGTACTTGAGAACATCTTTCCACCCATATAATGATGGTTAGACGGAGCAGACCATTCAGGTTCTAGAGGATATTCTACTTGATTGTATCCTCAATTTTGGACGCAGATGGGAGGATATCCTACCATTTTTCGAGATATCATACAACAATATCTACCACTCCTCCCTTAGTAGTAATTGTTCGAGGCCTTTTATGGGTGAACCGACAGGTTTCCACATTGCTGGACTAGCCCCGGAGAGTCAGCACACATGGGCCCATAAAAGGTGCATGATACTATAGAGAAGTTCCACGTCATCTAGTAGTGGATGAAGACAACAGAGAGCCATCAGAAGTTGTATTCTGATAGGTCATGGTGACCGTTGGAGTTCAAGGAGGAAGACCATGTGTTTATTAGGGTCTCTCCAAGACGTGGGATGTTGAGAGTTGTCTGGGGTAGTATGTTATCTCTAAGGTTCATTAGACCTTTTCTAATACTAGGTCAATGTAGCTTACTGGTTGGACTGACCTCCATAGTTAGAGTGGGTTCTTTCTGTCTTCCACATATCACAGTAGAGGAGATACGCACATGACCCATCTCATGTTATTGACTGGGGTGAGTAGGACGTTGGTGATGAGGAGACATTTTTGGAGTACAAGGTGGAGATCAAGGATCAATGGGTGAGGATCCTTCATGGATAGTAAATTCCTCTTGTGTATGTTTGGTGATAGCATGTGAATTCCTATCAGATAACATGGGAGAGAGAGGATCCGATTCATTCTCAGGATCCAATTTTTTTCTTTAGACCTTGTTTTAACTTTTGGGGTTGCCAAGCCCTAAGGTGGGGGTAATGTAATGACCATGATTTTCCATGTATTTTTTGTAAGGGATTATTGTGAGACTACGAAATGAGAAGAAAAGTGATTCCTAGGCCATGGGTGACCAGAATAAATGTCTGAAATTTGTATAGGTTTTTTAAGAATAACACACATGCTCAGTTTTTGTATATTTTTAAATGAGTATATGGATTTGAAATTTGAGGGCCCTGTTGTGTTTAGAGAACCAGGTTTTTCATATGAAGAACTAACCTCAATCAGTGCGGGTTGAGTGTGGAAAATGTTTTGTAGTTGTTTCAATGATGAATAAATATAAACCTAAAAAGAATATTTTATTTTTCATTTAACATTTCTTGGTGAAGAAGAAATGAAGTGATGAAGTGACAACGAATATTTTTTCCATTCATAAAAGATACAATGTGGTGATAGTGAAATGCAGTGATACAATGATGTTGAACCATATTTCTTCATTTAGTAGCTTGGTAGGGATAAAATATCTGATTCATGATCTGTAGAGGCTCTTGAAAATGAAAAATGAAACATGTTGGAAAATCCTCTTGTTGATGAATAACAAAAGGTGTCGTGTCGATGATCGGATTTAGAATAGGCTTTTGTGGATTAACAAATGACAAATGTAGGACCCACACTTCATTAGGGATCGATCCAGACCTTCATATAGTTGTTTATTTCATTCTTCAAGATCCGTTTATCAATTCATGTTTTTAATGATGAAAGTTAACCAACCCATGAAAAGGATGATCTGCAGTTTGATCATTTATGTAGGACGATTAAAATGAAGGATTTGTGTGGGAATTAGAACATTGATATTTTTAAGTCATTCATCAAGACCATGATAACAATAAAGAATTTGGATCGACACAAACAAAGGTCTATACCCATTATTCGGGTGATCTTATGATTCCCTTTCCAACATTTTTATTCACTATCACTTCGTTATTCATGATGATAAGAGTAGATTGACTGTTGATCCTTCGATCAATGGTACAACAATCTCGAGGCTGATAATTTTGTACCGTAGTGATACCATGGAGGACTGATGGTCGCATGCATTGGAGCTGATGGTAGAAGTAACCCATGGCCTAGTGGGACCGTAACAGCATAGAGAATTGCAATAGGAGTCTGTAGGAGGTGTTGGCGCCAGGCGGTAGCCAGATCAACTGCTTGTGGCAGAGAGGCCCGTGGAGGTATGGTCGTAGGTAGTATACGGGAGCCGTGACTAGGTAGGTAGAAGCGGAATTTAGAGGATACATTGGTGGTATGTGGCTCACTAGAGCCATGTTGGTCGCAGAAGGAACCGACAACAGAGTCGCGTTATTCATTTGTCACGTAGTCTAGTTGTGCCATGAGATCCGACCTTGTTGACTGTGAAGCACTCGACTAATCTGCATGCAGGAGGATCTTCCATCATACGATCGAATGTGCTATAGGGATGTTGAAACTGTATCATTTGGTTGAAACAAACCAGGACACTCTAGTGGGTTAGGTTTCTTAGGTGGACATGCAGTTGTTTGGGTTGACCTGGCAGGTCGGGTTGGGTCAATTCAGTCTGATCAAGTTAAACTGAACTCGGACCCAATATACCCCCTTTTACTTAAATTCCCATAATTCTCAAATTGTGTGTCCATTGGATGAGTCATTTGTAGTGTTGGGACCTTCATGATGAGTCATTACTTTTTAGATTCCCTAAATGAGTTTCTGTACAAGTTGGAATATGGCCTATTTTCTCAAGTCCTATTGCTCCCCAATGAATCATGCCAAGGAATAAATATTATAACTGCCATTGACCTAGAAGCTATGTTATTACCTAGAATATTTGTGAATACTGAGAATCTATGTGATTACCTAGAATCTGTGTCTTACTTAGAATGTTTGTTTTACCTAGACTGTGTATCATACCTACACTATGTGTCCGACTTAGACTGTTTTTCTTACCTAGACTCAGTGGGTACTCCCCTGTCCCACTTGGGCATGGTTCCTCTATTCTTTAATGACACTCCATGTGTAACTAATTCTCTATGTAATACCTACACTCCCTGTGTCACTACTTTCGGGTACTATGTTTTATTATGAAAATATGATTTAGGTACCATTGATTTATACGTGGTGTGAGATGACTCTATTGACTCCCTTGATTATACAACATAGATGTTATACATTGTGTACCTTGTTGGTAGTTTACTTGGAAATTTTTGTAGTGATTACATTGTGGTATATTTCATATTTATTCTTTTGTTGTGTATTTATAAGTGACACTATTGTGGTATATTTATTATGTATTTCCTCAGTGGTTTATTAGTGTAAATCTTTTATGGTTTCTAGTACTGAATGAGTACTGTTTTACTCACCCCTCATTGTATTTACCTACACGTTTCATTTCTTATGAAGATGACTGATATCTTTTATGGAGTATTTAGTGTGCTGGAGATAGGTAGTTCTTCAGGGTTTCCCAATGGATGTGGTAAACTTCAGCAACGTTCAGACAACATACTGTACCTACCCTTCAGGTAGTGTATTTTTTAGATGAGATTCAGGAGCATGTACTTTTCCATAGATGTTGGACATGTATTCTATCCCCTTTTTCTTCATATTTGTACCTTACTCTGAGTGAGTTATCGTTGGTGTTTTTCAAAACTGTTTACTTAGTGTTTTTAGTTTCAAATTTTTTCATGGATATGGGAGCATCTGTGCTGGATCGAGGGAAAATGCCTCCCACTTGAGGGGTATTCCTATGGGGTAGTCATGTCACATGCCCTAGGGGATGCATCATGAAAACATTACACTAAACAATCATGATCAATAATGGATAATAAATTACATTCGTAGTATAGGAACTAATATCTTTTTTGATGCTTATAAAAAATTAAATTAGAGGAAGGTGAAACCCCACAGATGATTGGGGGGTTTGAATCATGGAGAAACAAAATGATGGTGCTGTAAAAATTAATTTAGTGGAATGTAAATCCTACCAACACTATGAAAATTACTCACTAAAAATATCATGAATAATTTGGGGTGGAATATTGGGTAAAAAAGACACGAAACATTATAAAACATGAGATGAAAGATAATATAATTGGGAAATATAATAAATGACGATGAAACTACCACCAGAAAAAATATCTATAACAATGAACCCTAGTGAAATATTACCAAGAGAGATACGTGCACTGAGTGAGAAGGCTTTTCCATAATATAAATATATAATAATACATTATCCAGGATTGTAAAATAAAAATAAAAATAAAATATACCCTCTTAATTCAAATGTTTAGTGTAGATAGAGATTAGACACATTAATGACTTATTTTACAACATACTGTATATTTTCTTAATAATTACATTACAATCAACATGTTATCGGACATATCATAAGATATATACTCCCTCATAACTTATGTAACAGTGAAATAAGAATATGGACATCATCAATGCATAATAAGGTGTAAAACAGAAGAGATAATCATTAAATCAATACAAGTGATCTTAAATAATATCATGAATGAGTTTCATAAAAATAGATTTTCATGAATGGAAACATATCCAAAAGATAATAATCAATGGACTATTTATCATTTTTTTACATGAATCATTATATAAGGAAGTTGAAAAACATAGGAATCTAACTAAAATATATGTATTGGAAATTGTAACATATGACATGGTTACCTGCTAAGACATTATAAAAAATTGGATAAGAATAAACAATAATATTCTATAACATAATAGAATGGGATGAGAACTTATTCCCCATAAAATATTACTCTCATAAGATATAGTGAATAATGAATTACATCGAAGTGATATAAAATTTCAGGCCCACTATTATCATAATGATAAACCATATTTAAGTGTTATACATGAAAATAAAACCATTTTTAAATACATTATATCCTAATATAAATTTGATAATGAATCATTTTTACTCAAAATAATAATAAAATATTATATAGAACCATCGAAAAAAAGAAAAGTGGAATATTCCATTAAAAAAATACCCACAGTGAACCATAATTAATATTAAAGTTCAATGACATAGATGGAAAAATATTTATTAAAAGTAAAGACGAATGTTAATAAATAAATATATTTTTAATTTTTATATCATTTATAGAGAAATGTTTCAGAAATAATTGGTTTTAAAAAGTAATGAAAAATAGTTTTGAGAATCATAATGAATTATAAAATAAAAATTTTAAAGTCAGTCGAATAAAATAGAGGAAAAAAATGTTAGAGTGAGAAATATAATTGAAGGGGGGTAAAATATTCCATCCAAAAAAATTTAATTATGTCAAATATAATAGAAATATAACTAAATAAATAAATAATAAAATAGATAAATATATTAGACTCTGTGTGGAATTAAATTAAATTTGTAAAAATTATTTCAGGAGAATTATGATTGACTTATATTGGAAATGGTACGAAGTATTATTAAAAAACATAATAGAATACATTTAGTGTAGAATTATTGAGAAATAAAAAACATATACCTCAATAAAAATTCATAATATTTTTTAATATTTCAAAGATAAATTGGAAATGTAACCCTTAAAACATTGGTAATGTCTTAATCAAAATATAATAATGGAAAGATCAATATAATGATTTATATATCACATGAATTGCATGAAAATTATGATAAATTTATTCCATCAGAAAATATGTATGACACAAAAAATATAATATTTGTTAAATATTGAATATATTTCTATGAAAAGAAATTTAGGTAAAGAGACAATTCATTTACTATTAACTACTAAGAATTTTCTTTGACAACATTGATGGATCTACACCATCTTTTAACCATAATATTCAAAATCATGGATTTTCGTCACCATTTTGGGATCAAAAGATACTTGAAATTATAGAAGAGGTTATGGAAGGAAAAATGGAAAATGAATTAAGAGGAAACATAAGGAAATATGTTTTTGTGATGGTTTGGGTATGTGACCTTTTATAGTTGGATTTGAGTGA
This sequence comes from Viscum album, assembly GCA_963277665.1. NCBI lineage: Eukaryota > Viridiplantae > Streptophyta > Magnoliopsida > Santalales > Viscaceae > Viscum > Viscum album. The sequence continues at coordinate 63,017,561 of OY728151.1, read as the reverse complement.
AATATTTGAAAATTTTCATTTCTGAATATTTAAGAAATCATTTTTGACATGAAAAGTGATCTAAAAGTTGAAAAAATAATGGTAATCAAGGATTCTAAACATTATCAACATGTATTTTTAATTTTCTAACTTTTATATATAAATTTCACCATATATTTTAATTTATGGTTCTTGATTTTTATGAACATATTTCATTATTCACCCTACTGGCTTATATTGTTCAAAAAATATAAATTAAACCTTTTACCTAGTTTAGATTCTTTGATTCCAAAAATAATATCCATTTTATAAAATTTAATTCCTTATTATGTCTATAAATTATATTTTTAATAAATACACCTAATATATTAGAAAATAACACTTTAATACAAAAATATTAAGCAATTAATAATTATATTTTACATTTATTCATTCCTTATATACATAACATATGACAAAAAATCATTATATATTTTGAATATATGAATTATTATTTATTTTCAAATTTGATAAAAGGATTATATGCTCATAATATAATTTTCAATATAACCTTTGGTTATATTCTTTCCCAATAATAATATATATATCCAATGGTCACATTAGCCATTTTCATTACAACAACTATTCTTTAATACTTAACTAAAATTCAATGGACCTACTATTTCTTTCAACTATCAACATTTTTTTCACATTTCTTATTTTATTCATTCTTTCTAAAGTTATAATTTATTTTATTATCTTCAACGAATATTATAAGGATGAAGATCTTTATTGAATATAACTTGTATTTACTTATGGTTTTATTACAATTCTATTTATCATAAGGATGTTTCATAATTATTTCTCATAATGTACTAATGTTAATTATAATGGAATAATTTTTCTTTATGAAGTAATGTGTCGTTCAATTTTTTCAGTATTCTACATGAAAAGATATATTCAATGGGTTATTTTATAAAAATGGGGGTTGTTATATTCTACACCCCTTAAAAATTTTCACCGTAAATAAATAATTATTCATATGGAAATATACTTGAGTTATTTTTCCTCATTATATCATTCTTTCCCCAAATATATTCATTAAATAAATTTTTATAAAAAATATATTTGATAAGTTTTGCACACTCATTTTGTAGAAATTTATCATAATGATCCAAGATCTACACAAATTGATCCTCATAAAAAAGATCAAGTTCCAATTTGCCATCCTATGAGTATAGTTCCTTTGAAGTATATTCTATGTATTTCCTTAAATGTAATAAATGGAGGAAAAAATTCACATGAGAGATTTTATCTAGAAAAAATGTGAAAATATATATACCAACTAGATTAATCATCTCAAATTTGATGATGTATTTAAGGCTTACATTACAATTAATATAGATTTTTTATACCCACTTCCCCAATGATATTCAAAGGAATACCTTATCTTCAACTCCAAACTCTATCTTTCATTAGTAATTATCATTTCATATATTTGTTGAAATATCCTCAACATTAATATTCTATTTAAATGTTTGAATTGCCATTGGCATATCATGAGTTACATATGATCTCAACATCTTTCTTTCCCAGAAATCCACTTTTCATGTTAGAGTTCCACATTAAATAATATATAAATCATCAAACTACATGAAATTTAAGCTATAGAATCATACCTATATCATTGAATTTAAAAACTATTGGTATATATAAAAAATACAATGGTTCAAGTAAACTATTTGTATACGTATTTTTCCAACTACCTAAACAAATTTTCTCACAAATCGTTTCTATAGGTATGGATTTAGGAAACCAATTCCATCAATTTGGAAAAATTATATATAGATGTATCTGATTAAACAAATCTAGTGATTAGTGATCCCATGACCTATATATTATATTAAAAATACCTTACAACTCATGTTCAATGTCATTTATTATTTTATTTAAGTAAATAAAAAATGTATATAAAAAAATAATTACTAATTTGTAATTATGTTTTATTATTTTTATAATTAAATAATATTAATATATATATATTGATATTTAAAATGATGTACATATAATTTATTAATTTCTCTAAATAGGACTTATATTTGAGTAAATATGTATTTATAATTAATATATGATAAATTTAGTGAAAAATAGTTGATAATATTATTAAATATTAATATTAATTAATAATTTGGGAATTACTATTGGGTAATAGACATTTAATTATTCTTGTATATATGACCATTCACAATTTACATACTATTAGATTTTTCAAAATAATGACCATTTATTATATATAATTATTTTGAACTAAAACGAAATGTCGTTTTTTATTTTCCTTTATTTTATATATTTTGAATGTTATTTTAAATTTAAATTATATTAAATATGTTTTTATATAATAATTTTTTTACATGTAAATATATAAATTTTTATAGAAATAAAAATAATAATACTATATAAAAAATAAAAAAATTGGACACCACAATATCCATATGACTATAATCCCTTGAAATAAAATCATTTTCCACCAAAAAAACACAACATGACCCTCTCAAATGAATCTTCAATCACATAAAATTTTAATGATAATGTTATCCCAACTAAAAAATTGATTGTGAGTAATTATGTAGATTTTTTACCACTAAAAATTGTGTAAATGTTCTACCTTATTTTTATGTTGTACATTTTTTCACAGGCATCAATTTGATATCTCATGGAGCCCAAAAAAATACTGGGATCAGACAATATTTTTTATTGAAGTGAAATACATGATTTTCACTTTTCATGATGTATTAAGTAATTTATTTAATTTTTTGTATCACCAGAGTATTGTAAATTATCAATTATTCATTATAAATTAGAAAATCACTACTACAAATACAACATTTATCAGCGCTAAAAATGGCCTTTAACAGTGCTTGTAAAGCGATTTAAATTCTGATGATGATATAGGGCATGGGGTCCTCTTTAACAACACTCTATAAAGCTCTGATAAAGTCCCATTTTATCCGCACGTTTTTTGATCTCTGATAAATGATAAAAAAATAAAAAATCCTGCCAATCAGGGTGCTTTTATAGAGCTTGATCCCCCCTTTTACAACGCTTTCCCGCCCCCCCTCCGACGCCCGCACGCACCCCTCCACCATTTGTCAGTGCTAGCCCCATATTTACCCATTCATACGCGTCCCTGCCTCCAACTGGATTTGATCTTGAGACCTCCCTCGTGTATGCCTGAAGCCTTCGACACTCCCCTATATTGATTTTTTATCCTATTAGTGATGTATCTATATATTTATATATATTTAGTTATATTTATTCCTATAGTAATATATACTTATATTAATATATATAGTTATATTAATTTAAATATATAGTTATATTTGTATAAATATATAGTTATATTAATATATATATATATTTATAGTGATATTAATATATATATTTATAGTTATATCAATATATATATGTAGTTATCTTAATATATATATATATATATATTTAGAGTAATATATAGGTATATAAATATTAATATATTTTCATTTTAAATAAAATGGATATTAGTTATTCTTTAGATAAAGCTAATATATTTTATATGTAAATATATTTTATTATTTATATTTATAATTAAATTTTTTGGTGTGAATATATATAAAATATGTACATATAGTTATATATTTTATTTTAAATAGGAGTGATTTATAAAAAAGGATAAAATTTAGAAGACATAATATCTAAATGAATGTAATACCTTGGAATAAATTCAGTCCCACCAAAAAAAAGCCAATAATACCCCCCTTAAACGAGGCTAAAAATCTAAAAAATGTTAATTAATTGGGGTCACCAAACTAAAAACTCAGTTTTGGAGGCCTTCTGAGCCTTTTTTGCCTCGAGAAAACCTTGACCGGGATCCCCCATGTCACAGCGATGTAGATCTCATCGCATGCTTTGATTTGATATGTAGTAGATCCCAACGGACACATGGATCAAAATTTATGGCCGTTTGAAGGTCGAGTTGTGTTTTCAAAATAATTTGGGTCTTTATTATTTTATTTTTATTTTTTTAGTCTTCAAATTGTTATTAAATGACTATTACTCCATAATAATTAAAAAATTATTAATTAAAAATTTTTTTTTTTATTTTTTTATACGCCATTTTCACAGAATATCTTATTTATTAAGTGTAAATGTATATTTATACTTATGAAAAATATATTTAAAAATAAATTTAAAAAACATATTTTATATTTATATCAATATAACTATATCTATATATTTTAATATTAATATATATTTTTCAAGATTTTTTTTGGAAGTATACCCTTTATCAGCACTTGTAAAAAAACCCTGATTAAGACCCCAATTAATCAGTGCTACTATAAAAAGCACTGATAAAGGGGTACCCTTTAACAGAGAAAAAAAAAGGTTGTTAAAGGGGGTACCTTGAACAGCACTAAAAAAAGTGCAGATAAAGGGGTACTTTTATCAGCAGTTTTTTTAGCGCTGATATAGATACCCCCTTTATCAATGCTTTTTCATTAGCGCTGAAAAAGGGTGGCACTGGATTTTCCAAGTATTGTGGTAGTTAATATTAATAATATTATATTTAATAACATTATAAATAAATTTTTACAAAAAATATTATATTTTATGTGTACGTACACATTAAATAAAATATAAATAATATATAAATCACATTTTAACAAATATGTTACGAATACAACAATATCAATGTTTTTATATATTAAAATACAAGTAACAATAAAAATAGTAATACATAATTCATAATTACAAATTATATATATATACAATAATGTATATATTAACATGAAATATATTATAAAAGAGTGGGAAAGTGGTTTGAATATATCTTGGAGGTCCTGATATAAAACACAGAAGTTGCGATTTTTTATAATATACATATAACAACAGTTTGACCACACCATTGGTATAGGTATGTCCAATTAAATTGAATATACGAATAATTTTTATACCAATAGTATTATCAAACCATTGGTGTACTTATTTCCTAATATAAAATATCCCAACGGTTAACCAAACCATTAGTATAGCCTCTTTTTCCATTAGTTTTATATGGTTCCATTTAAATGCTAGACTAGAAATGTTTTATATATTTGAACTCTTCCTGAGGACGATGTTGATCCCAACACACAGTGAGTTACAATGATATGTATCTCATCATATATTATAATGATTAAATATCCTTTTCCAATTGGTTTTTGTTCTAATTATGACAATATTTTCTACATCTTATTTCTATATCTAATTCTTGTTAAAGACTTATCTAGAAGAAGGAGTTGAGTAAAATAATACAACTAGATACAATATAAGGTGGTCCCCAATATTGTTTTAAAACATTTTTTACTTATATATCATAAATTTAATCGAATGATAAATACTATAAAATAGAAATTATGTATGATGACTTAAAATATCAATTATTTAAAATGAAAATTGAATCATTTACATTAGCATCATTTGGAAAACATATGATGAAGTTTACAATGTTCTCTAATTTCCATAAATGTATGTGCAATGAATGCATCATTACCTTTTATATATAGCTTTTATACATAACTTTCAAGAAAACAAATCATCAAGATCAATACTTTTTAATCTACCTCATTATGTTTTCCCCTAAAAAATGTTCTTTTATAACTATATATTTATTTATTATTCTAAATGATTAGAGAATTAAAATAAACATTCATAATCTAGTAGAAAATTCTTCATTACATCTATATATGGATATATTCTTTTTATAAATCTCATATTTTCTTCATTTTTAATGATTAAATTTAGAATATTTTCATCATTCTTATATAGAATCTTATTATTATTCTACTCCTATAATATTATTATGTAATGATGTTTGAATAATAATTTCAGACTAGATTGCGTGAATACCTTAAATTATGATTTATAGATCCATTAATATTATATCTCTTTCAATTCTCAACATAGAAAATATCACATGGTCCTTTCTGCTGAGAGCGTTATTCACAATGGCTTTGATCTTAATATGGTAATATATTGAGATTTTATAATAGTTGATGAACTAAAAATATCATCTTTTGTACATGTTCAAATAATTATTTTTAAATATACACATTATTCTATTTTAGATAATGTATATTTTATAATTTTCTGTATATATATAATTCCCTCAAATAATCAATGAAAATATTGTCGTTTGTTTGGTTCACATCATGTATTGAGAATTTTTCTCAAGGACACTTAATTGAAGTTATGCATAATATATGTAATTTTAATTATTTTTAAGGAAAACCTTTATAAAATTATTTTATAGATCATCATATATCAAAAAATATTATCAATACATGTTATGGTTGTATTTTTCTCCATGAAAATGTGTATCTAAAAACTTAAGGGGGGGGGGTGTTAATTGACTTCCTAAAAATTTTGTTTATAGAAAACCAGTATCATCAAGGTAATTGTTCTCAAATATTTTCCTTAAAATTAATAGGAAATGGAAATATAAAATCATGATAGAGAAATATTTAAAATAATATATTTATAGTGGTTTTGGGGAACATAAATGCCCAAGTTCACTCCACCAACAATATTCTCCATGTGTTTGGTTATTTTCACTATAACGAAACATTTTTTGGGGCCTCCTAACTAAGTAAAAGTTTTCATCAATTATTGAAATGGTCCAAGAGATTTTAACATGGATATCCCTTTACAATAACTATCGACGGTCTTAACACCCAATCTAACACCATGTGTTAAAAAATATAATGAAAAAACCTTTTCAAGAACTGTTGGAGTACACAATTGCAATATGAAACTGAGAGTAAACGAATATACAACATGAGAGGATGATAGTACTTAAGGTATAGTGCTGGATTATATTCTAGGAAACTAATAAACATGTAATCATGTTGTGAAATTTTTCATGTGAGATGTTGTATATGTAGTTATGATTGTTGTTACCGATATCAATGTATTTGTTAGTGTGTGTGTCATTTTATCTGTCTATCGCTTATCCCATATTTCTTCATGCATCAGCTAACTAATCCTTATATATAGTCTCTCTGATATTATACATAAACAGTGGCATAATGATAACATTGGAGTGGATAATCCTTTAAAAATATGATCAAATAGACTATTAATAACATGCATCCAGTCTTTCCAAATATTGAATAAGCTAATGCAGTAGCACTGTTAGAGATCATCCTCTTCATATCTCCCCATTCCTAGGATAATAAAAAATTATAAAAAATGATATTTATAATAATAAACAATCAATTTCCCTATATATTCAAAAATCATTAAACGAATTATCATGAAATTAGCAATGCAATATGGGCATTCTAAATAATAGATAATTCTTCATAAGATATCCGGCTGGTAGTATTGTTCTTATAATATATTCTTATTTGAAAATTCATAAGATAAAACAGATGTTTTTAATATTCTAGTATTATGATAAATAAAATTAAAATTAATTCATCGTGTAAGATAAATAAGATACTGAGTTGTGAAACTTATATTCTACAACTTCTTCCAATGATTGTAGGATAATTTTTTACGAATATCCTTTTCATAAGATAAAAACATATCATAACATAATTATATATAAATTATGTGGTAAATGAATTATTATATTCATAAGATAATAAATTATATAACATTATAAACATTCAACACTGAGTATTCTAATTCATATTAAGGGAAATATTATTATTAAAAAATTTAACTCTCGTAAGATAATCATCATGAGTTAGCATCATATTTAATTGAGAAAATATTAATTTGAAACTCATAAGATAAACACTTCAGAATAAAAATAGGTATTTATGGAATCATAAAAACACATAAAAAATATACATGTTGGAAAAAATATGTTTTTCCAACAATCACCATGATTATCACTATAAAAAACATTGAATAGAGAACAAAAATTTCAAAAAAGGATCTACAAACATAATTTTTTTATTTTTTTTCTTCTCCCCTTAAGATAATAATTTTAAATTTTTTATCCTTCCTTTTTTATGCCACCCCTTTAAAATAAATTTAGAAATTACGTTTTCATATTCACATTTTTTTTCAAAATACAAACTTTTTTATTATCCTTTTATGATCCCCTAAGTAATTTAATTTTATGTTTTTATTTATTATTATATTCAATTTTTCATCTCAAAAGAAAATAAAATAAAACATTATACTTTATTTATTTTCAATATATTATAAAAATAAAAATAAAAATAAAAAATTAGATTTTTGTGGTCTCCTTTTATTCACCCCCATTTTTATATAAATAATAAGTAGAAAAAATAAATGAAATCATTATTAGACACAAATAATTGTATATATTAATTGTAACTTATTTTGGAAAAGTTATCTTAAAAAAATAAGTAGTAGATATCATTAAGTAATTAGGGATAAAATATAAGCATATTGAAAATATAAGTAAATATATTTAGTAAAAAATTATAATAAAATTGATATAGAAAAAAATAATCCGTAGAAAAAAATATTAAATAAATTCCAAAAACAAGATAGAAACATGCTGAAAACATATTCATAAAAACATTAATATGAAAGAGAAATTCATTTCAAATTATGAATTTAAATGTTTGTAAAAAACTATCATAAAATTTAATATCACCATTGAAATTTTGTAAAATTTCTTTTAAATGTGATGCAAATGATTAAAGCATCAAATTAAATATTTAATAATTCGATTAAAATAAAAAATATTTCTATTCAATCACTATTAAAATATTTAAAAACTACCCATGAAACTATGAAACAAGGAAATATGGGAAAAGAGCATCAAATATTTAACATGAAATGATTATTTGTAGGTCGTGTGTTGAGATATTAAAACTAGAAAGATGCTAGAGAGGATGGATGAAGAGGAGCATCATCTGTTTCTCCATCAACATCAACAAATTTTATTAAGGAATCACATTTCCCACTCAATCAATTCATGAATTCCTTATAAAAATGGATTTTATATTGATATAATCTTGTTTATATCTCTCCAAATCTATGTTATCATCATGTATAAAAGATATCTTATAAGGAGAATCTCTAATAGGAAAAGAAACTTATTTGAATGAATTAATATTTTTTATTTAATAAATGTGAGTAGTATTAGAAATTTCATTTATTATTTTATATGAATAATATTGGAAATCAAAGATGTGAGGTCGTGGAATATCTCTCCCTCTAATATATTTTAATTAATCATCACAGGAATGAATCATTTTTAGGATATCATTATTTATGAATTATAAATGAGTTGTAAAACTATTCTAGATCCTCATTGTGAAATTCCCAAAGTGGTTAGGAACATATCATTTATTAGAGTAGCTAACCATTAACTAATTCAATAATTCATATTTATCGTCTGACATACCAATAAAAAAATATACGAAAATATATTATTTTCCTCTTACAAAAATGTTACATTCCTGGAGATCAACAAATTCATAAACATATTCTTCATGTTCATCTTCTAAGGATTATGGCTTCAAATTTATTATAACTAATTTCTATAAATCCTCAATCCTATTATCTAATACGTAAAAATTATTATCTATTTATCCATCCATATTCTTTAATCATTTAATAACGAGGAATAAATACTTTTTCACTAGAGACAAAAGTTGTTTCTCTTTTAGAACCTATTAGTTTAATGGGGTTCTAATTTTCTTCTTAGAATGATCAATTAACACAAGAAAATTACTTGGAAATAGATGAATCCTTTTTATTACATCTATTACATCCCATTAAATATCTTGAATTAAATCCTTTAGTAAAAGGTCACACTATGTTGAGAATATTTTAACACTCATTGTGTCTATCCCCATAGGCACTTTTTCTAAACTTGAGAAAACATCCACTTGTTTCAAGGCTTCAGTAGAGGGTTATAGTGAGAGATTTTCTAATAAAATATGAAATAATGATTTCAATTTATTGACATCTTTGTTTTAGATATCTTGATCAAATATAATCTTAATATCATTTACAAATTTTATGAATAAATATTGTAATGATTATTCTTCTAAAATCAACAATTAGTATCCCTCGCAAGAAGACTCGATAGTTATATATATCTCAGTTATAGGCACTAATGATAATGTTTGCTGATCATGCATTAGAGAAAAGATGTCCTCATGAACTTTGGGTCTTCTAACATCATCATCTTGTTTATTTATATTAACAAGATTTGACCCCTCTCAATATGTCTCCCCAAAAAATGATCTTGCTCCTTCACTTTCAAAAATATGAGTTTCAATTTCTTATTATTATTCTTCTACACAAGTAAACTTTTGACTATAATAGTCAATATATTCTCATCTGATTCTGGACCTATTATCACTAGATAGGGAAATATCAACCAATGTATTTTTACAAAACACTATCGATATCCTTGATTGACCAACACTTGTCATGTGATAGTTAATGAAAAATCTTGTCCACCAGAAGGAATTGGGATATCATAAGCTATTACTATTGTAAAAGTGTGGGTAAAACTAATTTTAGGAGAATCATCTCCTATGGAATGAACAAAAACTATTACATTTCTTATTCTTTAAAAAAGTGTTTTCTTGTCTTCAATATCTCTTAAATCAACATATTGAACTGAAATTTCTAATAAAACTAGAATAACTGCAAGAACTACCCCAACATTAGAAAAACTCACCCAAGATGACTCCCAATGATTCAATGTATGGTATACCCAAATGTATTTTTGATAACTCAAAAACACCAGTGTGTTTAATTATTATTTATACAAATATAAATTATTTTTAAAATACATTCACTCTAAGTTATCAGACCATGATAATGGGTTATGTAATTTTCATCCAAGAAAAATACAAACATTTTTGAACACTAACACTAACATTCTTAAAAATGGTATAAATTTATAAATATATATATGTATAAAATATAAATTCCACATGTATGTCATAAAATAACTTTCTAGATAAAAAATTATTTCAATGATAAAAAAATACAGTAAACTAATATATTAAAATAAAATTTTTCCAGACTCCCCATTACAAAATGTGATTACTGATTAGATAAAAATTATGGGAGATTTTATTTCATGGATTAGGTACATCCTGATATTTTTCTTGAGGTCTATGTATCTGAGTGGAGAATTCATGATCTAAATAAAACATAAATCATCTACAATAAGAAATAAAGCAATAAATTATACATATTATTCATGAGGGAACTTAAACACTTTCGCTGTTACAAATTAGGTTAAAGGAAAACATTTCAGATTCACTGTTATAGTGATAAGGAAATCATTATAACAAAAATGAAAAACTCCATTCTCTTTGCAATTATGATATTATATTTAAAATACTACCACATTAATTATTTTGTCAAAACATATTCCTGTAAAAAATTATAGATAGCCATATTTAACAAAATTCGTGTTCCATTGATTTAGGAAAAATCAATTTCTCTTCAACTTAGAATATTTCATAAAGTAATTTTACACGTTATTATTATAGATGGAGCTTCATGAATTATCTTATTTTCTCCAATTTTTTTTAGGATTTAGATGATTTGAGGTTTTAAGAAGATATTTTTTTTGTAACCAAGTGAATGAGGGCTCAATGGTTTGAAGGAATTCATGGGTAGATAAAACACACATTCATTTTTTTCAATAAAAGAGGGGTGACACAATAATGTGATGAGTTATCATTATAATATCTAGTTTAAATTTTCTTATTTATATGACTAATATTAAAAATTCCACTGTAAGATCTTAATTAAAGTAGGGTAATTAAAAAAATTAATTGAGTATATAATTATTCATTTGATAATATTAAAAATTATATCAGGTAAAATTATATGAAATACTAACTATGATTAAAAAAACAGATCTATCTTCATGGTTGGGTTTAGTAAACAGTTTTATAAATTTCCTTTTTATGAAAAATAATTCTTATGACATATAACACTTTTTTGAATGATAAAATTTGAAATGATATCTAAAATAAATGTGATATGTTCATTAAATGTTAATTAGATTCCATGAACTATTTATAGAACTAGTGTTAAAAATTTTGATTTGGTCACAATTAAAATTAAATCTAGAATCCATTATGGTTTTCTTCAACTATATAACTTATTCAAAAAAGTTTCCTACTACAACATATCTTTTATGAACAATGGAAAATACTATATATTGATGATTTTAATTAGACCAGGATACTATAGATTTTATAAGAAAAATGATTCTTAGTGTGCTCTACCTATATAATCTAGTTCCTGTAAAACCAGAATCAAAACATGAAGTTAAATTAAATTCTTATGTTTTTGAAAAATTGAGAGAAAGAGACGCAGTTTAATTTTAATTTCATGAAATTATTTTCCTGTCATTTAAATTATATTACATTGCATTGAATTGAAATATTTCTCAAATACATACTGAAAACATAATGTTGGGTCTTGTTAAAGTATGATAGAATAAACAAAAAATTATTACTCTATAAATCTTATTGTAAACTAATTTTTCATTCGGAAGCATATATTGATTGACCTTGGGGATTATATGAGCTGAGTACTTCTTAATTTTTTCAATTCCAAACTTATTATGTAAATATTGTATTTATTTTATTTAAATATAAAATTTTGAAAATAATATTGGAATATTTAGCATCCAGAAAAATAATTTAACCCACCCATCATACTCGTTTCAGTTCTTTTACAGTGTTTTGAACATTCATTACACAATTTTTTATTTTTTTATACAAAAACAACATCATCAACATATATTTTAATGAAAAAATATCCAAAGATGATTTTCTCTTAAATAATTTTGTTTTTTCCATTCCTACAATAACATTGTTTGATAAAACAAAAGAATCCACTATTTTATAACATTATCATGGTGTTTTTTTAAGGACTTATTAATCATTGGTATGTTTTCAAATAGAAAAATTAAATTGATAGTCTTCAGAATGAGGAGGTTATTCTAAATATTCATCCTCTATTAAAAATTCATTTAAAAATGAAAATTTATCATCCATAAGATATAATTTGAAATTCAAGTAATATACATAATATATAAAGACTATAATTTGTTTTAGAATAGCTACAAGGAAAAAGTCATCTTCATTGTCTATTCCATTTCCTGATTTTAATATTTTATACCTTGTATATATTTATTTCTAGTGTGTACACAATTATCATCATGTATGTTACTCAATACCCATTTTGTCATAATTATAGTATAATTAGTCGATCCATAATCTATTTCCCATACATTGATCATTTTGTACTAATTTAGCACTTCATTCATTGGAAAAACCCAAATTTCATAAGATAAATATTCTTAGATTGATTTAGGTAATAGTTGGGATAAAAAGGAATATAATTATACTATGATCCGTTTATTTCTTCTAGTTTTAACTCCATTATCTATGTTTCCCTTAACAATCTCTAATTGATTCTCTTTATGATTTGTCAGTAATATTGGAAACACGCATTATTGTTCACCAGTATCAACACTTACTAGATTTGATTTAAGATAATCATTGTAAAAATCATCATCCATATTTGTGTGAATGATATGTTCATGTATCATGTACTTAAAAAAATCATTTAAAACATTAGTTTATGTAATTTTGTGATGAAAAGTATTATTTTCATCAATCTTCATGTGAGTTGATTCTTTAACAATCCTTGGACATTTTTTTAAAACTATATTAGCCTTAGAAGTAGTAGTGTAACTTTTTAAAATAACTTCATCATGCATCAGATTAAACATACCAATATTATACATGGAATTGATGATGTAAACCTTGAATCAAAATACATTGAATTATCCTACCTTTGGTTTTATATTTTTCCATTACAAAAATTTTGTTTTAATTTTGATATGCCTTATGAAAAAATTATTAATGAATTAACATGATGTGTTAAAAGATTCATACAAAAAATAAGGTGGCATTTTATATTTACATAACCTGGTTTTATAAATTTATTTCAAATTAAAATTCCTTCATTCAATAAGACACTTCTGTTGAAGTTCCTTGGGGGAATAGAATGCATGTTCAATCCCTTTCTTTGACTAATAGACATTAAATTTAAGATTTTTAAATTCAAATAAATTATAAATTAATAAATTAAAAAAATTTACATATTTCATTTCTTATGCTTACAAAAATTTAATAAATAGAGAAATATTCACATTTAAGTATTAAATATTAAACCCATGTAATTCTTGAAGAATAATGAACCAACAACTACGAAAATGAATAACCAAAAAGAAAAATAGTTATAGTATGTCTGAAAAGATCCATTTGAATATTCTGAATAGTTATCTACATAGAAGGCTATTTAATTTTTTTAGAATATGAAATGTATTTCATTCCCATTTTTCATGCATCACGTAGCTCCTTTTTATCCAATTTAATGATAGGAATAACTGAAATAAATATTTTCTTAAAATATGTTTCTAGGAGTTAACATTAAAATGTCCATTCCTTATATTCCAAATAATTGATACATTAATTTTAGAAATCAAAGAATTTAAATTTTTTCAATACTGTGAGTTCATATATAATGTATAAAAATTACCTTTTATGGGATCATTGAATTTAAGATAATTTTATTTCAGAATCGAACATGCATTATTTGAAAAATGATATGAATAAACTTTATTGTAATGTTGATAAATAATTATGAGGGTTTACTTCAATACTTCATCATAATTAACCTTTTACTGAAAATATAGTGAGGATTTCCAATAGATCCAATTCCATATTCTTCAATTTTTAGTATCACCAAATGTGAAAATATCATCCATCGATCTTGTATAGTGAACTAATGTTTGATAAATATATACTCATATTTCATTAACTACCATTTCATATAAAATATTATTCATTTTTGTTCATGTGGTTTGTTCTCTATGAAGAAAAATCAAGCAACATAATTATTTGGTACAGAACATTTTTTGGTCCTGTAATGTAAGCTTCAAGGGACATCAAAATCCATTTTTTTGTTTTCAATGAAGTATTACAATATGTTTTGATAATAAATTTGTACAAACCAATTTTATACTCCAATGAATTAATTATTTCTCACATTACAGATTATATCATAATGTCAATTTTCTCCCCAATGAAAATAGGTAACATTTCAACGGTTTTTATTTTTACAAATTGGCAAAAAATAAAAAATTTAAGTTTTTGTCAATTAAATTTGCCTTCATATTAAAAATTTATATTTTATGTGTTTATTATGTCCAATAAATCTATTTAGAAAATGTACCATATTTTTTAAAATAGTTTTAAAATATTTGATGTTTTGAACCGCCATATATAGGTTATCTATTGTCTTAACATGTTCAATATATAAGGCTTTATAATTTTCCAGTTTTTTTTTAAAATGTGAATTTTTTTTATTAATTCATCCTATTCATTGGAAATTTTTTTGTAGGAGTTCCAGAGAGATTTCTTATTCATATTTAATTTTTCATACGTAGTCTATGGCTTGGTAAAGTATTCATTTATTTTATCATATAAGAAATTTTAATTTTTTGGATTCACACTCTTGCTCAGTAGAATGGTAAGAATGTAAATAATTGGAATATATCCTAAAAATTATGTTTGAATTTTGATTAGGATATTTTGATTATAGTTTTGAATATATGAATTCAAAACAATATTAAAAGGAAATCCATGTGGCCTTCATAGATTTCTTGGATTTCTTCTTATATCTACCTTCAAGAAGTATTTATCTTATGACTTTTTTATCATCCATAATTTGTGGAAAATAAATGTTGATATTTCATAAGATATTAAATTTATAAAATATTATTTATTTAGTTTTTTAACCGTGATTTCGGTAATTTTTTAATGGTTTTCTAAATCCTCTTATCTTGTTAGATATTTTTTTTTTCTAAATTTTGATAAAACTATGTAAGATCATCATTTTATCTAAAATAGATTGTGGATTCTTCTTATTTATATATTTCAAATATTTGTATGCCTTGTACTTAATTTCTACCTTAGAAGTAGAACCCTTAAAAGATGTATTTTCTTTCTTGGTCATTTTATATTATCCAGATCTATCTTTCATTTTAGCTTCATATATCATAAGAGTTCAAATAAGATCTTTTATATTAAAATTCATAAAATTCATTTATTATATGATATTATTTATGAATCCATTACGCATGGGTGGTAATACTTGTAGAACATTCTATGCATGTTTAGGGTCATTGATTGGTTCCCTTGTAGTAGAAATGTTACTTAAAATATTAGAGAGTCTCCAATTCAATTGAGTAATGCTTTATACTCAGTATTTTTTTAATCAGTAAAACATTATTTTATTAGAATCACATTAAAGAGCATACACAATTTCTATACCTTTATAGGTAACTGCTATAGTGGTCCACATTTCATGTGCTATTTGATATTGAGAAACTCTGTTTTAATAATCTTATATGAAAACAAAAACAAAAGAAATCATAGACTTGGAGATCAGATCATAGTTCGACTCAGTTATATAATATCATGTTTGAGGTTATGTATTAGGATTTTTGTAGGGATTTAATTTATTAATTTTGAAATTTAATCCAAGATTCATTAAATAGATGTTCATGGGACCCATCCAACAATAATAATTTTCACCATTAATTTAAGGATCTCTAACAATTGACAAACCATCTCGTTTAACATCCATGTAAACCACAATGAAATAAATATTTGGACTTCGTACTTTTATAGTTATAAACTCAACATTCATTGGGCATAATAGAAATTATTTTCCCCTATAATGGATAACAGAAAACACAATATGGGATAGGGAGAGGGGTGAATTGAGTTCCTAAAAATCTTCTTTTAAGAATACCATCCTCTTCAAAGTATCAAATTTCAAATATTTTCCATAAAATCAAAGGGAATTGGAAATATAACATCTAAGTGGAAAAATATTTATCACCAGATATATGTAGTGGTTTATGGAACATAAATCCCATATTCCACCGACCAAAAACACTTCATGAAAATTTCATTGATTTTCACAATAAAAAAGAATTTTTTAGGTGCTCCCGGATACGTACAAGAACCTGTAACTTAATATAAAAATACAAAGGTTTGGATCAAGGAAAAATCTTTAATAGAGGTATCTTCATTCTTAACACACATAGATACAATTAGTGATAGAATATAATGAATAAACTTTTGAAATAACTATTTCAGCACTTAGTTGTAAAAAAAATTAATAATAAGATAATAATACTATTCAATTTGATAATCATAATAGTCTCTGTAGTGTATTAATCATCCTTTTATGTATTCTATTTTATTTTTAACTTATGATAAATTTAATCATAATGGTAAATTTTACAATAAAATGAATAAGTGATAAGATATTCAATTAATGGCATTTAACCATTCTTTAAAATATAGAATAATATTTTGCAGAAACAATGGTAGAGATCCTATTCCATGGTTCATTACGTTCCTTAAGAAATGACACTCTATAAAAAATTATATTTACTTAAATGGAAATTCATTTTCCGGATATGTTCAGATATAATTAAATGACTTAATCAATAGAATAACAATGTAATAAATAGATTACTCTAAACAACTAATTCTTCATAACATATCAGACCATTGGTATTTTTCTAATAATATAAACATCATAGAGACTACACAAGATAAAAAATAATTGATTTCTTTATAAAATAACATAAAACTAATTTAATACTACTTTTGATAGTAATTCATTATATGATAAATATTTTATTATGTTGTGATACATATCTTCCACGACATATTCTATTTCTCTTAAGATAAACATGTATGAATATTATCTTCATAATATTAAAAATCCTCATAATATAATTATATTTGATGTAAGTTGAAACTCTATCATTCTTTTCATAAGATAATATCTAATATAATATGATAACCTATCAACATGAAATTTTATGATACTTATTTGATGGAATATAATTCTTATTGACTTTGATTATTGTAATATAAAAATCTAAATTTGGTGTAAAATAATAATATTTGATAAAAGTATAATATGAAGCACATGATATTAACTAATAATAATAAAAATTTGGATTTTCATAATCGTCAGAACACAAAAAAATTGAGATATTTTGGAACAGCATATATCTATAAAATAGGTATAAGATTAGGGAATAAATTTCTCTTAATGTAATTGAAATTATCTTTATTTTAATATTTCCTGATAAAATAAACTCCCTTTCATGTTAAAATGGTTAGTGGATTTGATTGTTATATTAAATTTATAATCAAAAATTACCAGCTAGGATAATATTATAAAAATATTGATACCAATATGTTGTTGATCTAAACCATTTTCAGTCACAATTTTTTTAAATAATTTATTTTTATACCATTTCTTGTGATTAAATGGCACAAAAATGAATCTTAACACTTTCTAAGTTTGACATAAATTTTCTCCATTATCAATTTATTTATAAAAATTATCCAATGCTCTTTAGTTTTCCATTTATTTTTGAATATATGAAAATTTTATCTATAAATGTTACAATAAATTCATTGAAATCATCTCTAAAGACACTTATTTATCAAATCACTAAATATATATATGATGAATTTTTATTTATTAAGGGGATAACTATTATTATCTAGTATAGATATCTTTTATAGAGGTTTTTCTCTTTATATACTCCCTCATAAACCTTATTTTGTGATGTTTTGATCAAAGGTTGGTCTTTGAGAAGTATTGATCCCTTCATATTTGATTGAAAAAACCATCTATACATGGTATATGATATCGTTTCTAGATAATTACCATGTTATATTCATTATAATCAGTGAAAAGAACCATTTAACCATCCTTCTTCATAATAATGTGGATTGATGCACCCCATGGAAAAAAATTGGATATATAAAACACATATCCATAATCTCTTATAGGTATAACTTTAATAGAAAACTCAATATCATGATAAGCATAATTCTGGACCTCTTTAAAAAATACATCAATAGATTCATTCAGAATTAGAATATCCTCAATATTGATTTTACCACCAACCATTTTGGATAAATATAAGTCATTGTTAATTATCAATAAACATAAAAGGGATGTAATTATTATAGTGATTTCATAGTTATCCATTCTCTGATAGATAAACATTAATTTACTATAGATATAAAATGTGATATAAAAATCTCATAAAAATATATCAGATCTCTGTATAGAGAACTGACATGGGATTGAGTGTTAGTTATTGATGAATGACCCTTGGGTGTCTAAAATGGTTGATGACATAGGTGAATGAAGTGATAGTTGGTTCTAATACTGGGTAAGAGGCCCTTATATGGATGTCTCCATCTCGTAGATGATTCAAGGTGATCAAATAATCAATAAAAACTTCGATGAAGATTACACCTTATATGGAATCCCACAACCACATTACTTATGGATGTGACTAATAAAATAAAATGTTTCATGGGATGAAACAGTGATTGATATGAATCATCAAAGCTAGGTAGTATGATCTCGGGAAAATCTCACTAGTATCCTCCAAAATAGAGCCCTCTTTATCATGGTAATATATGATATATATTACACTATGTGTCTAATGGTTCTAGGAATAGAAACCAAAATATTAATTTTACTAAAGAAATGAATGATCGATGTATGGAACTCTATTTTCCCTTATGACTTAATCATGTGTGTATAGTTGTGTTTTTGTTGGATAAGATTTAGAATACTATGGATTTTGACCATATAAACAACATAAATTAATGTCATTTTTTTTAATGTTCTATGTAGAATACCTTGGAAAATAATAGAGCATTGGATATATCCATTTTCTATCTATTTAAGTGATTCATGAAGTTTTCATGGGATAACTAATTTAATTTTTATCCATGTAAATTAGGGTAGGGATGGAGAGTTCCTTTATGTCCACATATATCACATATAAAAAGATGCTATGTGAAGGGAGCATAACCCACATAGGGAAAGGATTGAAGGTTGATTAATGAAGGTATAAGTGGTAGGTAATACAAACTAAAAAAATAATTTTCATAGTAATGGTACATGAATGAATCATGAAGATGTATAATCAGTGATAGGACATAAAATTGAACTCTTATAATGGTGTCTATCAAAATATATTTACAAAGAAGCCCAATTGGTTGTCTCTATGAACTATTTTAGGATTTGGTTTCATGAAGGATCATTATTGGGGTCCTTCATGGTGTGTATTTGTCTTTTTTATTCATACCACTGCCGTTGGAATTTACTTATGGATATTTATAAATTCTTCATGGAAGGAGAATCCCTCAAAATATTTTTTTTAATTTCCCAAAAAACACAAGACTCACTCTGGGGGTTTCATTGGGTTCTAGTCCTCTATCCATTATGGGGATGTTTTAGGATATTTGTAGTTTTTGTTTGATAACCAAATCCCTAAAAATATCTACCACATAGATAATTAATGGCCATATAAGGTGAAAATGAATGATGATGGGACATAAGGAGAGTATAAAATGGTGTCGAATCACCATCCTGATGTCACAATGATTATCAAATTAGTGAAGTATCTATTTGGTTGGCCTAGAATCAATGAACCCGTGATCAAATTGAAAAATCCTTCATAAACGATTAGATAACTTCATGAAAAATAAATTTGGACTTTAATAATGTCTATACTTCATGAATGATCCATAAGTTTCACATATGATTGGATTGTGAACCATAGGAGAGATCATGAATAATAATAGATTCTTCATAAAATTATGTAATATTAAAATATATAATCTATTTTATATATTCATTGATATTTTATTCTATTTTTAGTGTTTATTAGGTCTTTTCATCTTTCCATGCCTCAACAAACCCTCCATAGAAATGGGTTCGATCAGCATGAAGAGAGGCCAATTATGATGAAGTAATGTAGATTGTATATATCACATGTGGTCCGTGAAGAGGGGGGACCCCAATATAAATGCAATTAAGCACCATTATTAATTAATTATGACTTAAAGTTATTAATAAATTAATTTATACCTTAAATACTCAAAAATATTCATTTCAGTTATATATTTCATTGGTGTATTTCCACAATCTACCATAGTGGAATTAACAAATTCGTTATGTGATGCTCAATATCATAGAAGTGTGATATAGTTATTTCATGGTCTATGTAGTAGTTATATTATTTTCATACAAGAAAAATGTGTTATGAAACACTTAGGTTGTTCATGTATGTGCTATTGGAAAAATTGGACATCACTAGATTTTTTTCCAAACACACTAAAAATTTAATGTTCTCATCACCTTTCCGAAAATGTCTCTATAAAAAAATTCATCCATTAATGAGTGAATAAATAAGATTATTCAAAATATAACAACTTGTGAGAGAAAATTTCTTCACTAATTAAATCACCCTTTTCAATGATTTAGGGAGAATTAATCTAAAATTTCCCTGTTCAATACATGAATTCAATGTATGAATTTTTGTTATAAAAAATTATAAACATTACCAGACTACATCATAGGAATTAGATGTATTGTTGGATCAACTACTATTTTGAGATGAATTAGGAAAATATTTCATCCGAGGTGAATTTCATTTTTGAGTATGGATGCTTTGGAGGTTATGTTATAGGATATATTCTCTAGAACATGAACGGAGGAATAAATATTCTATAGAAATACACTCATAGATATAAATATGTATTAAAGAATGATAGAAATAACAATAGTCTATGATAATAATTCAAATTGGACCTTCATCCTGGATAAGGCATATTCTTGTATTAGGGGTGACCTTTTTGGGTGCACCCAAACTATGATGAATTCAAATAGTAGATAAAAAATCAAGGTTATATGAGTCCATGTAAGTGTCATTATTATTTTCACTCCAAAATAATAATAATATTATTAAATGTATTAGTATATAGATACTATATAGTAATATGTTCCATCTAGTCCATCACGACTTTGGGATAAACCTTTCGGATGTGAAAATAATTTGTGTAGTCCAAATCAATGGGAAATGTATGATGAATTCATCCCCATTCATTCTATATAAGAAAATGTGGATATAGAAACATATCTTAAAATCTCTATGATTTTACTATAAAATGATTTTATAATATAGGTTCATAGTTCATATAAAGAAATTCCGCTCAATGTGTGGGTTGACTAGTTCATAATGATGAATGGTTGAGATCTGGGGTTTCAGAGAATATAAACCTACCAAAACTATAAGACCAATGTTCATAATAATCCTTAATGGATGATAATAATATTGGGCCTTTCTTATAAATTTTTTTGGGTTGTCACCGGGAAATTTGATCAACTAATCATATTGAAGGCTTCATCATCTTGTTCTTCAGAGGATATATTCTCCTAGCATTGGTGGAGAAAAATGGGGTCAAGATTTGGCTTTTTTTTGGTGGTATCCCAACTAAAGGTTTGTAGGAAATTGAACCAATATGTTCTAGTAATGGTGTTTCTATATAACCTATTTAGTTACATCTAGAGTTGGATGACCTCATTTAGTAATTTTGAGACTTTCAAAGTTCACTATGGTTATATCACAACCCATTTGTTGGGAAGAAATCAATAAATGTCCATGAAATCTTGTAGGCCTCTTTCAATCCCAATCATCAATGTATCACTCTGAAGTGAAGGTTAAATTAAATTTAAAAATTTTATTCACTGTTACAATGTAATCATTCTTGACTATTATAATAATGGCTGTTGCGATCAATAGTCGTGAAATGTGAGGATATCATATATCCCTTATGGAGGGTGTCTATGCTACCTGTATTGACAGATAATTGATTTATGAGTGTTATATACACTATAACATTTGATGGATGTTTTATTTTGTATACAATATTTTCCTCTATATACCATGTATCATATAAAATGAGAATAATTTTATGATTATTAATCATTTTTTAATGATGGTTATGCATGAGTAGATGACTATTAATGTCATCCTCCAACCTACCTATACTTTAATTAGACTCGTTATGAACTAAACCAAAAAAATGGATAAGATCATATTTAGGTAGTTATAAAGGCTAGTTTATTCAAAAATTCATAGTATAAAAGAGACTACTGATAAATCATAGGTGGATAAACCATCATTGTCAATAAAATAAGGTTACGGGGTTTCATTGGGGATTCCTCAAATCACCTTGATGCTAAGGAAATGAAATAGTCATTTTAGGGTTTCTCCAACCATATGTTGGGTGACTCCTCATCCATTCATACATATTGAATCTACACTACCCATGGATTTAAAGAAGTAGTATTCCTGGAGTATAAAAATTCATGAAAAAATATATATTTGATTACATATGTGAAGGGAGTGAATTTAATAGGGTTTGGAAATATAATTTCCCCATTTTTTATTTAGTATTCAAGTAATCCGGAAGAATTTCAATTCCATGTTTGGACCATAGGTTCTTTTTCTATTCACTGAAAGGAAAAATATATTACATATATTTTGTTCATAAAATGTTGAGGCCTCAAGTGGGTGCTACTAAGGAGGGATAGTCTAGTAAGACCAATTCACGGTGAGAAGTAAGATTATTTATCATTTATTTTTTTGGATCATTCTTGGGTTACTCTTGTTAAAATTATACCATTTATTTCATAGGATTTTCAAAGGGTTCAATAACTTTTCATGTCTCTAGCATACTGAGATATAGTAATGTTTGTTAGTGTAGATGTACATTTAAAAGAAGGGGATGAGTCAGCAGGATAAGCTTTCATAATTGAGCATATTATGATGGTGATCAACAACCACTCTAATTAAATATGGTTGATAATTTTATTTAATCATCCAATATAAGCATATATAGGTTATATGAACACAAAACATTGTGTTAAAACACAAGATACCTACCTTCACTCAAACCTGAAATCATGTGGCATTGTTTTCTAATTATCTATTGACCTAATATCTCTACTTAGTTCCAATTCACTATTATATTTAGATATTCATTCGTGTTAAGAATATAAATATCACCAACTAAACAACATAGAACGTCTATATTCTATCACAATTGGAATTCATGGATGTTGTGTTATTTGAAGCTCATGGAAGGCCATGTATATCTATGGACCTAATAGAATCAACCATTACCTTTATAGACTAGAGTCTAGTCGTTGATATTGTATATAATTTAGATCAAGGGTATAAACTCAATTAGACAAAATGTACAATATGATTCATTAAAATTATATTAAAGTGTTGGTGTGATCATGGTGTATGAGAAATTAGAATAATATTTCAAACCTAATTAATTGGTTGTCATCCTTTTCAATAATAATGTACTCGATAGCATCCTTACAAATATAAATCTAGTGGATGAACATACCACGATCCAAAACTAAACAATTATTTCACCATTAAATACTCTATGATAAATTAAGCTCTAGAATAATATCAATGATATTGAAACTCGTAAAATTTCACACACAACTTTACTGAACCATATTAATCCCTATGTATAATGCCCCATTGAAAATGATTCAGGGATTCCTAGTTAAGGTATTTAATTATGGCTAATAAAATGATTAATGTTATCGAGGACATCGAAATGGGTGCAACATATTTATTCCATATTGAGGAGTTTCTATATGAGGTCCAACCTATTGTACCCACTGATGAGGAGAAAATAGTTTAGGGGACCAATGATAAAAAAATAAAGGTAAATATAAACACATATCATCATTTGAATCAACTTTTGGAAAATTTACTAATATATTATAGGATTAATCTCTGTTAACTATTCCACCATCCAAGTTTTGTTTTAGTGTCACATTATCTATATCTTAATTAGTGATATTTATGGGGATACATGTTGATCAACTTCTAGAACACCAAGAAGATGTCAAAACTAGACCCCCATTGAATGATCTTGTTTTGTATTATGTATCAGTCCATGTGAATGTAGTTAACGTGGACTTGGATATGATATTATTCTAGTAAAGACACAATATAATATATAGAAGTGGATTCAGTTATGGAATTTGGGATTTATATAAGTGATCTTCATAGAAAAGTTTATCTTCTTCATCACATTTTTATTATTTTGGGTTTATTGGAAATTTTTTTAGGTTAGTATATAGTAGGATGAAATATATTATTCCTACATTGGAGAGAAATAACACAGTGTAATCATATATTTCTAGTTCATAATTAATATACCACTTCATCGAGTGCCTAACATTGATTCTCAATGAAGGTTACAACTTGTATCAGTGGAATTAAAGCGATATTATTATTACATTAAAGGGATGGCCCAAGTGGAATGTCTCTTCTTATATTTTGATCAATTGTACTATGAGTAATATAGAATCAATAAAGTGGTAGATACCTTTGGTGATGTAGTATAGGTGAATAAATAACTGGTTGAAGAGAATAGTAATGAAGGGAGGGATGTTATTTCAAGGAAATACAAGTTGAAACCTAATGAAAAATACAAATATTATTCATTGGATAAAATCATCAAATCTTTGAACAACTTATATAAAATATTAATCCATTTTCAAGATTTAGTTGGGAAACATTAGTAGTGGTACTTTGATTTATACCCCCTCATGTATATATAGATGAGAGAGAACTAGAATGTATATGTTCTTCTCTTCTTTTGATCAAGGAAATAAAAAAAAATTTCCCTTCATTTTCAATTTTTTTTATTTTATAGACTCGTTATAGTCATTAATTTGTAATAATCCATGAAACTATTATAGAGTAACAATATGATAACAGAATCCTTATGAACATTAAATGAGAATAAAACTATGTAAATAGTGACCTGCAAACACATCCAAAAAAATGGATTTTATTTCCAATGTGTGTTCTCATAGATATGTATAAGTATACATACAATAAAATTAAAATAGAGTTGATTAATTTAGGGTTGGGAAATTATTTCCTCTTGGGTGTGTCCTCATAGTTGGGTATATGCATATTCACCATCATTTTACATTGAATTATCCCATTCAGATATGGGTAATAGTTCCCTATTGGGTATATTCTCTTATATGGGAATAATAATATATGTTATCCTTATACACTTGATTTGGTCAATTCATATATGAGAAATTTTTTCCTCTTATGTGTGTGTTTTTGGACGATTATAAACACATGTAACATCATCATATTCTTGAGTTAGCCCATTTAGATATTATATATGGGTGAATCATAAATATTTTAAAATTGTATATATTTTATAGATTGATGATTCCAATGAATAAAATGGATTAAAAACCCTAAAATAAAACGTTTTTAATTAAAAAAGCATCCAAACCTATATTGTAACACTCTATGATTTTGTGAATTTTTTTTATTTAGAAAAAGTTTCAATTAATTCAATATTTTTATTTACATTATTCAATGAGTTTATCTTTTTATACAAGATAAATCATTTTTACCATTCATTTCATGCAAAAAAATGTTTAGTTTGTGTTACAAACAATATCAAATGTATCTTGAAATGTAAACAATATTGAGTTTAATTAAAACATTACATACTATTAAAATATTATTATTTAATATATTAGTTATGAACTACCCTTTGTAAAAGTTTGTATGAAAAGAATTAAGTAAATTATGAAAATAATTGGTCTAAAAAAATATATATTAATAATTATTTTGAGAAAAATAATTACACCTGAAATTAAAAGCTATTTGAAAATAATGGAAATATTTTTTCTAAAAATCAATTTTTATGAACATGATCTCATTTTACAGATATAAATTAATATACTGAATTTGTTTGAATGATTATAAAGAGATATATATTATATATTTAGTAAAGTGTTTAAATTTATTCATATGTTATTTCTAGAAATTATATAATAAATAAAACAAATTTTGTTTAAAAACTGTAATTTTTAAAAAAACATTTTTTTGACTTTTGTACACTTATTTAAATATCAATACATGAAAATTGTAAAAAAGTTATTTTTTTTAAAAAAATACTAATTTTTAAATAAACATTTCAAAATTATCATCGATTTAATTATTTTGAATTTTCTAAAAAGATAATTTTTTTTGAAAAATTTTGGGAAATATTGGATGTTTTTTATAATTATCATTTATTTTAGAACATTTCAGAACAATAAAATTAATTTAATACGGCTTATAAAATAAATTTATTTAAATGATATATATATTAATAAACATTTAAACTCTATAAATACATTTATAATGAATTTTCATATAAATACTTTATCGAATTTTGAGCATTTTCTCGTTAGAGAACTGAATTCTCATCGTTATGGGAGATTAATATCAATTACATTTTCCACTTCAATGAATTGAATTTTTATAAATAAATTACATATTTATAAAGAAAAATAAATTATACTATTTAAAAAATAAATTTGAAAATCTACCATAATGTTTTGTAAAAATAGTATAAATTTATTATAATGGTTAAGGTAAAAATGGGGGTTTTAAGTAAATAAAATAAAAAATTAAGGTTATAAAATTACCCAAAAAATATGAAAACCAAATTTTATAGACATATATTGACCATATAACTACTACTTTCAATATTTTACCATGTTGGAGCATTATGGCATGTGAAAATATTGGGGAACACTTTTTTCTTTTTAAAATTTACAATTGTCCCACTCTTCTCAATTAAAAAAGTTGACCCACTAACATATCCTTTTGAAAAATCCAAAACCATTATTCCCTTTACCTACATAAATAATATCATTAGTTCTATCCTCTCACTCTTTAATCACTAATGTCCAAAATCTATCTAATGGATAATTTTCATCAAAACCAAAATTATTTTTCATAATAAGGTATAACAGATCAAAGAGACCATTTTATTGTATATCATCATAAAGGTCCTTCAATTTTTCAAGAAACATTCTATCATAATATCCTTAGTATCCAAATTACAATGTGATATTTTTTAGTTGATGGGATAACCTTAATCCTTCCCTTATGCTATTAAATGGGATGTCAAAACATGACCCAAGACATGGCTCATGCCACAAATACGCCATGCCCTCCTTTATATGTGAGGAATGTAAACAAGAAATGAGGGCCTAACTAAACATTGGTAGGACTTTTCATAAGTACCTTTGCATAGAAACCCAACCCACTTAATGAAGAAACTTCAGAGGGAAATAAATAAAATATGTGACACTGATATAACTAAACCAATGATGCATGAACCTCTAAACAATATGAAGTATGATAGTATAAAATGAAAATAATAAGAAAAAATAAACAAC
Source organism: Viscum album (assembly GCA_963277665.1). Taxonomy (NCBI): domain Eukaryota; kingdom Viridiplantae; phylum Streptophyta; class Magnoliopsida; order Santalales; family Viscaceae; genus Viscum; species Viscum album. The sequence goes on along the minus strand of OY728151.1, from coordinate 62,989,319 downwards.
CTCCTAGAAATTTATACCAACCTGAAAAAACTGAAAAAGAGTAAGAAACTATGAGCCCAGCTCATGTATCCCAAGCTATGACTACCCTACATGGTCCAAGAATTTTGTATCCCTAATCTCTTTTGAAGTCATGATTGACCTATCTATCTTATGTAAAATAGACGACATGTGTTGGTAAAATCCCATGAAGGGGTGAGTATATAATTATCCCATAGAACATCCAAAAAAGTTTATGTGGTAGAAATAAGAGATACAAATGAATAGGAATGAAACAATATGGTAAAAGAGTATAACTCAACCCTAAAAGAGAGTGAATATAAACTCATCCAAATGGAAGGATCTAGAAATAGTGATAAGATGAACCTATCATCGAGTCTTTGTTACCATTATTAAGAGACTAGAATCATATAACCAAGAGATTCTAGACACAACAACCATGTTGAATACCCTACTAATCTTCCCTACTCCAGGAAGGAGAGTAACCAATACCCAAGGAGTTGGTACTAAAATAGGATATATATATATATATATATATATGATCATCTAAAGAAACCAAAATGAGAGAGTAAAGGGATCTCTATCTAATTTCTCAGCTAAAAAAAATCACATCCAATAGTTCCAAGATAATCAATCAAAAATTCGTAGAATCCCACGCATCTTCCTGTAACATGAAAGATAAATGGACTCAATCAACACAACTTGAGACATTCAGCTTTGGGCAGCAATCCCTTGCCATCATGGTTGTAAATTGTGTCACAAGAATGAGTCATAATTGGGAAAATATCCATTTTCTTTGTGAGTCCAAAGATAAATCAACCCATGTATATTCATTATGGTGCACAGTCAAGAGGTCGTGTCTCAAGGTTGATGACTCATGCCCATCCCAACTGGTGGTGCCACTCTAGTCTCATCTAGGACTCATACCAATCCTAGATGGAGGGTGCCACTCAGAATAGGTTAAGGACCCATGGCCAACCTTGTTGAAGGGTTTCACTCTAGTGTCATCAAGTAACAATTCCCAGACAAGGTGGAGGGTGCAACTCCAGTGCCGTTAAGGACCCATGCCTACCCCGTATGGAGGTTTCCACTCGAAAATATCTGATATTCCTTCCTGATCAGTACATTCATCAAACATAGCCAGAATAATCATCAGGCATGGACGACGTTATATCATATCATGATTTTATATTTAGAGGGAAATATCGCATCCTACCTATAAAAAACATAGGATAAGCTATTTAATTTACCAAATCAGTCAACTGGTGTGAAAGTTACTTTCGACTATAGAATGTGAAAGGGGTGCTTCTTGGGCCCCACCCAAAAAACTGAACATAATTATTGGACCATTTCCTAGATATTACAAAACTTCAGTAGGGACATGATGTCACATACAATAAGTCATTTGTATGTCATATTTATAATATATGTTAAGTAAATGTTCCAAAATAATAATTATAATATTATTTTTATAAAAAGGTGCTCTATGGACCCAAACCACAAGCCAAAAAACGATATCCAAAATTTTGTCTGAACAAGACCTCCTCAAATTTAGGTTCATGTAGTCAATAACGACGTATCATTGGACTCTCCATCTTGGAAATATGATGGGTCAAAGATTTAATAAAATTATTAAATGCATTACTTCACAGGCATTCTGTGGGGCTAGGTCATTGGTTATGGAAAATTAACCAAAATGGTACCAAAATGAACGTATCATAAAAGGATTCATTCCACCGTAGTCAATAAGTGAATTAGAGTCCCTAAGTTGGATTTATGGGGTTTTAAATATGTTTTTTATTATTCTTTTTATTATTATAATAATTATAATTTTTTGTTTTCTTTTCTTCCTTATCTTTCCCATTTCCCCTCCCCCCATGTGAACCCTATCCTCCCCACATCCTCTGCCACAACATTTTCCCCAAGTATGCCGCCACTTCCACTACCACCACCATCCTTGACTATCATCACTATTGTGCTCAACAGATGTGACCTCCACCTCAGCCACCTACTCGATTGACAACCCCACCTTGTAGGCATGTTGCACTCAACTTCCATAATCAAGAGCTGCCACCCCCACCTGAAGCGACACCGAACCACTATCTCCGCGACCTTGAATGCCTCGCATGGACTGACGCCTCCTTCATCTCACTGTCGCACCTCCGATTCAACTTGAAACAAACAAATGATCACAGAACTACAGTACTCAGAACCTAATACTCCACTATCTATTAAACAATCGATGATCCATTCTCATTTAGATACATAAAAAAAAGAAATTTATGATGATCAAGAAAATAATGAAGGAAGTGGATATTATCGAATCCAAGGAAAGATCGATTGATGGTCATGTTTTATTGGCCATAAAAATTGAAGATGAATGAAGAAAAAATGACAAACTAATATTCTTCAAAATAATTGACAATTAAATTCAGAATATGACATATAAAAAGAACGATCATACCTAGATATTGATCCATTAATTTTCGATGACCATGCCTGCAAATGATCATTGTGTTTTTCATGATCTGATTATCTAAGATATTAAATGTCATTGATATCTGTCGAATGTTCATTGTTGATTTTCCAATGGAGGAGGGGAAGAGTTCTTTTCTGGTGGGGGAGAATAATGAGCCAACCCTAGATAAATTCCCCTATAGACATACATATAAAAAATAGATTGAAAGTGGATATATTTAATTAATTAATAAATTTAAATTCACGTCCAATGAGAAAGGGGTTTAAACACCCCTTTCCAACCCATTTAATGGTGCACCTAGTGTAAACCCCACTTTCCAGACCCAACTGTGGTCTCATATTTCTGATTTGACTATCCATTTGTGATTTACATCATAATCTTTAATAAACTACATGGGCACAATATAAAATGTACTTAATTCTTTTATAAAATTAATTATTGGAACACTGGACCTCGGAATCACACGAATTTTCAGTGCCAAGATCTAGAAATAGATATTTAAATATTTCAAATTCATAAAATGAAAAAAACTTTGTCTCTACATCATTCCCTTCTTCACAATTTTATCCCCAAAAAACTGTGAAAACAAGTCAGAAATATGATTTCACACTTGGATCTCCTACTCCCAGGAACACACCTTCATTTTTGTGAAGCTAAAACCTATAAATCAAAGGTATGTGCCATCCATGTAGATTTAAATCCTTTTAATACTCAATCTCCACTATGTTCTTTACAATGCTGGCTCTATATTTGATGTTGATACCATCTTAGTTGATGATCTGAATAAGATCAAGCACATATCTCCTCTACTTTAACATGTGGAAGATTCCTTTATCCTACTCTAGTCATGGGGGTAGGGTTAGATTGTAGGAATAATATCCAATAATCCTCATGATCTTGAATGACCCAATGAACCTATAGGGTATCATTCTTCCCCATACAAACCGTTACATTCCCTATCGTGGGGAGACTCTCAAGAATATGTGGTATATCTACTAAAACTCCAAGGGACTAAAAAGATGATTTTAATAGTATTTATATATGATATGGTACATCTTTATTTTTTCATGAATGATCTTCACTTTCTATGTCTGCACCAACACCAAATCTAGTCCCATGGGGGATGAATCTCTGGCCACCATAGAACACATGGGTGAACTGCACAGTATCCCATATTGGGGCTCTAAGGGTGACATGCTAATGGTAGAGTAGTATCTATTATTATATTAAATCTATACCAAAGGAACGTGATCATACTTCACTGGATGATATCCAACCCTCAATCCCTATACATATCCTCCATCACCTGGATAGTGGGCTCAGTCTACCTATCGGTATATGGGTGAAAGGATGTTCTTATTTGTAGTTGGGTCCTAAATAACTAATGTAGGACTTCCAAAAATTGTGATGTAAACAACATGTCATGATCAGATACAATGGTCAAGGGTGCACCATAATGTCATATGTTCTCCCATACATACAACATCCCCATCCTCTCCACCAAAAATGACTCCTTAATAGAAAGGAATTATTCCATCATTGTGTGTTATTCTACTACATACCAGAAGGTTTCAAAACACCTCATTGTTCATGGGATCCCTATGACGAAGTCCATCGATACATCATCCCATTTGTACTCCCTAATTTCAAGAGGATGAAAAAAACATGTAGGTACCTTCTACTCAGATTTCACATATTGATGGGTGAGGAAACGTGATACAAACATAGATATGCTTCCACTCATGCTATACCACCAAAACTGCTACTAATGGTCTCAATAGATATTCCTCACATCGGGATGTATAGATAAGGGAGAAGTTTGGAACTTCTGTATCACCTCAACCAATATCACGACTGCAACCAATGTCTTCCACTTGAGCAGTATCATGTAATTCCTCCTTTATTGATATCTATATGGTAGGCCACCATTGGATATCTGATCATGTGTAATATAACATTATATGTATCGTAACTGGGAATCATTCACATGATCAAGGAGAGATGGAGTCATCACCATATACTGTAGATAAACTGTACCCCCTACTCTATAGTGCCAACTACATAGAAGATAAATTCTATGAAGCTTCCTACAGTAGGCAATACAAAGAATTACTGTTGTGGGAATCTCCTAAAATTTTAATATTTCCCAGAGTATATAATATCTCAAATTCATAGTTCTTTAGGAACTCTAACCCACATCTCTACCACATGTTCAGGTCTCTCTGAGAGAATACGTTCCCAAGACTCTGGTGTTATCTCCAAGAAGGTAGAATCTCCACATTCGTATGGAGAAGAATAGCACTACTAGATTTACATCATGAGTCACATTGTTCTTATCATGGTGTCTCAAATACCATTGACCCATATGCGAAAGAATCATTTCATTACATCCATATGAAACTGATACAAACTTCTTTTTCATCACAATACCCCATAAATATGACACCTTTCTCTTGTAGTCTCAAAATAAGAGCACTCATCAGCCTCTGTATCAACTCCTTAAAGGACTTCTACGAATTCCCATTCTACATAAACAGTTTTCCATTCCATTTCTGAGTGGTTAAGGGGGGTGTGGTTTTGGAGAATTATAACAAAAATCACATACAGTACCCATCCAAACTAAGAAAACATCGCATCTCAAAAAAAATATAGGGTGGATCACAAAAAATAACTACTCTAAAAAATCTGGATCAATGGGATAAACATATTCACAAATAATATTCCATAGAATGTTAATATCATTTATCTAGAATAGGAACTTTGAGAGATTTATGTAAATATGGTTCTCTCAAAGTAAATCAAGAACCATCGTCATGTTCATTGCAAGATCCTCCTTGGTTTTTGAGTAATTGAGTATTTCATAGTTGAATACAACAAAAAAATGGTTCATGCCTGGCTAGGATACCTAGTAAAATGGATCCATAATGATGGTAGGGGAATATTTCAAACCAAATAGAATAACTAGGAACACATAATATTCATAGCATCATTGGAATGGTAAATTTAGACTATCACCCTTGTGAACCCAAAACTGGTGGTAGAAAAAATGATATTATTCTTGGAGAACCATTTCTCACATCAAAACTGATAAAATTTGACCAAAATCATTATCAAGGCATACATTTTCTTTATCGCGGCCTAGTTCGAGTGATGACGATCCATGAAAAGTCACAATCCCCCATCTGCATTCATCATGAACAGAAATTGAGTTACACAAGGGTACACAATAGGTATTTTGAATCCATTCTCATGAAGTTTATACAAATTTAACAACATATCCTAGAGAATGGTGGGTTCCATCTGATATTCCATATAATATGTTGGTGTAGTCCCAAGTATCAAGTCAATGAAACATTCCATCTTCTGCCTTAGAGGTAGTGTCAGAACGTCTTCAGAGAAGACATGTATATAATCCTCCATAACTAATGGAACCCTGATGCATTGGGAGTCTTCTACACCAAGGGTTAAACTTGTTAATTTATGGTTAATATGCTATAAACTTCTCCTTACAACACCTTCTTTTCCTACTATGAGGTTTCTTTCACCGAGAAAGGAGAAGATTATCTCATTAGTGCGAAGGTATCAGACTAGTCTACAGGGATAGTTGATCTGGGATCAAACCATGGAAATATAATACATTCCCACTAGGATGTATTTGGGTATTATATTGATGAACAATAGGCCCAACAAGAACTTATTTCCTCTAAGCTAAAACGTGTACCAAAGATAGATGAAATACACAGAAGACGAATTCCATGTAGGAACCTCAAGACAAAGATGTTGTGCTAATGAATCTAATGGGATCTCAAACTTTTATACCATATGTATCAAGATAAAATAATGACCACAAACTATGTATACCAATATTGAAAGAATAGTAAAATAAACATAGATCATACCTCGAATCATCTCAAGTGTTGTAGGATTGTGGACATCTAAAGCATGAAATTGTCTGTGGACACAACCACTAGCTTTCTGATCCTGATGTGGGTCACTCAGTGGTGGTCGTGAAAGAACCTCATTCTATCATCCACTTCATATAGCTACAACTACTGCTCTTCCAACTACATATCCTTAGTAACCTCCCTATCCCTTCCTGGGAGATCCTCGGTCATATCATTGTATTTTTAGTGGTTGTCCATCTACTATCTACCTAGGATGCTTAGTATGTCTGGTTGGGAAGTATAATTCCATGTGACCTCTCCCATCACAATAACATAACTTTCCCTCTTTGGGATTTCTCGGTGCTCTGTGCTTCCCTAGTAACACATCACCATGTGCCCAATTCTAATCCTCGGAGCATCTCCTGTATCGATTCCCTGTCAGCTGACATCTTATAGCTATGGTAGACATCTCATACCATTATCATACATAATAAATTCATACTATAGGGAGTCCCTCTGACCAAAATAACCTTTTCAACAGTTTCCTCTATAGTACCTCATAATAGGTAGGGATAGACAATGGTACTATGCTGTCTCAGATCTCTCAGCGGATTCTTTGACCAGACATCCATTCTTACAAGTATCCATCAATTTTCATGTCGATAGAGTTGGATGTATGGTTTGGGAACCACTCTATGTACTCTTCCACCATAATTCCTCCATACAAATCTCCAAATTCTCTTGAATCTAGATGGAGAATATGTAGGTGGTGTTGTACAGATAATGAAATAGTTGTTGGGTGTCGTCCCACAAGACCAATGAATCATTGTGCATCTAAGTAACAAGATTCCACAAAGGCCTAGTTTATCTAGGGAAAAGACATGCTGCCAAATCCACCATATATTTCTTTGGGGTCTATAAAAAATTTATTCTATAGACTACCAACTCTATCCAACCATCTACTACCTTGGGATCTAGCTTTCCATAGAACCACAGGTGTCTCTGATGGTGGAACTCAGGGAGTGCACCCAGCCTATGTACATCCTCATCCTGGTATGCTGTGATGATCTACTCCTAAATAGGTGGAGGTGGTTCTACCTTTCCACCTGTAGGATGGGAATCTCATGATGTTCCCATAAATGAGGACTTATAACTCATAGGGTCGTCGTTATGAACCATAGTTGGAAATGGAAGTGCCTGTCATTGAAGAGGAATCCTGAAGGTTACCAGGAGTACCACGGTCTGATAGGAATATATATATATATATATATATATATATATATATATATCAATAAAAAAAATGGGGAGACGACTCAACAATGAAAGTTAAAGACTCAATCCTATATGATGCATGTACCATTTATCCCTGCAACAAATGTCACGTCATGTCGAGTGAAAAGAAGGTAGTTATGGTCAGGGTGAATGGATATATCAACTTCATGCACCATCACTAAACTCCATGGATGAAATCATACCTCATGACACATTGAAATTGATTCCATAAACCCAACCAAAATACTTTTCACAAAAATTTCTGAAAAATTTCCTAGGGGTTACACCACTATCAATACCAATCTCTCATGACCCGACCCAATCTGAGGCTCAATCCAAAACTACCTCATGTCGACCTCCATAGTCTAGGGGTTGAAATAAGTGTAAAAGGCACAAAGAAACTCAGATATGCCTTTTTCTACGTACTTATAAACACAAACACACATCCAAATCAATGCATTAGTGTAGAGGGAAAGAAATAAAATATGAAACAATGATATAAATAAAACATATATACATGGAACACTAAATAGTATGATGTTTTGTAGTGTAAAATAAATATAAGATGAAAAAATAAACACCCACCAATAAATATGTCCCAACATAAAAAACTAAGAAAAGTAAGCAACTATGATTGCAGCTCATGTATCCCAAGATTTAACTCACATATGAAGTCTAAGAAGCGTGTATCACAAGGATCCTTTAATGTCATGATTGACCTATCTGTTATCTTCAAACGACATGAAACATTTTTTTAAAATCTTTGGAAAGGGTGAGTAAATACATACCTAGTTAAATTACTAAAAAATGTGAAGGGGGAGAAGTAATAGATATAACTAAAGATGAATTTAGTAAATAGGACAAGGTAGAATAATATATTACAGCCAAACCTAACATGATAGTGAATGTAAACTTATCCAAACACAATGAGCTCCAAAATGTGAGAATATAAACTTCTCATCGAGTCCTAATTACCTATATTAGGAGAGTAGACTCATCCAACCATGAGATAATAGACATGGAAAGTACGTGGCATACCTCATGTGTATTGGCATTCTCTATGAAGGAGATTAACCAAAACCCATGGATTACGTACTCAGACATGACATATATATATATAGTTATCCAACGAAGACAACACAAGAGAGTAAGGTGGCCTCTATCTCACACCTCATCCTAAAAGAAGAGTAGAAAACCATTCCCAGATAATATATCAATGATTCCCATCATCCCATGCATCTACCCATAACAAATATGTCAAAGGAACTTGATCACAACACCATGGTACAACCTGATTTTGGGTGGCACTTAATCATGCATATGGTTTTAAATTGGTTCATAAGAATGCATCTCAGTGGGGAAAGTGTCCCCCTTCCTTGTGAATCTATAGCTGAATGAAACTATGTCTCTTCATTATGACCCATAGTTGAGAGGTTTTGTCTCATGTTTGGGGATTCATGTCTAGTTCGAAGAGAGGGTTCCACTATAATGTCATTGAGGGCCCATTTATGGGACAGAAGGAGGTTTCCACTCAGAATAGGTTGGGGAATCATCCACAGGCTAGATGGAGGGTTCCACTCTAGTGAATTTGTTGACCCACACCCATCCTTTCTAGAGGGTTCCACTCTAGGGTCGTCGAGGACCCATGCCTAGCCTGACTGGAGGATGCCACACAGAAATTTTCGATATGCCTTTCTGATCACTATTGTCATCAAACACCTCCTAAATAAGAACCATTATCACAACACCTCATATCATATCTCAAATGTCGAATCAGAGGGAACCATAATGTTCTATACATAAAAACATTAAGGATATTCTATTTACATTCCTAAATTGGTCAGCTGGTGTGAAAGTAGCATTTCACAATAAAAAATGATAGGGGTTACTCATGGGACCCTCCATTGAATCAAAAAAATACCTGAATCATGTCCGGAAATGTTTTCTACATCATTAGGGACATGATTCTGCAAACAAAATTTCTTTTGGACAAATTATGTTGAAGATATGTCAGGTACAAGTTCCACAACAATAATGATAACATTTTTATTAAAAATGGGTGCTCTGTGGACCCAAAACATGGGCCAAAAACATATACATCAAATTTTTTCCTTAAAATACCATCTCAAATTCAGAGTCATACAGTCGCTGATGTCACATCATTTGGACTCCCCATGTGGGAGTTAGGACAGATCAATGATTTAATATGATTATTAAATATATTAATTCATGGGAATCCAGTGGGTGTAGATCATAGGTTATAGAAAATTATCTAAAACACTCTTAAAATGAACATATATTAAATAACATCATTCCACTGAATATGGTGCTTGAATCGGACCCCCCAATAGGGAGTTATGAGGTTTTAAATATGTTAATAATGATAAAGATAATAATAATAATTATTTTATTATTATTTCAATTCATACCTTACCCCTCTCCCCTACGTGTGCCATCTGCCGCCACCATGCTTAGGGGTCGTCAACTCCACCTAGGAAGCTTACTCCATTGTCTGCCTCTCCACCTCAACTTACCATGCTCAGAGTCCATTCTTGGGATCCACCACCCTCACCTAGAGTCATATCGTACCACCACCCATTCCACATTGCACAACCCCCATGGATTATCATCACCTTCAACCTACCATTGCTCCTTTGATCTAATTAAAAATAATGAAACAATTAGATATATGTGATCCTCAGTCCCTAATCTACCATTATCCATGAACTACACTGTGAATTTTTTATCATTTAGATGTGTAAAAAAGGAAATTGATGATGATCTCATGATGTACAGTGGATGAGGATTAATATTTAATCCAAGAACAGGTCAATCTATGTTCGTGTTATTTTGTCCAACAACGTTAAGGTTCAAGGATGAAGAAAATAAAAAATGAATATTTTTAATATTTTAAGAAAATTAAATCATTGTTAATGAATTCAATGAGAAAAGTACTACATGGGTTTTTATCCTTTAATTATTGATGAACACACCCAACAATGATCGTTGTGTTTATTATACTCTAATATAGTCAGATCTGGAACATCTTCATGATCCATCAAATGTGCATCGTTGATTTTTAAACGTGGAGGGAAAGAGAGATTAACAAATTGTAATGAATAATGATCCAAATCATTACAAATTCCCTTATTGGTATACTTATAAACAAAATTTGTTAAATATTGATTTAATTAATTAATTAACAAATTATTTAAATTATTTAATCACACCTTAAATGAATGAGGGGTCTGAACATCCAGCACTGACTTATTTTTTGTCATGCCATGGGTAACCAACACATTATGAACACAATAGTGGTCTCAAATATTTGATCTATCAAAAAATTTAGGAAATATCCAATTTTTTTAATTAACTGTGTGATAACAATATAAAAAACAATTAATATTTTGAAAAATTTGATTATGGGAACTCTAACCATTAGAATCACAAGTCGTCTCAGTGCCTAGATTGTGAAGTATATATATTTAAATATTTAAATGTATTAAATGTAAAAATCCGGTTCTTTATAAGCGATATATAAAAATCATTTATGAATACGACGTGTTTTCACCTCACAAACCCATGTAATTATTTTTCCTTAAACACCTCTCATGGATAGGTATAATGTTGAATTTAATTTTTATATATGATATAAATTATATTTTTATTCCTTTTTAATAACAATAAATCGTATACCCTATCACCTCTAAACCCTTTCAGAAATATTAATGTTGCTCACGTGTACTATAGATTATAGCCTTGCGAACCGATGTGATATGTTTTTCATTTTTATTTTACATGGATGATAATATAAATATATTAAATAAATATTTGTTGAATATGTAACATATTTATACTTATTTAATTATTATATCACATATACTTTCTTTTCTTCTATTATGTAGAAATATTATAAAGTCACTCATGTGTACATCGGACAACCACCTCACGAAGCGATGTTATTCATTAACAATTTTATTAAATGTTAATAAGGATGTGTTTCATGATAAAATTTAATATATATATATTGCATGAAAATGGATATATAAAGTTAATATTTTATATAACTTTCTTTCCATTAATCCCTTGATAAAATGTAAAGAGAGTTCATGTGAGGTACGACCTACCATCTCTATGAACGATTAATTTCATTTTATCTCTCAGAAAATTATGGACTTCTATAAATTCATATATACTAAATATATATGATATTTATATCATTTTTAAAATTATTTATATAATGGTACCACGATCTACGTAATAGAACCCAAACAATAATAAATCAAAACATAGAGAATAAGAAAAGTAGTTATTACCAAAAACAAGATTTTAACAATGAATTGTTGAAAATGAGTAATAAAATCTTGTATATAAATTATATATGTCATAAAAAAAGAATTTCATGGATTTTTGATATATTTATAAGAAACTTATATTTATTATGAATAGTTTCAAAGGTGTATAATGGAATTTACGACTACTGGTAGGGGATTTCCATCTCACTTTTATATATATGGGTTATAAGAATAATTCACCACATATTTATATTATGAGTTGTTTATAATTCCCAATAATTTTTTATCATGTTTACGTTGAAATAAATATGGAGTTATATATATTAATTTTTGAAAATCACTTTCATGGTGTTTACAGTTTAAATGATTCAAAAGCAGTAATGGATTTTTATCTTAATTTTCCATATTTGACACATATGTTTTGATATGCACCTCTATTATATTATGAGGTGTCTATTAAACCAATTGAAATTTTATATCAAGAATAAAATTTTATTAGGTTTCAATTAATTTTATTTTTTATAGTTCTTACAATTCAATGTTACCAATGTGGTAATTGTTTTAAAATAGAATCTCATCGTTTATCAAGGTTGTTTATCTTTACGCATCCAATGATGAGATATTATTAAATAAATATATATATATATAAACTCATGGATTTTATTCCCCTCTTTCATGTCATGGGATTAAATTTTTTCCACTAATTTTACTCTCTTTATTTACACAGTAATTAAAATTATTATTTTTATGAAAAATCCTCCTCATTTCTCACATAGGTCAAAACCCTGTTTTTCTTCTGAAACCATGATTTTAAAAAAAATCTAAATTTATATTTATCATTTTAAAAAATATTTATTAATGATTTTTTTAACCATGTTTTACTTTTAGAAATATATTTTGAAAGTAATATTCATGCTGGTTTCCGAACAATTCTGGTTTTTCCTCTACCAAAATTTGAATGATATATTTATTTAAAATTGGATGAAATGAATTGTATTTTCCCACCTTCGTGAAAAGCTCACTGTATTAAAAAATCCTTTATATATTTCCTTGTCTGTCATTAATGAAAATAATTTTTTAAATGTCTTATGTTTTAAAATGTGTTTTCAATGTGGAAGGGGTATTTTCTACAATGAATTTTTTAAATGGGTTTTAAATATTCATTTAAAAGTATTAATGTTTATTTTCAATTAAAAGGAATCCATATTTTTTTATGATTATATAGTTTAAAAAAATTATTTTTAATGAAACCTTTTTTTCCTCAAGAAACGTTCCATGTTTATTTTCGAACTCATTTTCTATCTAATTTTAGATCCTCTGATGTAACTTTTACTTTAATGGGGGTATGATTAAAGTATACCAATATTATTATTTCCTTAAATGAATTATGATTATGATGACAAAAATATTATGAAGCCCATTTCTTTTCCAAGGGAATTATTATGATTTAATTGTTATGAAACCCACTTGTTTTCCATGAATTATTTTATGATTAAATGATTAAATACATATAAAAATTATTTCATTTTTATGGGGTGTTCTATAATATAAATCCTATGGAAACCATTTATTTTCAAAGATTATGATATGATGAATTTTTCATGATATTTTGGCCCATTCCTGAATGATTTCAATTATGTGATGGGTTGGACCTATGTCTACTTCTAATTCATTGGGTAAAGATTGAAATAACATAAGATAAATAGGTTTGTAATATGGAGTGAACCAAATTCTATAATGGACTTTTTCCATTGCGATATTATTGGGAGTGATTATTGACTACTACTATGGTGTGGGGATAAACCCACTCAATTATGAAATCCATGGAAAATATCCCAGACTACTTAAAAATGATATTTTATTATTATGTGTATTCCAAAAATAAATTTTTTATGACAATGTTATTTTATCATGGTTGATGATCTTTTTTACTATAATTATTTTTTTATGAACTGCAAATATATATTCCATGACTCAAGTTTTTGATCATTTATATATAGGGTTTGGTTTTAAGTTATTATTCTTATGTTATCATAATCTTATGATCATGTTATTATTAATTAACTCACTTTTATACACTTAGAAACATCTAAAAATATCATTTTTATGTTTCTAATCCCCATGTTATGGAAAATAGTTTTACTTAGGGTATGTCTAAGAAGAGTACAATGTCAGATGTTCTTTATCGGTTATTCTTAAGATCGTTCAAGAAAAAAAATATTTTTTTTCTATTATATAGGTGAAATATAAAATTATGATTCTGAGGTGTGCGTTTATGTAATTTCATGAATATTTATGTAAAATGATATAATATCTATGTATGAGAATTTTGGGTCATTAGTATTGGAATAAGTGGATAATTCAAGTTATCCTATGAAAATTATGATGGAAAAACATTAGTGAAATACCTAGGGGTATGTTCAAGGATATTACTAGTTATATGTATAATTAAATTTCTTTTGATGAGTCAATGTTTAAGAAAATTTTCTATAATTTTATAAAATTTTAGAGAATGTCATTTCTAATAAATTACATCTCTATATAGATACCATAAGATGATGTGTCATTATCACATTAAGACCATGATGTAATAAATACAATAAGGGGTCATTGACTTGGAATCAATCATCACTCTTTCATGAATATATTATTTTATTCACACCTGGATTGACATATCTTCATGAAGAATTTAAATAATGACCATGAATGATCTAGGTCAAAAATATGGTGTCATATATTGAAATGATGGTTTCATGATTCAGAATTACTATAATGGATTTTTCATGATTATGTGGTTATAAAATATGATTATTGTTTCCTACACATTGATTTTTTAATTTAGTCTATAGAAAAAACCTAAAGTAATTGGATTAATTTTGAATGTTATTGATAATGTGTGGATCACCAACCAAATTTTATTATGACTACAGTGTAGGATATTCTGATTATTTATAATCAGTTATCATGATATATGATTAATATCATTAATCATAAGAAAATCTCAAACACACCAAAGAATATAAGGATAATCTTCATTGTTAGTTCAGGTGTTGAAGACCATGGATGAATCACAATTATATTAAATATATGTGGAAAATATAGGAATAATCACCAAAGAAAATTTCCTAGAGGAATATGAAGTAGTTTTGAGTGAGGAAGAGAATGTCATAATGAATGAAATTGCATAGGAAAAACAGAAATTTTTAGGTAACAAAATGGATGATAATAATGGTTTCCCTAACATATCATCATTATTTGAATCACTCAAATATATCATTTATGTCAATTATAGGAATGAACATTCTAAGGGGAATGATCATGAATTGAATAAGAAAGGTTTTATGAGTAATGGTTATAGTGTTGATGATGAAGAGACATCAAATGTCATATGAAAGGAAAAAAGTGTTAATGAACAAGATGACCATGCCAAGTTAATGGTGTATGTAAAAAGTGGAGTGATTGATGTGTTTATTACATGGGTTCACAAAATTAAATTTTTATCAGTGTTATTTGGTTATTTGAATCTTGAAACTTCAATGGAATGTTCTATATTAGTTTTCTATTAATGTTGTGCCTGAAAATATTAAATATTTATGATGGCTAAAAAAAGAGATTGAATAGAATGTTGATATTTTTATTAAGATAATATATGCCTTAATATGTCTTTAATGATAATGAAATAATTTTTTAGGATAAAAAGATAATTAATATGGGTATAATAAATTTGACAGGTATAATTGATTTTGGAACTGATTAATTATTTTTGGATAAGGTTGTTAATGTTATCATTTTAGATATTATATAATTACTGTATTTATGGAAAATATTCTATATTTTATGGTTATATTTATGGAATGGGGAAGAGTGTTTGTATTAACTGAGGGTTTAAGATTATTTTGGTTATAGACAAGATTATGAATAATTTTAAACCTAGTTATTTATATTTTCTAATGTGACCATTGGGTGAGATTTATTGATATTTGGGGGATTAATGATATTTTTATTTGGGAAATTTAATAACCTTTCTTAAAAATATTTATTTTTGGAAGTGTTATATCATTAACCTTTTAGGGAATCCTTTAATATGAAATTTAAATTAGGTTTAATATATTACTATATTACTTCACCATATAATGATTTCTGTATATTAAATAACCTATTCTATTCACTTTTTATGATGATAGCTAGAGATTAAAGTAATGACGTATCATTCTATAATGGATCTTGTGATCCATTAGTGCTTCAGGAATAAAAAATCATCTCCATTTCATTAATCAAGAGATTATGTGAAAATGGATCTAAGAAAAAACAAAGGATGAGATTGTGCTGATAAAATGAAATGAAATAATGTATGTATATATTCCTTTGATAATTACCATACATTTGGAAATGGATATTGAAATAAAATATGGTCCTATTGTTATCATTTCTGATGATATCAATAATAGTTTTCACATCATTTTGGTTTGTGGCTTTGTGGCTTTTTAATTTAAAAGGATAATTCACAATTTTATGATCAATTATATCTATCACTCTCCCTAATAATTTTAACATTACAGTCTTCATACATTTTCAAATCATCAGTTCCCACCTATGATTACTTATTTGGAAACCTAGTGTGTGTTATTCTTGATAACCTTTTCAAATACCTTCTTCTCTTTTCAAGAAGATGTTTTATTTAACCAGTTTACGATGTGTATTTACCTAAAAGTTATTTTTAAATGTCAAATGATTTATTACCAAACAAAAGATTAAATTATATGGACCCGACTTATAAATGGGTGATAGAATGAAACACACCATGATTTTTGGAAAGATTCCTTTAAAATGAATTTAGTATTTTTGATATTTTATTACACCCATCATTGAGATTATTTTGTTACCCAAGATATCAATTTTTTCTTATATTACAGGAAACAATTATTTTACCTTTTCTTACAAGCATCAAAGAGTGTATCTTGTGGTACACACAACATAGAGTTTAAACGAAACATGGAATACTATAAAAATATTATCATTTAATATGAATGTTATCACATAGCTATTTGATTGCTGGGTATGATTATTATTAACTAAATCATTAAAATAAATGTTGTAAACATGCATATAAAATGAATTCATCGGTGTCCAGTTAATTTGAATTAAAAGAAAAACTATTTGAAAATAATGGGAATGTTTTTTAGAAAATCTAGTTTTTTCTCACAAACATGTTTTTACTAATTAAATTAAGTACATAATGTTTGGTGATTATTTTTAATGAAATTTATTTATATTATATATAAAATAAAATTTTAGCATTCAAATTATATGTTTTCTAGACAATGATTAAGAATTAATTCATTTTATTTCATAGAACCAAATTTTTTGTAAAAAGTAGTTTTTTGGTATATTTGTTCACTTTTTTTTGAAATATTTGTTACAAATTTTAAAAAAACATTTTAATAAAAAAAATAAAATTATAAACACTACTTGTAAAATTATATTTGATTGAATTTTTTATTTTGTTTAATAAATAATTTTTTTATCAATAATGAAAATAATAATTTTTAATAAGAATTTTTATTTCATACAAAACATTTCACTATTCCATAATTGTTTTAGTATGGTTTTAATATAATATTTAGTTCATTTATATATCTATTAATACAATTTATTATTTTATAATCAATTTTTTATTTAAATTTTCTATTATTTTTTTTAACTTTTGATCATTTCCTCTATAGAAAACCACTTTATCACCACATATGTAGGATTAATTTTAAAGAATGTTTTTCCACATATGTGACTGAGATTTCAAAATTGGATTTTATATTTTTAATAATAATAATAAATATTATATAATAACTTCAACTTAATTTTTTACATTAATGAAACATAAAAAGTTAAAATTAACTACGGTGGTTAAGGAAAACTGGGTTTACCATGGGGTAAAATAAAATGATAAGGGATAAAAGTGACCAAAAAATGTAAAAAAACCATTATCTATATGTATACAGACCTTGTAACTTCTAGGATTAATAATGGAATATTTTAGAGCCCAGTGGAATTTGAGAAACATGTGAACACCTTTTTATTTTCAGATATTAGAAGTGTGCCACTCAACTCACGTATAAAAAGACTCATACTCTCTTCTCCACTTCAAACATTCAAAACACATTGGTTCAAGAAAAAAATAAATAAATAACTTTATTAAATTTTTCCTATAATCCAATAATTTTTATTTTGGTCATAAATCCTTCCAAATTATCATTTTTGGGAAACCAAAAAAAATTTCCAAAATAAGTTATAACTCCACTAACTGAGCATTTTATTTTATATCTTCTTCCACCTCATTCAACTCATCTTAATAAATTATGAGAAAATAATATAATTTTACTTCATATTCTAATATTTTATTAGTTAATGTAATTACAATAATCCATCCACTCTTTCATTAGATGGGAAATGAAATCATCATTCATGTGTATGGTGTACTACCACCTTAAGAAAAGATGTTATTCTGATTCTATGACCACCACTCATGGTTGTTTATAATGATATATTTAATTCATATAGATGATATTTTTGAAATTATTATTCCTATAGAATTATATTTCTTCATATACCATCACACCTCCAAACCTGTTGGAAAACAATAACTACGCTCATGTTTATGGAAGACTACCGCCTCTCAAACCATTGTGATGTGTTTTCATTTATATTTTATTGGATGGTAATGTGGATAATTAAAAAATTATATTATGTTTGATATATATTTATTATTATACAATTATTATATACCATATATCTCCTTACATTTCATTTAGTTTGAAAGCGATAATGTACTACTCTGTATGGTGGACTACCACCCTACAAAGCCAACTATTTCATTGACTCTTTACTTGGAATGTGAAAATAAGGTCCTTAATGTAAATTTATATCATATATATTTATTTATATTTGAAAAATGTTTATTTAATTGTAATATATTAGTTTTATTTATTTACTTTAATCCATTGTGAAAATATAAACAACATTCATGCATACGTCCAGTATACTTTATCAGTTAATGATGTATTTTATTATTATATCTCCATGTATTATGAAATACAAAAAATAAATATATACACAATATATATGATATTTATATCATGGTAAAAATGATGTAAATTATGAAACCATGATCAATTTCATAGTATGAATAAATAATAATTCAAATCATAGATGAACAACAATAGAGTTATTAATGGAAACATGATTTTAACCTGGAATTATTCTTAAATAGATAGTCAAAAGTAATATTTTAATCATATATGGTAATAACAATGTATTTATTTTTCATTAATATATTTATAATAATCATATATTTGTTATAGAGGTTTTCAAATGTTAATGAAGGAATTTGAGACTTTCGGTAAGGGGTTTCTGTCTCACTATTATATATATAAGATACATGATATATTCACAATATATTTATTTGATTTTGTATATATAGTCCTAAAAAATGTACAATATTATTTTTATCTTAATAATTATTGGGATTTACATATCCATTTTATTATACCTCACTCATTAGGTTTATAGTTCAAGTACTACAATTCTATAAGGGATTTTCATCGCAAATTTTTCTTCATTGAGACATAGGTTGTATTATGAAAATATATTCCTTTATGAGGTGTATATACTATCCCTTCGACATGTTATTTCATGAATATCATTATATGAATGATATTTATTTTTTTTTCATTTAATATAATTCATTCGTGGGGATTATATATCAATGTTACAAAATTTGTAATGGGTTTATGATAAAATCTCATCATTTATTGGGATTGTTGTTATTTGTTGTTCTGATGATGAAATTTTATGATCTTTCTCTAAAGAAAAATATTTATTTCCATATCCTCTTCTTAATTCATGAGATTAAATTTTTTCCATTAGTTTTTTCCTTTTTTCATAGATAATTTAATAGGGTTTTTTAAATTAAAAAAATCTTTATTTCTCTATTCGATTGAAAACCCAATATTCATCCAAAACCATGTTTTTTATAAATGATTCTAATTTTTTAAATTTATATAAATTTCTGACTAAATAAATATTCAACAATTTTTTAATGTTATAAAAAATAATTTTAAAATAATTTTAATTTATTTTCCAAAATATTCACATTTTTTAATGAAAATGTGAATGGAATCCATGTAATAATATGTATATCATGAACAAGTATTTTATTTTAGTATGAACACTTATTATTTTAAATCATACATTATTCATTTCAATTTTCATTTTCAATTAATATTACTTTAATTATTTTTTATAATAATTATTTTTAACGGTGAATGGATATTTTTCTCAATAAATGTTTTAAATGACCTTTATGGCTTTTGTTATAAGTTTATAATTTTAAATTAAAAGAAAATTATTGAAAAAACTTTCTAAATAAATTATTTTTAAAAATTTACATTCAATGAAATGTTATTTTCCTTGAGATACATCTCATGTTTGTTTTCATAATGATTCTCCATACAAGAAGACATCATGCAATGTTTTTTATTTTACTAAGGATATGATCCATGGATACCAATATTATTGTTTTTCTAAAATATTTTTGATTTTGTTAAAAAAAAGATTTTGAATCCCATTTATTTTTAATGGGTTATAGCATGAAAAAATTCTTATGAAAATTTATTATTTTCCATAGGTTATTCTATGATGAAATGATGAAATGAATTTTAATCCTAATTAATTTCCATTTGTTATTATATGATGTAATTCTAATGAAACTAATTTATTCTCAAGGTTTATGAACTAATGAATGTTTTTTGATGTTGTGACACATATATGTATTATTTTAATTATGTGATTAGTGGGACCTATATAATTCCTCCAATTCCTTAGGCAATGATTTAAATAAATGAGACAAAAAAGACTAGAATGTGTAGTGAACTCAGTTTAGTAATAATGTTTTTCCATAATGATTATATTGGGAGTGAACCTTGACTACTCTGATGGTCTCGGGAGTGAAAGCATTCCACTATGATAGCCTTTCCATTTAGTCATGAATACTATGAAAGTGATGTATTTTGATTATATGTATTCAAAAAATTACGGTCATATTCCATTTTTTTCTCGTGGTTTTAATTTTATGATTTATTTATGATTAATGCCCGAAAAACTTCTAATATATACGAACTGACTCATGATTATGACATTTGATATATAGTGTATAATTTTCAATTGTTATGTCAATGTTATCGTACACTTCTACTCATATAATTATTATTTATATCCATCGTTTACTCTTTTTTTGCATTTAAGCCCAACAATTCTAATTTACCCTTTCCCCATGTTATGAAGAAAGGTTTTAATAAGGGTATTTATAAGAAGTTTAATATGTGGGAAGATATTTAATAGATATAATGAAGATATTTCAAGAACAAAATTAATTTTGGTTATAGTATATAAAGGCTCTACACATTTAAATTCCTCAGGTGTGTATTTCTGTAATGTGATGAATATTCATCTAAAAAGATATAATATCTAAATTTAGAATGTTTGGGTCTTTAAAAATATGTTAGGGTGGTAGATCTAATTAACGTTTTTTATTCTATTTTACCTTGAAATTTTAATCCTCTAAGCTTTTACAACATATCATTCTTATAAATAAATAAAATATGTTATGTAACTTTTTCCAGAAGAAAAAATGAACTAAATTGATCCACTACATGACAAGTGCATATTATTTATAAAATTAAAAAAATTATATTAATAAATTAAATTTATTAAATTGAGCGGAAAAAATAATTATTATAATTTATTTTGAAAAGGGATTGTTATTTCAAAAATATATGTTTTACAAATTGTTATATTTTTATCCAAAAATGATTATTTTAAAAACGTTTAAAAAATAATCTAATATGAAAAAATATAATATATGTATCGAAATTATATATTTATATGAAATGACACAATGAACAATTAATGTTTACAAAGATTCAATAAAACCATATTTCATTATATTTTATATATTGAATAAAAAGTCAAAATTTTAATATTTTAGAAATTAAAATTTATAAAATGAATTTCATTTTTTAATTCAACATGAATAATGTATATTTTATTAAAATTTAGTTTTTTAAAATTAGTTATTTTTATGTGTATAGGGAAAATAATGTTTCTAATAAAATCATTTCTTTTATGACTATATAAGAAAGTAAGTATCACATACAAAATATAAAAATACTCATGTTAAAAATTTTATTTTTGTTCTGAGATTATATATTTAGAAATAAAATTTTAATGATTAAAACCCATGTTTGACATTTTTAAACATAAGTTAACATTTATTAGAATAAAAAAAAATTCAATCATTTTCATGAATAATGATATAATAAGGTATAATTATGAATTTGGGTGACTTTTCTCTATATAAATATTAATTTCACTACAAAATAATATTATTAATATCATGTAAATCAAAATCCAATAATATTTAAAAAAATATGTTTAAATTTTAAAATAAATTTTTTTCTAAAAATTGATTCTTAGACATTAAATATATTAACGATAATATAAATTTTTTAAAATATATAAATATTATATGAAACAATGGCTACAATTTTGGAATAATTATTTTAAATTATGTTATTAAGGATTTTTTTATCTCAAAAAGTAATTTACCAAGGAAAAAATTAGTTAACATAGTAAGAACCAAAAAATATATAAGTATAAACTCTTAGTGTAAAACACTTAAAAAACATGTAAAAAACATGTTGTAAAGTATTATTTAATTATTAATTTAACTTAACTTCCCATAATTTAATTTTTTTTCAATTGTTTGATTAATTTTACCTTTTAATAGTGAATATACCATTTATATATTATTGAAACACTTCTATTATCCCTTACAAATGGATCTATCACCACAAAATTTCTATTCAGCCTCCAAGGAATATATTTAAAAAATCATAGAAAAAATAACTCTCAAAAAATACAACTAAATTCCAAGTGTTTTTGGTGTCCTACAAAGTAAACCTATAAAATCATTAATCCATATGTAAATGGATCTCTTCCAATTAGTAATGTTTCATTGTCAATTACACATTTTTTTATTTTCATTCTTTTCTAATACAACCCATAAAACATATTATATATATGAAATTGTGATAGGATTCATATTACTAATATAATTAAATTTTATAATACTAATTTAAAGTTAATTTTCAACCATTCTTCAAAAACATTCTAAAAATGATTATGTCGGCATGAATATGTGAGGACTACTGACTGCATGAACCACATGCTTGATTATTTATCACTCCCTTAAAATAATGTATTAAAACTCTATTAAATTGTTTTATATTAAATTTAATGTAGTACTAACATTTTAATATTATTAACAATTACAAATTTTCTTGTTGATCTTTTGTAAAATGAAAGAAATTCTTGTCAGTACTTGTGAACATCCATCACCATGAATGTGAAATGTTTAATTTATATCAGTTGTCCTTTATTACATATCTGAATACACTGAAACCACATTAAACACTATTATAACATAAAAATTATAAAATTATGCTTCATCAATGATTTTATTACACCAAATGAATAACTATCATTACCATATCCACCCATCAATTATAGAATTTTTTTTTGTTTGGATCTGTTTAGCTGACTATATGAACAATGATATACAATTATATCATGGGTAAATAAAGAAACATAATTATAGGTGATTGTGGAAAATAATAATTAAATAATAATTAGTTATTATTAAAAAATCGTAATGCTAATATATAAATTGTTATTAAGATACCAACCTATTCATAAAATAGATAAAATAAGTTCATCACTTACTTCATCGTCATGATTAATAAAAAATAATTATGAAATGATATTAGTAAAAATTAAATTACTATAATGCATATATTACAGTACAGTTAATGATATTGTATAGATAAAATTCAAAAATAAAAATATTAATCGACACAACCTTTATGAAAATAGTACTAGAATACATTAATAGTAATTAAAAATATGATGATTAAAATAAAGTATACATAAAAAATATATTGTTAATAAAATATTATAAATGTTCTTATATAATATTATATGTATGAATAATATTATGTAATAGGTGATTAAGATATAACATTTTTTTATAGAGGAATAGAGAATGTTTAGTTAAGTGTTATTTAATGTAAGGTTTTTCATCATTAATTTTATTCATTGAGATATGATTCATATTAACCAAATGTTTAGTTTTTTATGTCTTCTATATTTTACAAGGATTAATATTATTAAAAAATTTCGTTTAACATAATGGATTTACAAATACTTCCCATTTTCTACCTTTCAATGGAATTCAATTCAAAATATTATGATAAAGTTAGTGGTTTATTAATTCAAAATCTTTGAAAGAGTCATACATATTCATCTATGACCATGGGTTGACAAAATAGTTTTATTATTTTAAATTAAGTCACTATAATGTGTTATATCTGTATGTAAAGATGAAATTTTCATTATCAAAAAACATGTCTTTGTTCAGAATAACTAACTACTTCTTTAATGATTATTTATCATCCATGTACATATTTTATCTTCCTAATAATGTATTTAATTTTATTTGGAATCCCAATTATGTGTCATCTCATGTATCCATTATATTCAGTATACCATATTTTATAAATTATATTTTATTAAACAATTTTATGATGTAGATTTTCTATAATGGTATTTAAAAATATTGATTTTATTTTCATTCAAAATGATATTCTTTTTCTTACATTAATAATTTTCACTAAAATATTATATATGTTTTAGGATAAGTTATTTTTTTTAATAATAAAATTGTTAAATTTTTTCAATTAATTTTTATTTAATTAATTTTGAATGTGACTTGTGACATCACCTTTTATGAGTACGGTAAAAACATTTTCTTAAAATCAGTAGGTTTTCTCTCTCTCCGTGGGAATTAATCTTTAATAATAATCCTTTATAGGTTGGGAAATATTTTTATTAATTATTTTAACAAATTATTATTTTCAAACAAAATGTAATATTATTATATTTTAAAAAATAAAAAAAATTATTTGAAAAATGAATTTTTGATTTTTAAATTAATTTTAATGGAAATGGTTTTTAGCTAAAAACATTTCAAGGATAATATATTATCAAAAATAATTATTCATAAACCATATTACCCTCAGAAAATTTACTTTGAAAATTAATGTTTCTTTGCTTTCATGGGTATTTTTTATAAATATCCCAGAATTTCCTTTTACGAAAAAAAATTAATAGTGTTTTTAATACTTTTAAAATGGGTGGTATTTTTTCTCACTTTTATCAATAGATTTATTAGATGATCATAAAAAATCATTTATATAATATTCATTAATTCTTCTAATGTTACTATGGGGATAGTTTTATGTCAATATCCTACTTTTTTCTCTGGATGGATTATCGATTATTCAGTTGATGTTTTTAATTAAAATTATAAATTTTCCATAGAATAATTAATCATTTTTCAAAGAATGAGTGTTTTAATATTCTAATAGGGAAAATATTTACAAATGATTATATTTATGATGTTTGGGGTCCTATATAACTCTACAATACATTGGATAAGAATTTATAACTCTTAATATGACAATTGGAAAAAAGTAATGATTATCGATCCACTTTGGAAAACAACATGTAATGCGAAATAAACTATTACAAACAAAAATTAATATTTGATCCACTCTGTGAAATAATAATTATGGACTGATAAACTATGGTAAATAACAAGTAATTAATAATAAAATATTTGAAACATTAATAAACTCATGATCCACTC
Source organism: Viscum album (assembly GCA_963277665.1). NCBI lineage: Eukaryota > Viridiplantae > Streptophyta > Magnoliopsida > Santalales > Viscaceae > Viscum > Viscum album. The sequence goes on along the minus strand of OY728151.1, from coordinate 62,963,573 downwards.
TAGGGAACAAGATGGGATTCCTAGTCCCATCAGGGAAATATAGAGTGATTTCTACTCCACTATGTTATAATTAATATACTTAATATTATTTCAAATTAAAATGTTACGTGATAGTTATTTTACATGATGGATCATGATTATTATCTCACATTAATTTTTCCTATTTATTTGTTTTTTCTTGGGATATTATATTCTATTTTATCATGTCTTATGGATAAGTGTTATTATTTAATGAATTTTTTATAAGATATTTAACTCATTATCAAGTCCTACAACATTCTTATCATTTATCACTATAAAAAATGTTGATATGTTTTTCCTTACCGATTATTTGAGATCACTAATTTCATTTTATTTCTCTTCCCTAGGATTTGAGGAAGAGTATAACCTATGAGATATCTAGAAAGGGGTATAATGTTGCTTAGTTATAAAGAAACATTAACAAGTCTCATAAAATAATATTCTGCTGTAGCTGATACCCAAAAATAATAATCCTTAAGTAATTAGGATTTGGTTATTTTTAGGACATGTAATGTTTAAAATATGGTCATGATGTAAAATAAGTATAGGTTCATGTCTCTTTTTAGCAAATCCATTGAATAAAATTAAGTGTTTTTAGCACCAGATTCAGCAGTGCGGGTCTAGGGATACATAGTCACTAACATAAAATGGTTTGAAATTTTATAATATTAGATTATTTGTTTTTTTGGATTATAATAAATTAACATTAGTGAAAAATATAGAGATAAGTATAACCATAGGTTAAAATCATGGAATTTATGTAATGTTTTTATATTAGATATTTCATAGAAATTTCATCCCTATATAGATACTATAATGTGGATGTTGATATAGAAATTATGCACCTAGTTAATGTGTCCCTGAAAAAGGATCGTCGAATATCATGTAGATTTTTTGTCAATGCATGATGAGTGAGATATAGACTACACACAACTACACACTATTGGGTGATATGATTTGGTGATTCACATACATGTTAGAAATTATTATACAAGATTTAAATGGAATATGTGTGTGTAACATTGAAATACATTTTTTATAAGAATAATAGGAAAATGAGGAAAAAAATATTTGTTAAAATATTTTAGTGATAGGTTAATCAAATATTATTATACTTGAACCAAATGTATCATTGGATTAAATGTTGGTAATATTAGATAAAAAATCATATGACTAAGTTTTTAATATCATATGCTCATTTAATATGAATTTCATAGATATTATGATAACTATATTGGGTGTAGTATTTTCTTATAAGTAAGTTCATGAAAATGATTTTCTGAAACAATCGTTCACAGAAACTCCTATAACTACCTGAAGAAGCATATTTTGAAAAAAAAAATTGAGGTAAAGGAAAATCTAAATTGATTTATATTGTATGGGAAATTATGTGTCACCAAGTGTTTATTATTTTATATTTGATATCTCAGTAAGAAATATATCTTTAAAATCAAATAGTTTACATAGCTTTATTCATTAGTGAATAGTACATAAAATTATAATGATTCAATTTTTTTGGGAGGGGGGTGGGGAGGAATGTGTAAAAAAAATATTTTATAGTTTATAATTCTTTTAAAGTAGTCAAATGTGTTTTCTAGATTTCTCCACATGCTTTACGAAGTTAAAATTATTCATTGCGTATGAGATGAATATTATTTAAGAAATTATATGAATAATAAAAACAATAGTAAAAAATTGATATTAATCAATTATAATTTAATAAATTGGGAGAATGAATAATTAATATGATTTAATATTAAAAAGAGAAATTATTTTTCAAATAACTATTTTTTAAAATATATATATATGTTATCCTAATAAATTTAATTGAACAATTTTAAAAAATTATTATATATTAAATAATATATTAAAACTCTTCAAATTAGAAATTGATATTAAATAATATTATGTGAACTGAAGGCGAAAAATTTAATTTCATAGTAAATTTTGTCAATATATTTTCTAATTTATTTAAAAACATTTATTTATAATCATTGTAAATTTAATTTTGTAAAATTATCCTCTTTAATTTATCATGTAAAAATTATCTTACGTTATATTTATAGGATTTTTATAAAGTAATTTATTATTTGGTGAATAAAAAAAATATATTTTCCACTACTATAATCGAATTTATGTTCCACACCAATATTTTATTTTTATTTCCATTGAATTAATATTCATGTATTCGATATCATTCTTTACATGCTACCACACGTCTAAATGAACAGTGATATAATAATCCTTTATAACTTTCATTTTATGTTATGAATAGTTATAGAAACATTATGAATATATGTATAAATTATTTAAATAATAAAAATTTATTTATTTATGTACAATTAATAAGTAATCTTTTTCAAAAAAATCCATTTTAGTTTTCAAAAATATTATTTCTTCAAAAATTGATTCTATTGAATTTTGGGCATGAAAGTTAAAAACATTTCTACAATTTAAAGAATTTTAAATAATAATATTTAATATAATATTTTAATAATCATTATAATTTTTATATTTGGGTGAATTGTTTACATTTTTTTCAAAAATATTTATTTTCCACTAAATACTGAAAAATACATATTTTCATAAAACTATCATTTCTGTTCAATAAATAAATAAATTTAAAAGTTTATTTAGATTTTGAATTATATTATCTGGTAATATATATACTCTTTAATTATTATTAATCTAATAAATCACATAATAATAACAATGCTACATTATCTTGAAATAAGTTCATTTTTGGGATTAAAAGACACATTTTTTAATAGTTTTTTTTTTGAAAAGTGTTGTTCTTTTAAAAACATAAAATAAAATCAATTGATTATTTTTTTTATTAAAATCATATATTAAATTTTCAATAAAATATTTTAACATGTCGTTTTTTGTTTTTATAAGGCATATATTGGATGTAAATTTAGTTTTGTGTTTTTAAATTTCTTTTCTGAAATAAAATATTATTTAGTATTTAATGATAATTTAAAATTAAATTCATGAATTTATATAAATTGAAAATAGAAAAATGGATTACATATTTTATTAATTAACTTTAATATAATTTAATACATTCAAATTTATTTTTATTTCATATTTAATAGTAAAAATAATAATGTTTTATTACGATATATAAGAATACATTTTGTTTACCATTGCCTAAACTAAGAGGTAACAGTTGGAATGCCACATAACCTGGTGAAATTCATATTTTTTAATCTATTTAAAAATAATCTAATCCTAAATTATATTTATTTTCTATTTTTTCGACTACCACAAGAATGTGATATTATATTGTTTTAATTGTTTTAGTAATACCAAGTATGTCCCTCCCCTGGATTATAAAAGGGATCCTCTTCCCCTCCCTCATTGGAACAGTTTTATCATTTTATATCATCCATGAAATAATAAAATCATTACTATATTCCTTAACATAATCCTATTTCTTTTCTTATTATCATAATATCTTTCTTTGAAAGAATAATATTTATGTTACAAGAGGTCTCTCAAAGAGAAGGTATAAATTTTAATGGGTCTCTTTCAATTTTATTTATTATTCAACCCTCTCTATGAAAATTATTTCTATAAAAAATGATTAATATGTTATAATAAACATATTGATATTTTTTATAAATATTTAAAAAACCCCTTATGATTTCTTCTTTTTTAATGGTAAATGAAAGCATATTTAATTTTTATGTGTGGAATACCACCTCCACTTAGTGATATAATTCATTTTCAATCACGATCTTTCATGGTTGGTTATATATAATTATTTAATAAATAAGTATGACATTTATGATAAAATAATTAGTCTATAGTGATAAAACATTATTTATTTTACCTACATTCACATCATTAGAAAATAGAAACATTGTTCATGTGAAACGATGGGTTATCATATCCATGAATGATTTAATTCATTTTTCTATATATAACATTTATGGATATACATAAATATGAATATAATTAATAAATAATATATTTATTTAATTAATTAAATTATCGATATTATTTATCTATGATGAATATACAAGGACCAAAATAGTTGAATCACAACATTCATGAAAATGATGGTAGTTATCACCTAGAAGATTGATTTTTATAAATAATAAATAATAAAATTCTGTTGAAATTTTATAAGAAAAACATATATTTTATCATAGAAAATTATATGCCACTATTATATAATTGTAATAAATTTAAATTTGTTATATTTTATTTTAGAGTTATTATGAAGAAAGACAATCTTCATGTATAATTTATGTAATAATATCTCACTTTTTACAATTATTTTCAATTAATAAATATAAAATGATAAAATTATATGATATACATAACCTAGATATCTTTTATTTTACTATACTATTATTATTTCTAGTGAATACATACATTTATTTTATTTTCTTATTTTTATGCACTCAAGAGATTAAAATAATTCTTCTAAGGAAAACTAATTTTATTTTTTATTTGGTTGTGAATGATTTCTTTATTATCTATATTTTATTCAAAATGATTTCAAGAATGTTTTTACAGTTTTAATTTTATTTTTAAAATTAATTTTTACCATATTTTAATTTCAAAAAAAAATTAAAATAAATATTTTTTTGATTTTATGAATGATTTATATTTCAGTTTTTATTAAGAATGTCAAATTATTAATAGTTTTATTGTTCACCACATGAATATTTTTCCAAAAATCCTGAATAGACGTCTAATTTAAGAATTATTTTCATTCTTCCTTGGTTATTTATAACTTAAATGTTTCCCTCATTTTTTTATAATTTTATAATTTAAATAATTGTTATGAAAATTTAAAAATAATTTTCCTCAAGAAATCTTATAGTGATATTTCAAACTTATTTCAATATTTCAAGACATTATTTGATTTTTCTTATGATTTAATAGAAATATTATACATTTTTATCATATTTAATCTATCTCTTGATGATTATGATTATTATGATGAGAATTTATGAAATGTTTTTAATAACCATATGTTAATGAATGATGTAATGATTAATGTTTCATGATCTTTTCCAATACCTATTAATAGATTATGGTTATGTGGTTCATGGTTTGTTATATAACTACAATCAATTGGGCATAGATTAATATTTAATGAGATCAATTGGAACAATTGTGGTTATCTCATTCTCAAAACATGGTACACTTGATGTTATAACATTCCCAAATATGGTACATTAGTGGTTTTCTCATTCCAAACATGTGATATATGTCTTACAAGTTATCTAGCATTTATTAATCTATGATTATGATTATTCCAAATTTTATGCCACTCTTTGGTGACAAGAAATTATGACAAAGTGATATTATTGTGGATCATGTTTCCTTTTTTAGAAAAAATTATGATTCTTGTCTTATCAATTTCCTTGATTTATTTCATTACTCATGATTATGATCTAGGAATTGTTTGGTATGAATTTAAAATCATGACATCATATTCTCAAAACATTATTCCAATGAAATTCATATAAATAATAATTAATCTATATCTCCCTTATTTGACCTTACTCATAATATGATCTCACCATATCTTATGTTTCCTTCACAATAGGATACAGGGAAATGTGTAGTAATATATGCTTAAAAGGGGTTCTAGTTTGGAATAACCTACTGGGAAATTATGTGAATATTTAACAAAACTGTTGTTTATATATACATTTTTTCATACACACAAATTTTTCTAAAATATATCATAATATTATGTTGTGAATATTGTTATTAAATGATGTAATATTTTTTCATGTCATGTCCAAGTCACTTTAGTTTGTAAAAGAGTAAGGTTTACTCTTTTTTCAAAACTAGGAAGAAAAAATGACTGATAACACATATGATAAGCCTATATATCTGGAAATATATATGATACAGTAAAAAAGGTTTGATATTTTCATAGAAAATACATCATTGACTTTATATTATCAAGTTGATAAGGGTATGGAATTGATTAACCTTGTTGGAACAAATCTAAAATGGTAGTAATCAGTAATATAGTTTTCATCCCCGATTTATGAAGGGTAGGCCTTAGACATTAGACATAAAAATATAATAATGAGGGACATTATTTGGTTAATTCTCAGTTTATTTATGTTCCAATTTGAATTATTTAAATAGATAATTATCATCCATGACCTAGGTTAAACTTCACTATTATAGATATAAAATAAGGTTACAATAATAAATTTCATGATTATATAATTTCCAATTATGATTATTGATTCTCATACTGTAAATTTTGGTTTTAAAAAATGGATCAACTCAAAAAGAATTGAATATACACAAATGGTATAGACAATGTAATGATTTTCCTCCTTCTAAATTGAATGTTATGGACGCTAAAATGAAAATGATGATTTTTACACTTATGAAACTTTATAAATATGTAAATCTTGTTGAGCTTCCAAAAAAGAAAAGTAGGGACCAAATTCTAGTGAGTACTTTATAAGGAAAAATACACTTTAATATTTTTGGGTTCTTTGTTACAAAAATTACTTATAAATGTATCATCACACAAAAAAATATTTTTCATTCTATAGGTATCAAATCCAAAAATGATTATTTTAGATATTTATAAATTGGATGGTTGACCAGATCAATAGTGGGATCTTATCAATAATATGAGGAAATGAGTATAAATTTACTCCATAGGGTGGTATGAGTTAATAATTTTATTTTTCAAAAATTTATTTCAACATACTTTTCTAGAAAATAGAAAATTAATTACATGAGATAATGGAGAAGGATAATAAATACATTGGAACATTCAAGGTTATATTTAAAATGAATGTGAGGTTTTTCTTTGGTACTACCATGGAATATAAAAGTAAGATTTATTGATTCTTTAGTGACATAAAACTAATTGTATGAAGGCTATTAGCAAAAAATAATTATTAAATTTGATGAAATTATTAAATTTTCTAATACTATAGAAATAGGTATTAGAGCCACCAAGAAATATCATTGTTTTGATATTAAAATAATGATTTAATTCATCCTAAATAAAAGTAGAAAATAATATTTGGAGGAGTTTGACAGTTCATTTGTTCCATGATTTTGGAAAGAAACATCAAGGACGTTGTATTATGGGGACTAATAAATACTTGAAGTGTGTAATGTAGTGTCACTGGAAATGTGAATACTAATATAATAGGAATAAGTTAACTAATTAAGTGAAATGTCGGAAAGCTCCAAAGAATGCACCACCTACACTCCAATGATTGAAATGCAAGGAGTATGTTCATTATTATATCTAGTGAGTGAATCTGAGTTATTATAATGATGTTAATTATGGGGTTAAAGGACAATCTCATGGGAGGACTATTGATGATGTAGGGTATGATAAAAAAATTGGTGAAAGGAACACTTACCATCCACTCCAGAACTATAAATATCTTATTTACTTCTTGTTCTACCAGATATGTTAGGGCTCATGAAAATTTTATGGATATATCAATACCACCTCAATAAATATAAGTAGAATTAGTAGTAAAAATATATAATAGTACAATGGTAATATATCAAGTATATGGTTATTTTATAGTTGATTTTTGTCAGAATTTTCTTCTTATAAATCATGTTATTCTCACACTAGTTAAATTTGATGTGATTTTGGTCATCAATTGTATCCCTATATATAGATACCATAAAAATTAATCTATAAGGATGAAAAACTTTTATATTGAAAACCAACCTATAATAAATTATTGATTTGATGATAAAAATGACATTCCATTGGAAGTTACATATAATTAATGAGTCTAGATTCTATTTCAAAAGGAGTATTTATCATAGATAGTTGGGGAGAAACTCAACATTGAAGATATGAATATTTTATTTCGTAATAGGTTCCTAGAATTCTTGTAAGTCATAATATTTAGTTTTAATTAAAACTCATACCTGGGGAAATAGTAATTTCATTGAACTTATACAGAATTGACCATATTGACTTATATGAAATGACAATGAAAATACAATAAAATATTGATAAGGGATTCATTTGGAATTGTGTGAATCCTTACGGTGTGCATGTTCTTTTTTAAATATGAAATATGGTTCAATTATAATATATATCGATTATTGATAACATAACAATATCATATTCAAGAATATGTATCCTTGACCCCATATTGAATATTTTTTGATCAATTACAAGGAGTCCCGTATTTTCCAAGATTGATCTTTGATTTGGACTATTTAATTTCAGGTTAAAATGAAAATTGATACTCAGGATATGATTATAATTAAGGTATGTACAATATGAATTTATATTGATGCAATTTGGTCTTACTAATTACCCCGTTGTCTTTTTGTATTTAATGAATAATGACTTTAATGATTAACATGACCAGATTCTAGTGGTATTTATAGAATATATTATTGTATATTATATTATAAAACAAGAGTATAGAATCACATAACCTTTTACTAAAGGCCCTATGGAAGGAATATATTTATGAAAAATTTCCCAACTGTGAAATATTTCTACAAAATGATTAATTTTTAGGTTATGTAATCTCAAAAGAAGGTATATCTATGGATACTTCAATGATTAATGTTATTTAATATTGACCTATAATAACCATTGTGATTGAGATACAAAGTATTCTTGGATTTTATGTATAACATCTAATTTTTCTAAAGGATTATCATATCTATCTAATCCACTCACTATGTTAACTAATAAAGGATCCAATTTCCTTTGGACTGCTGGATTTGAATAAAATTTCAAGGAACTAAATAGAAGGTCCATTGGTGCTATTTTTCCTATGGTACTATTAACTGTAGAATGGTTTGCGATTTATATTGACACATTAATGAATTAATGGAGATGTCTTCTAATGTTTTATTATATGGTGAAGATTCTCCCTCACAGAAATTGAGGTTTCATAAGGGAATTTTGTGACTTATGATTTAGAGTTATATGCAATGTAATTTTACATAACGATATAGATTAATTATCCTTATTGATAAATATGTGAAAAATATAATAATCATAAAATTGTGAGGTACTTATTCACCACTAAAGACATTAATATATTTTAGAGAAGATAAATAGAGTTGATTGATTATTATGACTTCTCAATACATTAACAACAAGGGAATTCAAATAATTAGTTTGATACATTAGGTTTAATGGTCCATTCAAATTTATCTATGATGAGAGTAAAAAATGATCATGTATTGATGGATTTGGAAAAGATAGACCACTAAATCTAGAAGGAAGGGGAGATATAATATATTTATCTTGTAAATATTTTTAAATATATCAATTTAAGGATTAAATATGAAAAATAGAGGAATTTATAGTTTCAATAGATGGTGTTAAATTTCCATATGTTCAGCCTTGATTGTAATGGAATGGAAAGGTTAAAGAACCAAGTATGTGTCCCATCACTAAAAGACTTGATGAATGATATATCTGTGAAATATAATAACTACTCATTTTATATTCATCATGTACGTATAAATATGTGTAGATACCTAAAATAATTTTTCTAGTTTCATATCATTATAAAATCTATTGTAGATTATGTATCTTTATCATGTGATTGTAGAGAGATAGAATTCAAAGGGGTTGTTACAAACATTACACACACCAGAATGGAAATTAAAAATCACCACTTTGGATTTCATCATTGTACTCCCCTAAAAATGTAATGTCCATAATGTTATATTGGTTGTAGTCCATCACCTTATAAACACTACACATTTAATTTCAACCAGATAATATTTGTCAATTTATTTGAATTATTTTATATAAATCAATGAATTGGACATTTTGAATAGCCTACTATATTTTATAGTGTCTAACTAATATATAATGTATACCTCGAGCTTCTTGGGAGGTTTTCCAAAAGCAATGAATATATTATTATATTGAAATATACATTTTTATATTTAGATATATGGTAGTACTAGGGGGACTATTCAAACCCTAGATGATATTTTGAGGTCATTCTCCCTATATTTCAATGGTTTTTACGATTAACACCATCATCTAATTGGGTTTTGTTAAAATAATAAATTTCACTCGAGCATTTTTATGCATCCTTATGAAGACCTGTATGGAATGAAGTGTAGAACTATGATATTACGTGATAATTATAGTGAAATAAATCTCTTGTTATTTGATCATTATGAAGAAATTTAAGGTAATTTTATATCTATTACTTATCAGATCATGACAATGTAGAGTAGATAGAAGAATTATGTCGAATGTCGTTGGTGAGATTTTAAATTTGATATTGGTGAGGGCATATTCCTAATAATTTTTTCAAATACAAATTTTGTGATATTTGGTATGAAGGGAAATATAACCCCTTTATATATCAACCCTATCAATGTAGTTGATCAAGTAGGTATGTTAGTTATTCACAATGATCCTTCATTGAACCTCTCGATAGTTTGTGATGTGTACCAAGTATCTACTTTAAGGAAGTACATACCAGATCCTTCACATGTACTAAATATATATATGGTAATAGTGGAGAATGAGATTTATTATGTATAAAAAATGGAAGAAATGTTAGATCAAATATATACTGTTCTATGGAGTAAGACCACTCACTTGGTTAATGTTCTATGGAGGAATAAAAAAATTTAGGAAGTTACATGTGGACCCTAGGAAGTGATGAAGAAGATATAGCCCTTGTAATTTATATTATAGTGATATAATTTCAATGGAAATTTTAATTTTAATAGGTATAATACAATAATGAAAACATTTATCTTCATTTCCATTTATATAGACTTGTGGTATTCGATAGATTTATTTAACACATATCCCTTATTCTAAACAAACTATGTTATTATAATCTCTTATAATAACAATGTTAAATTGGGATGTTTGAATAATAATAAAATTTTTTGAAAATATTTTTAATTGATTTAAATAATGAAAATTTATTGATTAAATAAATATAAATAATTAACAAATTGTCTAAAAAATAAATTCATTCACCAAAAATACATTTCCATCAAAAATCAGTTTATTATATATTTTTGTAACGCCCCGACCCTAGAAGCCCAGAGTCGGTGCATTATTATGTATCATTGGCATGATCACAAATGATCAAGTCTTAAAAGATTGATTAGTTTAGTAGCTTTAAATGTAATTAATACATTTATAAGGTTTACATTATATCATAAAATGGAAAACTACAAAAACATTGTTCCCATAGACAACATTGAGATCCCATAGACTATCCCTGCAGGTCAGTCATAATATACATCTTCATATCCTGGTAAAAATAAAACATAGAAAGAGGAGATCTCAGATGCTCAGTAAGGATAACAATATAGAAGATTCTTTAATAAATAATCAGAAACATTTAAGTCCATGTATATAATTAGAAAAAATCCTTTTCAACATAAACTTAATCTTAATATAGAGAATATAAATCAAAATAATTCCATTTACTTACTCAATGGATATTCTACTAGTTGAATAATCACATGCAATGTCAATAGAAACTTTCATAATGATTGAATTCATAATGCTAGACTTTATAACCACATAGTCAGGCCATCTGCCAAGACTACAAATAAGGTTTTGTCAGGGACTTGTGCCAACACACTATTTTGTCTCGTGAGACTTACCGATGCATTGAGGAGCTATAGTGGGCACCACCCGTCACTTACTAAGTCCAATGTATTCCTCATATGAAAGGGTTTAAACACAACACAAACATTCATATTAAAAAGATCATACGAAATGTCAATACTTTGTCCATAAACCATGAATGGTATGAAATAACACATCCATAGTCCAACATATCACAAAAAACTCAAAACAATATAGTAGTTTTGTATCATAATAAATCAACTTCAAACAAACATAAAATCCATCAATGAATGTTGACATAGATGAAATAAAAACATTTTTAGAGAAATATCTCATTCTATTTTGAAAAAGTTTAAGTGTCACATAATTTTAAAGAATACTTTTATTATGAAGATATTCATATATGTTTGTAAGGTAAGCTTCGACGATATTATAATGGTGGAAAATAGTCGCACCAGCCGTATATGTAAAAAAACATTCTTACCATAAATTTGTGGAAAAGGTCAAAAAGTACCCTGTTTGGAAAACGTTGGAAAGATTCAATTTAAAAAACATTTAACATAAAATAATTGTATAAATGACTCTAACCCACTGTCTATTAAATAGTAAAGTTTTTTGAAAAACATTTCTATGAATCATGGATGGGGATGATAAATAGGTCCTATTAGAAAATAACATATTAACATCCTCGGATAATGAAGAGATTGTAGAATTAACCCTTACCTTGTACTTTTCCTTGGTTGAGGGTAAGTTAAACTCCTGTATAATGGTGAAAGAATTGTTATTAAATTATACAAGAACCATATACATAATTATTTTATCATATATGATTTTCTAATAATGCATTGTTAAAGATATTTTAGTATTATCGTCGTTTTGGGTGTTAATTGATATGTTCTCCTTATATTACTTGTTAAATAAGCCATGTTTGTTATGAATAGGATATATTTTATTTATTTACAGAATGATATTATTTCTTTAAACATTATTTTTATCCATCAAATGGAAATTAGTCTTTAATTGATACGATGGGGAATTAATCCCATCGCGTTTGTAGAGAAGGTAATCTGTATGTATGCACAAGCGACAGTATCATTCATTTGATATTAAAATATTATATAATTGTTTGTTATATCAAATATATAGAATAATTATCATTTTATATTTATTACTTAAATCAATTATATGTCATTATGATACACATCAAAATAATAATGTATTGAATAACAACTACACCATGATGTGGAGACGGTAAGCCGTACGTAAGCAGGTATGGTGAGATGTAATTCAAAAGATGAGTAGGATAATGAATATGGTTGTAGAATATTTATAATAACATAAATTTATATAGAAAATTATGGATTTATTATTTTATAATGGAATCAATGAGGAAATATTAAGAGGAACAAGAAAAAAACCTGAAAGAGGTGATGAAATAATTACCTCTTCATCGTGTTCTTCCTTTTGATTTGAACAAAAGGGTTCCATAGGTTGGATTTATGACTAAAGAAAGGCCTCTAAGATTAAGGGAGGATAGTTGGAAGGATATTTGGGTGGTGTTTGGCCAAGAAAAATGGCTTTGAAGGAGTGCATTTGAGAGAAGGGGAAATGCACTTTTATAAGAGTTGTGAGGGGAACCTTAGGAAAAGAGAGAAATATTATTTTATAATAAAGTCATATTCAGTTTTTAATGGCTCCAAAATGATTTTTTCGATCCTAAGGTTGGATTGGGTTGACATAATTTCAACCAATATATTTTAGACTGGTTTAGGTCACCATATTAACATTATCATTTAGGTTTATCTCTAAGTTAAATAGTTTGATATTTACCTTGTCTCATTGTATTTTTATATTTTATGGTTAATAAACATACTATAAAAAGCCAATAGAACCACAAGTGGTTACTTATTAATATATAGAATATTATTTATGTCCATCTTCAGAAACTTATATTTTTAGGAATATAATATCAATTAATAATATTATATTTGTTTTAAAAACTCTTTTATGTAAATGTTGACTCTATTTGGTATTTTGTTTTTGATAAATTCATAAAAGAATTATTACATAAAAAATCATTTAATCAACCCTAACATGTCATATTAACCTAGATAATTAGTTTAATTAATTAAAAGTCTCAAATTATATTTATTTGGATATTTATAACATCAATTATTTTAATCGTTCATTAATACGGTAATTACTACATTATCATTGTGTCAATAATACATTCTCTTATTTAATTTCAAAAAATTATAAATAAAATTCCACTATGTATTAAATCTGTTTATATTTATGATGAATATTTATTGTCAAATTTATCTTGTGTGTAGACCTATATTAAAATTTGTTCAGTTATTAAAAATGTAATTTAACACTTTTAACTCTTCTTCAAATAAAATAATAATAAATGACCTAATCAAATCCAAATAGACCAAGAGGTTCATATTGTATTCCTAAAATTGTTTTAGCTAAAATTATAATTATCCAATGGAATTATAACATGTGTTAGTGTAATAATAATATCATTTTTACCCTTAATTGCCCTATTTACTTTTAACCATGGTGAATAAAAGTAAAACGTTACTATTCACAAAAAAATATTTTCATCTTATTGAACCAAATTTTACATACTGATATCAACCATGTCTCTATGAGTTTCGAAATTCAACTCACAAAAGTGGTAAAATTTGGTTTTATGTAACTTTTCAAATCCTCATAAGAGGTGGGTAAATGATGGTAAAATGTTCAATAAAATTTTTATATATCAAAAATTTGTTTTAAACTGAATCCAATGAATTACATTGAACATATATAGGTATTATGTATCTGTTTTGACCTAAAATAAATTTAAATAAAAAAATATTTAAATAAAAATTCAGTTTTAAACTATAACTATCTGTTTTTCTCTATTCATCAAAATTTGAATGTTTTCAAAAAAATACTAAAAATTCACAATAATCTAATTTCGATATTCCAAATCAAAAAATGAAGTCCATTTTGAACGATAAAATTTATAAAATTTCAATATTTGTGTATTACTATTCATAATTTCGAGTTTTATTGGTTTTGGTGTGTTAGAACTCGAATTTGTGTACAACACACGATATTGTATTATTCAAAGAGAAGCGTATCGTGGAAGCATGGGGTGTTACATTCTCCCCTTCTTAAAATAATTTCATCCTAAAAAATTATAGAATATTACTACATAAATAGACTTGGGTGGTCCTTCATCATATGTTCCTTGGGTTTCCATGTTGCCTCTTCCATCATATGGTTTCTCCGTATAACTATTACCGGATGAGTTGTTCGGTTTCTCAACACTTGTTCTCTAGTTTCCGAAATCCTGGCGGGCTCTTCGCAATATGACAGATCTGGTTCCAGTTTTAAGTCCTCATATATGAGTACATTTGTTGTGCCAGGCATGTATTTTCTCAATAGTGATATGTGGATCACATCATGAACTTTGGAGAGAATTGGCAGCATTTTTAAATGGTAAGTTACATCCCCAATTTGTTCTATAATTTCGAATGGTCTGATGTACATGGGACTTAATTTTCATTTCATAGCGAAACGTTCAACACCCTTCCATGGAGATACCTTGAATAAAACATGATCTCCTACCTAAAGTTGAAAATCCTTCCTTCGGTTATCGGCATAGCTCTCCTGCCTACTCTGAGCTGCATTGATATGGGTTTGGATTATCCTCACATTTTCCATTATTTCCTCAACATGTTCTAGGCCTAGAAGTTTTCATTCACTAGCATCACCCCAACATGTTGGTGTGTGACATCTCTTTCCATATAATGCTTCATATGGTGCCATCTGAATATTTAAATGGAATATAATTTTCTAAGAAAATTCTACTAGAGGTAAATATTGATGCCACATACCTTGAAAATCATGTGATCTTGATCTCAACTTGTCTTCTAAGTTTTAAATATTCTGTTTTGATTGTCCATCTATTTGGGGGTGGTAGGAATAGCTCAAAAAAGTTTAGTGTCAAGGTATTTGTCAAGACATTTTCAGAATCATGATGTAAAACAAGGATCATGATCAGAAAAAATGGATATGGGTACTTCTTGAAGTCTCACAACATCATTAATATATAGTCTTTCAAGAGGTTCAAGTGGAAGATCTTTTCTTATAGCATGAAAATTTGATGACTTGGTATGACGATCAATAATGACCCATATTGCATCATTACTTCTAGGATTCATCGATAGTACCATGAAAAAGTCCATCGTAATTTTATCCCATTTCCACTAAGGCATGGGAAAACGATTCATGACTCTTCCAGGATGTTGCCTTCAAGCTGTCAGTTGTTGAAAAACCATAAACCTTGACACAAAATCAGAAATCATCCTCTTCATATTGTCCCAACAAAAATATTCCATCAAATATATATACATCTTAGTGTTACCAGGGTGTATATAGAAATTGGAACTATGAGCATCATCCAACTATTCCCTTTCTATATCAGGTATGTCAGGAACACAAAGTCTCTTACCAAGTTTCAAAATTCCATCTTCATACACAAAGTCACTCAATCTCCCATTATTCATATCATTAATATTCTTTTAAAACTCATCATCATCAGTTTGAGAACTCTTAATCCTTTATTTTAAATATGGTTTGGCAACCATTTGAAATAGTATTGATGTTTGACCTTCAATGGTTATCCACATATCAAACTTTACTAGATCCTTTTATATAGGATCCTTTTCAAATATCATCTGGTTCAGAACTCTATGATTCTTTCTACTCAAAGAACTTGCCTCATTATTGAACTTCCTTAGGTGGTAGTGTCTGGTAAAATCATAATCCTTGAGTATTTCAATCCTTCGCATTTTCTTCATGTTGAGTTCATTATGTGAGAAAATATATTTCAACCTCCTGTGATAGATATATATCTCAAACTTTTCACCATAGAGATAATGTCTCAAAATCTTCAAAGAAAAT
Source organism: Viscum album (assembly GCA_963277665.1). NCBI lineage: Eukaryota > Viridiplantae > Streptophyta > Magnoliopsida > Santalales > Viscaceae > Viscum > Viscum album. Next base: position 62,947,012 of record OY728151.1, on the reverse strand, counting down.
ATTACAACTGCTTATTCGAGATCATTAGTAGGATAGTTTTGCTCATGAATTTTTAGTTGTCGTGATGCATCGGCAATAACCCAATCATTCTGCATAAGGACATAAAAAACTCATTTTTTTGATGCATCACTATAAATAGCAAACCCATCATTCCTCGACGGTAGAGTCATGATATGATCATTGAATAATATTATATTCAATACTTAAAAACATTCTTCACACACTTTTTTCCAAACAAATTTAAGCCCTTTATGCGTGAGCTTGGTTAATGGGTTATCAAATAAAGAAAAATTCGGGACGAAACACCGATAATAACCGGCTAAACCAATAAAACTACGTACATCGGTTATACTCGTTGGTGATGGCCTTTCATGGATTTCCCTTGTCTTAGAATATCAATAGAGATTCCATACATAGACATAATATGGCCATGAAAATAAATCTCTTGAATCCATAATTCACACTTTTTAAACATCCCATATAATTCTTGTCTTCTAAGAGTCTTTAGAATAATGCGCAAGTGATTTTCATGATCTTTGTAGCTTTTGGAGTATAACAATATATCATCAATAAATACCGCTACAATGTCATCAAGATATTCCTTGAAAACACTATTCATTCGAACCATGAAGACAGAGGGTGCATTATTCAATCCAAAAGGTATGACTGTAAACTCGAAATGCCCGTACCTGGTTTGCAAAGCTTTTTTCAGAATGTCTTCCATCATTACACACAACTGATGAAATCTAGATCTAAGGTCAATCTTTAAAAATTATTGACCTTGATGAATTTGGTTGAATAAATCATCAATTTGAGGTAGGGGATACTTTTTATTTATTTTTATAGCATTGATTTCTCTGTAGTCAATGCACAACCTCATAGATTCCTCTTTCATCTTAAGAAAAAGTTTAGGGGCTCCACATGGTGAAACACTAGGGGGAATAAATCCCTTATTACTCAATTCCTCTAGTTGTTTTTTTAGTTACACTAATTGAGCATTGGATAGTTTATAAGGGGTCTTTGATATGGGCCTTGAACTGGGAATTAAGTCAATGGAAAACTCAATATCTCATTCTGGAGGATGTATAGTTAAATCCTTTGGAAACAAATCAATATATTCTTGCACAATAGGTACATCCTCTATTTGAACATTACTTTCCTGACCCACACTTATTTCATTATCTTACTCCCCATTCATTGAATTTAGTTGAGCTATTATGGGTGGATATAGATAAGAATTAGGTGGTGATTTTTTTTCTCTAAAGATAAGGTACTTCTAATCATCGTCAAAAATTTTATCCACCTTCTTGCAATAAATTTTTGCATCATGGTCTAAAAGACATTCCATATTGAGGATTATATAAAATTTCATCATTGGTATGATGATGAGATCAACAGATAAATAAGGTTTATATTCATAAATTGGAACTGATTCATAAAACATTGTTATAATGATATTTCCCTTACGATTTTTGACTGACAACTCCCTTATTAAATAAAATCAGAAATATTTAATTTTCATAGCAAACTCGGATGATATGAAACAATGCGATGATCCAGAATCAAATAATGAATTGGCTAAACTTGAGGAAACCATTAAATTACCTACCATTATGTATTTCAGAGCTTCAACCTCAGTAGTAGTGATAGCATAATCTTGGCCTTGATCCCTTGGCCTTTTCTGAGGTAAGTTCCCCTGACACATGGGAAATCAATTTTCATAATGTCCCCTTTCTCTACAATTTTATAATTCAACACAAACAGACTCTTTATTTTCTTGTAAATCATGAACTTGGTGTCATATTTCGCCAAACTTGTAACAGACTCTCATACCCTTCAGACAAGTCCCTCGGTGTTTCTTCCCACGTTTATTTTCAAGATGGACATTCAACTTTTCCCTTCTTCCCTTTATTTCCATTTCCAGGGTGTTCCACAGATCTATTATTCTCTTGCTTTTCTTTAAAGTCATAAGACTTATAGAATTGTTTATTTGTCTGGATAGCACATGAGTTAATATCTTTATACCATGAGAAATATTGTGAGACTAATTCTTGACGGAGAAATGGTTTTAACCCATCAATGAAACAATCAATCTTACTTCTTGGTTTTCGTATATAATATACACCTTTCCCCACTAACCATGTAAGGTTAGATTCATACTTTTCGACATTCTCATCCTACTTTTGACTCAGACTCAGAAATTGTCTTTATATATCTGCTTCATGGTCATAAAGAAAGTATTTTCCTATGAATTTTTTTTAAACTCCCTCCATTCCATATTTGACACTTCATCATCTTCTTTTGTGTTTTTAGTCAATGACCACCATTGATCAGCATCTCAAGTGTGGCGGTAAACTTCCATGAAAACTTTTTACCTTTTTCTACACCCCAAGGTGTGGAATATTTTCTCTACAGAATTTAACCATTTCTCAGCTACTAGTGTGTTTTTACCCCCATTGAATGTTTGTGGTAGTTGACTCATGAATCGATCTAACATTGACCCTCCACGCTGCAGATCAGGGTGCCCCATATGGGTAAGGTTATTTTTCATAACTTGAGTGAGTTGTCCCAATATAGTGATAAGCTAATCATCACCAGTTGTATCACCAGCTCCATTATAATTATCTTTCCAAGGAGGTTAATCCTTTCCTGGAGTGAGTTCATTGATACAGTTTCCATTACTTCTACTAGGCGCCATTTATAAACAATGGAGTACTCTATATTAGTTTATGAATCACAATACATAAATCCAAACTTGTAAAACAATTAACATACATTGAACAGTTTATAGATACAATCCATAAACATAAAAATGTTTTCTTTGAGGAAGTATATACTCAAAAACCCTTCATAATGTTTTGTAAATAAAATGTGGATTATTCAAAGCATATCCCATGGGACTGTCATAACCAAGAGTGCAGCTAGGCCCGATGTCGTGCACGAGTTCCCATTCAAGATTAGCTCAAAGTGGTGTTTTTGGTTTTACCCCTAGGTACATCTGTGCCAGAGCCGCCTCTGCCTACTAATATCCAGACATGGATGTATTGTTTATAAAACTCACAAAAATCCACAATACCTAAATTCTAGGAAGTTCTTCTATACTCTCCTCAATTTCTATCTTAGAGATATGTGATCTAATGAGAGATTATCTAAATCTAGTTCCCAAGGATTATACAAAACATCTACTGATACCAACTTTAACTACCCGACCCCAGATACCTAGAGTCAGTTCATTATTACGTATCACTGGAATGATCACAAAAGATCATGTCTTGAAAGAACGATTAGTTTAGTACCCTTATAAGTACTAGATACATTCATAAGGTCTACAATACATCATAAAATAGAATAATAAAACAACATTATTTCCATAGAAAACACTGAGATCCCATAGACTATCCCTGCAGTTCAGTCACAATATACTTATTTGCATCTTAAGAAAAATAAAACATAGAAAGGGGTGTGCTGAGATGCTCAGTAAGGATAACAATATAGCAGTAACATTCATAAACAAGAACGAACATTTAAGGAAATGTATAAAACTAAAACAAAATAATTTTCAACATAAACTTCATCTTAATATGGAAAATATAAAAGCCAAATAATGCCATTTAATTACTCACATGGGTATTATACTAATTTAATAATCACATGCAACATCAAAAGCCTCTTTAAAAATGATCGAACACATAATCCTAGACATAATAAACACATAGTCAAGGACTTGTTCAAATACTAAAAATATGATTTTGTCAAGGACCTGTTCCAAGAAACTAGTTTGTATTATGAGATCTACAAATGCATCAGGGAGCTATAGCGGGCACCACCCGTCACTTACTGTGTCAAATTCATTCCTCCTTTTAAATGGTTTAAACATACCATAAATATTCGTATTAAAAATAGCATACGAAATGTCAATACATTATCTATAAACCCGAAATGGTATGAAATAACACATCTACAGTAAGACATATCACAAAACCATCAAAACAATATGGATGTTTTTTATCACAATAAATCAACTTTAAAAGAAATTAAAATCCTTCAAAGGATGTTGACATAGATGAAACCAAAACCATTTTAGAGAAATATCTCATTCTATTTTGAAATCATTTAAGTGTTAGGAAATTATAATGAAAAAATTTATTTTGAAGATTTTCATATAAGCTTGCAAGGGAAGCTTCAATGATGTTATAATGGTTGAAAATAGCCGCACCCACCATATAAGTTAAAAAAATATTCTTACCTTAAATTTTTAAAAAAGGTTAAAAATTACCTTGTCTGAAAAATGACCGAAATATTCCTTTTAAAAAATCATATAAGGTCAAATAAGCTTATAAATGACTTTAACCGACTATCTATTAAATAGTAAAAATGTTTTGAAATTCATTTTTAAGAAACATGGAAGTGGATGATAAACAGGTCCTAGTAGATAATGACATATGAACAACATCAGATAATAAAGAGATTGTAGAATTAACCCTTACCTTCTATATTTCATTGGTCAAGGGAAGGATAGACTCCTGTATAATGGTGAAAGAAAAATGTTAATAAATTATACAAAAACCTTATAAATAATTATAATATCATATATGATCTTTTAATATTGCTTTGTTAAAGATATTTTAGTATTATCATCGTTTTGGGTGTTAACTAGTGTGTTCTGCTAATATGATTGGTTATGTAATCCATGATTATTATTAATAGGATATATTTGATTTATATTAAGATTTATATTATGTCTTTAGACATCATTTTTAACCATCAAATGAATATTAGTCTTTAATGGATACGATGGGGAATGAATCTCATCGTGTTCGTGGAGATGATAATCTGTACGCACGCACGAGGGACAATATCATTCTTTTGATATTAAAATCTTCTATAATTGGATGGTATATCATATATACAGAATCATTATCATGTTATATTTATTATTTAAATCAATTATACACCATTATTATAACCATCCAAATAATAATGTATTGAAAAACAACTACACCATGACGTGGAGACGGTAAGCCGTACATATGCATGTATGGTGACATGTCATTCCAAGGATGGATATGATGATGAATATGGTTGTACCATATTTATAATAACATCACAGTATATATAATATAATGTAGATATTATTTTATAATGGAAAAAACAAAGAATGAAGAAGTGGAAGATGAAAAGAACTGGAAAGAGGTGATGAAATATTTACCTCTTCTTCGGGTTCTTCCTTTTGATTTGATAAAAAGGACACCATAGGTTGGATTTATGACTAAAGTAATCCCTCTAAGATGAAGGTAGGATAGTTTAGAGGATATTGGGGTAGGGTTTGGAGGATCCAAATGGCTTTGAAGTTGTGAATTTGGGAGAAGGAGAAGTGCCCTTTAATAAGAGGGGTGAGGGGAACCTTAGGAAAAGTGTGAAATATTATTTTATAATAAATTTATATTCGGTTTATAATGGATCCAAAATGATTTTTTTTGAGACTAAAGTGGGTATGGGTCGAAATCCTTTTATCCAAATAGATTTTAGACTGGTTTAGGTCACCATATTAACCATAAAATTTTGGTTTAACTCTTAGTTTAATAGTTTGACATCTACCATGTCTCTTTGTATTTTTGTATTATATGGTTAATAAAATTACTATAAGAAGCCGAGTGATCCAAAAATGGATTATTATTAATATATATAATATTATTTAAGAACTTTGGGATATTTCTAGATTTTTAGGAATTTAATATCAATTAGTAATATTTTTTTTTAAGAACTCTTTTATGTCAATTTTGACACTATTTGGTATTTTGTTTTTTTAAATTATTAATAGAATTATTTCTTAAAAAATTCATTTAATCAAAACTAACATGTCATATTTACCTGGAAAATTAGTTTAATTCCTTTAATGTCTCAAATTATATTTATTTGGATATATATAATATCAATTTCATTAATCATTCATTAATACGGTAATCACTGCATCATCATTGTGTCAAAAATAAATTTAACTATTTAATGTATAAATATTATAAATAAAATAACATTATGTAAGAAATTTTTTTATATTTAAAATGAATGTTTATATTCAATTTTATATCATGTGTAACTCTATATTAAAAATGGTTTTGTTATTAACCTTTTAATTTAACTCTTTTAACACTTCTTTAAATATATTAATAATAAATGTCCTAATCAAATCCATGTGGGAAAAAGAGGTTAATATTTTATTCCTAAGGTTGTTTTAGTTTGATATATACTTATCCAATAGAATTAGGACATGTTTTAGGTTAATAATAATAACATTTTTACCCTTAATTACCATATTTACTTTTAACCGTAGTAAATAAAAATAAAAATTTAATATCCACCAAAAATTATTTTCATCTTATTGAACCACATTTTACTAATTGATGTCAAACTTGTCTCTCAGATTTTTGAAAATCAACTCACAAAAGCGGTAAAATTATGTTTTATGTAAATTTGCTAATACTTTTAGGAGGTGGGTAAAAGACGGTAAAAAGTTCAATAAAATTTTTATATATCTTAAATCATTATAAACTGAATCCAACTAATTAAATTGAACTTATATAAGTAATATGTATTTATTATTACCTAAAATAAATTTAAATAAAATATATATTTATTTGAATTAATCTTTAGTTTTGAACTATAACCTATTGCTTTTCACTATTCATCAAAAATTGAAAATTTTCAGAAAAATACCAAAAATTCACCCTATGCTAATTTCGATATTTCGAATACAAAAATGATGTCCATTTCAAACGATATATTTTATAAAATTTTAAAAGGTGGGAATTACAATTCATGATGGCTAGTTATAATGGTTTTGGTGTGTTAGAACTTGAAGTTGCATACAACACACTCTATTGTATAATTCAAAGAGAAGCATATTGTGTAAGCTTGGGGTGTTACATTCTCACCTCCTTATAATAATTTCATCCTCGAAATCTCTAGAATAATACTGTATAAAAATAATTGGGTGGTTCTTCATCATAAGTTTCTTGGGTTCCCATGTTGCCTCTTCCATCTTATGGCTTCTCCATAAAACCTTTGCAAGACGAGTCATCCAGTTTCTCAGCCCTTGTTCTTTGGTATCAAGAATCTTGAAAGGCTCTTCACAATAAGACACATCGGGTTCCAGTTCTAATTTCTCGTAAGTTACTACCTACATTGGGTCAAGCATGTATTTTCTCAAGAGTGATATGTGGAACACATCGTGAACATTAGAGAGACTTGGCGGCATTACCAAATAGTAAGCTACAGTCGCAATTTGTTCTAGAATTTCAAAAGGTCTAATGTACCTGGGACATAATTTTCCTTTCATACCAAAATGTATAACAACCTTCCATCGAGATAACTTCAAAAAACATGATCTTATAACTGAAATTCCAAATCCTTACTTCGGTTATCGGCATATCTCTTCTTCCTAATTTGAGCTACATTGATGTGTTTTTGGATTACCTTCACCTTTTCCATCGTTTCCTAAACATGTTCTGGGCCTACAAGTTTTCTTTCACCAATATCATCCCAACAGGTTGGTGTGCGAAATATCTTTTCGTATAATGCTTCATATGGTGCTATCTGAATACAATAATGGAAGCTATTGTTATAGGAAATTTCTTATGGAGGTAAATATTGATCCCACATACCATGAAAATCAAGTGAGTATGATCTCAACATGTCTTTTATGGGTCGAAAATTCCATTCTGATTGTCCCTAAGTATTCAAGGTTTTCTGAATAATTTTCTGGAATCATGATATAAAATGTGGTTCATGATTAAAAACAATCTATATTGTTATTCCATGAAGTCTCACAACTTCATTAATATATATTCTTGGTAGACATTCAAGTGGCAGATCTTCTCTTATAGCAGTAAAATGTGATGACTTGGTATGATGATCAACAATGACCCATATTGCATCATTCCTTCTAGGAGTCTTTGGTAGTCACATGAAAAAGTCCATCATAATATTATCCCATTTCCACTAAGGTATGGGAAGAGGACTCATAGATCCCTTAGGTTGTTGCCTTCCAGCTTTCACTTATTGACAAACCATAAACCTTGACACAAAATCACCAATCTCCCTCTTCATGTTGTCCCACCATAAATGTTTCTTCAAATATATATACATATTAGTGCTACCAGGATATATAGAGAAATCATAACTATGAGCATCACCCAAAAATTACCTTTTTAGATAATGTATGTTGGGAATATAAATTCTTTTCCCATGTTTCAAAATTCCATCTTCATAAACAAATTCACTCAATCTCATATCATTCACAACTTTAATCTTCTTTTTAAACTATTCATCATCAGTCTAAAAACTAATTATACATTCTAGTAAAGATGGTTTGGAAAACATTTGAAAAATTATTAATGTTTCACCTTACATGGTTATCCTTATATCCAAATTTACTAAACCCTTGTATATAGGATCCTTTTCAAATCGCATCTTGTTCATAACTCCATGATAATTTCTACTCAAGTCATCTGCCACCTTATTTTTCCTTCCCTGGGTGGTAGTGTGTGGTTCAATCATAATCCATGATTATTTCAAGCCATCTCTTTTTCCTCATGTTGAGTTCAATCTGTGATATAATATACTTCAAACACTTATGATCAGTATATATCTCAGATTTTTCACCATAGAGATAATGTCTACATATCTTCAAAGAAAAGATTACAGGTTCTAACTCAAGATCATTAGTAGGATTGTTTTTCTCATGAATTTTTTTCTGTTGTGATGCACATGAAATAACCCTATCATTCTGCATTAGGAAACAACCAAGTCTTTTCTTTGAGGCATCATTTTAAATAAAAAATCCATTATTCCCCGATGGAAGAGTCAAGATAAGAGCATTGTCTAATCTTATCTTCAATTATTAAAAGAATTATTCACACACATTATTCCAATATAATTTAACACTTTTAAGAATGAGCTTGGTTAATGTGTTATCCAATCAGGAAAAATTTTGGACGAAACACCGATAATATCCTACTAAACCTATAAAGCTACGTACCTCGGTTATACTCGTTGTTGCTGGCCATTCTTGGATTTATCTTGTATTAAAAGGATAAACATGGATTCTATCCTTAGATACAATATGGATAAGAAAAGAAATATCATGAAGGCAAAATTCACACTTGTTAAACTTCCAATATAATTCATGTCTTCTATGAGTCTTTAGAATAATGTGAAAGTTATTTTCATGATCTTCGTAGCTTTTGGAGTATACCAAGATATCATCAATAAATACCACTACAAAGTGATCAAGATAATCCTTAGAAACTCTAATTATTATATCCATGAAGAAAAAAGGTGCCTTAGTCAATCCAAAAGGCATTACTATATACTCTTAATGCACGTACCAAGTTCAAAAAGATATTTTCAGAATGTCTTCTTTCTTCACACACAATTGATGATATCCAAATCGAAGTTCAATCTTTGAAAAGAATTGAGATCCATGAATTTGGTTGAATAAATCATCAATGTGAGGTAGGGGATACTTGTTCTTTATTTGTTATATAATTGATCTCCATGTAGTCAATGCACAACCTCATAGATCTATCTTTATTCATAACAACAAGAACAGGGGATCCCCATAGAAAAAACTAGGGAGAATAAATAACTTATTACTCAATTCCTATAGTTTTGTCTTTAGTTCCACTAATTCAATAGTGTCCATTCAATAAGGGGTATTCGATATGGGCCTTAAACAAAGAATTAAGTCAACCGAAACTCAATTTCTTGTTCTGGAAGATGTCCAGGTAAATCCTCTGGAAAAACATCAACATATTCTTGCACAATAGGTACATCCTCTATTTGCACATTCTTTTCCTCACCCACAGTTATTTCATTATCTATTTCTCCAATAATTTAATTTAGTTGAGCTACTGTGGGTGGCTTTAGATAAGAATTACGTGGTGATGCTTCTACTCTAAAGATAAGGTACTCCTTATCATCCTAAAAAATTGTAACCTCCTTCTTCTTACAATAAATTTTCACATAATTGTCCGAAATCCAATCCATACCAATGATTATATCAAATTGTATCATGGGTATGAATATGAGATCAGTAGATAAATAATGTTTATATTCCTTAATGGGAATTGATTCACAAAACATTATTGCAATGATACTTCCCTTAAGAGTATTGACTGAAAACACCGTTGTTAAATCAAATATTAAATATCTAATTTTCATTGGAAACTGGGAAAATATGAAACAATGCAATGATCCAAAATCAAATAAATTATTGGATAAACATTAGGAAACCATTAAATTACCAGCCACTATGTCTTTTGGAGCTTCAACCTCAGCAGTATTGATAGAATAAGTTTGGACTTCATCCCTTGGCCTTTTCTAAGGTAATTTCCCCTGATACTTGGGACATTAATTTGCATAATGTCACCTTTCTCTACAATTGTAGCATTCAACATTAACAACATATTTCTTCCCCATGTAATCACGAGCTTGGTGGACTATTTCACCACACTTGTAACAGACTCTCATACCCTTCAGACAAGTATAAGAGTGTTTCTTCCCACATTTACTATAGGATCGATATTTTACATTTCCCTTGTTCCCTTTATTTCCATTTCCAGAGTGTTCAATAGATCTCATATTCCATTGATTTTCTTTGATGTTGTAAGACTTAGAGAATTCTTTTTCTCTCTTGATATCACATGTAACAATATCTTCGTATGACAAGAAAGATTCTGAGACTAATTCTTGAAGGATAAATGGTTTTAACCCATCAAAGAAATGATCATTCTTACTTCTTGGTTTACGTATATAATATGTTGCATGCCTCAATAACCTTGTAAAGTTTGCTTCATACTTTGTGGCATTCTTATCCACCTTTTTCCTCATACTCAGAAATTGTCTTTCCATATCCGCTTGATGATCATGAGGAATGTATTTTCTATAAAAATTCCTTTACACTTCATCCATTCCATAGTTGATACTTCATCATCTTCCTTTGTGTTTTTAATTAATGACCACCATTGATCAACATATCTTGTTAAGCAGTAAACTGCAATGAAAACCTTCTCTGTTTTACTACTCCCCAAGGTGTGGAATATTTTATCTAAGGTATTTATTCATTTCTCAGCTCATAGTGGATTTGTACCCCCATTTAATGTTGTTTTTTGTTTCTTCATGATGAAATCTAAAATTGATCCTCCACGATGTGGATCAAGGTTCCTTAAACGTGTAGGGTCAATATTCAAAACCTGAGTGAGTTGTCCCAGTATAGTGATAAGCTGATCAGCACCAGTTTTATCACCACCTCCACTATAATTATCTTGAGAAGGAATTAAATCCCTACATGGAGTGCATGCACTAATACAGTTTTTATTAATTCCACTAGGCTACATTTCTAACCAATGGCATACACTAGATTAGTGTATGAATCACAATACAGTAATCCAAACTTGTGAAACACTTAACATAAATTGTACAGTTTATGTATATAATCCATAATCAGAAAAATGTTCTCTTTGAGGAAGTATATAAACATAAACCCTTCAAAATGGTTTTTATTGAAAATGGGGATTATTGTAAGCATATCCCCCGGGAGTGTCCTAACCATGAGAGCAGAAAGTCTTGTTGTCGTGTACCAGTTCTCGTTTGTGTCTAGCTCAAAGCGGTGTTTTCTGATTTTACCCATAGGTACATCTATGCCAGATCCGCCACTACCGGCTCGTATCCAGACAAGGATGTATTTCATAGAAAACTCACAAAATCTCTACAATACCAAAAATATAGAATGTTCTTATATACGAATCCTCAAATCATATCTTAGGGCTATGTGCTGTAATCTGAGTTTATGTAAATCAAGTTTTCAAGGATGGTACTAAACTTTCTCATAAACCAACTGTAATGCCCCAACCCCAGAAGCCTAGAGTCGGCACATTATTATATATCATTGGCATGATAAAAAAATTTGAAGTCTCAAATGACCGATTAATTTAGTATCCTTGGAATTACTAGATACATTCATAAGGATTAAATTACATCATAATATCGAATAATACAACAACATTATTTCCATAAAAATCACATAGATACCATAGAATATTCATGCAGGTCAGTCACAATATACTTCTTTGCAACCTGGGAAAAATAAAACATAGAAAGGGGTGAGCTCAGATGCTCAGTAAGGATAGAAATATAGTAGAAACTTTCATAAATAAGCATAAACATTTAAGACAATGTATAAAACTAAAAAAATATTTTTCAACATAAAAATACTCTTAATATGGAAACTATAAATCCAAATAATTCAATTTACTAACACATATAGATATTATACTAGTCTAATAATCACATTCAATATCAACAGTCACTTTTACAAGGATGAAATGCATAATGCCAGACATTATAACTACAAAGTCAAGGCCTTGTGCCAAGACTACAAATAATATTTTTTCAAGGAATTGTGCCAAGACTCTAGTTTTTCTCATGAGACCTACCAATGCATTGAAGAGCAATAGCGGGCTCCAACTGTCACTTATTAAGTCAAATGAATTCATCATTTAAAAAGGGTTAAACATAACATAAACATTAGTATTAAAACTACCATACAAAATGTCAATACATTATCCATAAACCATGAATTGTATGAAATAACACATCCACAGTCAAACATATTAAAAAACCATTAATACAATTTGGATGTTTTGTATCATAATAAATCAACTTCAAAAACACTTAAAATCCATCAAAGGATGTTGACATAGATGAAGTCAAAACCTTTTTAGAGAAATACCTCTTTCTATTTTGATTTTATTTAGGAGTCACATAATTATAAAGAAAACATTCATTTTGAAGATATTCTTATAATCTTTTAATGGAAGCTTAGACGATGTTATAATGGCGGAAAATAGCCTAACCCACTGTATAAGTTAAAAAAACATTCTTACCTTAAATTTGTAAAAAATTTCAAAAAGTACCTTGTTTGGAAAATAATGGAAATAATCCAATTAAAAAAACATATAAGGTAAAATAAGGGTATAAATGATATTAACCCATTTTCAATTAATTAGTAAAAAAATTGAAATACATTTTTAAGAAACATGGATGTGGATGATAAATAGGTCCCAATAGATAATAACATATGAACAATCTTGAATAATGACAAGATTATAGAATTAACCCTTACCTTGTACTTATCCTTGGTCGAGGGTAGGTTAAACTCCCGCATAATGGTGAAGTCATTGTTATTAAATTATACAAGACTCATATACATAATTATGATATCATATATGATCTTCTAATATTTCTTTGTTAAATATATTTTAGTATTATCGTCGTTTTGGGTGTTAACTAATTCATTCTCCTTATATGGTTGGTTATGTAAGACATGTTTTTTATTAATAAGATATATTTGATTCATAAAAAGAATTATATTATGTATTTAAACATTATTTTTAACCATCAAATGAAAATTAGTCTTAAATGGATAAGAAGGAGAATGAATCTCATCACGTGCGTGGAGACAGTAATCTATACGCACACACGAGAGACAATATCATTCTTTTGATATTAAAATCTTATATAACTGGATGATATATTATATATACAGAATTATTATCATGTTATATTTATTATGAACATCAATTATACATCATTATTACAACCATCCAAATAATAATGTTTTGAATACCAACTACACCACAATGTGGAGACGGTAAGCCGTACGTACGCATGTATGGTGACATGTCATTAAAAGGATTGAAAGGATGATTAATATGGTTGTACCATATTTATAATAACATCCCATTATATAGAATATACTAGAGTTATTATTTTATAATGTAAACAGCAAGGAATGAAGAAGTGGAAGATGAAAAGAACTTGAAAGAGGTGATAAAATATTTACCGCTTCTTCATGTTCTTCATTTTGATTTGATCAAAAGGGCTCCATAGGTTGTCTTTATAACTAAAGGAAGGCCTCTAAGATGAAGGGAGGATAGTTGATAGGATATTTTGGCAGGGTTTTTCCGAGCCAAATGGCATTGAAGGTGTGAATTTGAGAGAAGGGGAAGTTCCATTTTATAAGAGGGGTGAGGGGCACCTTAGAAAAAGTGTAAAATATTATTTTATAATAAATTCATATTCTGTTTATAATGGCTCCAAAATGATTTTTTTCTAGAGTAAGGTGGGTATGGGTTGAAATTCTTTCAACCAATAGATTTTAGACAGGTTTAGGTCACTATATTAACCTTATCATTTTAGTTTATCTCTTAGTTAAATAGTTTGTCATTTACCATGTCACATTGTATTGTAATATTATATGGTTAATAAACATACTATAAGAAGCCATGATAACCCCAATTTATATATTATTAACATATAAAATATTATTTATGATCTTTGACCAATCCTTAGATTTTTAGGAATAGAATATCAATTAATAATATAATATTTTAAAAACTCTTTTATGTCAATTTGGACACTATTTGGTATTTTTTTTGATAAATTCATACCATCATTATTACTTTGAAATAAATTAATTTAATCAACCCTAACATGTCATATTAACCTAGAAAATTAGTGTAATTCATTAAAGGTCAAAAATTAGATTTATGTGGATATTTATAATATCAATTATTTTAATCTTTCATTAATACGATAATTACTGCATCATCATTGTGTCATAAATAAATTTAATTATTTAATGTCTAAAAATTATAAATAAAAGACAATTATATAGGAAATATTTTATAGTCGAATTTATATTGTGTGTAACCCTATATTAAAAATAGTTTAGTTATTAATCTTGAATTTAACTCTTTTAACTCTTCTTTATATAAAATAATAATAAATGTTCTAATCTAATCCAAGTGGACCAAAGAGGTTCATATTTTATTCCTAAAGTTTTTTAAGGTCGAATTATACTTAAAATTATGACATGTGTTAGGGTAATAATAATATCATTTTTACACTTAATTACCCTATTTACTTTTAACTGTAGTAAATAAAAAAAATTACTATTCAACAACAATTATTTTCATCTTATTGATCTACATTTTACTTACTTATATCAATTGTGTCTCTCATATTTTTGAAATTCAACTCATAGAAGTAGTAAAATTATGTTTTATGTAAATTTTCAAATGCTCCTAGGAGGTGGGTAAAAGACGGTAAAAAGTTCGATAAAATTTTTATATATTAAAAATTATTATAAAATGACTCTGATGAATTACATTAAACTTATATAGGTATTATGTATCTATTTTTACCTAAAATAAATTTAAATAAAATAAATAATTATTTACATAATAATTCGGTTTTAAACTATAACTAAGTTTTTTTTCACAATTCATAAAAAATTTAATGTTTTTTAAAAAATGACAACAATTCACCCTAAGCTAATTTGGATATTCCAAATCCAAAGATGATGTCCATTTTGAAAGATAAATTTTATAAAATTTAAAAAAATTGGTTATTACTATTCATAACTGCTAGTTTTATTTGTTGTGGTGTGTTAAAACTCGAAGTTGCGTACAACACACACTATAGTATTATTCAAAGAGAAGTGTACCATGGATGTTTGGGGTGTTATATTTTTGTGTCGAAATTATTATTAAATTATTAAATTAATAAAATATTTTTTAAAATTAACTAATAAAATTCTCAAATAACCACTTTAATATTATCTTACATTGATGTTTTTGGATTTATCAAAAAATATATAATTTTCATTGAATATTAAAATATATGTGTTTTTGTATAACTATCATATATTTTAACAAAAAAAATTATTTAAAATTTATATTTTGTTTTTATTTTATATTAAATTAAACATAGTCTATTTTATTCATAAATAATATAATTAATTATAGATGTATAATCAATATAATTTATTTTTGTAGAAGTTCATTTTAGGGCATAAAATAAAATTTCAAAAAAACAATATTTTTTTTGTAAAATGTGTTTTTATATTTATAAAGTATGTTACATTATTCGTAGTAACTGTTTTAGTTAAATTTATTTCTTATATATTGAATAAAGAAATTTAAAATTCATTTAATGGTATTTAAAAGGCTTGAAATGGTAGTAAATTTAGTTTCTTTCTTATAACGTAATTTGTCATGGATAGATTTTCATTGATATTTTCATCATTATTTAAAATTAAATTCTCATAATTATAGAAATATAATATTTTAAAATGGATTAAATATATTTATTCACAATAATTATAATACTCTAATACGATTAAAATAATTTTTTTCTTAATCAATTGAAATAACTCTAAATTGTTATTTCCTCGGTTAAAGTTAAGACAAGTTTATTGGTGGGTTAAACTAAGGTACAAGGGATATATTGATACCTAAAATTTTATAAATAGTATTAGAAGAATATATTTAAACCATATATTTTCCAATATTATATTTATTTTCCATTTGGAGCCACTTTCTCATGAATTTACCATTATATTGTTGAAATATTTTAACAAATTCCATGTTTGTACCTACCCTCACTTATAAATGGGAACCATATTTATTTATTATTCATATATCCCAAGAGTAAATAATCTGAAAATACTAAATAATTAATATCATATGTTATTTTTTTTCATCCTATAGCTTTAATCCTTCATATAATACTATTCTTTCAAGGCCTAATATTTAATCCAAATGAGTTCTCTCAAATAATAAGTAAAAATTTCAAAAAAGAACATAAAATTTTATTTCCTATTCAGCCTTTTCTAAAAATATTTTATCAAAAAAGGACCTTATTATTTTATTATCATAAATATAAAATGATTTTATTATATAATTGAATAATAATTGTCCACCTATTCTCTATCAAATAGGAAATGAATGTATCATTCAAATGTATGTGTGGACAACCACCTCTACATAATGATATGATTAATTTTTATTCCACATATTTCATGGTTAGTTATAATGAAGTATTTTTCAAATATATATTATATTTAAGATATACTTATTATTACTGTAGTATTGAACTTAATTTATCTTTACTTCTTTCTTTTTCTAAGAAAATGAAAACAATGTGTGTGCCTACGTATGTATTACAGTCCCCATGAATAATGTATTTCATTTTTCTAAATATATCATTAATAGGTTTCCATAAATATGTATATAATGAAAATAAATGATATTTATATCATGATTAAAAGCGATAAATATTTGTAATCATGATAATGATTGTAGGACCATAACATGAGTATCAAAACATTCATGAAAAATGAAACAATTATCATTGAGAACAATTATATTAATAAAGTATTTAAAAATGGTTGGTGTAGAAATGTTATAAGTGGTAATAATATGGTATTATAGGTATTAATATAGTTCTATAATATAATTATAATAAATTAAAATTTATTATATTGGTTTTTAGTGTGTGTATGAATCAATATCGAATTTTGCTAAGGGTTTCCGATTATGACCTCTCTTTTTACAAGTATTATTTATAATTAAATTTAAAACAATTAAATTGCATGATATATATATCCCAAAAATACTGTATTGTACAATGATATGTTTATTTTTGGATATTACATTTTTTTCATTATATTTTTCACTCTTTTTTGTTCATAGGAGATTGAAAGTAAGATTTTATGGGAAAGTTACTTTATTTTTATCTTTAGTTTGGAATCATTAATAACATAGAAATATTTTGTTATAAACATTTTCAATATTTTTTTAACATTAATGAAATATTTTTTAATGAAATTTTGATCCATATCTTGATTTTAATAAAAAAAATTAATGTAATCTTCTAGAATTTTACAAAACATGGTACATTTGAAAATTTTCTCATAAATGTTTTTTAACATACACCACATTAAAATATTTTCCCACCTAAATGACTAATATTTATATGGAATATTACATTTAATTTTTTCATAGTTCCTTTAAATAATAATTTTCCTAGATATTTAAAAAGTTTTTAGACATTAAATATGGTATTTAAAAATTAAAAGGGTATTTTCCTCAATAAATGTTCTAGTGATATATTGAAGGAATTTTATTATACAAAAATGTCATTTTGTGACCTTAATGATTTCTAGTAATATGATACAATGTTAATATATATATATATATCAATTATCTACATTTTTTATGATTATGATTTTGAAATATTGATGAAAATCATTTTATATTTAATGGGTTATGATTTAATGAAATGATCAATATTTTCATTATATTGTTCCAAAAATAAAAATTAACTATGAATTTTCAACAGGTGGTTCATTTATATTACTCTAATAAAAATTTTAAAAATTATTATTTTCTTTGGTCAAAGGGTTCAAAAAAGGTTATCTAAAACCCCAAATATGGTAAAAAGGAGGTTCTCCCCAACCCAAAGTAGCTATATGGGTGGGTATCCCATTTTTAAAATGTGTTGAATGTTTTTATGGGTAACATGGACATAATAATTATATTATTATTATTATTACAGACATTAAGAGACTCTTTTATTATATGATCTTATGAATCACATCCTATGATGTTTAAATCTTTATGTAAATAATCGTGATTATGATCTATGAATTGTTGGGTATCATTTTAAACTATTAATATCATTTAGTAAAATCGTTATAATCAATAAAAACATTAATATGATAATAAATTAAAATATCCCTTATTTAAACTTACTGAGCATCAGAGCTCACCCTTTCTTATTTTTATTTTCCCCCATGATATAAATAAAGGATTTATTTATGAATTTTCATTTAAGGGTGAAAGTTGTGCTGATATTTGTGGGATATTTCTTGAATCTTATATGAATCAGTTTCTTATGTATATATTATTAAAAATACACTAAAACCCTTATTTCTATGGAATGGATAATTTATATATGTAATGAATATTAACATAAAATTATGTAAAATTTAGGTATTTAATGTTTGGTTCACCTTAGATTATGATAATATTATAATGTATGTTTAACATAAATAATTATTAATCATTTTTTGTGATTAAAAATTTACTTACGGATTGAAATGACTAATTTAAAATACTTTTTTTAATTTAGAAAACCCATTCTAACATTTTTATACTTAATTATTATTTTATTATATAAAAAACTATTATTTATATTTTATTAAGTTTAATATCAAAATATGGAATTATATGTTTCCATTATATATAATCCATATAGATAAATATTAATAATAATCTTATTTATTTTATCTAAATCAATTTATATTATAATTTTATCATAACAATTATCTTTAAAATTAAAAATAAATGTGTTTAAAAACTGCATTATTACGCGTTACATGCGTTAATATTAGAATTATTTTTTATTTGAAATATAATTATTATTTGATAAAATAATTTCAATATTTGAATTTATAATGTAAAAATTATTTAATAACTATGATTTATTTTTTGGCTATAGAACTAAATTATTTAAGTAAGACTTTTTCTCCACTATAGAACCTAAAAATGATAAAATTGAAAAATCTAAATGAAAAACGAATAAAAACATGTTGAAAAATTTTCTGAAATTTTTTATTTTAATCTTGACTAAACATAAAAATACCCCCACTGAATGATTACACATTATTGAATCCATTTTAAATTTTACTATTTTAATTACCTTTTATATATTAAAAAATGTCACTCCTCTCGCTTAAGAATGGATCCATCACAACACCACCTATCTTCGCATTCCCAACCTATAGGATTTGACAAAACTATATCCAATTTACTATTCGTAACTCTTAGACACTTTCAATATGTTCATGTATTATCCAAATGAATCATATAAAATATTTAATCAATTTTTCAAAGGAAGTCTTCCAGGGAGCAAGCTAACATTCTAAATTAATCTATTTCTTTAATTTTATTATACATTCTTATATTATCCCTATTGAATATTATATAAATGAAATTATTTTACAACAAGTAATAATTGTATTATATAATTTTATAATTTTAAATAAATTTAAATTTTCCACCTTCCTCTTAGACTATTTGAAAAATGATGATGTTATCATTTTCACATGTGGAATAATGACTCCATATAAAAACTACTCAATTATTCATCATAGAAATATATGTTCAGTTATAAATTTCCATTAAAGGGATTAATAAGATATTTATTAAAAGTTTCTTATTCATTAATTACCAACCATTCCCTATATTAATCTATATCTATGAAGACAGAACATGACAACCATGAGAACATAAAGACTATTACCTACAAGAAAGTCAAATATTTTTTAGAAAAAATATTATTTAAATTTTTATAAATATATCTTTTCAATTGATAAACCTCCATAATAAAATATAAATAATATTATTATGATTCTATAATAATGATATTATTTCAATTTAGTAACATTATTAGCCACACTCACTCATAAATTGTAACACGTTATTGTCTATTTTAGTTTATCCACCTACATGAATAATGCGATAAATATATATTATGGGTAACTAAGGGAACATGATTTCAATTAATATTTGAAAAATGATAATTAAATAATTATTTTTTGGTTACGAAATGGTATTGTTATATCTAATATGTTATTATGATACCACCCATCATTCAAAAAAATTATTTGAATAAGATCATCAATGATTTCATCATCTTAAACCATAACAAATGTACATATGAAATGAAATTAAAAAACTATTTATTAATATAAAAAGTATATTATAGTTCCTTTAGTGATATCAAAATCATGAACTTTTAATCTATAAATATAATTTGATACCACTATTATTAAACTAGTACTAAAAAAATAATCAAAACAATGAAACATATGATGAGGAAAATTAAAATTAAGTAATATATTTTTAATAAATGATTATAAATTATGCTAATAATGGGTAATATGTATGGATATGGTTTTCAAATAAGTTATATGGATAGTAAATTTTTTTATATAGGATATTAGAGAATGTTTGGCTTTCTGGGATTTAAGATAAGGGCATTTCAACTTAACAATTCCTCAAAAAGATAGAATTAGTCTTCAGTAATTTTTTTTTGTACTGTATATATTTCACATTAATTTTTTTTCTCATAATAATTCATTAATTATAAGGTATTCATTGATATTTCTCAGGATATATCTTTAATGTTATTTAAATTCTAAATATAATGAACATGTAAGTGGTTTTTTCATTACTCTAATTATTTTCATTATTCCTAATTATTCTTTTTTGACCACATTTTTACAAGATGGGATCACACTATTCTATAAGTTTAATGTAAGTACTTATATATTTTTGGAATGTTAAATTTTTTATTTAAATATTTTACCTCGGTAAATTTACTTCAGAAAATATTTATATTTCATAAAAAATTTATCATCCTCTTCAATAATGATTTCTCTAACATTGTGTACTCTTCCTTCCAATGTTCTCAATAATATTTAGTAACATAATTATGGTATATCACTTGTGACCTCCATATTTCAATTATCATATTTTTTTAATAATTTTTTTCTTATTATTTTTATAATATGGGTACTGAATAAATGTATCTTAAAATATTCAACAGGGTTTCCTTTCATAATTTTATGTTTTATATTAAATTCTATATTTACATAAATTTTTTTATAAAATTCTTGGAACTATTATTGAATATTATTATTAAAATTAAATGTTTAAAATAGTTTTCACATCAATTTTTTTTTAAAAATAATTTTTAATGTGACCTGTAAATTTATATTTTATGAGTATGGTAAAAACATATTCTAAAAACTCTTAAATTTTCTCTCTCCCTTTTATAATTATACTTAAGGAACACTAATTTACATGTTTTAAAATATTTTTTAAATGATATAAAATGTTTATTTTTTAATGAAAATGAAATATTATTATATTCTCCAAATTTAAGTATTTCTTTTTGAAAAATAATTATTTATTTCTAAAGTGATTTAAATGTTTTAAATTATCGAAAAATATTTCCACAGTGTATCTATTTCATCTGAAAGAATGTTTTAGAATGAATATTTCACCTATAAAATTTGTTTTTTTAAATACATTATTTAGTTGTAAATTATGTTTTATGTTATGTTCAACAAATTTCATCTAATTGGAATCATATATAATTTTATTTAAATAAATTCAATAAAAATATATATCCTTCTTCTTTTTCTTGTGATTTATCTAATTATTCAAAATAGTTATGTTTCATAAATTTATATATCCTTAATGATACATATATTACACTAAGGATATTTTTAATCAAAATTATATATTTTTACTTAGGATAGAATAGGGATTGTTCTCGGGAAGATTTTAATTTGACCCTTACCTTTTCAATGAGTTAATTATGTGATATTTTATGTAGGATTTTTTTTCATGTTAAAATGTAAAATATATGTGTTAATGATTATTATTATAAATTTTGAGGTCCTATATCACCTTAAAACTTATTAGTTATGGATTCAACTCTCATGATATAAAAGGTTTAAATGTAAAATCATGAGTTTTTAAAATGAAAAAATAAGAACAATAGCTTACATTACACCCCACATTGAGTGTTAACAAATAACTAAATAATATTATTTAATCGGGTAGTTATCACATAAGAGATAGAGTTGTGGGAATGATTAATATTAAATAAATTATAAAAATATGGTTTACACGTGTATATATAATTAAATCATTGATGACCAATTAATTATAAATTTAAATAAACTTATTTTTAAAATAAAAGGAAAGTAATTTTATGGAAAAATATTTTAATGTGCACAAGTGTGTGTTATTAAAATAAATAATAAAATCACTCTTGATTGATTATATTAATGAAATATATATATATTATATTTAATAAAAATTTAAAATATACCTTAGGTTTTTTCTACATATGATCTAAGAAAAAATCCTCTTTAAGCATAAAATATGTTTTTTTTTTAAAATAATATTTGTTTTCTTTTGATGATGCACTAATTTTAAATATATATTTTTTACATTTTTATAAATTATATTCAAAAAATTAAACTGATTATTTAAAATTATAATATAAAAAATCTAATTTTGATGAATTTTTGATATTTTAATGATAAGTTTTAGTCTATGATTATTAGTAAAAAAATACTGAATTTTTATTTAAATTTTTTTTCATCAAATGTATTCACAGTCAAATTATATATTTCAGTGGTTGAAAAAAATAATTAGATCATGTTTTGATCATGAAATAAAATTCATGTCATAGAAATAAATTTCACATTTAATTTGGATATGAAACCATTAAAATATTTTTAATGTTTTTAAATTAAAAACATGTTGGTGTAGTCCATCAACGAAAATAGTTTTCAATTAGTTTATTCCAATTATGTGTTTTAAATTTGGAAAATATGATACTATATTGGGAATGAAAATTTAAAAATTATTAAAATATTTCCCTTTTAGTGTTTGACAATATGAATAGTAACATTAGTATTTCTTATTAACATGGTTAAAGGTAAATATGGTAATTAAGGGTAAAAATAATATTATAAATATTATAAAATTACAATAAAACTTGTCATAATTTCATTTTATTAGTTTATTTCGACCAAAATAATCCAAGAGACAAAATTATGACCTATGGAAGCCACTTTTTGCAGAGTATGACATTTATAATATTATAATCCAAGAAAAGACAAATTTCTTACACTTTTTTTTTAAGAAGTGAATTATTTTAAATATGAGGATACATGTGGGATATGTAGGACTATAAATAGTCTTTTTTTGTCTAAAATTTTTATATTTTCATGAAAACATAATATTAAATTTTAGAGAAGAAATAAATTAATTGAGGGGTTTCCCAATTATGATGTAATACTTGATTAATTAACGGAGAAATAATGTAAATGATATTAAAAATACTAAAATAATATAATATGAAATTATTAATTTTATAAAAGACTCTTTTAGATTAATTATAAATGTTAGTGATGTATTATATGTTTTATTTTATATTTTTCTTAATGTTATACATTTTTTAAATTGGCATGTAATGAATATAGTAAAAATTTACAATATATATATTTACAAATAAATATTATTTTATTAAATGGTATAAAATTTATAAAAATAAAAAATTATGAAAAAAATTGCGTTAAGTAAAAAAAATCATTAATGACTCATTTAGTTGTCTTATAGAGTTTTATATTAATTATATTAACCCTTAAAATGTAAATTACATGATATCATAGTAAGAATTAAATATGAAAAATAAGGGTTAAAAAGGGATAAGGATTAATAAATAGTTAAAAAATTTATAATTTTCATTTTATTTGTGGTATTTTACCAAATATAATCATTTATTTTAAATAAATCACTCTGGATTA
Source organism: Viscum album (assembly GCA_963277665.1). Classification (NCBI taxonomy): domain Eukaryota; kingdom Viridiplantae; phylum Streptophyta; class Magnoliopsida; order Santalales; family Viscaceae; genus Viscum; species Viscum album. The sequence goes on along the minus strand of OY728151.1, from coordinate 62,922,711 downwards.
ATTTATAATAGAAAATGTTTTAATATTAAATTAATATTATGAAAAAATCTAAGAGGACCCCTCCCATCTCTTATAATGGGGTACCAATTGTTCTCATTTTATTAAACATAAAAACCTATTTTTTTTTAAAAAAAATACCCAAATACATTACTATAATTCCAAACTACATTCTAGAATCCTTATTTTATACATAACACCCTCATTAGAGGTGTGTAGTTGTTAATAAATTTCAATCTTATAAGGAAGAGGTGAGGTTTTTAATTACGTGTTTGTCTTTTATTTCAAAACAACTTCCTTAAAAACATCTCCAACCATGATGATATAGTTAATCATGTACCGTAAATACATTTTGATTTTCTTATGTTAATATTTTCAAATAAATCTATCGCTATTGGAATCAAATGTGAAATTTGTTGTTCTCTCATGTGTATGTTAGACTACATACTCATAAACTGATATAATTTATTTTCATCATCATATATAAATTATAGGTATAATTATGGAATTAATATTTATATATTATATTCATGACATTTATATCATTTAAATTCATACCATTCCATACACATAAAGATGATTATGTCATTCGTGCGTACGTGTGAAATATCACCTCTATAAAGTGATGTAGTTGTTTTTTTTGTCACCACATCTCATGGATGATATATGTAAGTATATTTAAATGATAAATACAATTATTTATTATATTAATATCATTATGTAAAGATAAAATAATTATTTACTTTTTTCTATAATGATCGTTGAAAAATGAAAACGTTACTCATACGTACGTGTGACCTACTGTCTCAATTATTTTAACACAGATCATTTTTCATAACCCTACATAATGTTTTGATTTAAAATTATAATTGATGTATAAATATGATAAAATTTCCTGAATATTATTCTAGAGATGGTTGGCTATTGATCACATTGTCTACTAACATCACACCAAATTCATTTTGGACTCAAATATTGTATATTGTCAAAACAGACAACATGAACATAAATAAATATGTAGTTGTGTTAAAATAATAATAAGTGATAAAAAAGGAATAATAAATATTATATTTTTTCCTCAACCATGTAAAAAATTAAACAACGTTCATATTTAGGGATACTAACGATTGTACACTGCGAGTTGGACTCAAGATAAAGGATTTCTTCTCTATCTCATTTCATTGATGAGTTTCTTAATGATATGAACCATTAATATTTTACAATGAGTATATAAAAATTCTATAACATCTAATATCCATATTTATTATATAATAATGTTATTTAATGTTTTTTAAATGAATTTTTTTCATGGGGATTACGATTTAAATTTTCGATGTGATGTGGGAAAACATGAATATCAAAATATATAGATATAAAATATTTTTTTCATTATTTATATTATTGATGTTATTTTATCGAATTGTATTTATATATATATAATGGTTATAAATATTATTTCAATTTCTAATTACATTTTAGAGTCCTCAAAAATTAATGTTTTATGTGTTTTTATATGGAACATTTAAAAAAACGAAAAAAAAATCATTTTCAACTGTTAACGCTCATGATGATAATGACTATTGCTATTAAATGGAAATTATTTTATTATTTATTGAATTTTATTGATTAAATGTATCCCTAAATGAAGAACCAAGTTTAATTTTTTTGGTTATTTTTGTATTGATAATGTTTTTCAAGGAAATGGGTGTTTTGTTATTGAAAATGGGTTCCTGAAAAAATGGTATTTTTATATGAAATGGTTTCATATGTGATTAAAAGGGGTTTTCAATGATTTTTATGATGAATGTGTGTTATTAGTTATATGGAAATTTAGGTCTATAATAAATATTTGATCTCAATAAATCGTATAAATAGAGTGGCCCAAATAGAGAAGGGAAATCCCATTAAAACTTAACAAGGGGTTTCCCGAATAGCATAGCTAATACCCATATTACATTAACATGGGGTGGACCAGATATCATTGGGAAATCCTGTTATAATAAATCCTGGTGTGGCGTAGATAGTATCGAGTAGATCTATAATTGATTAATTGGATGTCTAACTTATGATTGTTTCAATAAAAATGGATTTGAATGTTTTTTTTTGTATATGATGCTTTATTTCGCCTAATTGATTTTAATTACAATCTATAGGGGTTAATGGTTTTCAATTACTAAAATTTATTATTTAAAAAGGATTTATATTCAAAAATAACATTAAATTTAATGGAAAATGTTACTTTAGATTTCATTTTTTTTCTAAACTACAGTTTCCTTTCTTTTTATATCCCTTATTAAAATATTGTGATCACTGCATGTTTTTAAAATTACATTCCTATGGTTTAAGGGGAAATAGATATAGAGAAGATATCAAGGAAAATATTTTTTATATATTTCATAGATTAAAATCATGATTTATGGAAAATATATTTATATTGTGTAAAAAATGGATACTGATTAAATCTATCCACATGTAATTTATGGGATTACGTTGTAAGAGTTGTCCAAATTCTATAAAAATATAATATAAAAATCTCATAGAATTTTAATTCTAGATTAAAAGCACACGTATATGTAATATTTAAGGTTATTTACTTATCTTTGATATCAAAAGGATGGTTTAGACAATATTTGAAGTTATGACAGTCTTAATAGCATTCCTTTAGAAGATATTACATTATAGTTATATTAAAATGATGGAGAAATTTGAGATTTCCTTTTTACATAATCTAATGTATGTTTTTTAGTATGGTTTTCCATATAGGAATGAGGTAATCTATTATGGGAATGCACTAAGAGGAAATATCATTTCAAATCAGCATCCCAGGATAGTTGGGATTACAACATAATAGTTTTTTCGAATTAAAATGTATCAGTTGATAAACACTATATTTTTTTGTGGTATCCAAAGTAGATAGGAACCTAATATACCATGAAGTGACATGTAAATAGTGGGTAATTTGAAGAGAAAACAACCCCATTATTCAATGGACCATCTGTCACAATGGTATCTGATGGATAGATAAATGCTTGGGTGAAGATATTTTGAAGTTGTGGTCTATATAGAACCTCAAAATTAAAGTCCTAATGTTTATAATTTTGAATCTGAATATAATTTATAGTGGTATTTGGTTAATAATATTAGATATAATGATGATATTGATGACATGGAATAAAAAAATAAACAAATATAGTCCTAGAGAAATATTTTACAAAGGTTTTTAGACTCTGGATTGGAAAACAATTCATAGAATTTATGAAATAAGATGATGATGCAAAGGATTCTTATAATGAAAAACTCAGATGATTGGTGAGGTATGTTACTAATTTTATTCAGGAAATTGATAGTATAATTAATATATTTTACTCATGAATGAAACCAAGGACATGAGGATATTTTTAGTCATGAGAATTTCAAGGTAATGATTATGTGTTTGAATAAGGCACTAGCCTTAAAACAGTACATAATCTTGAATATAATGAATAATTCACATTAAGTATCTTTTCAGGTTTGGAGCATTAGAGAATTAGTCCATAACTATTACATTACATCTCAAAAAAATATAAATTAGACACTTTTACTCAGTATCCATTTTATTCATAAAATAAAAACTCTTAAAAAAGAGTCTTGTCTAGTTCCATGTTTTAGACAGCATGACATTTCCTTGATCCCATCCTTGACCCTATTCATCTTTAAGTCATATGAAAAAAATTTCAATACATGGGATGAGAATAAAAATCTTAGTAACTATTATAAAATATTTAATGAAAACAATAGTCTATAAATGAATAAAAATTTTAACACACCTCATGAAATCAAAATATTTATGAATAAAATATTGAAAGTATAAATAATAATGGTAACTTGTGGAATCCATAACATACATACGTTATATCTTTCACAAATACGTATCGAGTTACATTTGGAATACCCATCAGAGTGTATACCCTCAATCTCTTAAGAGAAATGTTATTTTTTACTCTGTCACATTACCCAAGGCATTAGAGAGCTATCTCGGGGTCACCCATCCTAGGTTTATCCTGGAACCACCCATATACGTAAACAATGCCCAAGGTCCATAACGTATTGATAACACATAAAAAAACATAACGTTAAGATAAAGTTTCCACTTTTCAATAACAACATATCATTTAAATATATTTACATAACCAATCCATTATCAAAACCATTTTCAATACCAAAATACGTAAAAGATTATATGGTATTTATTTTCTTTTCAAAATAATTAGGACTAGTTAAGGAAGAAAATGTTCAAATAATACTTCTGGCAGAAAAAAGGTCATTTTCACCACATACATTAAAAAGATAAAATTAACTTTTTTTCATTTTTTAAAACACATCATTTAAAATTATTCCCTTTGAATGAAATAAAATCTCAAAGCGGTTTATACACAGTATAAAAGAATGTCGTATATAAACCAAAATATGCCTCAATGAAATGTGATTGAGATGAACCCCCTTCTCTTATGTCTTACATGACTTATTCATTCATTAAATATACTGAATAATAAACTAAAGTTGATTTTTTTCTTGCTTCATAACCTTTTTGTTGTTTATAATTCCTTTGACATCACTTAATATTATGTTATAAACATTACATAATCATTTAATTTAATAACAGTAATTTTGTTGATATGTGGAACTTCTAATTACATGGTGTCCATGTGGTCAAAATTCAATTATATATAGAATTATATTAATGAATTACATATCATATAAATCATATATATCTAGTATATATATATTTAGAATAGTCCATATCATTGGATATATGAAAATGAAATTCACCGTTCATGGAGATGGAAAGCTGTACATAAGCATGAACGCTAATTTCATTTCCTTTTTTTCATTTTTAAAGAGATGAAAATCAAATGATACATAGGTATCTAATAATTCCATTATAATTTCATATTTTATATAATTTACATATTTTCATTAGAACCAACATTTACACATTCCAAGTATGGTATTAATGGGTCATATCACATTGAGGTGGTGGTAGTCTGCACTTCCTCAAATGAAATTATTGTATTTACCTATTATGGATCCATATAGGTATGTTATAAATAAAAAATACAGAAGAATAGAAACAATATAAAAATAATATATATCACATATATATACAGTTCCATCATAATGACCACCATGGGAGGTAGTATGAGATAATCGAAAAATCATCATTTTGTCAGGCAGTAGTTCGTCATCCATAGAAACAATATATTCCTTCCCAATTAGATAGAGGTGTGTGTAAGAGATGTTTGAATCCCTATCATAACGAAAACCTAGTATATGGAGTATACTGGTGGTTTTATATTAACAAATAATAATTATAGCATAGGGGGTGATGAGGTAAAATAAATGAAAGAACTTCAGAGATGATGTTACCTTTAAATCAGGTAACTCCAATTGGTTTGAACCAAAAGGACTTCTCTAAGTGCCTTCTTCCTAAGGTAATAATTCTAATAGAAAGAGACGGATCATGGGAGATTATTTGGGAAGATTTTGGACAATCCAAGGAGGCTTTATAGGTGTGAGTAAGGATTATAGTTAAAGGCTTTTATAATAGGAGAGGTAGGGCCCTTTTGAATGTTTGAAAATATTATTTTATTATAATTGGAATTTCAATTTCAGAAGCTCCCCATCCCATTTAATTCAAATATAATGTGAGTATGCTTCGATATACTCTCATCCAATGGGTTTTATATATTTTTAGGGAAAAACATAACCTTATCTTTTAGCATTTACCTTTACTTAACTAATATAACTTTTACCATGTCCTCTTGTTTATTCAGAATATATGGTTAATACATTTACTATAAAATTACTAGAGACACAATATGGAAAATTTTTGTCATTTTTGACATCATATATGTCATTTGTATGAATCATAGATTTTTAGGACTATTTTGTCATTTAAAAAAAATAATAATTGATTTAAAAACTCATTTATGTCAATTTTATACTCTTCATTTCATGATTTTTTAAAAAATCCTATCCAACATGATTATTTAAAAAAAACACAATTAATTCAAATTTAACAAGTAATCATAATTAATAAAATTCATGGATGGCATAAAATGTTTCTAAATATAGTTATTTTAATATTTATAATCAAATTTATTTTAAACATTCATTAATGAGGTAATCATTACATCATTATTGTGTCATAAATAAATTTATTTATATGATGTCTAAAAATTATAAACAAAATACCATGATGTAGAAAATATTTTTATATTTTTAATGACTATTTATAGTAAAAGATATTAATTATGAAACCTCACATTAAAATCATTTTTCCAAAACAATACATGTTTATGATATTTTTACTTTCACTTTAAATAAAAAGTTATTAAGGTCATTATCTTACCCAAATGGATTTCAAAGGCCACAATTATAACCCAAGGACTGTATTGGTTGGCCATGTCTCATCAAATAAGGTTATGACATGTGTTAAGGTAATTTTTTATTATTATAGTATTATTTTTACCTTGAATTACCGTATTTACCTTTAACAACAGTAAATAAAAGTCAAAGTTTACTATTCAACAAAAAATATTTTTATCCTATTGAACCACATTTTACTTACTAATGAAAACCATTAATGCTATATTTTTTAAATTTAATACACAGAAGCGATAAAATTTGTAATGGCTCAGGTTTTGGGGTCCATTACTTAGTGAAAAATCTGATGTTGAGGTGTCCTAGGTGGTCTGGAAGGCCATACAACCTTCTCAATGACTCCTAGCGATAGCCACGGCCTACCGGTAGTCCTAGCCTACTAGATTCCCTTGGCTACCGGTGGTCCTCAACTACCAGTAGCGTGCAGCTACCGGTATCGGTAGCTCTCAACTACCCTCACAGTTTTTTCCAGTAGCCTCTCCCTTTTGTGCAAATTGGGTTTCAAACCCTTTTTCGATCCTTGCCCAGTAACTCCCATAAATGTCATTTAATTAAATATTTAATTAATTAACCTTGTGTGTTTGTGTTGTTTTAAACCATGGGGACCCATTACTGACATGTGGGGTGTCTCAACCGTGTGGTCAACCCACGACCCTGCGCATTACGCGGTTTCGAGTTATTTTTCTCCATATCTAAATGGACCGGGGCATGCTGTGTCTCACCCCCTAAAACCAAAGGGTTCTCCCTAGGTTTCTTTTCTCAATCACCCTGTGCAAGGAGTACCCTTCGTTCAGACGAGAAACTTTTCGTTCGGACGAGCCGCATCTCTATCTATGAAGGTCCATGCCCAGGCTTAGAGTCGATCGTTGATAACAAGTAGGCTTCACCTTCGACTCTCCTTTCTGTGTATCTTTCTGGGTGGTCATGCTTTTTATTCTGTAGAGTAGGATAGACGGAACCATAATAAAGATAATAAATGGATTCTCTTGAATGAAGGGGGAGGGTTGTGATCGATTATGCTTCCTTGTTTTTATGATCTTGATTTCTAAATTGTGCGGGCTTAAACTACTGAAAATCATGGCCGTTTGTGGTCTTTCTATGTGAACTAACAAACCCTTACCTCTGTTGATGTTTAAAGGCATTGTATTGTGATTGTGAACCCTTTCTGTTAAAATTAAATTGGTTAATTACATATATTTGGGTAAAAAAATCGAAAGCACCAGGATCAACTCCTTTTTGTGATAACACCAGTTTAAGCCCAGTGGAATTTAAATCATGGAGTGTGTCTAATCTTTTAAATCTGAAAATACCCGAATGGGACTAATTTGTGTTGATGGTAGTGGGTTATTATTTTCATTTCATTCACGGGTCGATTGCTTGGTGATGTGGGTGGGGATGTGACCCCCTATTAATATACTCTCGGTGGTTGTGAATTTGAGGATCAGATCCTCTGTTGAATCACAAATGGGTGAGGGATCCTCAGTTGTTGAGAAAGAATTTTGGCTCCTGACTATTGGACGTGGGGTTTTATATTTGGGTTTTCTTTGGTTATTGTGGCTTTACAAGATAACTGGATGTGGATGGTTAAATTGACTTTTTCCGGGATCTTTTCCCTTGTCTTATGCTTATGGTTTATTGTTTCCCAAGTAGGTGTAGATACTTATTTAAACATTATTGTTGAACATGTAAACCAGGATGGGACAAATGGGTTTTGGTTTGGTGTGAGTTGCAACTTGGACATGGTACTGATTTTGTTCTTTAGGAAGGATGAAGAAAAACGTAAACTTTGGGTGAGTTCTTATTACCTATACTTATACTTGTAGTTTTGTGTTTCTTATTCGCACCCCACCCATGTTTAGCACTTAGTTTTGAACACCGCATTTCATGGGGGAGGGTGTTTTTCCCAACACTTCCATTAGTGGCTGGTTATTAGCTCATTTCTTCTCCCTTTCTCGGATATCCCAAGAATCATCGGGTAGGCTATGATGGCCTGAGGTCCATTATTAAAACAAGAACCTTCGTGCAGGGTAGTGTGGTGGTTATGGCCTAGGTGTATGCGGGCAGGTGGTTTCCCAAGTGTCTTCGGGATGAGGCCCAGGTGTCTTCGGGCGTGGAAGTAGATCTTCTAGACCCAGGTGTCTTCGGGCGTGACGGTGGTTGTTCTGTCCTAGGTGTTTGAAGGCGTGGTTACGTATGAAAGTCATGGACCAGGTGTTTTCGGGCAGGTTTTGGAAGTGGGACTGCGTGAGGTTGTGTCCCAGGTGTGTGCGGGCGTGGTGTGGCAGTGGTTCTGCGTGAGGATGTTGCCCAGGTGTGAGCGGGTGGGGTGTGGCAGTGGGACTACAGTGAGAAAGGAGGGATTGGTTCGATGCGTAGGATGTCATTAATAACTAGTGGGATAGTGGCGCGGGGTACCCAAACATCGATGTTCTATTACTATATATTAATTTCTTGCGTTATTTGGGGAGTGTTCCTTGTTGAGTCTTGGGTGGATAGTTTACCTTGTTAGGTGTTTGGTTTATTCTTTTTCTCACAGGACTTTAGTACGTTCCCCCACTTCTGCATGAGATTATTTGTTTTTCCCTACTGAGTATACTTGTATGCTCACCCTACGTATATAAAACTGTTTTTAGGTTTCCAGGAGGTCTTCAGGGATCGCTCGGGACCATACTAGTGCAGGACCATTGGGACAATTGGAGTTTTCGTATTCTTCTTTCATTGGTACTTTACCATTGTAGTCACTTAATGTTGTGGTTTTTACTTTTGGAACATGAATATGGGAATGGTTTATTTGGACTTTCTTTCACTTTCAGATTGGTGTTGTTGGGTTCCATCATCTTATATCACGATCCTATTAAAAGAAAAAGGGTAATGTATTCCATTGCGGGTGTGATAATATACCCTTGGTGCTAGTCACCACTCCTAGACGTATTGAAGGCAGGTCCTTGGGGTCATTATCTCTCCTTCAACTAGAAGAAGGAAGGGTCTAGAAATCTGATGTCCTTTACCTCATCCTGGTGATGGCGGGTGATGATAGAATAGTATCAAAGGGTGGTTGAGAGATATGATGGAGTCTGGAGTTATGCATAGTGAGGATTTCATGGGATGGTAGGGCAACAGTGTTGGGTGACCTTGGTTCGTGAATTAGGCCACAGAAGACCGGCTAGGGCACCAGATTTTAGGGCCACCGTGATCTCATGAAATGACTCTAGACCTACCGAATGACCAGGTAAGGCCATGCTGATTGTAGGGTAGAGACACCCTACGAAAGGTTCATGCATCATAATGACTTGTGTTCTCATGTTTCTGGGGTGTTTTGGGAATTTGAAATAAATAAGAAATCTAAGAATTTTTTAAGAACGATATTCTGCATGACTTGGGCTTAGGCATTCCTTGTTTACCTTGCAGCTATGGCACCTGGGAGACGACCACGTGAGGTGTGGGCGATCGAGGCCCTGGAGACTACCTTGGCTGGTCAGCAGAGAGTTGATCGTGAGGAGGTGGATGACCAGTGGCAGAAGACACATCGAGCTTTCCAACGATAGACCCTCAAGAAGTATGAAGGAAGAACCTCTAACATGAAGACGGATGCCTGGCTAGAGGAACTGGTGATAGCCTTCATCCTGATTCGGGCCCCGACCAAGTACTGGGTTCCTCTGGCCGTCAGCCAGATGCGGGGAGCGGTGCGTTAGTGGTGGATGCTTTACCTAGGGGAGAAGAGAGAGGATGAGGTGGCATGGGCTGATTTTGATAGGGAGTTCCGGGCGGAAGTCCTCTCTTCGACGATGAAAGAGGAAAAGATGTAGGAGCTACTCTCCCTCCAATAGAGGAATATTTTAGTGAGGGATCTGGGAATCAAGTTCAAAGACCTCCTAATTTTTTCTCCGGACCACTTTCCTGACGAGTTGTCTCGGGCAAGACGTTTAGAGGTGGCTCTCCAACCCTCCCTCCAGTATGTCGTTAACCCCTTTACCCTGAAGACATACATGGAGGTCCAGAAGAAGTCCGAAGTGGTAGATAGGATGCATGCTCTAGGAGGTGTGTCATGAGAGGGGATCCAGCTGGGACTGTCGAAGGGGAAGGCCGTCAGCACTAGGCCTCCAGTGTCAGGACCCTCCAGGTTCCAACTAGCCGGGAGCAGGCCACTGCAGTTTCAGTTCCGGTCCCTCGGTCCTATCCATTTTCCTTTGGGCCCAGTACCACGATTCTTCGTATGTGGGATCCATGGACACCTCCAGAGTTAGTGCTTGGACTGAGTACAGTACGGCGGTGGAGGACAGCCCCACCACCCACCCCAACAGCAGCTTCCAGCCAGCCCTTTCTAGCAGCAGCATCAGGGGCAACAAGCTCCCTCTCCTCCGGGGGCAGACGTTGCAGGAGGAGGCTGATCTGATGGTGCTCCTCAAGTACCTTGACCAGGGCATGGTCAGGGAGGTGGCTGCCAGCCGAGAGGTAGGGGAGTTGGGCGTGGGTAGTTTCACGACACAGAGGCAGCAGTTCTAATAGGGCCGGAGGTCATTCAAGGTATGATTAGTTTGTTTAGCACTATTTCCTATGCCTTGTGTGATACTGGAGCTTCGCACTCTGTTGCACCCAGTCTTTCCCATGCTTTGGGACTAGATGCCGAGATATTTCCAGTTCCCCTAGTGCTGATCACACCAGTCGGGGGTCAAACCGACTTGTTAAATGTTTGTCGTGGATACAGACTGATGATAGGGTCACATCAGTCGGCCAGGGATCTTCTTCTGCTACAGATACATCCATACGATGTCATCCTAGGCATAGACTGGTTGTTCTCTGTGTGTGTCGTCATCGACTGCTTCTGAAGAAGTGTTGTGTTCTCAGACATGGGCGGCCGCCGTGTTTTTTTCTCCAGTGAGCAGAGCAGTCATAAGGGCAGTAGGTGAGAGGAACCCCTCCTCTCCTTGTTAGTCGTGCTGTTAGTGGAGTCAGAATGGAAACAGTCACTGGATGACCCCGAGTGGAAATGGGAGGACTTCTCGATGGATTTCGTCACAGGACTACCCCAGTTTCAAGGGTGATACGATGCCATCTGGGTAGTAGTGGACTGGTTGATGAAATTGGCTGACTTTCGGGCGATTAAGGAGTCGAGTGCAGTGGACTCTCTAGCATGGAAGTATGTGGATGAGGTAGTGCAGTTGCATGGAGTCCCGAGTTCCATAGTCTCGGACAGGGAATCATGTTTTTCCTCAGGAGTCTGGAGGGGTTTACAGCATGCTTTTGGCACCCAAATAATACTTAGCACTGCTTTCCACCCCCCAGACAGATGGGATGATAGATAACACCTTCCAAACGTTAGAGGATATGCTGCGGGAATGCGTTCTGGACTCAGGAGGATCATGGGTGAGACACTTGTCTCTTGTAGAGTTCGCCTAAAATAGTAGCTATCACTATACCATTAGCATGGATCCGTTCGAAACCCTATATGGAAGGTCGTGTCGCTCACCAGTGTGTTGGACTGAGGTTGGGTAAGCAGGTGTTCTTGGCCTAGTGGTGGTGCAGAGCACGACAGAGAAGGTTCAGCTTATACGAGAGAGGATGAAGGCGGCTCAGGACTGGCAGAAGTCATATGCTGAAACCAGGAGGAGGCCCTGGGAGTTTGAGGTTGGAGACCACGTGTTCTTGATGGTCTCCCCTCGGCGTGGACAGTGGAGGTTCAGCAAGGGTAGTACACTTTCTACCATGTTCATCGGACCCTTCGAAGTGTTGCAACGGGTCGGCGAAGTGGCTTATCAGCTAGCATTACCACATACTCTTCTAAGGATACATTACTTCTTTCATGTGTCCCAACTTCTTCGATATCTATATGACGACTCCCACATCATCGATTGGGGGGAGTTAGATATCGAATAAGATGTGACCTTCATAGAACGACCAATCAGGATCGAGGATCGTAAGGAGAAAGTGCTTCGCGGATGAACCATCCCCTTGGTTCATGTGTTGTAGATGCATGGTGGGCTCGAAGAGAGAACATGGGAGTGGGAGGCCGAGTTACGCGTTCAGTACCCAGATCTGTTTTGATTTTATGTTTTTTTCTGATCATGGTGGTGTTGTACTTTATGCTTTAATATATATATGGAATGCTTGTTCATTTTTCCTATTCTTTGAGTGTGTTCATGATTGTGTATGATGGGAAAACCTAACTGCTAATCAGGATGCATTAATGTGGATGTGATTGAACTTATACGGGTGAGTAAGTGCTGCCCCAAGAGGATAATATCCTGACATGTAGGTGGGGACTCCCTATCTCATGTGTTGGACAGTGTAAGTGTTCCTGGTTGTAGTGGGGTTCTGTTCCAGCTTTTGAATGGAGGGGTTTTCCCCTGAGAAGTATCTTTCGAATGGAGGGTTTTTCCCCTAAGAAGTATCATTAGAGGTTGGTTGTTCAGACCCCACTCTTCTCCTTTCTAGTTTAATCTTATATTAATGAGGAAAAGAATAGTTTTAGGAGTATCTGATGTTGTGACCCGGGTTTTGCGGTCCATTTCATAGTGAAAAATCTGATGTTGAGGTGTCCTGGGTGGTCTGGAAGGCCATCCCACCTTCTCAATGACTCCTTGTGGTAGCCACAGCCTACCGGTAGGCCCAGCCTACCGGTGGACCTCAGCTACTAGTGGCCTCGGCTACCGGTACCTCCAGTCTACTGATATCGCACAGCTACCGTTACCGATAGCTCTCAGCTACCCTCACAGTTTTTTCCAGTAGCACCTCCCTTTTGCGCAAATTGGGTTTCAAACCCTATTTCGACCCCTTCCTAGTAAAACACATAAATTTTGTTTAATTAAATATTTAATGAATTGGCATGGTGTGTGTGTCGGTTCAAACCGCGGGGACCCATTAAGGATGTGTGGGGTGTCTCAACCGCATGGTCAACCCACCACCCTGCGCCTTACGCAGTTTTGGGTTATTTTTTTCCATATCTGAACGGCCTGGGGCATGCTGTGTCTCACCCCTTATAACCTAAGGTTTCTCCCTAGGTTTCTTTTCTCGATCACCATGTGTTATGAGTACCCTTCGTTCAGACGAGCTGATTTTTGTTCAGACGAGCCGCATCGCTATCCATGAAGTTCCACGCCCGGGCTTAGCGTCGATCGTGGATAACAAGTATGATTCATCTTTGACTCTCCTTTCTGTGTATCTTTCTGGGTGGGCATGCTTTTTATTCTGTAGCATTGGATGGATGGATCCTTAATGAAGATAATTAATGGATTCTAAAGAATAAAGGGGGAGGGATGTGATCAATGATGCTACCTTGTTTTTATGATCTTGATTTCTGAAATGTGCGGGCTAACACTACTGAAAATCATGGACGTTGGTGGTAATTCTTTGAACACTAATAAACCCTTGCCTCTGGTAATGTTTAAATGCATTTTATTTTGATTGCGAAGCCTTGTTGTGAAAAGTAAATATGTTAATTACTTATTTTTTTCTAAACAAATCAAAAGCACCAGGATCAACTCCTTTCTATGATAAACCTAGTTTAACCCCAGTGGAATTGAAATCATGGAGTGTGTTAAATCATTTAAATCTGAAAATACATGCATGGTCCTGATTTGTGTTAATGGTAGTGGGTTTTTCTTTTCATTTCATTCACGGGCCGATTGCTGGGTGATGTGGGTAGGGATGGGATCCCCTATTATTATAATCTCGGTGGTTGTGAATTTGAGGATGGGATCCCCTATTGCATCACGAATTTGGGAGGGATCCTCTGTTGTTGAGAAACCTTTATGGATCCTGAATATTGGACGTGGGGTTGTATATTTGGGTTTACTTTGGTTATTGTGGCTTTACAAGAGAACCGGGTGTGGATTCCTAAATTGACGTTTGCCGGGATATTTTCCCTTGTCCTATGCTTATGGTTTCTAGTTTCCCAAGTAGGTGTCGAAACTTATTTAAAAATTATTTATATTCATGTAAACCAGGATGGGACAAATGGGTTTTGGTTTGGTGTGAGTTGTGACTTAGACATGGTACCGATTGTGTTCTTTAGGCAGTCTGAAGAAAAACCTAAAATTTGAGTGAGTTCATATTACCTAAACTTATACTTGTTGTTTTGTGTTTCTTATTCACAGCGCACCCAAGTTGATCACTTAGTGCCGAACACCCCCATTTCATGGGGGAGGGTGATTTTTCCAACACTTTCATTATTGGTTGGTTATTAGCTCTTTTCTACTCCCTTTCCAGGATATCCCATGTATCTTCAGGAAGGATGTGATGGCCTGAGGTCCATTATTAGACCAAGAACCTTCGGGCGGGGTAGTGTGGTGGTTATGGCCCAGGTGTATGCGGGTAGGTGGTTTCCCAATTGTCTTCAGGATGAGGCCCAGGTGTCTTCGGGCGTGGCAGTGGATCTTCTAGCCCAGCTGTCTTCGGGCCTAACGGTAGATGTTATGGCCTAGGTGTTTGCAGGAATGGTTACGTATGACAGTTGTTGCCCAGGTGTTTGCGGGTAGGGATTGGAAGTGGGACTGCATGAGGTTGTGGCCCAGGTGTGTGCGGGTGGGATGTGGCAGTGGGACTGCAGTGAGAATGGCGGGATTGGTTCGATGCATAGGATGTCATCAATAACCACAGCGAAAGTGGCGTGGGGTACCCAAACATCAATGTGCTGTTACTATATATTACTTTCTTGAGTTATTTTGGGAGTGTTCCTTGGTGAGGCTTGGGTGGATAGTTTACCTTGTTAGGTGTTTGGTTTATTCTTTTTCTCACGGGACTTTAGTACGTTGCCCCACTTGTGCATGAGAGTGTTTGATTTTCCCTACTGAGTATACATATATTCTCACCCTAGGTGTATAAAACATTTTTAACGTTTCAAGGAGGGCTTTGGGGATCGCGTGGGACCATACTAGCACAAGACCTTTGGGACAGTTGCAGTTACATTTTTATTCTTTCATTGGTACATTACTTTTGTAGTCACTTGTACATTGTGGTTTTTAGTTTTTGGACATGCATATGGGAATGGTTGTTTTGGATTTTCTGGCACTTTCAGTTTGGTGTTATTGGGTTCCAACATCTTATCTCCCGATCCTATTAAAAGAAAAAGGGTAATGCCTTCCATTTAGTTTGTGATAGTATACCCTTGGTGCTAGTCGCCACTCTGAGACCTATTGAAGGTGGGTCTCAGGGGTCATTATCTCTCCTTCAATATGAAGAAGGAAGGGTATGGAAATCTGCAGTTCTTTCCTTCATCTTGGTGAAGGCGGGTCGTGACAAAATTTCATTTAAAAGAAAAATTCAGGTTTTAACTACAATGTAGTGTTTTATCAATATTCATAAAAAATGAATGTTTTCATAAAAATAACAGAAATTCAACCAAAGATAATTTTGATATTTCGAATTAAAAAAGGATTTCTATTTTACCAAATTACAAGCATATATATATCATTAATTAATTTAAAATTAATTCTCGTTGTCATAACTAAAAACGTGTTTTTTAAGAAATAATAACTATTCAAGGATTGACACTTGTTTATGTCCAATTTCAAAGTGTAATTACATTAAATTACCAACATTAGATTAAATGGTAAGAATATAATCTAATTACACTTGAAACCCAACTTAAAATTATAATCTATCCATATAAATAAATTTCATTAAAACAGTTTTAAATTGAAATACATTATTTTTCACTATTTATTAAACAATGAAAATTATCAGAAAAATAAAAAAAATTAATCCAAAGTAAATTTTGATGTGCCAATTATAAATCAGAATTTGATTTTGTAAAATATAACATATAAAAGTGAGAAAACTATATTTAAAAAGGGTTCACCATCAAAAGGCGGTAAACTGACCATTTAAATAATATTAGAGTATTTATGCTTAAAATTGGATTCATCAACATTTTAAGCCTCTCAATTTTTTTCGATAAATGTAAAAAAATTTAACAAATATTATAACAATATTATGGTTAGTTCTACTTATTCTCGCCAACGCAATGACTATGTGTTAACAACCATTTAATATAATATTATATTACTTTTTTTTGGTATATCTCAATGTTGTGTGCAACGTAAGTTTTCAATGAAACCCGCTTTTGCGTATCAGGTAGGCTGTTGAAAATAGCATCCCATTTAAATTTAAATTAATATTTAAATCACATATATGAAAAATGTCATATTCTTTATTTACTTGTGATGTTACATCCTTTCCCCCTTTTGGGAATCACATCCCCAAAATTCTATTCACTTTTTAAATAAGTGATGGTATTTATCTCTCATAGCATATTCAGATTCCCACATTGCCGCTTCAAACCTTATGTTTTTTCCACAAATACATTATCTAATGAGTTACCTTATTCCATATAACATTATCTCTATGGTCAATATTCTAGACTGGATATTCCTCATAAGATAGATTTTCTTCCAACTGAACTTCCTTGGGACTCAAAACATGATATGGATCCGGCATATACTCTCTCAACATTGAAAAATTAAAAAAAAAATTGTACCTGGGATAAACATGGATGTTAAACCACTATGTAAGAAATGGATCCATATTTCTCTAGTATTTCATAGGGTCCAATGAACCTGATACTCAGATTTCTCTTCTTAACAAAATGCACCACACTTTTCTAGGGAGAAATTTTGAGAAAGATATGGTCACCTACCTCGACAGAATGATCCTTCCATCCATTATCCACATAACATTTTTTCATGCTCTGTGATGTTCTCATGTTCTTCTAAACCAATTGAATTTTTTTATTCCATCACTTATACCAATTCTGGTCCCATCAGTTTCATTTCACCTACTTCATCCCAATAAGTTGGAGTTCAACACCGATTTCAATATAATGCCTCAAATGGAGCCATTTGTATTCTGGAATGAAAAATGTTATTATAAGAAAATTCTACCAAAGAAAGATGTTGGTCCAAACATCCCAAGTAATCCATTGATAAATAATGTAGCATATCTTGAAATGTCCAAATTGTTCGTTCTGACTTCCCATCTGATTGAGGATGAAAAAATGTCCTAAAATTTAATTCAGTACCTAATGACTTCTGAATGCTATTCCAAAAGTTAAAAGGAAACCTGGTATCACAATCAGATACAATGTATAGGAGAAACCATAAAAACTTATTATCAGTTTAATATACAACTGATAAACTTGATATAGAGGCAAAGTATCAAAAATTGTAAGAAAATGAGAAGATTTAGTAAATCCGTCAACAATAACCCAGATTGCATTATTACATCAAGATGTCTTTGGTAATCCAACAATGAAGCCCATGGATATATATTTCCATTTCCACTCTGGCACCGGTAAATGTTGAAGCATCCTTTTTGTTAACTGCAGCACAACATTAACCTAATGACAAGACAAACACTTCACAGTAAACTCAGCAATACCTCTTTTCATTCCATCACACTAGTAATACTCCTAATGATCTCTGTACATATTAGTACTGATAGGATGAACTGAAAGAAGAGAACTATGATCTTCACATAATAACTCTTTCTTCAACTATGAATCACAAGGCCCACATAATCTCTTCCCAAAACTCAAGACACAGTCATTATAAATGTTTAAATTAGGAAACATACCAATCTGATCACACTCTACCCTTTTTTCCACTCACATTCCTCCTTTTACGCATGTTGTATTCTATCTGTTATAGAGGATTTCATTGAAACTTGAAACAAAATAGAGTAATTTCATACACCAACCACTTCTGTACCAAAGTTCACAAATTTCTAATCAAAGGATCTTGTTCCAAATGTAACATAGTCAATAAAGAATTACTTTTTTTACTCAAAGCATCGACCACTTTATTTTCATTTCCTGGATGTTAATGGATTGTGAAATCCCAGTCCTTGATTAATTCTAGTCATATTCTCTTTCTCATTTTAAATTCCATTTAAGTGAATATATACTTAAAACATTTGTGGTCAGTATATATATCAAATATTATTCCAAACAGATGATGCCTCCAAATTTTCAATGCAAAAACAACAGTAGCTAATTACAAATTAGGTGTAGGGTAATTTAACTAATGGGGTTCCCACTGCCGTGAAGCATAAGAAATTACCTGATCATTCTTCATTAGGACACAACCAATTCCTTTCAATAAAGCATTATTGTAGATGAAAAACCCCACCATTTCATAAAGGTAGTGCCAAAAATGGATCATTCAACAATCTTCATTTAAATTCTTGAAAACAATCAACACATTCTATTATCTAGATAAACATAACATGTTTTGAGTTAATATAGTCAGTGGGCTAGATAATTGTGAAAACTTTCTGACAAGCCTCATGTAGTAACCATATAATCAATGAAAACTACGAATCTCTATGATATTAGTAGGTATTGGCCATTCATATACAACTTTAATTTTAGCAGGATCTACAGGTCTGCTATTTTCATAATCAATGTGACCAAGGAATCAAATTTGTTGTCACCAAAACTCACACTTGTTGAATTTCTCATACAATTTTCTTTCCCTCATGGTTTGAAAGACAACACTTAATTGACATTAATGTTCCTCTTTAATTTTGGAATAATCCAAAATATCATTAATAAATACAACCAAAACAATATCCAAGAACTCAGGAAAAATTATATTCATAATATACATGAGTACAGAAGGTTCCTTGGTTAACCCAAAAGGCATAACAAGAAATTCATAATGGCTATATGTAGTAAGAAATGTGGTCTTCAGAATGTCTTCTTCATTTACATTAAACTGATGATACCCCAACCTCAAGTCAATCTTCGAAAAATAATGAGCTCCCTCGATCTGATCAAAAAAATCATCAATATGAGTAAAAGATACTTGTTCTTAATAAAGATGATATTCAACGCTCTATAATCAATTCAAAGTCTCATTGAAACATATTTCTTTTTAACAAAGAAGACTAGAGAACCCCATGGTGATGTGCTAGATCAAATTAATCCTTTATCTAACAACTCTTGCAATTAATTCATTAACACTAAAAGGTCAATTTGAGCCATTTGATGCGGGGGTATCGAAGTTGGATTAACATAAGGAACTATGTCAATAATAAATTCAACTTCTTGATCATGTATCATACTAAGAAACTAATCAAGAAAAACATCAAGAAACTCATTTACCCCTAGAACATCATTAATCTGAATAGTTCCTTTGTTTTCAACAATATATAAAATGTAAAATTCATTTCTATCTATTACTTGTTTCTTAGATTCCTAATATGTTATAAAAAGTAAGGTTTCATTCTTGTTCAAAAACTGATTTTTTTTTTCTGAAATAGAAACCACATTACGTCTACAGTCAATCATAGCATGATAAACATAAACACAGTACATACCCAAAAAAAACAAATGCTACTAGAGGAAAAGAAATAAGGTTCCCATGCATATTTTTTCCACACACAAGGACTGGAAGGTTATTATAATTTATTTTTTCCTCAAAATTTCCTCCCTCTGTTTTTATCATAAGATCATGATTCATATCTCGAGATGGAAATATGAATTTACGAAAATTTTTCTTAGAAATGAAAAAATGTGTAGACCCTGAATCAAACAACACATAGGCATAACCTGAATAAACAAAAACTGTACCTGATACTACTTCATTTGATGGCCCAACATCTACTAAAATAGTTGCAAAGCATTTAACCACCCCTTTCTGCTTGTAGTTTCGGTGATTTCCTCATTTGAGTTCTTAATTGGACACCAATTTTCATAATGACCCATTTTATTACACTTAAAACATTTTACTGATTGTAAATCAGATTTTGTCTTACCAATACTCTGATGTTTTTATGTGAAATTACGTGCCTTATTTCCCATTTTACGACATCGGTTGCACTTACTAGAATTCAAAATAAATTCTTTAGAATTATTTTTACAATAATTTTCACAAAAGTAAAATTAAGTTTCATACCATCAGAATTTTCTTTTTTGATTTATTCCCTTTAATCTGCCACCTAAACCTCTTTTTTGTTGTTTGTCAGAGAACACCTTATCATCAGAAAACCCTATTTACACTTTCTTCGCACATCAAACATGTTTTTCATAACTTTTTAACTCATAAGAAGATAAATACATTTGATACTTTGGTTTTAATCTTGAGTAAAAACGGTTTAATTTACTATCAACTTCTCATATGAAATTTTGAGTCTACCTTGCCAGTGGAGTAAATTTTGCTTCAAAAGCAGCCAGTAATTCATCCTCTTGCCTAAATTCTATGAATTGTTTTTCCATCCTAAGATGAACCTCCTTTGGAAAATATTTCTCAAGAATCATAACATTGAATTCTTCCCAATCAAGAGAGTCAATCTATTTACTGTCCCTGATATTTTTCACCATTGATCACAACTGATCAGCTTCACCTTCAAAACTGTAAACATTGAGGATAACCTTTTGATATTTTGAACACCACATGAAATCAATGATTTTTTCCAATTCTTTAATACAACCTTAAGCTAGCACAGGGTCATATGATCCTCTGAGTGATGGGGGATGTTGCATCATGAAATGCCCCACTACTGAATTGTTCATCTATGGTTGATCAGGCAGATCTCGTGCATAGATAACTCCACCATTTATAGGTTGAGTCAACTATTCTATCACGACAAAAAACTTCTCAGTTCCGATTTTGACCATCTCAGGTTCCTAATTTGGAAGGTTTTTTTCTCTTGATTTCGTCCCATCAGAGCTACCCTATTTCCTCTGTGAAAAAAATTCTGAACAAAAAATATCATAAACAGAGCAACATTGTAATATGTAAATGCTATTCCATTTCAATGTTTCCTTAAATTAATTTGTGGTAATTAATTTAATAATATCCTAAATCCTAATGTTATATAAACTGAAATCTTATACCAACTATAATTCTCCATCATTAAAATAGTAAATTTTCATGAATTAAATGAATAATTTACATTGAGGATCTTTTCATGTTTGGAGTTTTATGAATTATGCCATAACTATTACATTACATCTCAAAAAAATTTAAATTAGACACTTCTACTCTGATTCCATTTTTTATAAAATAAAAACTCTTGAAAATAAGGGTCTTGTCTACTTCTATATTTTATACAGTGTAACGTCCTGGTTCTGAAAGTCACCTAGAGGTGCCCCATACCTGGTTGGTCACATGGCCTCAAGAGCATTTCCCCAAATTCCAGAAGATGCCGAATAGCAGCAAGGGCCTTGGGTGTGATAGTGGGGAAACTATGCCCTCATTGGTAGAGTGCAAAAAGGAAGAAATATAAACATGCAATAGAGGAAGTAGTAATAACCAACAATCTAACAGTAGAAGACTAAATAAACAAACTGGAGCACATAAGTATATATGAAATGATGCATGACACATAACTAGGAAAGAAGTCAAACAAGTAATGATGCTGGAAAACACTACAGTACCAAAACAAGTACAAAATAAAAGTAAACAGCTCCTCAAAATCGCGAGCCTAGCTCGGTCCCATGCTCTCCTGCTCCAAGCAATCAAGTTCCCTAAGTTGAAGGGTGCATTCCCTTGTCTATACCTGCAACAACATAGTCTTCTTGGACCCAAAAGCATGTCCCAAATAGGGTGTGAGATAAAATCCCAGTATGCAGTCACCCGAAGATTTGTGCCTAATAGTCAGTGAGTATATGGTAGTTAAAAGTACAAGAAGCAGTAAACCGAAACAGCAAGAGAAAATTAGTAACAGTAAGCAGTAACACAGGATGATACATAAAAGAAAAAAATCCACAACTAATCAACAACAATGAAACAATAGCTAAATGCTGGAAACACTCTAGGAAGTACTTTCAGCCATCCCCTCTGGTCCTAGCAAAGAAATACCACAACCCTCTGGGCAGTGCACTCAGCCAAACCCCTCTGTTATGGTCATATGACTTTATGATAATCTCTAGGAAATCTCACTCAGTCAATTCCCCTGATATTCTAGGTTAGTCAGGGACTCTCTTGTGGAAGATCACGCGGTCTAACCCTCTTATCCTCAAGGTCTAGAGACTCTCTAAGGAGGCTATCTCGGTCAATTCCTCCTATAGCCTCAGGTATACAACATACTCTCTGAGGAACCTCACTCAGTCAATTTCCCCTCTAGCCTGGGAAGGTTATTAACTAGATTCAAACAAGGTCAGACTCTCTGAGGAAGCACACTCGGTCCACCCTCCTATAGTTTATAAAATCCATGACTCTCTGCGAGCTCACTCAGACCATCCCCTATAGTCTATAATGTCTAAGACTCTCTGGAAGCTCACTTGGTCTATCCCTTATAGTCTATTGCACCAGGTTCTCTCAGCCACGTGCCAGTCAGTGCATAATAATTCTATAAGGCCAAAGTACACCTATAGAGATACTTTGTTATCCAAATTACACCTATAGAGCTACTTATCTAACAGTCTATAAGGAAACAAAAATGTTATGAGTTTCACTTCAACCTATAACCGCAAGGCATGAAACAAGTGTAGCAGCCAAAGACAAACGAGACCCAAACGATCATGAACAGAAGAAAGAAAGGAAAAATACATCCAACCACAAAAATTTATCCTCTAACATGGCAATATTTACCTGTACATAAGAATACAAGAAAGTTAGGAAAACAATGAGGGGAAAAAGGTAAACACGCAATACCCCGTTCATGGGTATTGGAGGAATTTGAACATATAACTCAGAGACTTTGAACGGGAAGGTACAAACCACCTAACTCGATCCTAGGAGATCGTTATACTAAAACCATGACGGCTAATTCTCCCTATAATGTCGTAGATCTGAGAAAACACACAAAATATTCAACCTCAGATAACATGAGAAAGATGAATAATTGGAAAACAAGGCTCAATAAGAAAGAAGAACTCACCACTACGGTTCCAAAGCAATAGACCATGCTCGAATCGGAGAACGGACGGAGATGTAGGAACTTGGGGAAGATCTGGGCATACGGGTCACTCTTGGATGAACCAAACCTAGAAGAAGATGAAAAAGGAGAAGAGGCGAAACCCTGGTTCGTTTAGTGAAATAAAAGAAAAGTACACGACATGCATTTTTAAAGTACACGACGTGTAGTGGGTTTTTCCATACTCCACCAAAATCGGCCTCCACTTCACCCCTACACACCGTGTGTGTGGCCCGGGCACAGCCAGCACACGACATCGAGCCGGGGAAGAGTACACGGCGTGTACTCAGAAAGTAGATGGCGTGTACTTCGAAATTTTCCTGAAACTCTATTTTTCATAAAAACTCCAGAAAAAATAATATCATACCTGAAACGAAGATCCAGGTTATTACATACAGCATGAATTCTTCCTAATCCCATCCTTGACCATATTCATTTTAAGTCCAGTGAAAAAAAATTCAAAACATGGGATGAGAATAAAAAGATTTACAAGGGTTATAAAATAAACATAGAAAACATAAGTCCATAAAAACATATTATCTTTATCCTACCTCAGGAAATCATATGATTTATGAATAACACATAGAAATCATAAATATTAATGGTATACTATGGCATCTATAACATACTTACATTGTATCTTTCACAGCTATGGAGGGAGTTGCATTTGAAATACCCATCAAAGTATATTCCCTAAATCTATTAGGAGAAACATTAACGTTAAACTGTGTCACGTATCCCAATGTATTGGAAAGCTATCTCAGTCTCACCCACCCATGGTTTAACCCAGTTCCACCCGTATACGTAAACAATTCCCAAGATCCATAACATATTCATAACACATAAACCAACTATAATTCAAAGATAAAATTTCCACATTTCAATCAAAATATATCATTTAAATATATTGACATTTCCAATCCATTATCAAAACAATTTTCAATACCAAAATACATATTAGAGTATATGGTACTAATTTTCCTTTTAAAAACATTACGACTAGTTATGTAAGCCAATGATCAAATAATACTCACGACATCAAAAATTTCTTTGTCACCACATTTGTTGAAAAGAAAAATTCCTTTTGTTCATTCAGTAAAACAGATAATAGAAAAAGATTCTCATTAAATGAAATGAAATTTCAAAGGTGTTCATAGACTGTATAAAATAATTTCGTGTATAAATCAAAATATACCCCAATGAAATGTGATTGAGACAATGTCTCTTTCCTCATGTCTGAGTTAACTCGTTCATTCGTTAAATCTCATGAATAATAAAATAAATCTAATTTCAAATTTATTCAGATCCTTTTTAAATTTTATTATGCCTTTTACGTCAATTAATACCACAATATAAACATTACATAATCATTTATGTTAATAATTGTTATTTTATCGATATTTGGTACTTATAATTACAAATTTTCCATGTGGTCAATAGTCCATCATATAGAGAAATATATTTATGATTTACATATCATATAAATCATATATATCTAGTATATATGTATTTATAACAGTCCATATCATTTATATATATAAAAATGAAACACACTATTCATGGATACGGTAAGCCATACATATGCATGAACACTACTTTCATTTCAGGTTTTTGAATATAAAAGGAACAAAAACCAAAAGATACATAGGTATATAAAAATTCCAATATAATATCATATTTTATATAATTTACATACATTCATTAACACAATCATTTATACTTTACATGTATTGTATGAATGAGTCATATCATTTTGTGGGGGCGGTAGTCTGCACTTTCACAAATGAAATTATCGTATTTACCTATTATGGAAACCATATAGGTATTCAATAAATGAACAATACTGAAGAATAGAAAAAATATAAATATAATATATATCACATTTAAATACAGTTCCATCAGAATGGACACCATTAGAGGCGGTAGGAGATAATCGAACAATCATCATTTCGCGAGGAAGTAGTTCGCCGCCCACATGAATAGTATGTTTTTTCACCCATTAAATGGAGATGTGTGTAAGTGTATTTTGAATCATTATCATAAAAAAAACATAGTATATTGAGAATACTGGTTTTGTTATGTAAACAGATAATATGAAATAGATATTGAGTAAAGAAGTAAAATAAAAGGTGAAAACTTGGGGGAAGACATTACCTTTAAACCGGGTAACACCCTTTTGTTACAACCAAAAGGATTTCTTGAAGTTCCTTTTGGATAAGGTATGGCTTCTAAGAGGAATATAGGGATCCTAGGAGATTATTTGGGTAGAGTTTGGATGATTCATGTGGGTGTGAGAGGTGTGAGTAAGGGTTAGAGTTGATGGCTTTTTATAACGGTGGAGGGGCTCTTTATGAAAGTTTGAAAATATTATTTTGTTATAAACCCAGATTCGATCTCAAAAGGTTCCCAACTCATTTAATTTTAAGATAAGGTGATTATTGATAGAAATCCCCTCCTCTAATGGGTTTAGACAAGTTTTGGGTATACAATAAACCTTCTCTTTTAGCTTTAACAATTAGTTAAATAATTTAACTTTTACCCCTCCTATTGTATATTCATACTAAATGGTTAATACATTTACAATAAAATTCTGAGAGACCCAAAATAGATCATAAAAGATAATTTTCAAATAATATATTTCATTTGGTAAAATCAATGATTTTAAGACTACTTTATCTTTTAATAAAATATTAATTGATCTAAAAAATCATTTATGTCAATTTTTATACTATTCATATAATTACTTTTTAAAAAATCCAAACTGACATGATTATTTTGAAAAACCATCATTAATTAAAAGATAAAAAGTAATCCTTGTCTATAAAAGTTTTCTATGAAATAAAAAGTTTCAAAATAAATTTATTTCAATATTTGTAATCTAATTTATTTAAAACATTCATTAGTGAGGTAATCATTACATTATCATTGTGTCATAATTAAATTTATTAATATGATGTCTAAGAATTATAAATAAAATACCATGATTTAGGAAAACTTTTTATATTTATAATTAATATTTATATTAAAAGATATTAATTATATAACCTCACATTAAGATCATTTTAGCAAAAGAATATGTGTTTATGATATTTTAATTTTTACTATAAATAAAATGTTTTTAATGTCATTATCTTTCCCAAATGGATTTCAAAAGCCAAAAGTCTCACTCAAGGATTTTATTGGTTATCCATGACTCATATAATATGTTTAGAACACGTGTTAAGGTAATTTTATATTATTATGACATTATTTTTACCTTGAATTACCTTATTTACCTTTAACCGCGGCAAATAAAAGCCAAAATTTACTATTCACCAAAAATTATTTTCATCTTATTTAACCAAATTTTACATACTGATGACAATAATGTATGTCAGATTTTTAAAATTAAGTTCAAGAAGCGGTGAAATTTCATTTAAATGAAAAAATTAGTTTTTAACTACTATGTAGTGCTTTTTCACTATTAATAAAAAATTAAACGTTTTCCAAAAAATACAAAAAATTCACCAAAAGACAATTTGGATATTTAGAATTCAAAATTTATGTCTATTTTACCAAATTACAAAAATATAAGTTGCATTATTTAATTAAAAATTAATTTCCATTATCAATACAAAAACCATGTTTTTATGAAATAATAACATTTAAATGATTGACACTTGTCTATGTCCATTTCCAATGTAAATTTTTTTCAAATGAAAAAAATTGGGGTAAATGGTAAATTTATAATATAATTACACATTGAAAAAAATTAAAAGGATAATCTAACCATATAAATAAATTATATTAAAAGACAATTTTGAATTAAAATACAGTATTTTTCACTATTCATTGATAAATTAACATTATCAGAAAAATACCAAAATACCATCCAAAGTAAATTTTGATGTCATAATTCTAAATAATAATTTTAGTGTGTCATATATAACATATAAAAGTGAGAAAATGTATATTGAAAAATGGTTCTCTATAAAAAGGGGGTAAATTGACCATTTAAAGAATATTATAGTATTTATGCTTCAAATTGGTTCATTCACATACTAAGCATCTAATTTTTTTTGGTTAAATTTAAAATCAATTAACAAAAATGTATAATCATAATTTGGTTAGTTATGTTAATTCCCAGCAACACAACAACTTGGTGTTAACTACCATTTAAAATAATATTATATTATTATTTTTCAATATAACCCAACATTGTGTGCAATGTAAGATTTAAAAGAAACCCATTGTTTCGTACCAAGTTCTCTATAGAACATAGAATCCCATTAAAATTATAATTAATATTTAAACCAAAAATATGAAAATTTTATATTCTTTATTTTCATGGGATGTTACAGTTTTGTTATGCAAAATATGTTGAAATGAATCCTCTCGATACATATCTTCCACAAGTTGAAAAAATGTATGAAAAAGTCCACATAGTCGGGAATGGAGAAAAATACATCAAACTAATATGGATGTATGCACCCAATATTTTCAATGTGTAAAAGACAACATTTCATGTAATGTTTGACTAGATCAGAGAAGTGTTTTAACTGTGGTCATTTTGGTCACATTATCTGTAACTATAAAAAAAGATCACTGAACAGCCAATGAATGAGGTAACCAAAAACCATTCAAATGTGATGTGTTTTATTTACAATGATTTTGGTCATTACTATAATATATTTTTGAATATTTTTACATATGAAAGATATTTTTATAATCAGAAACAAAAACATTATTTAAAATCATTTTCTACTACTACAGGCGATGTTGATAAATTGGGTAATCAAATAGAAGCTCCAGGGATCCCAGTGTTTTGATAATGTTAACCACAAGGAAAAGTTTTTGGACACACCTTATGAGGTTTTAAGTGACATTATTATATGTTAATAAGGACCTTATGTGTAACTTTTTTGGTTTTATATTTAGGTAATAATTTTTTTAATATGAAGTATGAATTTAATTTTGGATATGAGTTTAAAAGTATTGATAAACATTAGAGTTTGTGTGTTATTTTATTATAATATATATTTTTATGGATCTACATAATAATACTAGAAATTTTATGAGGATGATGTTTTGTATATAAAATAGAAATATATCAAGTAGGTATATTTACTTATATTCATAGAGAGTAAAGGAATTCCTTAATTCTTGTAAAATTATTTTGTATGAAAAGATTATTTATTTAATTTTATTACCATGAAATAAATGAAACATTAAGCTATCAAAGACCCGTGATTTTATGATTTACAAAACTCTCATGAAAATTTTTCTATACCACCCTCCATCAAGAAATCAATGCTTTGTTTTTCATTCATATCTATTTTTTCCAACATGGGACCCTCCAATGTGTTATCTCCGATGACCTTCATACTTCACTTACATTATATTAAAGTAGAAGTTTCATTAATCCTTATTCGTCTGTGGAATTTCTAAAAATATATTTTGAAAAGTAAAACCACATGCTCTCGATCCTATGTTCAAATTTTGGGGACTCAATTTATTAATAGAGTGTGGGAATGTGTCATCTTGAGTTTTTAAAAAAATGTACACTATGTTAAATAGTGTAAATTATACGTCACATCGAGTTTAAATGAACAACTAAATATTATTGTTTAATATGGTAGTTATCGCACCGTCGTTAGAATGAATTGAATGATCTTGAAAAACTAAATTATGAACATATAGTTTACACATGTATATATAATTAATTATTTTAATATCAATTAATTATAAACTGTAATAAACCCATTTTTAAAATATATTAAATAGTTTTGCTAAAAAACTATTTAAATTTTATCAAGATTGGTTTGTACAAATAAATAATAAAATCACTCATAATGGATTTTTTAACATTCATATTATGAGTTTTATAGATATGAAATTTAATCAAATATAATTTTTGGCAGAAAAAAACTATTTTTAAAAAAGGCAGTTTTTCCACCATTTGATGGCTCACATGTATTAAATATATATTTTGACACTTTTATAAAATGTATTCCTAAGAAAATTATGCTTTTATATTGGAATATAAAAATTTATATGGATTGAATTTTTGATATTTTTATGATATGTTTCATTTTATTATGGATAAAAAATGCATTTTCATTGAAAATTTCTTTTTGGTCAAATTTATTTATCATGTTAAATTATATATTTGAGTGATTTTAATGTGTAATTATATAAATAATTTATCATATAACACAATTTAGGACATTTTAATAAATTTCACTTTAAATTTAGATATAAAAATATTTCAATCATTAGAATGTTTTTTATTTGAAGCCCAACCTTCTCTTTCCATCAATGAGATTGAAATTTAAGAAATTTATTATAATTATATGTTATGGATTTGAAAAAAATGGATTAAATATTATGAATCATATGGTTAAAATTATGTAAATGTTCACAAATTATTTTTAGGCAACATGAATAGTATCTTCCACAAAAATAATATTAATAGAGTTAAAGATAAATCAAGTAATTCAAGGTAATAACAATATTATAAATATTATAAAATAACACCAAAACATGTACTTATATTATTCGACATGTGTTGACTAACTAAAATCATTATTGGGCCAAAATTACTTCCTTTGGAAGATAAATTTATGAGAGTATGACTTTATAATATTATATTCAAGGAAAAGTAAACTTTATAACAGTTTTATTTTAATCATGTACCACATTTTTAATAATTGATTTTATATGGTATTTTTTTTCTTATAAATATTATTTTTTAAGATTCTATTTTATTATTTATGATGATTATTTATTTTTAATTTTTAAAGATGAAGTAATTTAATTAAATTTTTTCACAATGATAATGTAGTAATATCTAAATTAATGTAAATATAAAAACATATATTAAAAATATATAATAAATTTAATTGTAGATTAATAATGTCATAAAAGAATATAATATATTCTTCTAACATGTTGTTTAATGTATAGAAGTTTTTTGAATTTAAATTTTTTTTATCATATTTTTAAAAAAAACTTGTAATGAATTCTGTCAAAACTGACATTATTGATATTTTAAAATATATAATAATTCATTAAATAATATTAAATACATAAAAATTTAAAACATATCCATATAATTTTTATATGTTTTAATATATTATCAATGACTAATTTATTTTAATTTTTGAATTTTAATGTAATTTTATTAACCCCTAAATAGTGAATTACATGATATCACAGTAGGAATTAAAATGGTTATGTGAAAAATGAAAAATATAAGTACTAAAAATTGTCAAAACATATCTAATTTTAATTGGAAGAATGTTATTATATGAAAATTTATCATGTATTTTAAATAAACTACTTTAGACCCATTTTTAATAAAAAAATAATTTATATTCAATTTATATTTTAAAAAATTCCATGGGTTCTCCCCTCTCCTATAAAAGGGCACCAATTATTCTCATTTTAATAAAATTAAAAAAAAGTTTCGATTGATGAATATCATTCCATATACCTTTATATAATACATACACATATTAAATAAACCTTCATTTAGGCATAACACCCTCATTAGAGGTGTTAAGGTGTTAATCAAAAGTTACCATCCAAGGAAGATGTGTCATTTTTAATTAACTATTTCTATTTTATTTCATCATCCACTTCATTAAAATATTATTAAAACGTTGTGAAATAATAATTATAGAATCATTAATTTACTAATATTTTATTATGATAATATCATCACATAAATCCATATCCAATTTCATCATTTGGGAAATGAATTATCCATTCATGTGTACGACACACTACCACCTCACGATCCTATGATTTTTTTATAACTCACTCTCAGGATTTGATATAATGATGGAATTTATGTTTATATATTATATTAATGACAAATTTTTAATTCATAAAAAATAATATTTCATTTAAATTAATTTTTTCCATGAATATAATAATGATAATGTTGTTTGTGCTTACGTGTGAACTATCACCTCCACGAAGCGATGTGATTAATTTTTCATCACCACATAACATGGATGATATATATTTATGTATATATAAATGTTTAATATGAGATTAATTAACTAATTATCATCATTTATTGATAAAATAATAATTACCTTCTTTCCATAATGACTATTTAGAAATGAAAATGTTACTCATGAATATGTACGACCAATTATATCCATGATTATAACACATATGATTTCTCAAAAATGTTCACATTGGATAGATATAAATTTTAAATTTTGTAGAAACTTGATAACATTTTCATGAATATTATTATTAAGATGATCAAATAATGACCGCTTTGACTATTGACCTCACACCAATGTCATTTCGGATTCATGTGACAAATTGCATCAACACATCCGACATGAATTTAAATAATTATGTTATTGTTATATCATGATAATATGTGAAAAAAGAAGTTATAATAAAGTTTAAAATGTTTCTAAATCAAGTAAATTGTTATTCTAATTTTATTATTCTGGACGATATTGATTGTACATGATGATTTAGACTCATGGTAAGGGATTTAATCTCAATCTCTTATCACTGAGTCATTCCATGATAATATTCACCATTATTATTTTATAAGGAGTATACATAGCTACTATTAAATTTCATGTCCATATTTTATCTATACTCATGTTATTTAATATTTTTCAAAATTAATTATTTCATGGAGATTATGATTTAAATGTTTTAAGTGATATGGGAAACCATGAATATTTAAAGATTTAATTATCAAATCTTTTTTCTCCGTGTCAATATTCATGATCTTATTTTAATTATTAATATATATTGAAATTAATGGAATAAAAATGAAATTTTATTTTAATTTTTTATTAATTTATATGTTTTTAATGAGTAATATTTTTACATGTTTTTAAACAGATCGTTTTGGAAAACAATTAAAGGAAATGTGCTATTCATTACACTCAAGGAGAAGATGAAATTTACATTGATATTGATATTATTTTATTATAGCCTTTCATTTTAAAGACTCCATTTATCATTAAATTAAAATCAATATTTATTTTTATCTGATAGCGTTTTCATATGGTATTTAAAGGGGTTTTCAATGTTTTTTATGATGAATTTTTTTAATAATAACCTTATAATAGATCATTGTAGGAAAAAGGTGAGCCCAATATAGATTATACATTGGGTGAACAAGATCGCACTTTGAAATCCATTCATAGTTTACCATGTTGTGAAATATATAGTATCAACTAATGTCATTATTGTTTAACATGGTGTATCCCATATAGAACTTGGAAAGGCCATTATAGCATAACATGTGGTGTCTTAAATAGAGTTGTGTAAGCCCGTAATAGCTTAATTGGAATTGGTCCATATGGTTATTCAAATTGAAATGGTTTTAAAAGGGGTTTATACATATGATGATATATGTCACCTAAAAGAGATTTAATTTCATGATATGGGATATAATTAATTTCTTTGAGTAAAATGTATGTTTTTTAATTTAATTTTCTTATATTTTTAAATATCATTAAAGATAATGATAAATGTTATTAGAGTTTTTTTGGTTTTTTCTGAACTAACGGTTTACAATATTTTATATCCCCTATCGTGTTTTTAATTCCACTGAATTTTTTAATACTATTTTCACAATGATTAAGAGAGAATAAAGAAAATTATGATATCAATGGTATAACAATAAAGATTATTCATAAAGGTAAATCATGTTTTATTATGAAATTTTTTATATTGTGAACAAAATGGATATAACGTATAAGTGTCTACTTGTAACGTATGGTATTACATTGTAAGAGTTTTTATAATTCTATAAAATTATAAACTGAAAAGATCATCAAATATTAATTATAGTCCAAAACACTTAGATATATAATGTTTAAGTCATGTTCCATATAGTAAAAATATAATGAAGCTTGATCAACTATAAGAATCAAAAATAAACACATGATCCATTAGGGGAAATAATATGTTATCCCTGATCCATTATGGGAAATAAGAATTCATTTTTAATACCCTATGGTAAATGGGATGTTATGCCCGATGCACTATGGGAAACATGTTGGTTAACATGATCCATAAAATAATATAGAATTTATTTTTTTGTCCAGGTTGTTATAATTCATTCATTTATTTTTTTACCATATTCTTATGATATATGACAATAAATTTACACCAAATATAATGTTTATTATATAACCTTTTTTCCATGTCATATTTTTCTTCATTAGTGATTACATGTCCATCTATCATAATATAGGAAAAAATATTACAATTCAATCATATTTTTAATAAGATATTTTTCCCATACTTATATTTTAGAATATTTTTATGATAAAACCATTTTATGAAATATTTATAAGATTTATAACTACTAATAATTTGAGTTCACCCATTTCTTATGATTATTTTACCCATATTTGATTATTATTATAACACATGAGGAGTCTATAAGGGGATTTAGTGTGGCTCAATTACGGAGATATGGTAACAAACAACTAAAAAAATTGTTTATATCTAATCTTAAAAATATTAAAAATTTTATTCTTTGCATTGTGAGATTATTTATGAGATTTAATGTATAATATATAAAATTTTTGTAAAATAAATATTTTTCTATCTCACGTTTTTTCAAATATCATGTTTGATGAATTTTTTCTTATCATTTGATCTATGAGTGCACGTATGGGGAACCTCAATGAACATAACATGAATTTTTATATTTCCATATGGTAGATTAAGAAATATATTTTCCCTTTTAATAATTATATATATTCTAATCCTTTTTCCTAGGACTTATTTGAGGGAAACATATTGGCCAAAAACTTGGATTTTTCTCAAGCATCTGTTCAGTAATG
This sequence comes from Viscum album, assembly GCA_963277665.1. Taxonomy (NCBI): domain Eukaryota; kingdom Viridiplantae; phylum Streptophyta; class Magnoliopsida; order Santalales; family Viscaceae; genus Viscum; species Viscum album. Next base: position 62,888,608 of record OY728151.1, on the reverse strand, counting down.
TTTAACATTATTGGTTTTGTGATCATTTTTTTCAAAAACCAAATTTTTCTATATTCCTACAAAGTAAATGATTAGTGTGTAGTGAATAGTTTTTTTCTCTATAATCCCTTCCAATTATCTCTAATTTTTTTATTCTATGTCTCATTCCATTATAAATTTTTTTGTGAGCTAAACTATTATAATTGGTGTTATAGGCTCGATAAATTTAACTACTAGTGAGGTAATATTCATTACAACATGGGAAAATAAAACTCAATACAAATAAAGATAACAAATTTATAAATATATATAACATTAAGGAATGATTAATATATGTTTAGGTTATTATTATTATACTACATATTTTAAATATTTAATGTCATATAGATTTTACAAAAAGGATAAGAGAGACTAACCAAAAAGGGAGAGACAACCCAATGTGATTGGGGAACTTAATGATAATCCCATAGAAATGTTTACACATTATAAATTCATATTGTAAAATTATAGTGTCATTCTTGTTAGGGTTACGTGATGAGGATGGTGAAAGGCAGAATAATATAATTTTATCTTCTTAATTTAAAAAATATGTTGATACATTATGGTGTAAAATAAAGGGCATTGAATCCACATGATCTTTTGGGTTTTGGAATGATTAAATTAAAACATAGATTATCAAAAATTGGAAATAATGTTATTGAATTGGTATATAGGGAAAAACATTTAAATTATTATAATGACAGGTATCATTGAGATGTTATGGGAGTTTCTGAAGATAAGAGTACATTTCTTTTGGGATAATGATTTCTCATATTAGAGGGCCCAAATATGGTGGTATTTAAGATCATTTATAAAAATAGTCTCTTCTTAGATGAAGATTCACTCATTACTGATACCCTTGAAGAGTTTATAAAGATTCAATAAACTAAGTGATGATGTAATCATTTTTAAAATAAGGATACTCAAGAAGGGTTTTGGGACCCTGAAGGTTTTTCCACCGTGTATTCATCATATATTTGTTACAGAGCATTTCTATATGAAATCACTCTAAATTTTTATTGGACTATTATGACTAGTGAGCATAACTTTTCATTTTATAAGGCCACATAGTGGGCCTAACAATAATTATGCCTTATTGTATTTTAAATATTAGTTTTCCCAAGGTAAAAAAATGTATAACCCTTCAAGTGGATAATAGCCTTATATTAGTCCAACATTTATGTGGTTTTGAACAACCGTGTTTCATGTTGTTTTATTATTATTTTTGATGAAGGGTCATAAAATATTGACCACTGGAGGCTATAAACTAAGTTTTCAAACCTTTGAGAAAACAATTTATGGTTTATGGTCATATAATTATGATCTAAAAATTATGATATCTTATATAACAATGGTATTGAAAATTAAAGTGTGAACTGAAGATCCCAGTTTTTCTATAAACTACCATGGAAATTGGTGGACATTGTTTAAGGTCATAGTGCTGAGAAAATGGTATGGTGTGTGATCTGACAACCCACATGGTACCCAATGTCTAAGAGTATCCCAACACCATTATATAAAATTAGAGGGTAAGAGTATATTAATGAAAAATACTGACAACATTTTTAGTGTAGAGTAATATAATAATTTTATGAGAAGTGTATAGTTATTAAGAAACTTTTTATACAAATATTATGAATTTGGTTTGTAGGTATGTATATGCTGGAAAAATGATTATTACCAACCTATATTGTCCCTTGAATTTTGATACACTCGTTACTAATTGGCATGTAAGGATTATGGATATTCGAACACATATGGAAACAAGGCTGATATATGGATGGAAATATCCGAGAGATATTAATAATATACCAATCAAAAACTCAAAATTATTTATATGGTTATGGATGATGAAATATTTTAGAGAGATGATTAATTTTGACAAGGTATGTAATATTTGGTTCAAAAATTTCTATGTGTCCTAAAATAACATAAATAAAGACATATATATTTCATTGAATATTCCAGTATTATTCAATATTTATATTTGTAGAACCACCACATCAGTAACAAAAATTGAAACCATAAATGTAACATAACAGATGAAAAAGGGACATGGTAGATGGGTTCATTTATTTATTATAAAAGTATACTACATAAAAAAACTATTGGTTGAATTCTTTATCATAGATAAAGAACATACATAGGATAAGGGGAATGTTTTATCATGAAATAATAAATAGGGATCCATGTTACTATGCTAATCATACATGGAGCTAGCTCTCATGAAATGTAGTTAGGCCATATAGGGTGGGTTTTTCTATGTAGTTTAAGGTATTATGGGATGGAACACGCATCATTTAGATTATTTACATTCAAAAATGTGTTTTTACAATGATTATTGTCATATAACAAGACCTTGGGTATATTTTTGGTTTAGTCTATATGACCTGGACATAAAAAAATAAGAGAAATGTTTACCAAATAATATATTTATAGATAATAACCATATGTCTGGGATCTTTCATTGATATCGTTTGTGTATAGAATTAGATGGATTCAGTGCAGATCATAACCCATTGAGGGGAAATCCAACATAGATGTAGTGATTTAAAGTATCTGGATAATGATGTGATTTGATTGAGACTTGTGTCTAGGCCCAATATATGAGGTCCTGGTTTCACTATATATCCCTTGGTATGGGAATGAAAACATATTTACTTATTATTTTTATATATATTTTATGGAATTTTATATTGGAGAAAGATAATAAATTGGTAATAAAATCATACACTCATAACTATCACATGAATTCTGTTTTCATGTAAACAGAAGGAGGGTGATTGTGATGAGGATTTCTGTTTTGTCCTAGAAATGGTGATCAATGCATTACTACATTTACTATATTGTGTGAAATCAATACTTTCCTAGTTTTATAAATGACACATATCTATATAAAGATCTTATAAAATGAGGGGGTTTCTTATTTTAACTTGCTTCCTTACATAAGTAAAATATAGCTCAATTGAAAATTATTCTTTGTATTTTAGGATAAAATGCATATTATTAAATATATAGTATAGTTAAACATAATGTGACTATGATGAATTTGTGATGCAGTTTAAATTCACAAAAATAGGGATTGTATATAGAGTGTTTTTAGCAGTCCTAACTCATGTGAGAAAAATGAAATGTATTTTCCATTGCATTAGACCCATAGAGTAAAACCCATTATAAATTAATAGGTATAATCTTAGAGAAAAATTAAGCTTTTTTTATTTGAATATTTATTTGTGAAAAAAATGAGAGGTCTTAGAATTAAAATGTATTCTATATAGTGAATAATCAATCATATTTAATAGATTAAATAATTATATAGAATTTAGTGGGCTAGTCTCAACATGATACAAGTTAGTCGTAGCAACATTATCCTTGAATTCATAACAACATAGAAGTAATTCATTTATTGATTCTTATATTACATTTAGAAGGGTAAGGAAATGATTCATTAGGATCATAACATGTATGATTTCTTTTGAGACATCATATTTTTAGATGAAGTGCCTAATATTTAAACTTTGAGGCCACTAATATAGTTATTGGGGGACATTTTTTTAAATTTTTTAGGCTCATTCTTTAGACAAGAATCAGGTTATATTCTTATTTTTTATGGTTTGGTATGATCTATCATTATGAAATTTCAATTTTACTATTCACTTGTTTTTCGTCCAGTATGATTGGGTATGAATGGGCCTTGGATGATTTAGGGGTGGATCAGTACTCTTGTAGGGCCTTCAGATGTAGTTGTCTCATGGTCTATATAATATATACGAAATCAATGTGATGTTTCTTAAATTTCATTTTCCATGTCAACCTTGTCTTCCTCTCGACCATTGTATCCTCTTCATCATCCTCCCTGATTATGGGAATGAAAATCATGTTTTTGTTGTTCTTCTTCCACAAATAAGTTATTTTTGAAATGATAGTGGTAATAGAAAAATATTTTGATTCATCATCATATAAGGATCATGATTGTTGGGAGTCATGAATGATTCCAAAACTAGAGAGATAGTGTATATCATCTTAATTATGGGGGTAAAATATTATGACCATGATTTTAATGCATAAATATTACATCTTTTTATGTGAATATTCAATTTATTTCACAAATAAATACTCGTGGACCATATAAGATTAGATTGTTCGGAGACCAGATACACTATTCTCTAATATCATGAATGATCATCATCATATCAAACAATGATCTCAAAATTTATTACTCCTCATATAAAATTAATAATTAAACATTTCATTATGACATATGGAAATGTAAATATATGAAAGGGTGAGATCAAATTCTCATTAAGGGTAATATAGGGAGATATAAACATAACATGATCATAAGGGCATGATAATATGATAATAATATTTCAAAACTACACCCTTGATATTTTAGATCATAAACATCAGTCATGTAATAAATATTTGAAAATTACAAGACATGAATCATAATTGATTCAAATAACATGAACCATTTGTAAAAACATTTTCATAAGAGATGGAATTTTTTAATAAACATAATCCTAGAAATGAATTTCCATTGAAGGGATTGAAAAGACATGGGGTGCAGTTAATATATCAGCACTATATAGGTATTGTAGCAGTGGTGGGACTGTATCACATATGAATCTATAGCGGTGGTGGGAACAGTAATAGGAACTATAGCAGTGGAGGCACTATAGAAAGTACTGTAACAACCCCAGTACAATTTCATCATTATTAAATGAAGGAATTTAGTGTAAAAAAATTGGTATTTAGGGTAATGTGATGGGATTTCATGCCTATTGGTCCTACATGCCTTGTAATGGGATTCTTGCACGCTGGACCTATGGTCCATGTATTAAATAAATAAGGCATGATCGGTGGGATACCCTCTTAGGGTAGTGGGGTTATTGGGCCTTCCTTTCTGACTTGTGTGTCTTGAATTGTAATTATGCCCCTATGAACATAATATATATTATAGAAAATCATTTCCTTAGTATTAGAGGCTAATTTACAAAACTATCATAGTTTAAGTGGTTCACATCTCAAATAACTAGAGTAGTTATTGTTCTTTCCAAATACTATCATCATGGATAACGCCTTTTACTAAAATAGGCTCACTCTTTATTCAATTCTTGTTTATCAGATGAGCTCTCAATATTTAGCCAATGTATTAGAGAGAGATATATGCCCAAACATTCAAATAATAAAACACAAACATATGTGTTCCATGATATCATAAAACAATCATCATACCAGATTCCATGAAATAAAATGATCTTCTTAAAATATTCATCAAATCAGAACCCATGAAAATAAATGAATTTCATAATATATATTTCTTAATTACACAAATTGTGGAAATTGAATATGTCTCATGACCAAATTATCATAAAAAACATAAAATATCAATAGATATGATAAATATGGCATCATAAGATCATATCCAAAGTTATTATTAAATTACATAAATGGATTTTATCTTGAAAAAAATTGATTATGATGGAAAAATAATTTGGAATATTTATGGAGGAAAATGAAAATTCCTTGAAAAACACCTTTTTTAAAAAAATCATAAAATATTGTGGAATAATTTTCATTGAAAATAACCTTGAAAACATATAAATTAAACATCAAAGAAATCAAATTTCATGATTATGGGAAATTTTACTAATTTAATAAATGATAAAATAATGATTTCGTTGACATTTTTAGTAAAATCCAATCATGCCTTGTTTGGAAAATGACATAAAGATTGATTTTAAATATTATTTATAAAATGAAAATAAAGTTTATGAATAAATTCAAAAATTCATAGAATAATATTAAAATATTGATGAAAACATTTTTAGAAAACAGTGTTATAGATGAAATGGGTTTCAACCAAAGATAAAAATAATGTTGATTTTTCTTAAAAACACTATTTTGAAATATTTAGTAAATAAGGATATTTTAAATGAAAGGAACACATGTATTTTCATGACATAAACTCATGTGAATAAATTTAATCTTTTTCTAGAGTGATAGATCATAAAATTCTATCATCGAAATTAGATTCTTAAACAATCCCACTAAACACGGGAAATGAAACATCAACACATTTCTACAATGTTAAATTTTGAATCGAAATTCCCATGGAGTTATAGAAATAAATGAAACATAAATTAATTAGTTTAAAATTAAATTTTTATGTATACACACCTTCAAAAAGGAGATATTCCCAAAACATAATATACTTACCAAAGAATAAAAATTTAGAGAAAAAACCTTTACCTTAATCCTCAATGTCCTTCATACACAATTAAATACCATATATTATAAATAAGATTATTACAAATATAATAAACCTCATAACTTTATATAGCATCAATTATATGATTTAATTTTTACCATTTAATACCCTCTTATTAAAAAATTCTTGTTAAAATCATCATATATGTTTTAAGTGATTTTTTTCATGAATGAGTTGATTTTTTAATTATAGCACTCTTAAATTGATGATGATTACATCATTTTTTATGTCTTCCAAATTAGCAACAATAAATTGAAAATGGAATAAATTCCTGGATATGGGAATTTCATTCACCACAAATGAAACGGGATAAAGAAATTCAGATTGCATGAGCCTCCAAGGACTCATGATCACATGACCATTTCGACATCACCTTAATGTTCTAGGAACATTGCATAACCTGCGGTGAATCCTGTAGAATCCCCTTCAAATGATCCTTCTTTCTCTTATGGAATCTCTCTAGATAATCGATGGATGCATCATGAAAACCAAATGGACACCCTTAGGTCACATACTTTTTCATTATAAAGGTCCTGAAAAACAATCTAAAATTCTTCCAAATATAAGGAGGAATAGTATCCAAATGGGGAAACCCCTAATAGTTATATAGATCATGCCCTATATCAACATTTTAATGGATAAATAACTAATATGATATACAAGAAAAATCAGTGGACCACATAATCATTGTGAAATAATATAAAAGGGATAACAATGAGGATGTTAGAGGCTATCGTGGTCACTAAAGGATATGCAGAATGACCATGATGAATCACAAGGAACTGAAAGACCATAGAGACACATCCTCCTCCTCTTGCTAAATCCATTTTGATTTCTAGTTGCGTCGCATGAAAGTCTTCAGCCATGTCCATGAAATTCAGTAGTTTCCCATTTGACACTAAAATATAATGTAGGTAGATTATCCTACTAACATTCTCATCCACCCCCATATGACCCATATTGGTCACCTAACACATCAACAAAAAAATAGAGTAGTTTTCTTTGACATTTCATATCATATCTGACATGAATCTGAACATTTTTCACATGAAACAAAGAAAATAATAGTGGGATGAAGCACAAGGTATTCAATGTCCTTGGAAGATATGTGATTGTCCATGAAGTCTGAACTGTGCTCACATGTGACCCCCAAAAAAACATCCTTATCTCATAGACATCCCCAATCAAGTCATCAAGAATCTTGTGAACACCATTCAACATGTACCTTCGTTCTCAAGAAGGAACTTGGGCATGTCCATTGGAAATGATGATAAGTCCTTTATAATTCCCAAATGATCAAACAAGTTTACATTATTAGTAAATAATCTGATAATGGAATACATTGTTCATGATAATAGAAACCGCTAAAAATGAGGTGACACATTCAGAACGATCCACAATAGTGGCTCGTGAAACCAAATGGCACAGAAACCCATCTATTACTATAGCCTAGATCAATGCCAAATATACCACACAAAGGGCCTATCATCCATGGTGGTGAAGCCTATAAATTCCCAACCCAGCATGAAAAATTTATAGAATTCTATGCAAACAAAACTCTTGAGCGCAAAAGTAAAAATCATCGAACCACACTACTCAGAGAAACTGATCACACAACTTGCTAGATTTCCATCATGTGATATATTGGCGACCAACCACAGTAATCATGCACCATGAATAACCTATATCATGTGAACATTCAAAGATCATTTGAAGGGTTCCTAGAAAGGTATGTTATGAACATATGGTGTAACACCTGAATATTTAATAGTACATTATCTCTTTAATTTAATTCAATAGATAGTGCTACACGCAACACTGAGTTCGAGCACACCATGACTTACCAAAATAGCTATTAGAAAAGTGGTTATGAATTTTATAATCTTATTTTTGAATACTCTATATAATTTTAACATCCATAATATTTTTTTCTTATACATAATATAAAAACAAATTCAAATTTTGAGATAAAAGAAGTATTTTTCAAAAAATGAAATTTTACCGCCTGTTAATGGAAGACCCTTTTAAAATAAAATATTTTACACTTTAATAAATTAAATTTGAAAAAAATAAACTTCTTCTTAATAATTAGGACATTAAAATTTAGGTTGGATAGATTTTTGGTATTTTTCTGATAACATTCATATTTTGATGAATAGTGAATGATAATAAATTTTAATTGAAAACAAATTTTTTAATAAAAATTATTTATAATGTCAAATTATACATTTGAATGGTTTTGAAGTATAATTAAATTATATTTTTATCATTTAATATAATTTATGTCATTATAAATAATTTTACATATTAATTGGACATAAAAACTTGCGAATTTTTTGATAGTTTTTACTTTTAAAAAAACTGCTTTCTTGTTTTGACAACGAGAATTAATTTTAAATTAATTAATAGAAATTAAATTTTTTGAATTTGGTAAAATAGAAATAATTTTTTAATTCATAATATCAAAATTACATTAGGGTAATGTTTTGGTATTTTTCTGAAAACTTTCAATTTTTGATGGATTCTGAAAAACACTGTGTTATTGTTTAAAAATGACTTTTATTTAAATAATTATTTTTTTAATTAATTTTATTTTAATTTAAAAATTAATTCATAATACCTATATTATTCCAATGCAATTATTTGGAGTCATTTTATAATAAGTTTAGATATATAATTTTTTTTGACCTTTTTACCATCTTATACCCACCTTTTAGGCACATTTGCAAATTTGCATTACAAATAATTTTACCGCATCTGTGAATTGAATTTTAAAAATTATAGAGACATAGTTTAAATCATTATATAAATTGTGGTTCAATAAGATAAAAATACTTTTTTGGTGAATAGTAACTTTTGACTTTTATTTACATCGTTTAAAAGTAAATAGGATAATAAAAGGAAAACATGATATTATAATTACCCCAACACATGTCATAATTGTATAGGAAACTAGTATTTTGACAAAAAACAACCATATAAATAAAATATGATCCTTTATGATCCTCTTGTATTAGATTAGGAGATTTATTAATATTTTATTTAAAGAATAGTTAAAAGTGTTAAATAATAAATTCTATAACAAAAACATTTTTAATATAGGGTTATAAGTAAGATAAATTAGACTATAAATATTCATTAGAATGATAAAACTATTTTCTAAATCATGGTTTTCTATTTATAATTTTTATACATTATATTATTAAATTTATTTATGAAAAAATGATGATGTAGTAATTACCTTATTAATGAATGATTAAAATAATTGTTGTTATAAATATCTAAATAAATATGAATTTAGACTTATTATGCATTAAAAGAATTTTATAGGTTAATAAGACATGTTAGGGTTGATTAAATTTTTTTTTCAAAGTAATAATGTTTTTATGACTTTCACAAAAACCAAAAACATAATAGTCTCAAAATTGACATAAATTAGTTTTTAAAACAAATAATATTTTATTAAATGATAAAATTCTGCTAATAATCTAAGGATCAGATAAAAAACTTATATAATGATAGGAATGTCATTAATGAACCATTTGGGATTCAATTTTATTTTGATAGTACATTTATTTTCCATTTATTATAATAATGCTAGAATACAGGGTAAAAGTTAAACTATTTAAATAAGGGTTAAATCTAAATGATAAGGTTAATAAGGTGACTTAAACATGTATAAAACCTATTGTTTGAGAGGTTTTATACCCATACCCACCTTAGACCAAAAATAAATCCTTTTGGATCAATTAGAAACCGAAAATGAATTTATTATAAAATAATATTTCCAGCTTTTGCTAAAGTGACCCTAAACTCTCTTATAAAAGAGTACATCCCCCTCTCTTAATTTCACACATCCAAATCCATTTTTCATGGAAAAACCCTGATAAAATATACTCCCAATTACCTTCTCTTCGACCTAGAGGCATTACTTTTATCGAAATTCCAACCTAAGAATCCATTTTGATCAAATCAAAAGGAAGAACATGAAGAATAGGTAATTCTTTAATCACCTCTTTAAATGTTATTTTCTTATTCCAACTCCTCTTTATTTTTTGTTTCCGTACAAATAAATAACTATAGTACCTTATACATACTACGATGTTATTAAAAATATGGTACAACCATTTCCATTATTCTATCCATCCTATGAATGACAATGTCACCATACGTGCGTACGTATGGCTTAACGTCTCCACGCCATGGTGTAGTTTGTTATTAAACACTTAGTTATTTTGATGGGTTTAAGAATGAGTATAAATGATTTAAATGATAAATATAACATTTTAATGTTTCTATATATTTAATATACCATCCAATTCCATACCATTTTATCATTAAGGAAATGATATCGTCACTCGTGCCTACGTACGGCTTACCTTCTCCACGATGCGATGAGATTAATTTCCACATTCACCATTAAACGATGTTTATAAAATATATATTATTAATAAGTATGTAATATATGAAAAAATAATGTGACTGTAAATATATATATTTATATTTGTTAAAATATATTTTAATCACTTGCTTCCGTTCAATACGATAAGAAAATGGAAACAACGTCCTTGAGTACATGCGGACAACAGTCTCCATGAATTGTGTTTCCATTTCATATATATTTCTATATAACATATTTATATTCTAAATATATATTATATATAAATAATTTTTTCTATTTTAAAATTATTTAAATCCTGATCTATGTGATAATATCATGAATAACTAGTTAAAAGATATACGATATAGAAAGTTATTATTACCCAAAATGTTACATTAAAATGGAAATTATTCATTAATAGGTAGCATAATGTCATAAATGAATCATATATGATATCATAAATATTAATATGGTTCTGTTATAAATAAATAAATATTATAGTCATTATACAGGAGGTCAAACGTACCTTGGACTAAAGGAAATAACATGGTAAGGGTTAATTCCTCAATCTCAATATTATATGAGATTATTTATGTTTAAGTATTTTCTGATACATATTTAATATCCATGTCACTGTTTCATAAAATTCTTTTCAAAATTATTCTTTTATGTTCTCTTTATCTAAAACATCATTTTAAATGTTTTAAATATTTATTCTTCAAAATCGTTCTCATTAATGTCCATGTTTTCAAAATAATTTTAAGGATTTATTTATATATACATGGTTGTTTTAAAAAGTAAATTCCATTAAAAAGTTTCAATGTGGTGTGAATCACATTTATTAAATAAATCTATTTAAAATGGCTTCCTTTAATAATGTGTGACTTTTAAATGATTTTACAAAAAGGGATATTTCTCTCAAAATGTTTTTGGGTTCATTTCCAACTATGTTAATATCCTTTACTGGATATTATTCTTGATTAATGTTGATTTATTATAATAAAATCTTACATGTTTTATTGAATGAGTTATGATATGTTTGACTGTGGATGTGTAATTTTTATACCATTCATGGTTTATGGTAAAAGTATTGACATTCATTATGCTAGTTTTAATACAAATACTTATGTTAAGTATCAAAATTTTCAAATGATGAATGTAGTGGACATAGTAAGTGTTGGGTGGGGCCTGCTAAAGCCCATCAATGCATTAGTAGGTCTCATGAGACAAATTAGCATCTTTGTATAAGGCCTTGACAAAAATTTTATTTGTAGTCTTGGCATGAGGCATTGACTATGTGGTAATGATGTCCGACATTTGAAATTACCTATTATGAAATTTGTTATTACATGTGATTATTAGACTAGTGGAATATCCATGTTTGTGTTTATATGGTAATTTTTCATTTATTTTTGACATATTATGTTCAATATTAAGTTTAAAAATTCTTTTGTTTTTATTACACGTCTTGATTTAATATAGCTTCTTCTAAATTATTTACCCTTACTAATCATCTGATCTCACCCCTTTCTTATGTTTTATTTCTTTGGTTTCCAAGAAGTGTATTATAATATATATGCATGTTTGAGCTAGAATAATAATTGAATTATCAAAGAATTATTTATATTGTATTTTATGTTAGAAATTGTAATGTAATGTTCATAAATTTAATCTATTTTCCAAGAGTGAAAAATTGGTCGGTCCTTCAAGACTTGATTCCTTGTAATCATGCCAATGTATTAAAATAATTCAACGGCTCTGAGATTCTATGGTTCGGGCTTTAAAGTTAGTATCAAAGTATGTTTAGTAAAAACCTTGGAAACTAGATTTATGTAGACTCTAATTTAAAAAAATTACACTAAGATATATTTTTATTATTAGTGTAGAAAAATATCCAAAAAAAATTTAGTGTAAATGTTATGTGGGTTTTCCAAAAAAAATACATCCCTTTATTGATACGAGCAAGTAGTGGAAGCCCTAGGACAGATGTAATTAGGAGTAAAAAATCAAAAAAGGGTTTTTGGGCTAGACCCAGGGTATCCTGTACATCACAGCGGGATTTTCTGCACTGTTTTTTATAAAACTCCTAGGGGATATGCTTTGGATAATTCACATTTTCTTTACAAACCATTATGAAGGATTTATGAGTAAATACATCCTCAATGAAAATAGTTTTATTATTATGGATTATATGCATAAAAAAATTCACTTTACATTAGGTATTTTATGAGTTATTAATTATGCATTTTGATTCATAAACTAAACTATTGTATGAAACTATTTATAAATGACACCTAGTAGAAGGAATGAGAACTCCAACAATACGCATGATCCAAAGAGTAAGAAGGATCATAACATTCACGGTATTAAGCCAACAGTTTAATGGAAATAGTCTCCCATGTATTCTCATCATATGAAGAAATCATATCATTGGTTAATAAGATAAGTAAATAATTATAAGATTCTTATGTATTTTAAGGGAAGCAAGATAAGAAAAGGATGGTAGAGAGAAATATAGATAAACGGAAAAAGAGAAAGAGGGATTTTCATGTATGTGATAACTGTTGCAATAATCACCATGACAAATTCATGGAGGTAATGGGAGTTGGTAATATGTATTGAGAAAAGGGACACCAAATACATGATTGCATGGGTAATAAAAAGGTTTCAAATATACAATGCTTTATCTACAAGGAGTTGGGACACTATGCGAATCAATGTCCAAATCATCAGAGTATACCTCAAATGCTACTATTGGATAATAATAATCGTATGATACTACAAATGATAAAGTGTAATGATTAGTGTTTTTATGTTTTTATTAAATAATTATTTCATTCAAGTATTTTATTAATGAGGTACAAGTTATAAGTCATACAAAGTACATAAAGATAGTACCAGAGTACTATTTCATTAAGGATTTGAAATTTTGTGGAACCATGAAAAGTGACTTAATGGTAGGTTAATGTTTTGGGAAAATATATGGTTGAGAGAAAGGAAAAACTTAAAATAGTCATGAGGCTGATGTATTGATTTTGGAAAAGGAGAAAAATTAGTTGGATAAAGTATATTCGATATTATTGACTACCAAAGAACAAATTAAGGGTTTGCTTATTCCATAATTGTTGGAGATTATAACATTTTTGGATTTAAGGAGTATATCCAGTATTCTATGTTTTACATAAGAAATGAAGAAGTAAATACCTTTTAAAATATGGTTTTTTGGTAATTCAGTTTATTACCATGACTTATGAGAATACATGATAAAGGTATTCACATGTATGTTATGAGAAATTCCATATTAATTTATGACTGTGAGTTTGGGAAGAAGTATTTCGGATAATTTTAAACATTGAAATGGATTAATTTGAACATTGGATAATATTATTTAAGGTTAAAACAATTCTTAAGATTATTTTTATATTATTATAAAAAGGACAACCTGAAGGTGAGGCGATAACCCATCGAGTCTAGCAAGGTCAACAGACTTGCACATGCACTTGAAGGTCCATAAGGGTACATCATATACCACTAGCCTACATGATGTCAATGTTTGTATAATGATTTTTTCTTTAAAATCATATGACAGATGAATTATAAATTCAATTTTTTGAAACCCTATATGATTAGGTTTAAAATAATTTTTTTGAGTTCTATTATCTTTTGGAGAGAAAGATGAGTTTGTGGTAGAAATTAGTTAACGAATGAAACTCTACTTGTCGAGTATTATTTTATATTATTGTATGATGAAATTAATTCTTAAAAATTAGGAAAAGGTTCTCAAAACCAAAAAATGGGTTATCCTAAAACCATGTTTTTTGTTGAACTGATGATTTTTTAAATCATCATAGATTTATGTCTTTGAAGCACTAAATTTCCCATTTATTGTTCACTTGTTTGTGATTGATGACCTCAATCACTCCTTATAAATATTTACATTTTTTCATTTAATTATGTGTCTATAATTTTCAACAACGATCTCCTATTCAAACACCTAATTTGGTGGTGACTTTTTTCCCTTTCCCTCTGACCAAGACTAAATTCTATTAACACTATTTTAGATATAAGTTTTCCATAAAAATATTTTCTATTTTTAAACTTTTATTTTTATAGATCAATTTCAAATTGTGAGGAATAAATTTATTGAAGAATAGGATAATGGAAAACCCCAAGAATTCATAGTACGTTATCTCTTTAAAGTAATTTTATATCTTATGATACATGAAACACCGAGTTCGAGCGCACCACAACATACCAAAATAGTCATTCAAAAAGTTGTTATGAATAGTATCAACTACATTTTAAATACTCCATATAATTTTAACATCCATAATATCTGTTTCTTAGACATAATATTAGAACAAATTCAATTTTTTAGATAAAATAAGTATTTTTTAAAAAATGTAATTTTACCGCCTATTAATGGAGAACACTTTTTAAATTCAATAATTGAAAATTTTATATATGAAATTTGAAAAAAATTATTCTTTATAATATGGAGATATTAGTTTACTTTGGATAAATTTTTGGTGTTTTCCCAATAACATTAATATTTTGATGAATAATGGAAGATAATAGATTTTTATTGAAACCAACTTTTTTAATCCAAGTATTTCTAATGTTAATTTATAAATTTAATGGTTTTTAAGAATAATTAGATTATATTTTTATCATTTTATATAATTTAGTTCATTATAAGTAATTTCAAAATTAAATTGGACATAAACACATGCCAATCTCTCTACAGTTATTACATTTTAAAATAAACCACTTTCTGGTTTTGATAACTAGAATTCTTTTTAAATTAAATATTTAAACTTCTATGTTTAAAATTTGGTAAAATAGAATTAATTTTTTAATTCTGAATATCAAAATTATGTTAGGGTTAATTTTTTTTTATTTTTCTGAACACTTTCAATTTTTGATGGATTGTGAAAAATACCAAGTTATTCATTAAAACCGAATTTTATTTAAAAAATTATTGTTATTATTTAAATTTATTTTCATTTAAAAATAAATATATAATACCTTTATTATTACAATTTAATTCATTAAAGTCATTTTATAATTTTTTTAGATGTATAATATTTTATTGAACTTTTTACAGTCTTTTTCCCACCTTCTAGGCACATTTGCAAATTTTCATAAAACCAAATTTTACCGCTTCTGTGAAATAAATTTCAAAAATTAGAGAGAAATAATTTACATAAGTATGTAAAATGTGGTTCAATAAGTTGAAAATATTTTTTGTCCAATACTAACTTTTGACGTTTTTTTACCACTGTTAAAATTAAATAGGGTAATTAAAGGTAAAAATGATATTATAATTACCCTAAAACATGTCATAATTTTATTGGGAAAGTTTATTTCAACCAATAAAACCATAGGAATAAAATATGATCCTTTCTAATCCACGTGGATTAGATTAGGACATCTATTACTATTTTTGTTAAAGTTGAGTTAAAATTGTTAAATTCAAATTTTCAAAACTAATTTTTTTATATAGACCTATACATAACATAAATTCAACTGTAAATATTAATTAAAAATCTAAATATATTTCCTACATCATGGTATTATTTTTATAATTTTTATACATTAAATAATTAAATTTAGTTTTCACACAATGACTATGTAGTAATTACCATATTAATGAAAGATTAAAATAATTTTTGTTATAAATATTGATATAAATGTAAATTGAGACGTTTGATGCCTTCCATGAATATAAAAGGTTAATATGACATGATAGGGTTAATTCAATAATTTTTTTTGAAATAATAATTTTGTTATGACATTCACAAAAACCAAATACTAAATAGTGTCAAAATTGTCATAAATGAGTTTTTAAAAATAATACTATTTTATTAAATGATAAAATAATCTTAATGATCAAATGTTCAGAAAAATAAATTGTATAATGATAGGTATGTCATTAATTAAGACTTGGGATTCTATTGTCTTTTTAAAGTATGTTTATTATCCATTTATTATAATAATACAATAATACATGGTAAAATATAACCTATCTAACTGAGGGTTAAATCTAAAAGATAAAGTCAACAAGGTGACATAAACATGTCTAAAACCTATTGGTTGGGAGGTTTTCGACTCATACAAACCTTATCCTCGAAATAAATCAATTTAGAGCCATTAGAAACCGAAAATTATTTTATTATAAAATAATATTTCAAGTGTTTCCTAAAGTGACCCTCACCTCTCTTATAAAAGGGTATATATCCTTATCTTAATTTCACACATCCAAAGCCATTGGGCTTGGACAAACCCTGCTCAAGTGTCCTACCAACTACCTTCACTTTGATCTAGAGGACTTACTTTTATCAGAAAGCTATTTTATTGATCCATTTTGATCAAATCAAAAGGAAGAACCTGAAGAAGAGGTCATTATTTCATCACCTATTTCAAAGTTAATTTCTTCTTCCACATCCTGTTTCAATGTATTTTCCATACAAAAAATCACTTTAGTAACCTCTACATATTTTTATGTTATTATAAATATGGTACAACCATATTAATTATTATATCCATTCTATGAGTGACAAAGTCACCATACATGTGTGCGTACGACTTACTATCTCCACATCATGGTGTTGTTTGTTGTTTAACACATCGTTATTTGGATGGATATAATAATGAGTATAGTTGATGTAAATAGTAAAATTAACATGTTAATGTTTCTTTATAATTATTATACCACACAATTAAATAACACTTTATGATTAAATAAATTTTATCGTTCCTCGTGCGTACGTACGACTTTTTATCTCCATGACGCGATGATATTAGTATCCACATTCACCAATAAACAATGATTATAAAAATAAATATTATTAATAAGTATGTAATATAAGACATAATAATTCTACGGTAAATATATATATGTATGTATTTACATATATCTAAATCACTTACTTCCATTCAATATGATAAGAAAATGAAAACAACGTCGATGCGTACGTACAGACTACCGTCTCCATGAATGGCATTTCCATTTCGTATATATATCTATTATACATATTTATATTCTAAATATTTAAGATATTTAAATCATGTTTTGTATTTTTTAAGTATTTATTTCATGATCTATGTGACACTATCATGAATAAAAATTTAAAGCACATATGATAAAGAAAGAGATTATTACACGAAATGTTACATTAACATGGAAATTATTATTACATAGGTTTTATAAAGTCATAAATGAATCATATATAATATATTATATATTAATATGGATTTGGTATAATTTAATAACATAATATGGTCATTATAATAGAGTTTAAGTGTACCCTCAACTAAAAAAGAACAAGGAAAGGGTTAATTCTTCAATATCATTATTATCTGACATTATTTATGTGTAAGTATTTTTTGGGACATATTTATTATCCATGTCCATGTTTCATAAAATAATTTTCAAAATTATTCTTTTAAGTTACTCTTTAACTAAAAAATCATTTTAAATGTTTTAAATATTTATTCTTCTAAATAATTCTCATTAATGTCCATGTTTTCAAAATGTTTTTAAGGATTTATTTATATAGAAATCATTGTATTCAAAAGTTAATTCCTTTAAAAAGATTCAAATTGATATGGGACACTTTGATTCAAAAATCTATTCAAAATGAATTCCTTTATAAATGTGGGACTTTTAAATGATTTCACAAAAAGGGATATTTATCTCAAGATGATTAATAGATCATTTTCAATTATGTCAACATACTTTACAAGATATTATTCATCACTGAAGTTGATTTATTATAATACAATATTACATATTTTATTGAATTATTCTAATATGTTTGATTTTTGATGTGATATTTTTATACCATTCATGGTTAATGTTTAAAGTATAGACATTTTGTATGCTAGTATTAATATGAATATTTATGTTATGATTCAACATTTTCATATGAGGAATCCAATGGAATTTGTAAGTGATGGGTGGGGCACGATATATCCCCTCAATGCATCGGTAGGTCTCTTGAGTCAAATTAGTGTCTTGGCATAGGCCATGATAAAAAATTTATTTGCAGTCTTGGTGCAAGGCCTTGACTACATGGTAATGATGTCCAGCAGTAGGCATTACCTCATTATGAAATTAGTTATTACATGTGATTATTCGACTAGTTTAATATCCATGTGCATGTTTATATGGTAATGTTTGACTACTTTTTTTTCATATTATGTTCAATATTATGTTTAAAATGACTCTTTTTTATTACAAAAATTTCCTTAAAAGTATATAGATTATGCTAAATTATTTACCCTTACTGAGCTTCTGAGATCACCCCTTCTTAGATTTTATTTTCCCAAGATTCCAAGAATTGTATAATGATATATATGTTGGTTTTAGCTAAAACATTAATGGAATTCACAATGTATTATATATGTTGTATTATATGTTATGAATTGTAATGTAATTTTCATGTATGTAATATATTTTCCAAGACTATAACTGATCTGTCCTTCGGGACTTGATTCCTTGTAATCAAGAAAATGTATTAAAATAATTAACTGGATCAAGGCTTCTGGGGATGGGGCATTACATATCTCATGACTATGAGACCATAAAGGACTCAAAATAAACTGATACAGAAAAAACCTTGTGAATTCTATAAAAAATTGATAATACCAAGATCAAAATTGTAATACTTAATTGAAATACATGTTCGCTTTCCATCATGTGATTCATTTGAGTGATACAAGGACACATGAGAACACTCAGATATATTTCCTAGATCTTTAAAAATTCTTCATGCTATTTTGGATGCATGAAGTCCTCCTCAAATGTCAAAAAAAATCATACGACCCCTCTTAGAACACCACCTTGGTTTGATGACACCATTTGGCTCTGTAACCGGAGTTTTGCGGCATCCGTCAGACAAATCGCAGGATTCATATAAATGGTTTCTATCATATAAGTCAAGTATTACCATTTCATATTTTAATGACGACCTAAATCTTGCGACAAACTATGGGAAATCTATATGAGAGATGTGATTCCCTCCCAAAATGATGGTCTGGTCTTGTGATGACCTCTATGGATGTTATCCAAGGCACATGAAATCCTTTGTCCCATTCCACACAAACTCTACTGACAACCCCTATATGTTTCAAAACATGTCATGTGATGGCTTTTATAAAAATTAACCGGATCGTATGATGTCCCCTACATAAGTAAATGGGGTCATTCAACACCCTATATGCTTGTATGATAAGCTACAAGGTCTCCTTAAAGTTTAATCTATGATCAATTGAAGTACAAAAAATCTTATTCCTTCCTTATTCAGGATATATAGACTAAATCTCCAGGATGATTGATATCCATATTGATCCTCAAGGGTGATCCCAATATTTATGTCCCTTACCTAAATCCATGGCATTGATCACTTGATAACCCTTACTTATCACAATGAGAATGGCCTATGTGGGATTAGGGAGTTGCACTGATCATGTCATCTTCATTGTACACCCCAACATTATAATGGAAACCTCAGTGTGTTATCCCCAACTATTGATATCATATGGTTTGTCCTTGATAAATAGGGAATCCATATTGGTATAGGACCCTTGTATTCATGAACCCTCATGTAAGGTCATAATGTCTCCATGTGTGATCATCCACCATAGACAATCAGTAGGTTGATGGATAATTAAATTTTAAAAACATTAATTCCCTCAATAACCGGTATATGTAGAAATCCTTTACAAGGCCCAAGTGCTATAACAAAGATCCCAAGAACCGTCCCAAAATACAATTCCCACATATATATATATTCAATGAGGCTGATCATGTGTTCCCCCTTGTTTCTTTCATCGAGCATAGAGAATATGGGATTAGAAAGATGCAATGAACATATCATCAGACATCATGAGTCTCCCCTCACCAAGGAAATATTAGTATGTGATCCCCAATGAGTGTTAAGGTATGAAAACCCCTCATATAAGTTCATATACCCCGAGCTCAGTCCCAGGGGTGTAACTGATGTACAATGAGTCTGATTCCTTCTATAATTGTGATATGTATTACATATCCTTAAGACAAGATCATAAAAGTTTGGTGTCTTACTATCCATTCATATATCCTCTCTCTATGATTCTAAACTAGGCAGGATTAACAAACTACATGGCTTTCGATTCAGGAATTCACCCGGATACTTAAGACACCTTATAATGGATCAATCCCCTCTTTACAATGTTAACTGCCTCCTTGTGTTGTAGCATATTCCAAATCATTTGTTTGTATGGATTTAGGGAAAAATATTCTATTCAACATCAAAGAAATGTATTCAGAACCTCGTATACCTAAATATGGATTAAAAAATGAGACTACACTCCCCTCATTTCATCAGTGAGACTCCCTTTCGTTATCAAACAAGAGAAATAACTAAGAAATCTCTTTTTTCTGGGTAACTAGTCATGTATCAATATTAGGAAGATATATAAAAACATATATTAAATATATAAGAGAGTCCCAGAGTGGGAAATAATTCCCCCACAAGAAAGGTTAGATGAGCCTCTCCTCTCATCCTATCGACCAATGTGATTACCAAAGGTTTTTGGGGCCTGAAAACCTAGATGACCAATGGCCTTCGGAAGTAGGTCTGTAACTGGATATTGGTGGGGGAACCGTTGGGAGTTTCTAGGAAAATTGATAATTGTATCCCGATGAGGAAAAACCATTTCACGTCATGAAAACCCAATGAATCAAAAATTGTGAACCTGACACAAATCTATCCAATAAAAAAATTATTAGTTGTTGTCTCTATTCCCATTTCATTTTATCCTATAAGAAAAAACTATAAAACTAACTAGAAAATCAATAATAACATAATGATTGGGTTATCATAAATCAATCCACATTTTTTTCAAACCCTATAAAAAAGAAGAAAGACTATAATGGCCTTATAGATGGTCTTATGTAACTAGGGATCACATCAAACATATCCATCCTCATTTTCACAAGTCCAAATGAGCACAATCGGCGAATCCGTGAATATCAATGAAATTTTGTTAACCATAAATATCTGATTGAGCACATTAATCATATGATATTTCACTAATTGGTAACTTTATTCCCTATTTTATACATGAAAGAAGATATTGAAAATATCTTGATTTGAGACAATGTCTTCATCGTCCAACATTCGCCCTAGAATATCATCCATGATGCTAACCTCTACGGGTCCCAAGATAATACCAAATATTCGAAAAATACATTGATAGGTGGAGAATACCATGGTTCAGGAGTACCATAGACAGGGAACAATACTGATCATGGAATCTTCTTGTGTACTTCCCTAGGCATGACGACTGGTGAGTCTCTATCACTAGGGGAATGATGTTACTAAGACAGTGGATCTCATTTCCCTGACCTATATTTTTGGGAGCATATCAATGGGGCCTGAAAAAATTCATCTTCCATATTTTATGAAGTTGGAATAGGATAAAAATAAGGCTCCCTTCTAGTTTAGGTTCATATTGAGGAGGGCACCTGTCAATTTCCCTCACCAACACCATTCCACTAGTACCTATCAGTCGCTTGCTAAGAGTACCATCCTACACACAGCCGCCTTTGATTTTCATTCACGGGTTATAATGAAGACTCAACAGAGGGAGATGACATTTGGTTTCTAATATAGGGCTTATAATCCCACTCATACTGATGGTGACTACCCGCATATTCAAGAAGTAATCAGTAAATAGGATCATATCCCAACTCGTTCAGAACAAGTTTATGGGAATATCCCCAACCACAGTGGGCATGGGGGAGGCCCATACTCCTACACCAATGCATGAATCACATCCAAATACTATGATGGAAAAAATTAGGATACATGTGTGAAAAAATACCTACTTAAATTAAATAAATATATCGGTTTATCATGGAGACATAAAATTTACAGGCTCATATCCATTCACACACTTCGGTAAAACGCCAATAGATATTATCAATAGCTGAAGAACTCTGAAGGAAACTTTAGGAACTATTAAAGATAAAGTGACTGGAACATACTCATGTCCCTATATCCCAGATAACCCAACACTCTGATCTTCACAAACAATTTTTTCTACTAGAGAAAGTGAAAATTCTTGATCCCTCCAAGGAGGATTATGGTCATATTCTGATGAAGGGGGAGGCATCAGACTAGGATCATATTCCAATTCTAACAATGGTTCACCAAGTGAGAGTGTAACAAGCCTCATGACATGGTAAAATTCCCATTAATGAAATCTTTTGGAATATTCCATATCCCCAAAATCATACGCATATCACCGTTCTTGCCGGGGTCACCACTTGAGAAGGGAACATGCCTCGGGAAATGATCATATTCCATTAAAAAAATGTGATGTGGCATACACTATAGGTATAGGATCGGTCACATATCCCCATTCTATTAGGGTCAAAATATGTTAGAATGGATCAATCTTTAGGATAATCTCACAAAACAGTCAGTGAATCTAACCATGATATTCTAGATGATCATGGATGATGGGAACATATTCCTACATCCACTAATGAATTATTTCTCCTACATCATTCCAAAAAAACATAGTGGTATTATCATATTCATTATACCATTACAGAGGTATGTCTTCATATTCTAACGGGGAATGAATATTCTGACTAACCACATATTTCAATTCCAATAGGAGCCCACAATGTGAGAGCGGCACATGCCTCTGGGCAGGCTCATGTTCCATCACAAAAATTCAACCAGTATATTCCAAAGGTTTGGGATCGATCTCATATTCCCATCATGACCTGAGGTAACCATGTGAGAATGGAACATTCCATTAGATAACCTCAAATTCCATTAAATAATGAGAAAACTCATTGTAATATCCAAGAAGATTCTCAACACTAGTCTCATAATCCCACAACACCATATGGTTATATAATGATCCGGAAACATTCATTCAACATGATCAAACCCGTACACAATCCCAAAAGGCATGCTCACATATCCTGACCATGAATCTGAAAAAGGCACATACTTCTAATCCACTTAATGATGGTGTCCTTTATGTCATTCGGGACACATTCTCAACACCACAAGGGTCCGTTGAACCTTCTATGAAAGTGGATATAGGAGACATTTATTACTACAATATTCCTCCTCATGATAGTTTTTATATGGATCGTAGAGACCATACTACTGATTTCCAAATAGTCAACCTTCATATGGTGATATCACCCATGGGAAAAAAATCCTCCCTTTTTTCTAGACACCTCATATTGAGAGGTGAACCATTATATGACACCATTGAATAGAGAGGTTCTCGAATCATCAAGTTAAACGGTATATGGTTCCCCTATGAACTTCTTGAAACAATTCAATCATGTTAGTATGGAACCATCAAATACATATAATACGGTTAGACTGGATGGAGGTGTGTATGTATGATGATGATGAGTTTGACATTGACATATGGATTGATCTAGCCAGAAACAACCTCCCCATCATATTTTTTCCCCTCTGTACTACTGAATATAAGATCCCAAATGATATAGAATTAAAGTGAATGAATTATATATGACAAAATATGTGGGATACTCATTAGTGGATAAAGGATCAATATCATCCATATCGCAGATATGACTGACACCTTTAGACAATCAATATACTATATTCTCATCTAGACCTGGATTATATCTCCATAGATCAGGATCCTAGACTAGAAATCACAACTCAAATCTGCAACTGGATTGCCTCCATTGCATCATAACTCTCAAGAAAATATTCTACAAAAAGACATCATGCATCCTTATTACTGTATGGGGATAGTGTGAAAAGTTACACTTTTTCTCCCCGTTAGAATAGATGATCCCCTCAAATATGTCATCCTTCAATGTTATTGCCTCAGGAAAAAATTAGTGGAATGGGTAATGATCAGGCTAGTTGGACATTACAAAAGAATTTTCTACATCAATGGTGGCCAAAATCAATGGATATGGAGGGAGGATAGCCCACATGATTTCAAACTTGTCCTTAAAGACAATAGGAGTACATTTAAAACAATGTTACAAATTTTTATATCACTGGGAAAACCAACTGTAAGGAATGGTTCTCTCCATGGTCCACTATTGCACCCATCTCCCACACGATCATAGTTACACCACATCACATATACGACAATGAAAGACCCCAAAGAAAAAATCCAGGAAAAGACATGGCCCCATGGGAAAAAATTATTTCTACCACTACCTCCATCCCTTAGATCATCAATTCATGAGAGAATTATAGACATACCCTTGGTAGCCATAGAAGAAACCCAACCCACTAGGCTATGAGAATTTATATCTCAATCAACATCTCTAGTGTCATTGTCCTCTTAGAGGACAATGGAGACAACAACAGTGACTCCAGATCACCCCAACCCCACTGGGATGAGGAAATTAAAATCTTCATTCCCATCATGGTAATCACTAAGTCCCTAAATGCGGAAATTGGATCCTAAAAACTATACCAATATATGACAATCGCGGCCCCAAATGACCCCACCCCCACAAGGGTGGGGGAATATTCATCATTGTCACCACCATAGAGGTAATTAGTCTTACCCTTGTTTGGAGGAATTAATCAATGATTAACATTTCACCAACTATGTGCATCATATGACACACCCCTACTGGTTTGGGCCCATTCAAAATTATTGACTGAAGAAATCCTAAACATATTTATTCATAGGTCATGGTGAAAGGAATGTACAATTAATATGATCAGACCCAATAGGGGCCACAATCCAAAACATCGCAATATGGCCAAGGGTTTAAATAATGACCCTGGAGAAGATAGTAAAGAATCAGCCTGTTGCATAAAATGTAATGGCACAAACACCATTTCCCAGTATTCATATATGAATGTTCTCACTTTCAACGGGGATGATATTGATCAAGATGCAAGTGCAGAAGGCTTTTACATAGAAAACATACATCAAAATGGGGTGATTTTGGTGCACCTACTAAGGTTTCACACACCAGGAACCCAAGACGACTCCAAAACATGGAACCCCCAGAATAATGAGCTACAATAACCATGAATGAATATTAGCATGGGTAAAAGAACAACCACCTCCAGATCAACTCCCAAATTAAATGTGGTTCCTTCCCCAAAGGAATGATTTTCACATTAAAAGAGAAAAATGAAAACTCTCGGACAACTCAACGATGTGTTACTCAGAGGCAACATTCCTAATGGGTATCGTCTTTAGGAATAGATGAATATTCTACCTCCCATGGAAGATCAACCAGCATTGGATGTATTTTAGAATCAATTAGTTTCTACATCTTAATAGCTAGTCCATTGAAATTAAGAAGTCAAAAATAATCATGAATTCCCACCATTTTGGGAAAAACCACTCCCTCGCAAGAAAAACCATTAAATCTTTGGACAAATTGAAAATTGTTTTCAGATATGTGGGAAACTTGTCTACCCCCATCAGCTCTACATAGAAGCAGGATAGTAGTGGAAAAGATGCCCCTATAGATTCTTAACACCATTGAGTCCCCTACTACTATAATAGAATCCATGGTAGGGTTACATGCACCTGTACAACCTAAGATGAATCTATATCCTGATTGGGGGGATAAAACTTTGCTTCTAACCAATTTTTTAAAACTTACATTTTATATGTTTCATGGTGTGAAAAACCCTAAAAATAATTTCACACACTCTTTATCATGATTTGGGCCAATGATGGGACCTTGAGAACAATATGAAGGACTGAAGACGATGAGATTTGTATAGACTTTGACAAGGTCATCGTTTGTTTTGTATAACAATTATCTATTTGGATTCGTGTTAGGAAGGTAAGGTCTTCATTATCAATTAATTTATCAGTTTAGTTCTATAAAGATATAGATTATGATCATTTTCTTGAGCAGCTAAAAACAATGCGACAATGAGAGGGGTTTTCTCTTCATGTCATGGTGTATCAGTTTGACCTAGTAACTTATAATCCCTCTCACTCAAAAGAAATAGTTTGAAATATATGCTTTAAATAATAGGGATGAGTTGTAGGGGCCTCTGATTCTAATAAAATATACAGGTGGAGACTGTAAGTCATGCCAAATATCCAAATGATTAGAGAAATCCATCTGGTTGACCAGATCCGGAACTCGAATCATTCCTGCAGTATAGGAAAAAATGATAATCATACTAGAAGATGTAGTTGTAACTCTCAATAAAGCAAAACTACCTGTCCAAATACCTAGGTGGTCCCCGAATCTCCCATAACCTCCTATCGAGTAGTGATAACCACAAAATCTCACTTGTCCATAAACATAATGAAATAAAGGTCTACTGGTATTTGAGAAATGGATGAAAAAAAATCCATCTAAAATGAACAAGTCCTGGTTGATTTCATGGAACCTGTAGATAATAACCAACTAACGCACCCACAACCCATAAAATTAAGTATGGTGACCTCACCGACTGTCCTAATTATTACCCTTTATTTAAAAGTCCAGGTTATAATACCAAGAACTGCTTCATCCTCAAGTAAGTCCTTCATGGAATGGCCAACTCCGGATAGTCGATTCTAGATAATTTTTAATAGTGGGTGGCTTTCTTAATGGTTATCCAACCAAAGGAGGATGGTTATTGGTGGATGTTATCAACCAGACATGTATGAAAAATCAATAACTAGATGACTCAAAATGTAGTTGATATATCCCACTCCGCATTGATAGAATAGGTTCATAGAAATATAATAACTCCACCACCCAATGGGGACATCAATTTTGGCTCCCTAATATTGTCATTAAAATTGTAAGTAGGAATTAATAGAAGAGGAACAGTCAAGTTATCATCCATAGAGATCTATATTTTTCACTAATTTCATCAATACAGTTTCTGAAACATGGGAACTGCCCAAAAAAATAGAACCCTCATCGGATGAAGAACTCATATTAGGTTCAATCAACACAATAAAATTTTCATACCCCTTATTCGATGATGAGTTTTCCCCAGAGGATGTGTTTCCTACATATAAATAGGGGTCAAGAATTGATATGTTCCAAAGATGAGGATATAGAGGAAAATAATGATGTGGTTGGAATAAATATTAGAGTCATAAACCCATGGAGGACATATATGCAGCTGAGACTTAGGGGAAAAACAATAGATTTGGCACACCATCTTTTGATACTAGATGAGCATCAAGGCTTCATGAAGGAATCTATGAGGATGCAGCTGTCTCGTGCAACCAATATTGAGGTAAAAGTCAACATTTGATTGATGTCAAATGTTTTTGAGAAGTGTAGTACCAGATATGGCACTCCAAAACAATCCATGTTAAGAAGAATAATGGCGATATTAGGTTATTCGTTGATTTAAGATAACATAATCAACATTTTTCAATGGACTATATACCATTATTGATAAAAAACTCTTGATCGATGAAACTGATGGTTTCTAGTCCATTTTATTCATGGATGGGTACTTAGGGTACAAATAGATAAAATCACCCCCGAGGATGAATAATTCACTACCTTCAGATAACCTAGGGGATCTTTTCTTATGAGGTCATTCCCTCTGGATTGAAGATTAGTGGGACCACATATCAACATGTCATTCACCATATCATTGATTCATTCATTGTAAGGAAACTAAATTGCATATCAACAACATGGTGAATAAATGATGATAGTGTTGTGATCACTTCTTGGACCCCTGAACAATTTTTGACAAGATGCGACAACATAGTCGTAAGATGAATCCATTGAAATGTTTTTTCAAGGTAACATCATGGAAATTATATATTTTCAGGGTATTCCACCATAAAATTGAGGTTAACCATGAGAAGAATAGTTCTATATTATAAAATTCACCCATAAATGTCAAAAATAATTGAGGGGGATCCAAGGGAACCTTTCTTAAATTCAGTAGATCATCTCAAACCTAGACAACAAAGGTCCCTCCTAAACTATGATATTGAATAAGGGAACATCCTACCAATAGGATGATGATTTCCAAAAACACATCTAATGTCTCAAGTTGTTCATGATGCCCCAACTAGTTCTGATTCCACTAGTGTTAGGGATCCAACTCACCATATAGGTGGCCAGACTAGAATGATCACTGGGTGCCCTCCTCACATAAAATAATGACACAGGAAGTGAAAATAATCTTTATTTCCTTATCTATACTATTCTAGGTACTAATACCGGATACTCTAATGTAGACAAGAATGTAATAAAACTCAAATTTGTAGTGAAAAATATATTTAATTACTTTCATAACCACAAATTCCAACTAGACTTTCATATCGATCTTCTCAAGTAAATCCTTGGTCATCTAATGTTGGTCGATCACTTCGACTGACAGGTATTCATTCATTAGCTATAAAAAATTTAGTATGTTTCACAGAATTCTAGGAAAGTGCAAGCCATAAAATATTTCATCATAGCACATCCTACCATGATGAATATATATAATGACACCATGATTTCATATTAGGTGGTTTCTTATGCTAATGAATCTCCCAAGAAATTGGAGATTTATTTTGATAGTGCCTTATATTGTCCTGTCTGAACAAGGATGGGAAACTTGAAGCTCAACCATGTTGGATTGGGTATTTTATTTGTTTCCCATGACAAAATATTTTTCCCTACTATTTCTCACAATCTTAAGGATATAAAAATTACAAATTTGAATACAAATCCATCATCATTCTCTTGGAATTGGCACTAATGTTACAAATATCCTACCTGAGCATCATAATGGATTCGGGGTTAGTGATAATGCAGTTCAATGGTGAATATTCCACAAGAAGGAAGAACTAGACCCTCTCATTGGATTTGTCAGGGGACTAATGGTATAGTTCCCTTTTTAACCCACAATTTATCATGTTACCTAATCATAGAATGCTCGCACCAACACATTGTCGAATATTGAAACCATTATGGCCGATCTTAATCTGGGACGAACAATTTTCCATATTAAACATTGGATAATAATGGCAGTAATCATAATATATGATATAAAAGAGATATATCAGGTGAACACTACCCTTGAGGGTGATACATCAATAGTCACCCCTTGGTGGATGGAGCCCATAATTAACTATCTGCAAGATGAGATCCTCAAAAAAATAGAGCAACAAGGGAATATCTTCGGCATCGTGTAATAAAATTTACCTTGTATGATATGAAAATTCAGAAGAAACCCCTATAATAGTGTGGATTCAATGTCATCCTCCTTACATACAGAGAAGAATGAATGTTTTTTTTAATCATGGAAGATGTCCTTGCGGGCTTTTGCGGTGCCCATCAATCTATGACCAGGCTCTCCCATCAGATTAGGAGGCATGGATATTACTAGAAAACCATGATATAGGACAACATGGATTTCACCAAGAAATTCCATCCAATCCAAATCCATGAAAACATCATACACCAACCTCTAGAATTGATATAAATAAATAGATATTCCTATCCATATTTTGTTTGGGGGATGCATTTTGTGAGGCCATATCCCCGATCCAAAATAATATAGTTCAAGTACATCCTCAACACTAATTTTTTTCGAAATGGTCTAAGGCCTTACCCCACAATGAGTTTAAGATGAAAAATATCATCAAATTTTTGAACTCTTATATCACCACCAAGCTCGTATTCCATCACAGAATATTGATAGAAAAAAGACCAAAATTATTTTCCACAGAGATGAAAAACTGTACCTGGAGTAAAACATCGAGTCCAATCAGTCATGTAGTTATCATGTAGAAAAAATAGATAGATAGAGGCCTTTAATAAGAATCTATCAAATATACATTATATTATGGTGAATAAGGATAGGATTTCTTGGAAGAATAAACTCCTTTCTGATTTATGGGCCAACTGTATTACCATGAATACTATTATATAATAATTGAAATGATAATTAGTATATGAGTCCAAGGATGTTTTATCCATGGAAGTCCTACTCCCTCGCTGTGAGTATCTATATGCAGGAAACTCTCAAATGATTGTAAATCACAAATGTGGTTGGACAAAATGGAATTACTATATGAGAATAGTTTGTATACACTGCACAATCTGTAAATTCATGAGCACCATATAGTTGAAGCCATTAATAAAAAGGGTTGTCTCTATTAATTACATCATGGAGAACTAGTGTTGGTTCTACGAATCCAAATAATACAAGGAATGAAGCCCTGAAATCAGAACCCATGTGGGAAGGACCTAATGTAATACATGAGGATTATCATAATGGAGACTATTCAATAGCTATCGTGGATGGGGAGCGTTTCACACATACCACCAATGTGAGGTTTCTTAAGAAATACTTATCAGAAGCTTTCATCCTGGGCATCATCATCATTCTATGTTCCATCATCCATCATGTCCTCATATCGTTAAACTATATCATGTTCATCCTTTCCATAAGATGTTAAATTTCATGGTTTCCTAATAACAATGCATGGATTTATTCATGTCATAACATGATATGTAGTGATGTGTGAACCTTTATTATTGGGCACAACCATATGATTATTTTCCATTCATGATGGGTGATCCAATTTCTTTAACACATGACATAAATATGCAACAACCCAGAACATCCCCCTTTATGATGGGTAACCCAATCTCCTTACCGCTCGATATAAAACTTCACATATCCAAGATATCCATATACATTCAAGTAGAGTTTACTACAATCGTTCTTCATGATGTTAAAATATAAGTTTCTTCTAGAACTATATATGCCATGATTCCTATTTCTGATGAGATACGCAGGTACACCTGGATCCTATATTTTTGTCTAGACACTACATGATATGAATTTTTTTATTGTACCCCCTTTTTCACTCCACTATAGGTAAACCCATGAAAATAATTATTTATCAAACCAATAATAGATCACATGAGCATAGTAATTGTTGTAGGGACTTATTTTTACTCTAAACAAATAATGGTACAGAACAAGTCTATTACGAGTCCTAACCGCATGACGTTAAACTGCTCGATCGATGTTATTTCGTCATGACCATAAACTCAATGGTTTTTAATGAACTATATGTATTTTGATTATCATTCTCATGAGATATTTATTGACACCCAAACCTCAACTCGTGGCCCCAACCCCAATGTTCCCATAAATTCATGTTAGTTCACCTCTGTCCTCACCGTATGACATTAAAAGACATGGAATTTTCATACACTACACGTGGTTAGATTCTCATTATCATGAAATAAATAGTGATTCCTTGACATCCAATCATAATCATGGTCTCAACAGAAATATTCACATCATTTCATGATAGTTTGCCACCTTCCTCATAGCATGATGTTAAATAATATTGAATTTTTCGAACTATGTAAGGCTTGATTATAAACATTTTTTAGATACATAGCAATGCACGAACATCCATTCCAAGTCCAAACCATGATATTTCCATTTATTATTATTATTACACCTTCTTATTTTCCTCATGATGTTAAACTACATGGAATATTATGAAATATGTGTAGCTTTATTCTTATCATCAAATGAAATTTAGTGACACCTGGACCTCCAATCCTCTGCCCAACTACAATGGAAAATTGAAATAATTACCACCTCCATTTATGGGTATGATCTTGGCAGTGTATTTCCTATCCAAGAACAACATGTAACTTAATTCCTACCCTGGAGGATATGTTATGATGCCCAAATTTCCAACTTTGATCCCAGTCAAAGAAAAAAAATATAAAAATTCCCCC
This sequence comes from Viscum album, assembly GCA_963277665.1. Taxonomy (NCBI): domain Eukaryota; kingdom Viridiplantae; phylum Streptophyta; class Magnoliopsida; order Santalales; family Viscaceae; genus Viscum; species Viscum album. The sequence goes on along the minus strand of OY728151.1, from coordinate 62,856,202 downwards.
ACATTGTGTATGGGACATACCTATGCATGAGAGTTAATTTATAACTACATGTGGCTTAATTCTCATCATCGTGAGGTATTTAGTGATTCCCAAGTTGCGGTCTTTTTTCCTAGACACAACATTCCCATACCTTAATGGTGTTTCCCATATTCATACCATAAGACGTTGAACAACATGGATTCACATCCTAATCACATTATGTTAAACTACAAGGAAGTATTTCCATACCATATAACATTAAACTGCATGGAAGTACATTTATATTGCATGATGTTAAACTACATGGAAGTATGCCCCTATTGAATGTTGCTAAATTGCATGAAAGAAAGTATGTCCCCCTAGAAATTGTATGTTGGGATCACCATCACCTATTTTTCATTCTTTATCAATGAACCACAAGTAACTTACCCTGATCAACCACTTTATGAGATTCTTCCACAATATTTTAAAGAACAAAATTCTATAAGAGACAATACATTAATTGGGTGTATTAGAATATAGAAACCTTCCATGTCCATTGGAATGGGTATTCAGATTCATGGATCTTTTTCATGAATATTCATACATGCCCATGGATCCTTCATATGCACCTATGTCCATCAAAAAAATTTGTCACTCTGAAGGAGGGTATTCCAATAATTGTGATCCCTGACATTGCTATGGAAATACACAACTCCCTAGCGAGTTTGATGTACTGTCATTGTGACTAAACCATATCATTACTAATTATCAAAGAACATTGATCGATTATTTACAACATTTACATCTCCTTATGAGAAGGATGTTGGGGTTTTCTTGAACCTGTGTATCCTAATTAGTCCCTTGTGTGTTATCTTCCCTATTAGGTCCATGTTATTCATGACCATAAAATTCCTATATTTAGGTCAAATATATACATCCTTAAACTCTTTCCCATAATGCTCTAAATTGAAAGACCTTATAGTACTAATGAAAGAGACATAAAACATATCTAGTTGAAAACCTACAAAGGGAGACATGAGAACAGTTGATTCTTCAACTAGAAAACTCATCATTCTCAATGTTTAGGAACTATTTTTGCACAAATTGATATTGGATAAAATATTATATGATCTACCAAATATCCCTAGTAAAATCCATGATATATTCTCTAGACCCCTTAGTTCATGAAAAAGTTATCGTAATGATTTTTCAAAAATCCACACCATGAGAATATGTTCATTAGGAAGTTGTATAACATTTATGGTACTCACAGTCCCCTTGGATTTTACATTTTCCACAGATCACACATCATTATTTTTGGTTTCAAGGATCATCTCAACCTTCCATAGACCTTGGAATGGATATCTAACTTAAAGGTCTTTTTTCATGTCTATGCATTCAAGCCCATAGATCTTGCATATGCACCTATTTCTGTTAACCAAATGTGTTACTCTAAAAAAATAAATTATGATCCTCATGATCCTTAACATCAATGAATAAGAACATCACACATCAGTGTGTTTTGTCAAATCGCTATAGGAATATCATATATCATCCAATTCAATGAATAACTATGGGTTGTTATTTACAATACTCACAACAAACTATCCAAGGGGATTTGTTTTAGTCAATGTCATGTCACCATGTTTCATACCGCTTCTAAAGGGAAGATTGTGACACATTATTAAATGGTATTTTATGTCCAACACCTCATGATTTGAAACCATTGGTCATAGGGATATAGATTCATTATTTAAGATCTAATTTACCATGGGTGATGGAACCATTCATGGATAAACTTCCTTACATACCCAACTTCATCATCTAGATGTTTGAGTCTTCACAAACCTTTCATTTCCCTAAATGATAGGTGGATATCCTTTTTTTCATTGAATTCAATCAAATCATAAGGGCCTCCACCATATAATCAATGGAATATTTTACTTTCTAGAAAGGAGCCTCAATCCATATGCCCCCTAGAAACACTGTGTTCGAACATGGAAAATCATTATGTCCAAAGACAATCTATGAATGTCTTCATCAACACATATTCTCAGACTCAAAATTTTTTATTATGATTTAATGCTATTGTATTCCATCTATCATGGTGGATCTACCATCCCTAATATTTTTACCTAACAAATGTCACCTCTATAAAACTTCCATATCCCCTAAAATGGGTACTCAGCATTAAGGATGCTATTATTGACCATGAATGCATGATTATGGCTCTTATGTATGCACCTATGGTCTTTCACCTAATGAATCACTCTGAAAAAAGGGATTTCTAGTCCATATGTGCCTCAACAACACAATTGTAGTTGCCAGAACCTTGGAGTGTTTTAGGTCATTCCTCAAATGTCTAAACCATATCCCATGATCTAATATAATTGCCAATCTAAAAGACCTTGAACCAATGAAATAAAAGGTATGAGCTTAAAGACATTAAAACAATGAGATAGAAGGGTTGGGATAAAGTATACTAAATAAATTAAATATCATGTCTAAGATAAAAGACTATAAACAAATGAAATAGACGTTCCTAGATAAAAGTCCATAAACAAAAGCAATAGAAGGTCTGAGCTAAAAAACAATATACTAAAGAAAAATAATGTCTGAAAGAAAAGATAAAAAACTAAAGAAATATAAGTTCCATGCTAAATGGTCATAATGTAAAGAAATAAAATGTATGAGATAAATGACATTAAACTAAATAGGTATAAAGTCTAATCTAAAAGTCCTTAAACTAAATAAATAAAATGTTTGAGTAAAATGATTTTAAACAAAAGAAATTTAATGTCAAAGTTAAATGAACTTAAACTAAAGAAGTAAAAGGTTTGAGGTAAAATACCATAAACTAGTGCACTATCATGTCCGTCGTAAAAGACCTTAAAATAATGAAATTGGAAGCTTGATCTAAATGTCAATAAATTACACTGATATAAGGTTTGTTCATAAAGACCGTAAACTAACGAGAAATCAGTTCCGAGCTAAAAGACCCTAAACTAAAACACATAGAAATTATTTTTCATATGATAGCATGCATGGAACACCATATGGCCTTAGAAAAATAAATCTATACTCAAAAATCTTATCAGATTTGGAAAATAATGGATCATTCCTTATTTGGAAAATATATTTTAAAATATAATTAGAATATATTCATCAGTATGGAATACCATGTTAGTGGGAATGTGTGAGTGTTCCCCAAAATAAATCTCAAAATACAATCATTATGGTTATCTTGATTTTATGAAAAGGATGGGTATCATTAAAAACTCTCTTAATGCAAGATAAACTGAATATCATAGACATCATGGAAAGAATAATAATGAATAAGAATTAAAGAGAATTTAGGAAATTCATCCATTCACAGTATGAAATAGATGGAAGAATCTCTATATTTTGGATCCTTTCTGATGCTTTATAAAAGAAAAGTGATAGGGGATAAAATATAATACAAATGTTTTGTAATAGTAAATGATGATCGACTACATGGGAAATATCAACAAGAGTCTGGTGACATGCGACAATTGAGTGTTGAAGTTCCACTCTCCCTGATTCTTCCACTTCTTCCCCAGGATGGAGAGCCTCAAACAGAGTAGTCAACACTTCAACCCCCCTCAGAGATGTATCCAATGAGGATGATGATGTAAATATGTTGGACCATAGATGAGAAATCATGCCATCATATATCTATATCTACATGGTCAAAGAATCCCTCAGAGTTTCCAGATCAGATAACAACTGGGGACCTCGCTCCAATGTGTCAATAATATCCCTCATTTACTTAGAAAGGGAAGTATCATCCACAATATCATGTAAATTCCATTCATCCATGGACAAATTTAATCAGGTAAATATGATTCATTGCATGATTTCATAAAAAGGATGTTGTTTGAAGCCTTCTTCTCCTATGTCCTGAAATAACATGCGAAGGTGTTCCCCTTGGTGGTATAATATTCCTATGTGGGTCCAAAAATGATGAATTTCAATTGTTTCTAGATTAGTCTATGATGAGATTGAGCTTTTGCAACCAATGAGGTAAACATGATAGATGAATGATCGACCAGTCGTATCAGTGAAAAAAAGGAGAAGAAGCCTCATGTGATCTTATCTCAATAGAATCATCATCTATAGAATATTTTGGAGGATTAACCTCTTCAATAGAATTAGTTTCATTATTAGAGTTGTTATCACTCGAATGAGGTCACTTTATTGAGGTCTCCTCCATGTCATTGATCAACTCCATTATTTCTTCTTTCAATGGAATTGGTTATGCAAAATCCTTATCCAAATAATGGACCTCTTATCCCAACGCACCATTGGGATAAGTTATTGTGGGATCCTGGGATTAATATTTGGTATGGGAAGCATAGTAAAAATCAGTCGATAGAAGAAAAATCTCACCCATGGTGTCTTCATAAGTCATCATCCTCCAAATTTTGCAGATAAACCAAGGATGTCGCTCCCCAAGAGAAATGGCCAAGGGGAGATGGGAGAACCTCTGAAAATATAAAAACTGAATAGGGTACCAATATTGTGTATATGGCTCACAGATTATTATTTAATCAACCATGGAATTGAGAACCCCATCAAAAATGTATATTATATAATATCATTCACCAAGGGAGTAGCTTCCATCACCAATGGCTGACTGAATAGGTGCATGAATAAGGATAAAGTCAAAGCATTCAATATGGAATAGGTCACCCTTAACCTCACCAAGGCATAGTGACATATCATTGATACCAGATATGTATAAAAATATAGGATTCGATATGGTTTTTTTATCCTAAAAGCATGTAAATATTCATAACAATATAAATTCCCCCTATCTATCAAAATTGAAATAGGATAGAAACACTGATCATATTAGGGGTTATTACTTGATGAATGCGACCCAAAATTTGAAAACGGATTTCAAGGACATGCATTGTCATGTTAATGTTTCACCCTTATAAAATATATGCAACCATAACCAACGTGATATCATGGATTCCTATAATTGTGTCCCCAACCAAAAAGAGACACCCATTTAATAACATGGAAATGAAACCAACCATTCATTGTTTTGGAGGGAAATTAGAGTTCAAATATTATCTGCACGAGGTATAATATCCAACATCTAAAATGAACCAATATGAACCATCGCTATCATTGAGTTTCTAGGTGGGGAACCAATAGAAGATAATAATGGCCAGTCCAACTATATTGATGTTGAGGAAAATATTGATCCAATACTGGATATAAATGATCGACGACATTGTTAGATCATTCCTTAGTTCCTATATTAGAATAATTATCATCTACCTCACAAAGATTACTATCTTATTATGATCTTCCTATACATCCACAACAAGGGGGATTTAATCATACATTTCTATAAGGGGAAGAAATATTCCCAACAGATAGATGTACCATTAGTTGATGTGCACTTATCTATGGGGAAAGTAAAATATTTTGGTATGAGGGAACCAATGGATGATCATCTCTGGAAGAAGAATGGGATTGGAATATACGGTGAATTAAGTGATCTGTATGGCCACATAATGGTGAACCCATTTTATATCATCTGTGAAATCCAAGAAACATTGTCTTACTGAGAAATACCACACCGACTCATCAATGAAATTACCTAAAGGACATAGATAGAATTACGAGTACAATAATTTTCATATAATATTCACAGAACAATAAAATATACTCAAATATATTTGAGAGATAGGTTTTTGGGGTGAAATCCTGACTATACGGAACCAGAGGAGAGGTGGAAATAGATAATAAAAACCATGGGATCAAACTATAACTTGACAACCAACCATATCAATTGTTTTCTAAATTAATTCAAGAGAACCATACACCTAACATGATTTTAGTTTAAATTCGTGATATGGGAATGGTAGCATCATATGGTAAACCAAAACCATAGGTAAAAAGTTGATGAGATAAGGTATAACATTGGATGTAGGGGTAAATGAACCTATTTAGGGTCTCATTATTAGTATACACACGGTAGTGAGGATCATCATTACTATTTATGGAAATCATGGCCCTTTTTTGGATAAAAGTGAGAAACCTTTGCCAGATAAAAATCCATTTGATAGAATGTATGTAGAGAATGTTAGAAGAAAAAAATCAATATTGTCAAAGCATGATGATGTTTCTGTTGAATCCTTTACATTCAAGAATCCACTAGTGATTACAAAACCACATAAAGAATTTATATAACACCTTATCTATAGAAGAACCACAAGTCACATAACCCCCATAGGTCATCACATGAAACAAATGACCCCATTTAAGACATGCAATTGTGTGACCTAAACAAGGTCATGCTAATCATAAATGATCTAATTACCAAGAAAAAGACTCTCTCGAGTCCTCAAGACAACCGAAACCCTCACTTGAATATTATATTAAATTACTAAAGTATATTTTTTGGTTGTATTATTCATGGATCTATGAAAGGGATAATATTGTGAGAGAGTTATAATAAAAAAACTCACAGAAAATACACATGAATGTGACTGATAATCATGGTTATTGGTATGGTCTTCAACATAGGGACTCTTTGAATGTCAAAATGAGAACTCTCTGGAGAAGGGGTGTTTGGAAGAATGAATTGTTCTCTACCCCCCAATATACTATACTTTTCACTGAATACCAAACATCGCATGTTGATCAAACATCACCTAAAAAAATGGTTTGTCACATCGCCAATGATTGAGGGGGGATTAGTTTTCCTCAAAACCACATCCTTGTCCCCGTTGATGTCGCTCATAGGGGGCATTTGTTAACACCCACCAAATTAGCTTATGAATATTCAGAAATGATAAAATACAAAGATATGGGAATTACCTTCCCCACAAAAGAAAAGAAACCTCAAATTTTGGATCTCATGATCCACTAAGGGACTCATGATTGCGTGAACATTTCAAGATCATGTGAATATTCCATTCCCAACACATAACATGTGGTGAATCCCACTTTTTACCCTTCAAAGAAACCTTCTTACTCTCATGAATGCTCTCTAGATAATAGGTGGATACATCGTAACAACAAAATGAATGCCCCCATTTCATGTTGTTTTTCATTGGCAATGGAAAGAAAAACCATCCAAAATTTCTCAAGAGATAAGGATAAATAATATCCAATGGGATAAAACTTTAGTGTTAATAAAGATCATGCACCCAAGCATCATTAAAAAGGATAAATTTACATGATGTTATCCAAGAAAAATCGCAAGACCCATAAAACATTGTAAAATAAAACAATATGGGTAAAAGAGAGGATGTGAAAGGTTCTTGAGATCACTGAATGACTTGTGTAACACCCATGTTAGACATCCAGACACATCAATACCTTGGTGTAAAATCCATCTCATCTCGTAAAATCCAATTTGGCTGGTTAGTCGCACCCCAAGGAAGTCCTTAGGCATGTATATGAAACTCCATTCATTCCCATTCAGTGCGCTATGGTAAAACAGATATATTTTCCTACAGACATGATCTTACACCCCCATATGACCTATATTGTTCATTCAATGCATCACCAAAAAATAGAGTAATTTTCCTTGACATTGATTATGAAATATTATTGGACTCTCAACCTTCGTCACAAGGAAAAAAAGAAATAAAATAAGGAAGAGGTGGAAGGTACACTCAGTTTCTTAATGACAAGGGATGTGCCTGGGAAATCCACATGGTGGACTCACGAGACACTAAGAAAAATCATCCTTGTATCGCAGATAGCCCCAGGAAAGTCATAAAGCATCTCATTAATGCCTTTCAACATGCAACATGGATCTCATGAAGGCCCTTGGGCATGTCCATAAGACAATATTAAATATCAATTGGCATTCCATCATGATCTAACAAATCATAATTAATAATAAATAATATGATAAGGTTATAATTGATGGAAGAGACTCACATGTACTAAAAATCAGGCAACATACTCAGAACGACCCATGATAGAGTCTGATGAAACCACATGGCACTAGAGCCCATCATTGAATCCATCTTTGATATGTGACTGATGTGCTGTAAAATGTGAGGAGAATCAAAGTTGGAGAAACCTATAAATTCACCACCCTAGAATTAAAAATTCATGTACTACAAAATGATGGAAAATATTGTGCGCAAAGCTCCAAAGCATCAATGTGGTCTTTTTGGAGCTAATGATCATGTGACCCGCCATCTATCTAGTAGGTAATACACTTTTGACCAGCCGGAGAGATCGTGCACCATTCATAATGTACATTGCGTGATAATTCATATATCAGAAGAAGGGATACTAGTGAGGAATGCAGAGAACATACAACATGATTTCCTGATCACACGAGACTCAAAATAAATTGATAATAATCAAAACCGGGGAATTATCAATACATAGACTAAAACCAAGATCAAAAGTGGTATAAGTAAACAAAATACATGATCTCTTTCCTCATGTTCTGAATGAGAGTCATATAGGGACACAATATTCCACCAAGATAAATTTCCTATATCTCAAGGAATTCCTTCGTCATGCTATTTGGGACATCTGAAATCCTATTAACATGTTAGAGAAGTCATATGAACCCTCTAGCCAGAGAATAATTTTCTCATGAAAACTTATGGTCTTATAAACTGAGACTTTCGATGTCCTTTAGGTATATAACCTTACTCATATAATGAAAATCTCTCATATCAGTCAAGTCTCTCCATTGGAACTGAGCATTAAAACCAAGCTCTCGCGACACCCTCTGGAAATCTATGTCAGTCCTGCAACACCCTCGACCCATGAAGGATTCGTCATTCAATGACCACTAGGTATGTTATCCAATATAATAAAAATACATTAGGCCTTCCCCCACATGGAATATTATGACACCCTCAGGTGTTTCAAGACATGTCATGCTATGGATTCTAGAGAAAGCCAAACAAGTCATGCAATGTCCCATGGAAAAGTCAACAGGGTCTTGCAACACCCTATAGAAAAGTATGCCATGCTACTAGGGAAACCCTAGAGTGTAAGCCTCGATCAAGGGAACTGTGTTGACACTGATTCCTACAATATTATGGACACATTGGCCACCTATCCTTGAGGATTGAGCTCCATATTGATCATCCTAGAAAATCTGAGTATCTAAGCCATGTACACAATGCCATGGAATTGATCAACTTATAACACTTGTTTCACACAATGAGCATGGATTGTGTGGTCTTGTAGAGTTTCAATGGTCATTTCATCTTCAATATACACCCATGGTTTCAAGGTAAACATCTTTGTGTAAGTCGTACCTACAAGCATCATATGGTATGTCCCAAATAAATAGGATGTCCATCTTCGTATGAGCCCCTAGAATTCAAGAAACCTTAAGGATGTCCATAATGATCCTGAGTGTGATCATCCACCTTAACCTATATGTCGGCTAAGGGATAAATGAACTATGATAAATCAAATTCCCATGATAATCAGGATATTTAAGACACCTTTCCAAGGCCCAATATTTATACAAACATGAGAAGGACTATCCTAACATATAATACCCATATATATATCTTCAATAAGACTGATCATCTATTCCACCATGTTTCTCACATTAGGCATAGATGACCTAGGCTCAGGGAGATGGAATTAATATCTCCATGGACATCCGGAGTCTCCACTCATGATTGAAATCCTAGTATGTGAGCCCCGATGAGTGGTATAGTTTGAGAATGCCTCATACAAGTTCAAATACCCGGGGCCTAGTCCCAATGGCGTAACTGAACTATGATGACTATAATTCCTTCCATACTAAGGATACTTAGGGAATATCCCAAAGCCCCGAGCCTATACATTTGGTTTTTAGTACCTATAAAAATGTCCCTCTACATGACGCTAAACTATATAGGATTAACAAAAATACATGGGTTTTGATTCCTTCAATAACTATAATATGTACGACACCTATAAATGGTTCAATAACCACCTCATCATGTGGAAGAACATTCTGAAGCATTTTCTTATATGGGAACAATGCAAAAAGATTCTATTCACCATCAGGGAAATGGATGAAGAACCTCATATACATACATACAGATTCACTAATGATACCCTACTCTACTAAATTTATCAGTGGATTCCATTTAATAATATAATGAGAGAAGTACCCAATAAATATTTTTTTTGGAAAAACTAAGTCCATATCAGGATAATGAAGAGATACATGAACATATCTTAAAACAATAAGAGTGTCATGGAGTAGGAAAAAAATTCTCCCCAAAAAGTGAGAGAGTGTCCTTACATCCAATCCTCTCAGCCAATGCAAGTCCCTAATATTTAATGGGAATGAAACCCCATATTACCTCCAACCTTTGGAATGTTGGTCCATACCCTGCTACAGATTGGGGAATCATTGGGAATTTTTGGGAAAAGTTAAATGATACCCCAAAGTGTGAATCACATTCCACTCCATGAAATCCTGATGAAACAGTCATCTATTGAAATTTACACATGATATAAATATTATAAATATTCATTTTTATGTATTTTTAAAAAGAATTAAAAATTAGAGAGAGGGAAAAATACATCATTCATAGAGATAGATGGTCCTACATAAAAATGAACAATATTTCGATTTTTTGACAGATTGAATGAAAATAATGTAAATAATATATCGGCATTATAGAGTCATTATGACTTAATATATATCAATTGTATTCATTTTCTTTATCCTTAATTATATCCTTATAAATCGTAAGTGAAAAACATATGACATCACAACACGAGGTAGCAATACTCTGTTCGCACGAATACTATTATCAGATCCCCGTGAAAGGGGAGGTAAGAAGAAATATGTGGTTTCATTATTCTAGAAGATTAATTTGAACAAAAATATAATATCTTTACATCATATACATGAATAAAATAATCCATGATAATTTTTTATGGAAAACAAATTATATTTGTTTTCATGGAGATAGTCTAATGTACATGAGATCAATGGTTTCATTTCCCATTAAATAAAATAGGATATTGATATTGATTATACCATTAACATACTAAAATGTAATTATATTTATCAAAAATTGGTTGTAATATTATCGTGTTTTAATATTATTTTGAGGATGTGTAGTATGAAATAATATCAAAACCCATGTTAATCAAATATTCCGCTTTTTCAAATATCCTCATTAATATTATACCTAAAGCCTTATTAAAAATGTTTAAAAATAAAAATAAGGCATTTAGGATTTGGGTAGGTAATTATGGAATGTAATTTATTATTTAATGTAATATAAAATGGGTTTTTATGTGTTAAGACGACATTCTAGGAGAGGTCCTTTTATTAGTGGGGAAAAGAAAATACAAAGAAACCATATAGATATTTCTCAAAGGAATCCAAAATTATATATTAATTCATTTTACATAATAATAAAAGTGACCCTAGAGTCTATGTTTTAATGTATAAAAATTATATATGTCAATAAAATTTGATTCAAAATATTTTTAATAGAAATTATACCCTTATCTTTTTATTTTAACATCATTTAAATCCCATTTTAACCTTAAACATGTTAATTAATTTTAATGCTTTTACTATTCATTTTTAACAAAAATTAATTTTATCTTATTATATAATATAATTTTCATGTTTCTAAATAGTTAATCCACTTTTTCTAATTTCATTCACATAAGTGGAAAATTATATTTAAAAAAAGTTACTTACACGATGAAAAAGTTGTTTTTCAAAGAGAAAATTTTGATAAGTGTATAATTTTTTAATATAGAATTCCAATATGAAATTATTTCGAATGACCTAAAATGAATTAATATATATATATATATATATATATATTTTATCTAGATTTACTTTAAAACCATATTTAAATAAAATTTTTCTAGAAATCGATTTGAATGAAAAGGAAGTTTTTTAATAAAAATCTTTATTATTCACTAATAACTATAAAATTTATAATTTTAGAAACATATCCGAATTCAATCAAAGATAATTTTTAATTTTTAATTTTATAAATTAATTACAAATTTAGAAATAAATTTTCTAAAATTTAATACAATTTTTTTAAAAATCTTGGTGCAAAATGTGTCAAAACATCTTATAAAAAATTTTGGTTTTCAGATTTAAATTAGATTTTACATTATCTCATTCAATGAAAACACATAAGATTAATGTTAAACATTCAATGGAATATTGAATATATTATTTTAATTAAAATGAATCATAAAAGTTGATATATTTAATTTATTGAGATAAAATTAATATTTGTGTGTAGAAAGCGGTTTTGAGAAAATGTTTTTTTATCTTAAAATTGTTTTTTGTTTTAATTAATTATTACTTTTCCAAAAAATATATAATTTTATAAAAATGTGTAAACTATATATTGTCACAATTTACCTAAATATATTCATACCCATAAATATAATATCTTTGCAAAGACTATCATATTAGATAACAATACTATAATAGTATGTTGTGTTTCATTATAATTGAATATTGTAATTAGTAAATGATATCAAAGAAAAAAATTAGTTAAAAATATTTCATAAACTTTTGAGGTGTTAAATTCTCCCCCCTCAAATAAACTTCATCCTGACAATTCTAAATCGGTCTCAAAAATCACGGGGTTTACATTTGAAAATTCCATGATGGATAAAACCCACCACAAATGGTTTAATAAAACATCCACATGAAAATAAGGAAAATAAATTACAAATTTAATCACATAACTATGTTCCGAAATTGGAAAAAATAGTGGTTATGTGAATATATAAACATGGAAGATAAAATTAACTCCAAAAGACTAATAGATAATGAAAGTGGACATGGTAAAGTGATAGACAATGAAAATTATGCCAACAAATTGTGATAGATGAAAAGACCATTCGTTTATAAAAAATAATGTTAAATATATTACAATATATTTCAATATCATTTTCTTAATTTTGAGGAATTTTATGGAGAATGTATAATTACATTATATCATTTTATTTTATAAGCATAATTTCTTCCATTGGTTGTGTTTTGAATAATCTTCCACATCATCTCTCACTCAAAGATATGAGTTTTTCATTCAAGAAGCACTAATGGGTATTAAGATACATAAATGAATGACTTTTCATTCCTTTTCAATCTATTTATTGTAAAAACGTTTATCATGGGTTATCCAATAATCATACATCATTACATAGTTAAATAATACATTAAAATCTAAAACCTCATCTAAAGTTCAACACAAACTATTCAATAAATTGTTACCATTATAAACATTCCAAAATTAAAAATTTATAAAGAAAACTGCTAAATTCCAAAAACTAAACATAATGGTTATCTCTAAACTATTATAAATTAAATCATAATTTTCATACAATAAATATGGGAATACGTTGATCATATATTCTCATAAAACATTTTAATAAGAATAATTAATATAAAAACATAACAAATACATCCATTATTCCACATTCCATGAATAAAACCATATATAATTAAATATATTACATTTATCCAATTATTTTTTTAAACTCCATAAATGATAATATAAAACCAATTTTAAATAAATAATTAATCAATTCCATGTTCATCAATACTATACAATTTAATTTATCTCTATAAATCATATCTATATCTAAAATAAACATCATTATCTAATCATACAAAAAAAATTAAGGGATATATTTCTTTTATCATGTGTTTCTATAAAATATCAACATGTTGTTAAATAAATTTTATAGGTCATCAATACCATTAATCATATTATACAAATAATTAATGAAAAAACACTTATATATATAAATATTTCAGGATTCATATTACACAATTATTGACTTCAAATACTGAATAACATCAATTTTAATAAATCATTCATAAACCATTAACTATGATTCTTCAACATATACCTTAAAACCAATTTCATTTTTTATGAAATATGAATATTATCTTAATATTCTTCATCTTAAATTTAATCATTCTTCATCTATTTAGCATGAACAATATTATTGAAATGACCCATACCTTTAATCTGTTATTTTTAACTTCATAATCATCAGTAGTAAAACTATTACTCATATATCAAGGCTGATTATCTTCATGATCATTAACTCTAGGACATATATTATCAAAATGGAAATATATTACACATTTAAAAAATTAATCCATTGATGATACCATAGAGAAAAAAATATTATCATCCATTTAATTAATCTGAATTTTCTTTTTCCATGAAAAATAATTTTTTATGTCAATATTTTATACACTCAAAATGTCTTATCATTCCTCTAAGTCATTGAATTTTGTGTTTCTTCCCACATTCTTGACATATAGGATACTGAATCTTCATTCCTCCATAGTTTACACCACATAAAAACAAACTGAAATATATCCTTCTATTATTTTCTGAGTCTAAGATATGGTTGTGGTAAAATTTGTTAATCATATATCATGATAACTGATTTGGAATAATCAAAATATCCTTTACTCTTATCATCACCACATTTCTATTCTCATTATAACATTTATTATCGCATTTAGGGATACCCCTTTTCCATTTTATTTCAACCATTAACTAAAACCCAAATAATATTGTGAGAAAAATAATCATTGTTGGAAGCGAAATGATCATGAAAAGTCATTTATAGGATTTATAATTCGTGATACCATAATTTTTATCTATGAAAGAATAGGTTTAAACTATATTATTCATTGTTTTCATCTACTAAAATCATTCTCGAAGATCTTTAAAGAGTTTGTGAATTTCCTATTCATATCCCCTAGGTGTGCCAACAAGGTGCATAATAAGGGCTATTTATGGGTAGTATTTAATGATAAATTGAAGCCCAACACATCTATTTGGAGTTATTACCCAACAATAAATCTATCCTTTAACCACATCCAATTATAATATAAAAACATGGATATAATTGCTTGGATAACCATTTCTATATCCCTCACCAATATTCAAGGATATTTTACTATATATATACTTATCCTTATACATATCCCTAGGCATCTGACTAAATTTTTCTCATTATATTTTCTTAAGGATATCTAAATATATTCTTTGATACCATCTATAGATACATACGTTTCACATATACAAATATTTCATTTCATTAGATGAATATTGAATAAATTTTAGAAATAAATGATATTGACCATGTAGGATTAGTGTATTTGGATAGTAGATACACTATCTTCTTATTTGGGTAATGATCTTCAACATCACTAGCAATGATCTCACCATTTATACTCTTACTAGTCATACCCTACTAAATCCTTTCTACATGACCTAGGGGAAAACAGGCATATGTATGGGTGAGATCAGATGCCCGAAAATTGTAAATAAGGAATATATCTAAAAAAATGATAAAAAGGGTATGAGAATATTAGAATATTTTTGAAAAACATCTCATACATATCATAAATCATAAAAAAATTAATGGAATAAATATTTGAATTTTTTAAGACATTAATCATAAAGGATTAAATGAACAATATCCATTAGGGAATAAAATTGGTATAAGACATGGAATTTAGGTATACAAATAATCAAACAAAATCCTATCCATAGTAGTCGATGGTCATTTACAAAACTATCATAGTGGAAAGGTTCCAATCCCCAAACCATATTATTAGACATTGTTTACTCCAAATACTATTATTGTGGGAAAACTCTCTTATTGGACTCGGTTCACTCCCAAATCTTATGTGTTTTATCTCATGAAATATAAATCTATATCAAATGAAATATAAGTTCATATAGGTCCCACCTATCACATAATAAAAATCATAAATATGTGTGACATAAGATCACAAAACATGCATTATAACATAACCCATGAAAATAATTGGACTCTATAAAATAGTCATAATATCATATCACATGAAAATAAATGGGTTTCATAAAACCTTAATCACACAAAAAATAGTTGAAATGGAATTAGTTCCACAAACATGAAGTTATCATAAATTTAAACCAAATAACTAATAAAAATGGTATCAATATACCATATACATAGTAATTATTATATAATGTCAATGGTTGTCATCTTATATGGAAAATGATTTTGAATGAAAGATCACTTGTCTTATTTCATATGTAAAATAACTATTTTTTTAAAATCGGATTTTTAAATATAAAAATTAATGAAATCTTTTTGAAATAATATTTATTGAAAATAAACAACAAATAATAAAATGGAACCTCTAATTAAAATAATGGTCATGATGGTGAGAAATTTCAGTCTTTATATACTAGTTAAAAAAATCTTCCATTCACAATTAAGGTAAAAGACAAATAAGACTTGTTTGGAAAATGATACGGAAATTCTTTTAAACACATTTTTCAAAAATTAAATATGGGGTAAAATTAAAATAATAAATCTTATAGGAACATTAATAAATTCGTAAAAAGATTATTATAAAACCTGGAGATGGAAAGAAAATGGGGTTTTGACTGAATAGAAAAATAAATTATTTTTTCAGAAAAACATTATTTTGAGCATATAAAGAGAGTGAAAATGAATATAAGACATCAATTTTCATGAAATAAAAACAGGTGAAAAAAATTCCTGAATTTCTTGAGTAATAGATCAGAATATTGCAAAATCGAAATCATAGTCGTAATCAATTCCTATAAATAATGATATTGTAATATCAAGCCCTTACCAATTCTGTAGCTTTTTAATTACAAGCCTAATAAAATAATAAAATGAAATGAAATTTAAAATATCATGAGATTAATTAAATTCATGATATTACATGTGAATGAGTCTTTATATACACATCATTAAATGAGGTATGTGAATAACATAATATATGTCCTAAATAAGACAAATTGAGACAATAATCAATTACCTATAGTATTGACTTCCTGGTAAAATGATTGAAACACATATATAGTAAATATTGAATTATTATAATTATATCATAAATTTATATGTATATATATAAATATTTATATAATTCCATATAATATTTGACACAAACTGAATCTGGTCACAACCAATACCGGCACCAAACCCAGACCATGACAAAGCCCAAAGGGAGTTCCCTATCCCCACAAGCTGTCATATGTTCCCAGGTATCATTTATTGTGGATTGGGAATGATTTACCCGAATATGTATACATAAAACATCGAACATATTTCACAAAATAAATTTGAAAAATTCATTCCAACAAGGTTTATACCAAAATCCATAACATAATACAAAAGTCAAAAGAAATAAAAAAAGGTCCAATGAAACAATGAAACAGAAACAAAACAGCCTCGTGGACTTTACATGACAAAGGGTCATCACCCCCAATCCGTCTCCACAACTCTACCCCATGGATGAGGACTAACACCCTGAACCACCATCACACATAGACTTCACTTTACCTAAGTCAAACATAACCACACCTACTTATAACCAAGGGGTGTAAGTATGGTGTTAGCCTAATCCCAATAGGTTACCACCCAATGATTCCAAAGATCATGCAATACAATGTGAAAAAAGATAGCAGTTTTAGAACGCAGAGAAAAGCAGTGGTAAGATCCAAGAAATGAAACTTTCAATTGAAAACATTTTTCAAGAAAAAGTTTTCATAATGTTCACAAATTTAAATATACCTGTTTTATTCTGTAATGTAATTCCAAAAACACCCCAATAAATTTTAAAATACCAAAAACACAATGAACAAAAAAATCGGGAACACCACTAGGCACTAGATATTCTCGAGCCCCATGTATCTCATACCTCAGTGTTATGTAACCATAGTAAAATATGTTCTCATGAAAGATCCACTATTAGGGAACATAACCATAACCTATTGGTCCCAAATCATCATCCACATAGTTTTGTTAGAGTTTTCATTATCCAAATTCTAGATGATACTGGGACAAAACCCATCTGGTCCACTAGCCGTACCAGTACGCAACCACCCCACCTAGGTACACAAGATTCCCCCATCATGATCAAACAATTTCAGAATGATTCATATATCCATATTCTTATAAAACACCACTAATGGTCACATAAAATCAGTACAATATCTAAACACCATTTATACTAATTAAAACACACAACAATACACTTTGAGTTTCAATAAAACAACTTCACCAAATCTTTCCTTGTTTTCCACCCAAAACTCTTTGAAAACCCCACTTGAACACCATATTCATACTCATATTCATCAAAACAGAATCCAACACACCCTAAAATTTTCTTTAAACTCATTAGATTAGTTATTAAACAACCCAATAAGCATCGCATAGAATACCCATGTAAAACAACAAATTCAACACCAAATTGGTACTCAAAAAACATTTTCTTTACAAACGTCACCCAAAACCAAATTCACAAAAACAACCAAAGAATAATAATATTTAAAACATTATTTTAATCCCTATTATAGTTCAATATGGTCTACTAAATAATTAAAAGGCATCCCATAATCAACCAACAAAATATTTATATGAAAGAAACAAAAATTTCACATGGAATTGGCCCTTAAAATTCACTTGCATTACAAACAACACTAAAACCAATTTTTTAGCACCAAATAAATGGTTTAAACATGAAAATATGTTAAACATAGTAGAAATGTCACAATTATTTCATACAATGTGGAATCACATACAAAATTAGTAAACACCTAGAATCAAAGTGGGAAAATCAAGTCACACCACCACCGCACCAAGAGGGACCTAGGACTAACCTAAAACCACAAAATTTGACCAATAAAACCCAAGGTTAAACCCTAGGTTTGAAACCCTAACCAATTTTTATTTGGTACATCATGGAAAAAGGGATGAAACCCCAATCAAATAGAATTAAACCCTAAATAGTTTGAAAGAGTAATGGAAGAGAATCACTTACTTGAGGGATCTTGATGAACCTCCAAAAATACACCAGTATCATAATTTTAAAATAGTATAAACATCAAGGGAGGTTTGAAAATGGATGAGGAGGTCATTTAGGAACTGTAATGGAGGAATAATAGTTAGAATTGAGAGAGTTATGATGGAAAGAACATACCTCCTCCAATCTGGACGATTTTAGAAACCATAATATGTCTTGCACTCAATCGGGATGAATAAGAGCTCCAAGGTGGGGAGAGTGAGGTTGGGCATACGGCTGGGTTCAATGGGAATGGGTGAGACTTGGAATAACTGAAACAATATTAAAATTAAATATGTTATTAATATAACAAATTTTATTTTTAAAAATGGAATTGGGCTTCCAGGAAGGCCCAATCCCATAAATAAAAACCCATATACACCTTGGTTATTTATTTCTAAAAGATCCAAATTGAAATGGTGGTGTTAAAAAGTCAGGAGTGGAAATTTAGGGATTGGAATGGATGAAAGATGTCTAAAAATAAAAAACATTATAAAAGAAATAAAATTTAATTTAATTCGGGAATTGGGCTCACGGTATGGAATAATTCATAAAAACTCACCCATTCATCTATAAAAGCTTGGGAATCCCCAAAAATAAAACATGAATGAAAAATAAAAGAAAAATAACTTTAAAATAATTCATATATGTGACAATTCTTCTCTCCATGATAACTTTCCTTCTTAAAAAGTCAACCTGAAGTTTGATCAGATAACATGAACAGATACTCTTCCTCAACCCATGACATCCACTCCCATGTCTCAGGTGTATCATTACCACACTGCCAATGATACTAGACCAACATAATGGACATCTTTCTAAGAACCCTCTCTTGGGAGTCCAAAATTTTTACTGGTCACTCAATAACATACAGGTCATGCTCTAGCTCCAATTCTTCCCAACTCAGCACATGAGATGGATCCGGGTTGTATTTATTTACCTATGAGATATGGAAGACATCATGGATGGATGTCAATAGAGAAGGTAAATAAAACCTATATTCCACCTTTCCTATATGATAGGTGATCTCAAAGGTCCTAACATACTGTGGAATCTGATTCCCTTGTTTCCCCAATCGACGAGGGCCCAGACGAGGGACCATATTCTAGAATACCCTATCACCCACATAAAACTCTAGGTCTCGACGCCTTTGGTCAACATATGATTTATGGTGACTCTGAGCTGTCAATAAATGCTTCCTGATCAACTTGACCTTCTCATACGTCTCCTGCACTAGACTCGGCCCCAACAGTGAGGTCTCACCTACCTCAGTCCAACATAAGGGGGACCGACAGGGCCGACCATAGTGCACCTCAAAAGGAGCAATTCGAATAGAGGATTGGTATCCGTTATTATAAGCCAACTCAACCAGCCCCAAATTGCAGTCCCAAGAACCTCCAAAGTCTATAAAACATGCACGAATCATGTCCTCAAAAATATGATTCGCCCGCTCTGTCTGACCATCCGTACGAGGGTGGTATGCCTTTCCATCTTAATCTGATACCCCAAGGCCTTCTAAAGGCAATCCCAAAATAGAGAGGTGAAGCGGGGGTGTCTATCCGATACAATTGCGGATGGAACGCCATTGAGTCTCACCACTTCATGAAGATACAAATTGCTCAACTCATCCACTTTAGTTGTATCTTTTATTGGAATGGATTGGGATGATTTGGTCAGATGATCAATCACCACCCAAATGGAATTCTTACTCTGAGGTATATGAGGTAATCCAGCAATAAAGTCCATGGTGACCTCATCCAACTTCCATGTAAGAATGGGTAGTGTTTGGAGCAAATAGGAGGGACTTTGGTGCTCTACATTCACCTGATAGCATGTGTAGAATCTCGACACAAAGTCCACTATATCCCGTCTCATACCAAGGCGCCAAAACTGCCGACGGACATCATAATACATCATAGTGGCACCCAGATGGACAAACCACTATGATTGGTGGCTATCCCGCATCACCACCATCCACAAGGATAACAGAACTACTGAACATCACTTGAAGCAAAAGATGCCCTCAGGAGACGACGACCAATCAGAGGAAGTCTCCCCACCTTGATGAAACTGCTTCGACTGCTGACAAAGTTCATCACCGGGTTGTTCCTACTGAATCAACTCCAACAGAAAATGAGTAAACTGGACACTCACCAAGAATGACCCTCCACTTTGTTCCCTAGTCTCCACATGCATCTGAGAAAATATCCCCGTAAAAGTCCACTCATCATTGGAATTCCTCAAAGCATGCACTGGAACTCTTCTACTCAATGCGTTAGCCACCACATTACCCTTTCTTGGGGTATAGACAATGGTAATGTTGAAACCCTACTAGTACTCGATCCAGCGACGCTGCCTCATGTTGAGGTCCTTCTTCGAGAAGATATAGGCTACAATTTTGAGATTAGAGTAGACCAAAAACTTCTCCCCAAAGAGGTAGTGATGCCAAGTCTTCAAAGCATGCATTACCGCTGCCAACTCCAGGTCATGGGTGGGGTAATTATTTTCATGAGGTACGAGTTGGCGAGAGCCATACGCCACCATGTGATCATCCTATATAATCACGCACCCCAAACCCATACCCGAAGAATCACAATAGACTACATACTCCTTCCTGGACTCAAGGAATTTTAGCATGGGGGAGGTAGTCAACCACCTATTCAACTCCTCAAACGATGCCTGAAACTCTATACCACATACAAACTTCACACCATTCCTGGTGAGTCCATTCATCGGTAATTAAAGGTGAGAGAAATCCCAAATGGATCGCTTATAATAACCAGAAGGGACAAGGAAACTCTTGATCATGAATACATTATTCAGCTGCTCTCATGACATAACCGCACTATTCTTCATGGGGTCCACTGAAACCCCCTGCTCAAAGGTCACATGCCCCATAAATCTCACTTCCCTGATCCAAAAAGTGCACTTTGACAACATTTCATAGAGGCAGTGATCATATAATGTACCCAAAATGATCTTTAGTTGATGTTCGTGTTCCTCCTCAAAGCCAGATTATATTAGAATGTCATCCATAAACACCACAACGAAGGATTTGAGATACTGGTGAAAGACCCTATTCATGAGTTCCATAAAGACCACTAGAGAATTGGTCAATCTAAAGGGCATGACCAAATACTCAAATTCACCATACTTCCTTCGAAAGGCTTTCATAGGTATATATGACTCCTTCACCCTAAGATGGTGAAAACCCAAATGAAAATCTATTGTGGAGAACCACTTTTCCCCCTTAAACTAAACGAACAAATCATCAATTATAGGAAAAGGGGATTTTTTTCATAATTGTTTCCTTATTCAGCTTCTGGTAGTTAATGCACAATTGGAGGGATCCATTAGCCTTTTTTGCGAATAACACAGGAGCGACCCAAGGAGATATTCTCAGTTGAATGAATCCTCTGGATTCTAAGTCGTCTAGCTGTATATTTAATTACCTTAGCTGGGTGGGGACTATGTGATAAGAGGGAAGAGATATAGGCTATGTTCACGATGCCAGATCAATCGAAAACTCCATATCTCGCTCCGTGGGAAAACTGGAGAAATCATCTAGGAATACCTCTAGAAGTTCATTCACTACATGAGTTAGTGTACATATAGGGGAAATACCATCATCTTCTAGAATGAGCGATGATAACTGAAAGTTAATACTTCCCAAAACTAAGAGTGGAGGTCCTATGCAACCTGACTGAGGATTCAATTCTCCCCAAAAAACCTGACGACTCACATCAGGTGCTGTGAAACACACTATCTGCCTGTAGCAATCGATGTGTTCTTGGAATTGTACTAGCCAATCCATTACATTTATGAAATCACAAGTATCTATGTCTAAGACCATGTGGTCCCACTCTATCTCGACCCTTGACACCGAAAGCGCACACAACGGGCAACAGAGACCCCGCTTTTTTCCCCAAAGATGTCACCAACTCCATCACAAAAGACAACAACTCGATTGATAAATTCAGCATATACACAAAAGGGTAGAAATGAATGAAATAGAGTTTCTAGTATTAAAAATAGTACTAGATATAGATTACGTGTTCAGAATGATACCTTGAACTATCGACGGTCCCGCCTCTGATCCTGCTATTGCCTGATCCACTTCATGGAGATGTACATTATCTGCCTGAGGATGGCCGCTAGTCTGTGGCTGTTCCCTGAACTGGATCTGCCTAGAATATGACCCAACCCTACCTCTATAGCTTCCCAATCGAGATCCCCTAGTCCTTGAGGGCTCATACTATGCTGACACTCCTCTTGAAGCCACTGACCCTGACCCACTCGGATGTGGATGTTCCATACCACAGAAATGATGAAAATGAACCATAACTCTACACTGGTAGCATGGATTCAGAGGAATTGGACATTCTGGTTGGATGTTCCCAGGCTTCACACACTAGTGGCACATGATCGATCTCTCATGAGAAGCAATAGACAAAAACTGTCTGGAAGAGTGCCCTGAACTACCGCATCCTTTCTTCACATGATCATCCCTCTTCCTCTTCTTCTATGAGGAAATTCCACATCCCACTGTTGATAATAAACCATAGAAACCATCCTTGACTTTCCTATCAATATCCACCATGCACAACCCATCAGAGACCTCAGCATAGGTCCTTAGCTTAACCAAGAACACCTAGGAGTATAGATTTGGTCTCAATCCATTTTTCAAACCTCAGGCCCTTCGCCTGCTCATTATTGACAATTTCTGGAGCATAACAATCCAACTCAGCGAAACCGTTGGCATACTCCGACATTGGTATATTCCCCCAAATAAGATCCATGAACAATCTGGACCAAGCATAATCCAACACCTCAGGTTGTACTATTCATTGAAGACAGCCTTGAAATCTCCCCAGCACATCTGCTCATTCTTCTTAGCCTAAAGCACTAATTTCCACCACTTACAGCTGGGACCCTCCAATATAAAGGAGTCACACTTCACCCTGAGCTCCTCTGGTGTTTCCTAGAACTCAAACATACGCTCGATCTTCTCAAGCCATTCCTATGATTCCTGGGGTTCTGAGCTGCCTCTCAAAGTAGGAGGCTTGTTTTTTAGAAACTCTTGAGCATTATCTTTTCTAGGAACCATCTCTTATACCATAGCATGAATAGGAGGAGGATTTTGTCCTTGTCCTAGAGCTTGGATATCCTAGACCACAGCCTCGACTAGCCTCTAATCAATCGGTGTGGGAGAACTCTCTCCACCTTCCTCCCATGGGTGAGTGGGAGCTTTCCCGGGAAGAATGTTAGTATAAAATTCAATTGTCCCAAAACAATAATCAATACCAAAATTATGAAATTTTTAATGAAATAAATCATTTATAAATGATCTAAAAACATTCAAGTAAGACAAGAAACAACAACTCCACCTCCACCCGATGTCCACGTGTGGTCTGCAGCCCACACGTCTCACCTTGAAGATATGTCAATCTGTAAATTCCAACGTCCCCTCGGGACTCAATGTGTGCCACGAGAGGTGCGGGCCAGGCACCCTACTCAGAACCAAAACCCCGAGCCCTGATAGTCCAAGCTCTTGTCTATCCCAACTCATCCCAAAATAGCAATATAACCCAAAAACATTAACTCCCCTCTGATACCGTATTTTCACAAACCAAATATGGTCACCAACAATATCATCACCAAACCCATCCTGTGATAAGTCCCAAAGGGTGTTCCCTATCCCCACAGGCTAGAACAAGTCCCAGGTATCATTTATCTTGGTTTGTGAATGATTTAACTGAATATGAATACATAAAACATCAAAAATATTAGATAAATTGAATCTGAAAAATTCATACCAACAAGGTTTATACAAAAATCAAGAACTAAATACATAAGTCAAATGAAATAAAAAACGTCCAAAGACACAATTAAACACCAACAAGATATCCCTATGTACTCCA
Organism: Viscum album; assembly: GCA_963277665.1. Taxonomy (NCBI): domain Eukaryota; kingdom Viridiplantae; phylum Streptophyta; class Magnoliopsida; order Santalales; family Viscaceae; genus Viscum; species Viscum album. Next base: position 62,831,449 of record OY728151.1, on the reverse strand, counting down.
CATGATAAGGGATCATCTCCCCCCCAATTCGTCTCCATAACTATATCCCAAGGATGGGGAGTAACACGCTGAACCGCCATCACACTTAGCATTTCCTTTACCTGAGACAAAAATAACCAAGTCTACATACACCAAAGGTGTGTAAGTTGGGTTTGAGGCTATGAACAATAAGATACCACCCAATTATTGAAAAGAGCATGCAGTAAAATGTGAAATAGCAAGCCGTTTTATTAAGCAAAGAAAAGCTGTGATAAAATCCAAGATATGCAACATTCAATTGAAAACATATTTCAAGCTAAATTTACAGAATGTTCACAAATTTTAATATAATTGTTAGATAATAAAATTTAATACCAAAAATATCCCAATACATGTTAATATACCATAAACAAAATGAGAAACAAAATCTGGATCACCCCTAGGAACTAGATAGTCTCGGGCCCCATGTACCTCATACCTTGGTGTAAAGTAACCATAGTAAAATCTTTTCTCGTGAAAAATCTACTAGTAGGGAACATAACCATAACCTAGTGGTCCCCAATCATCATCAAAATAGTTTAGTAAGATATTTAATTATCCAAATTCTGTCTGAAATAGGGACAAACCCCATCTGGTCCACTAGCCGTACTAGTACACATCCGCCCCATCTAGGTACCTGGGTTTCCCCCTTTTGTGCTCAGACAATTTCAGAATGATACATATATCAATTTTCATATAAAACAACACTAATGGTCACATACAATCTATAAAGTAGCTACACACATTTTATTCCAATTAAATATCACAAAAAAACTCTTTGAGTTTCAATAAAACAACTTCTCCAAATCTTTCCTTGTTTTGCACCAAAAAACACTTTGAAAACCCCACTTGAACAACATATTCATAATTGTATTTCTAAAAAAATAATCCAAAACACCATAAAAATTTCTATAAATTCCTTACATGGGTTATAAAATAATCCTAATAAGCATCGTAAAGAATACCCATGTAAAACACCCAATTCAACACCAAATTGGTAATCCAAAACCATTTTTTAACAAACGTCACCCTAAAACAATTTCGAAGCAACAATAAAAGAATAATAACAATTAAAAATTTATTTTAAGCCCTATTACATTTCAATAAGTTCAAATAAATAATTAAAAGGCGTCCCTTAATCAACAAATAATAGATTTATATGAAAAAACACAAATTTCACATGAAATTTTCCCTTAAAATTCACATTCATTACTAACACCACTAAAACCAATTATTGTAACTCCAAATAAATGGGTTAAACATGAAAATATAATAAACATATTATATATGTCACAAGTATTGCATACATATTGGAATCAGCTAACAAATTAGTAAAAACCTTGAATCAACGTGCGAAAATCAAGTCGCACCACCACCACACCAAGAGGGACTTAGAACAAACCTAAAATCACAAAATTAGACCAATTAAACCCAAGGTTAAACCCTAGGATCAAAACCATGACCACTTTTCATTTTGTACATCATGGAAAAAGGGATGAAACCCTGATAAAAAAGAATTAATCCCTAAGCAATTTGAAAGAGGAATGGAAGAGACTCACTAACTTGAGAGATCTTGAAGAATCTCCCCAAATACACCAGTAGCTGAATTTTAAAAAATTTAAAACATCACGGGAGTTTAGAAGAAGGATGAGGAGTCCTTTTGGAACTGGAATGGAGGAAAATTAGTTATATTTGAGAGAGTTATGATGGAATGAACATAACTCCTCAAATAACTAGTGGTCATGGTTTTCAACCTAGGGTTTATCCTTGGGTTTTATTTGTCCAATTTTTTGGTTATAGGTTTGTTCTAAGTCCCTCTTGGTGCGGTGGTAGTGATACATGATTTTCTCATGATGATTCATGTTCATTATTAATTTGGTAGGTGATTCTACTTTGTATGCACTCCTTGTGACATAACACCTATGTTTATTATAATTTCATGTTTTTTCCATTGATTTGGTGCTGCAAAAATTGTTTTTAGTGGTGTTTGAAATTCATGTGAATTTTAAGGGCCAATTTCTTGTGAAATTTATGTTTTTTTCAAATAAATATTTTATTGGTTTATTAAGGGCTTTCTTTTAATTATTTAGTTGACCTTATTTAGTTAACCTTAAATAAAAACCCATATACTCCTTGGTTATTGATTTCCAAAGGCTCCAAATTGAAATGGTGGTGTTAACATGTCAAGGGAGGGAATTTAGGGATTGGTATGGATGAAAAATGTTGATAAATGAAAATTTTATAAAAGAAACAAAATTTATTTCTAAATTTGGATTTCAGTTCATGGTTTCGCCCAATTCATGAAAACCTACTCATTCCTCTTTAAAAGCTTGGGAAACCCCCAAAAAAACGCATGAATGGTAATTAAAATAAAAATACCTTTAAAATATTTCATTAATGTGACAATATTTGCTTATAACCTTTTATTATACGTTTATATTAAATTCCCTATTAAAATCCCATTTTGGTATTAACTACATTGTTTTAATGTTTTTTTATTTGGTATTATTAGTCGCCATAATTTTATCATGTTTACATTTTATCGAAAATATTATCCATTATATAAATATTATATATATATATTATTTATTTATTTATTTTAATCCATAAAATTTTTAAAAATGAAATGAATTATTCTGTTCACATTAATAGGTGGTCGTACGTATGAATGGACACTATTTAAATTTACATAGAAGATTGAAATAAAGGAATGAAAATAAAAAATCACCATTAGATATTAATTATTATGTCATTTTTATATCCGACATATTCACTTACTTTATCCTGATTACATTCCATGTAATCCCTATGTGAAAAAATATATCACATCGCTTCGTGATTCGGTACTCCACCATACACATAATTGACATTATCGTAACCAAAAAATATGGAAATTAAGAATTAATATGTGAAATAATAATTATATTAGAATAAGTAAGGTTCAACTATCATATATATAATTTATATACAGCATTATACCAATCAATGACATGTGGTTATGGAAAATGAATTAACATACGTTGCAAGGTGTTAGTTTGGTGTACACATAATCAATCGTTTCGTTTTCCATTTCATGGAAGTGCAGATAAATATATGTCATTTCATTAACATAATATCATATTTTTATATATAATACAAGATTTTTATTATATTATATATATTTAATATATTTTTAATGAGGTTTGGGAATAAATAAAACAAAAAGGAAGGATTGAAAAAGTTTACCTCTTCATCAAAGAGCCTCTTTAGGTTTATACCTAAATCATTCTTACGAGGGTTTACTACAAAAATATGGAATATTAAAACTGGGGGGGATATTAAGGAACATAATTTTACTTATACTTTATGAAATAAAGTGTTTTTGATGTTTTTATAATAGAAGATAGGGGACATACTTTTTTATATGGGTAAAGGAACCCCCATAAAAGCTACATGGAGATTTTTTCTATGAATCCAAAAAGATAAATTAATTTACATGAAAAAAGAATAAATATGAACATTTATTTAAAAATTGTTTGGATAATATTGAAACATGCCAAAAAAATATGATTTAGTCATGTTTAAATGGAAATGTTACACTTGTCTATTTACTTTAGTCCCACAGATAAATTGTTTTAACCGTAACCACTGATTTATTTTTTATATTTTATAATTAATTTACATATTTGTTTAATGTATTGTATAAGATCAATTTCTCTATTTCCTTCTTTTGAATACATGTTTCTTCCAAATTCCATTCACAAAATTGTAAAAGTATAATTTTAAAATGACCCTACATAAATGATGAAAAATATGTTTTCCAAAGTGAAAATTATCAAACGTATTAAATCATGTCTCATAAAAATAAATTGCGTAATTTATTAGAAATACATAAATTAACATAATAGATAAAAAATTCAATTAATTTTAGATTTTAAACCATATTAATATAAAACCTCTTTTGTAAATTCATCGAACGAAAAGGGCATTTTAAAAAAAATAGTATTTTTCACTATTCAACAAAAAAAAATATTTTCGAAAATATAAAAAAATTATCAACAATGAATTTTATAAATTATTATTTAAATTATAATTATATTATTTAAAAAAAATTATAATATAAGAAAATTTTACAATCAAAATTATTGAAAACAGAGACCTACCATTTTTCTAGAAAAATACCAGTTTTATGTGTAAAATTGGATTTATTCTTATCTCATTCCTTGAAATAAAAAAAGATGCATGAAAATTATTTTATTAAATATAATTTATATAAATTTATTTAAAATAAATCACCCAAATTTATATATTTAATTTCATTACATAAAAAATACTTGTGGGAATGAAAATATATTTTCATAAAAATAGTTCCTTTATCTTCATATGGTTTTTAATTTTCATTTATAATCAATTATTCACAATTGAATTAATTTTTTCAATATGTATAAAAAATATATTTATTAATTTATTTAATCCTATTCACATCTTCTATTCCAATTTCATGGAGATAACTATCATATTATATGATATTTTTTATTAGAATGACAAGTTTTGTTAAAACCTGGTGTGGCTTGTAACCCAAGCTATCGAATAAATTAAATTTATTTTAATCAAATATTTCATAAAATAATAGGTTTATAAGTAGGATTTCTTATATTGTTTATAATACATTGGAAATGAAAATTGAATCCAATCTTGTGATTTTGGTTTGTTTTTATTATTCCACGAGCTCTTATCACATTGGGATTTATAAGATTGTGATGTGGTAGAAAATGACCAAGTTATTTGAGATGGAAACACAATTTCATCAAAATCATTCTATTGCAACCTGATTATATTATATTCCCAATTAATTTATTTTTATTTATTTATCCTTTAAAAGTTTTAAACCCTTTATTGAGATTCCCAAATTTCTTATTCATTGTTTTGTGGGCTGTATGAGGTATAAAATATATATTGCAATGCTATTTCTGATTTTAGTTTCCTATAATCAACCATATTCCATTGGATGAATTTGAAGAAAAATAACACATATATATTATTCACAAACATATAATAGTGGGATTAATAATTAGGTTGACCATTCAAACCTATTTAATTGGGATTTCTATACTTAGGAAACTTTATCAAGTTATTCTCTATGGCTGTGATGAATTACCTTGGGATTTTCACTTTTTAGAAGGAATACATATTATTCTTTAAATATTCAAATTGGAGACATATATAATTCATATTTTAATTCTATTTACATAAAATGATATTTTTTTCCCATTTATGGAGAGGAACCATGTAATAGTACATGGGTTTAGATGTCAAACCAAGTATCAAAGATAGATTAATAAGAAGAGTAATTTTTATTATTTTTAACCTTATTTCCTTGAGTCCTTAATGTTGTCTAACAAAGAAAATTTAACAGCCAAATATCTTCCATTATCCTTTGAGAAACTATTGTAAAGTCTTGGAATTTTCCTATGTATTATAATGTTATTAATGATTTTTTCAATTTAACCTAAATATTATCTTTAAAAATATATTGTTATAGATTTTATTTTATTTTTGAAATATAGATAAAGTATGAACCATCAATTTGTGAATTAATTTTGAACAAATATCATTCAAATGATCCTTATAATTAAAGATATAATGGGATATAACCTTTCACAACATGTAGTTGAATTAGTAGATTAATTGTTAAAAATGTTTCTCCAAAACAGTAATTGACAAAGCTAACAGATCGCTACACCAGATGAATGTTGTTCCTTAAAAACTATTAATGAATTATATGATATTGTATGACACTTTGTGTTCGAGTGTTCCTATCATGGGGTCACATTGAGAAAAAAAATGAATCAAATGATTTTTTGGTTCTCAAGTGATATTAATGATCAAGGGGGTTGGGATCCCAAAATTGGATAATAGATAACTCATGTAAACCCCTTCAAGATATTTATTTTTCTCTAATTTCACTTCTGTACATCATCCTCCCTATGATTCTAATAAGGTATTTGGGGGATTAATAGAGTAATGATGTTTTGGATGAGTTATCAGTTGGGTACACACTGGAGTAGAGGCAATTATTATAGTATGATATGGTCAAATGCCATATGTCTAATATTGGGATATAGTATGAGTTATCAAACTATTGCTCAAATTGAATGGCTATGACTATCGCCATAGTACAGTAACCTTATAATATTATTTTTCCTGTTTTTTTATAAATTATTTTTTTAATCCTACATCCTTTTGAGTTCTCAGACTCTTCCCTTTACAGAAGAGATAGTCTCTTATATTGAGAGAGATCCATTATATGAAAAATTTTGGGCTCTTCCTATAAATTATACTCATCAAGAATATTTAGACATTATAATTCAATAGAAAATAAAAATATGTCACCTAAATTAGTCCATAATGAACTTATTTCTCATCAGTGGTATGATATTCAATTCCTTCATGTATATGGAGAGAAACTGTAATAATCTTCCCCATCGAGTGATATTCCCCATGTTCCTTAATGTGACTACTCAATATGACACATTTACACTGATAACCCATGTTCACCATCACAGGGGATAAATTCCATGTCAAACCCTATTCATTCAGTAACATTCCTGGTGAGTCCTTATCTGACATTTTGAGCTATTACCCCTAGTTAAATCACAAACAATATTTCTCATCAGTCCTTATTCCCTATAAAAAAAATCCAACATAATTAGGCTACATTTCCATTGAAAACAACCCAAAAGGTCCACCTATTAAAAATTCATATACTTTCCTTATTTTAGGACCTCTCACCTAATGAACCATTCCAGATGACATTAACCTATTATGAAGTGTCCTTGGTCATTTGACATTAAAAGTGACAATAACTGTAATTTTCACAACACAATAAAAGGGAAAATGTGGTCTGTTAGGTGGAATTGAATAATGTTGGTAATGATTCCCCATATTTTAATATGTAGGAAGACCCTATAGTGATCTTTATCCTTACATCGCAACACCCACCATCTCCCAATAAAATTAAAATCATCGAAGTGAAAAACACTACGGATTTAAACCATATAAAAATCAATTAAAAAAAGGAGGAATAGATAACCTATGATTCATAAACATGTCGCCATTAATGGGAAACAATTAATATATAATTTATTTTAATACAGTGTATAAAAATGATAATATTTTTTCTAAAAGAGTTACCAATCACACACTGATATTTTATAAGGATTCACATCTATGAATTAAATATATAATAGAGTCCCTCAGTAAGAAATAATACCCACTCAAAAGGTTTGGATTATCCGAAATGAGAATCGTTTTGGCCAATATGAATTCCCACGATTCTATGGTAAATTCATAGTGGAAACATACTATTATAAAGCTATATTTAATCCTCTTAAAGAATTATGATGAAGGTTCACATTAGGGTTTCCTTTAGAAAAAAGGTGAACTTGATATTAATTTTTTATGAATAATGGTGATGGATTATGAATATTTAAATTTATGATACATCACAGATGGTTTTTCTTGTTTGTGTTTGTATATTTTTTCACAAGACGTTCTAATCTTTCACTAGACTCTTTCATTTCAATGGAATTGAATCACATAAGCATAAGATCAACAGTGCTACTTCTAAATGAAATATGGACATGATTTCTACATGTAATATATCACCCAACCAGTACCGTTAGCCCCATGTGAAAAATTTTATGCTTTATGGTATAATCTAAATGTATAGTTTTCTATATTTAGAGTCATTGTGTATGAGATTCCAAGAAATGAAGAGACACAACCTGGAATTTTAGAGGTAGGATTTATTGATTCTAGCGGCATATATTTCTACCTCTAACCACATTGGGATCATCTCCATATAATGCACCAATTTTATCATTTCCTTGTTAAGGGAGGTAGATTTATGGGAAATATATGACCTCACTTCTACAAATGTGTCACCAATGAGGGTTTTTTTTTCTCACCATCACTATTATCAATGACTTGCGACTTCAGTTCCTTAGGAATGCACTGAGGAATCTGAACTACAGATCCTAGGACCATATCTTCTGGTCGAGATATCAAAAAGGATGTACCTAATGGGAAACTTAAATCATTCATATCAGAAATGAGATCATTATTTTATTACCTATAATTAATTCTATCAGTACATTACAGAATAGAGAAATTCTCATATCCCAGATCATAGAAAAAAATACTACTAGTGTGCTCAAGAAACATCAAGAGAAGTATGAAAACGTATTCCAGATCCCACAATGGGGTAATCCTAGAGTACTAACCAAAAATATGATGTTATTTAACATAACCTAATTATGAATGATGGAACAAAATGTGTATATATTCCCATTATTATTGATAAACAAAAACATATCTATATTCATGTTACAACAATCCACCAACATATCTTAGTTTTAATGGAATAGAATATTTATATCCCCTCTCACATCAAACATAGATTAGAACATATACTAGGATTAGTAGAATAGGATGGTTTTCAACATATACTGGTGGTCTTTAGCGGTAGGCACATATACCTTATACCACCAATCTTGAATAACAATGTTGGTATATTACAACAACTTATTGGGAGAAGTCATATTCCCCCAATCCCATTTAAGAGTATTATTAAAAATTTTATGGAAATAGAAGTGGGATAATATACATACATACATTAGTGATAAATTAAATTTTTTAATTGTAGATAATCACAAGATGGAACACATTTCTACTCCATTTCAGTCTAAGGAGTACTGACAATGTATCTTACTGGCATCTGAAATGATGGATCTTGTTCCCAATTGATCTCAATGGACCCACTAAAATATTCTAGTAACTTCAAAAGGATATTCAATAATTATTATTTAAAATAAAAAATATTATCTTGTAGCTATAACGATGAAATGAAAAACCCTTAAGAAGTCTCCCAGTAGATAAGAGAATGTTCTGCCCCGCATAGAGCATCCTTGAAGAGATCTCACTAAGGGAAATTAGCAAACCATGAGATAGATTATAATGTCTCATATTTTCCATGTATTATTTTTTTATATTATATGGAATTATAATGAGACTATCCTTTTTGACGGTGTGTGATTCTAAGTGTTGGAGTGCCTAGAATAAATGTTTGAAATAAAAAGTGAGCGTGAATGGTTTTCTGGTAAATGTGGCATAACATTTAAATAGGTTCACACATCTGAAATCTGAGGGCACTAATGATTTCAAAGCAGGGACTTTACTGATGTCTGGCCTTAACATTGACCAGTACGGGTCGGCTACAAGAGTTAGTTTTTGGACGTTTAATGGAAATAAAATAAAAAAATAATATATATTTTTTAAGAGTTTTCCTTTTGGAGTAGAGACCTAGTTCATCAATTTTAAATATAAACATATGGAAAGTTAATAGGGTTAGCCTCATAACCCTATGATTAGAGAGAGAGGCGCATAGAGGTTTGGAGGATAACCTGTTGGCGGACGACGACAACACATCATGGATCCGAGGAACCTCTCCCTTGAACACGATGCAACGATCGTTCTTTAACTGGATCGAGGTAGCGGCTGTTATTTCAATTCCCATTTTCCCCATTGTGTATTAAATGATGAATGTTGACCAACCCACGAACAGATTGGTCTTCAGATTCATATGTTCTTGTGGGAGGGTGTTATTGGGTTGATCTCAGCGAATTAATCCATGATTAGTTTTTCGGTTTATCCTTCTCTATTTGATCCTACTAATGGGAGTGGATTAACATCATCACAAATAAAAGCGGAGGCTTGTTCCTTGATATTATTTTGGATTTCCTTCTCCTTTATTTTACTCATTATTTATTCACCTTCATCATGGGGTGATGAACAATGGATCTTTTCACATCAATGTTGCAGCGTAAGGATCCCAAATTGAATATCTGACATTACAATAACCTAGAGAAGGTGCGACGACTATAAGGTATGATGAATCAAAGTAGATCGGGAAGGACCGTTATTTGAGCGTTCTTCACACAGGTGGATCATTGCGTGATTTCAGAGCCGATCAGATGTCTGAAACCAATAGAATTGGTTTCGTGGTGTTAGGGTGACCTAAACCCTTGTTTTCCATGGAGATTGGATGGCCAGATCGAAGAAAGGGGAAATAGAGGAGGCGTGATGTATTAGGTTCAAGATTCTTGAAATATCTAAAATACACAGCATGTATCTTGAAGAACACGCCATGTATACTGGCTCAGTGGTGGCTGGGTTTTTGGTTGTCATATAGGTATCACACAGCATGAGACCTGAGTCACACGGCATGTTGGACCTTCCCCAAAAAATTTGGCATGTATTATTGGAAATACACTGACACGGGATAAACCACATGGCTTTGGAACACGACATATAGACCCTATGCGACATGGCAGAGGCGACTATGTGGGACTGGACATGTATGTAGTTGATACATAGACATGAGGGGGAGTACATGGTCAGGAAATCTACCACACGGCAAGGTGAGTCCAGAAACACGGGTCACATTGTGTATCGATTATACGGGTTGGAGTACATGGGTAGAGATCTTATACGGGCACATGGTCAGCGTAGACAAAGCAGACCCCAGATACTTTAACATGGCGTGTGATTATTTTTACACGCCGTGTAGTTTCTTTCTATATGACCAGCCTTGCAACATGAGCTATTGTACATAGACATTACCCCGGTTCAGAAGACATGACGTGTGCCACTTCTACACACCGTGTAATTTTTTTACACGGCGTGATCTTCTTGTCCACCGCATCATGGAAATGTTTCATTTTGATTAGTTCCCCTTTTCTCATTCCCTTAAATTGTCATCTTTCATTTCATTCTACATTATTATGATCCCATCAGAAGGACTTTCTGATATATAGTCAGGAATCCCTTCGGGAGGCCTAAAGCGATATCCTCTATCCATTATTGACCCCAGGTAGAGTCAGGTATCGACATGAATCACTCCACAGGGCACAGATATTCTACCTAGTAGGTGAATCCGGTTGAGTTGTGGTATCCTCCAAGGCCCTAATAGTGATCCTCATATTTGTATCATGATATTTCCCCACTCATGAGTGTGTTCTACCGTAATGAGTGAATCTATCACTTGTGGCTTTTCCCAATGAACAATACTTCACAGAAGGACATCATCAGAGCTATAAGACTAGTGGAGTCAGTTCTCATGGAAAGAGTGCTTCGTGGAATCTACAAACTAAGTACCTAGTAGGGGTATGCAGTGGTGTGTCCTATCCCTATACTGTGGGTCTGGGATTTGGGTATATCTGGTTTGTGTTCTCCTATTATATGTTTAGTTGACATATATTGAGTAAAGATGACTGTACCTTTCCTTTTTATAATGATTTGTGTTTTTGGGTCCTCTATTGATTATTGTTATACTCACCCATGTGTCGGTTTTTCCCGCACGTGTCATCTCTTGTGTAGACAAGCATCCTTTTGACAGAGTCTAGGGTGGACCAGGACATGACCGAGCATTCTGACATCCCTACAGGCCGAGGTGTTCTTATGGATATGAGTAGTAGTCCCAGTACCTCTCTTTTGTTTATAGGTTGGACTTTGTAGTTTTAAGACTCTTTTTATTGGTGATCTAGTATTCCAGCCTAGTTCACTTTCAGTACTTTACATCACGTCGTACTCTGTTGGTTTGTTTTAGTTGTATGCATGCATTTTCTTCCTTAGTGGTTTTTACATTTTAGCATTTGTGGGAATGGATATGTGTGTGTGTGTGTACAGGTACATAGGTCATGCCTCCCATGTTAGTAATATGCTTACTTGGTGCTAGTCACCAGCCCCTGGCCTATTAGAGGTGGGCTTGGGGAGCAGCGGCGCGGGCCCCACTGGGACGGGTCGTGACAAAGTGGTATCAGAGGCGGTCGATTCTACCATAAAACCTAGAGTCTTTGAGATTGGTTTGGGGCATCATTGTTATGTGTTTCGAGCTTATATTTCATGCTAGAGACTCTAGTGTTGGTGTGGGTGGCCGACGTATCCACACATGAAGACACTGATAACACGCATTTCGACTTGGTATATGTAAAAAATAGTTTCAATGAAGTAAAAGAGTGGTAAATGCATAATATAAGAATGAGTTTTGTTTTCCATGTCCTTTGGGTCAACTATCTAGATATACTCATTAAAAATGGTACATCTTCTCTCCTTACAGGATGCCTTCGCAACACATACCTGCTAGCACTCAGCAGCACGATCACGAGGATGACACCCTCAGTGACGAGGATTCGATACAAGGACCAGTTCCCTAGGAATTTCCACCAGGTGGTGCACCTACTATACCACCACTAGTGAAGTAGAATGTGGTACATGCAGTACCAACCGATGAGGTGTGTAGGTTGAGTGCTCTTCATGAGTTCGAGAGAGAGAGACCCCTCTGGTTCTGAGGTGAGCCTGACACTTAGGTGGCTGAGGAATGGCTTGATGCGGTGACTAGTATTTTCCATCCAGTGAGGAATCCAGCGGACCGTATGGTGATCCTAAAAGAGATCCTTCTTCAGGGTTCAGAGGTATGAGGGTGGTGTCCGACCACACAGATTCACGTTGAGGAGTCTATTTCATGGAAAGATTTTGAGCAACTCTTTAGGGAGAAGTTCTCACTGGTTATTCTTAGAGAAGTGTGAATCCAAGAGATTCTTAATCTTCAGTAGGGTAGTTTGGCGGTAGCTGACTATTCAACCAGATTCACCAACCTTGCCAGTTACCCAATGGATATTTTCAAAGATCAGTACTTCAGTGCTAGGACCTTTGAGTTTGGTCTACTATGTGACATTTGAGCTAGTTTTTTGCCTCTAGGTATTTGGACTTATTCTTCAGTGCTCATGCAGGCCTTGGTGATCGAGCGCTTCTTGGTGGAGCAGAGACAACCGATGGAAGTTAGCAGCAGGTAGACAGGTGTGGAGACCTCCATAGCAGGGAGCCGACATTAGGCACATGGATTAGGGAATGGGAGACATAATAGGAGGACCCATGATAGATGATCTACAATCCAGGGCTCCCAGGCTGGATCATGTCAGCCTAGGGAGAAGCGATGCTACGCATACAACAGTAAGGGACATCTCCCTAGAGATTATCCGACCCGTCGAGCTACTGATAGGAAGGCGGTTTATGGACCACCGAGGTAGAGGTAGAGAATGGATCAGAATGACCCTCCATGCGGAGGACATAGAAGAGGAGCATGGAGAGCTGCAGGTGGTGGCAGATGCTTGAATTTATTTCCACCACCACCCCTAGGAGGTCCGCACCAGGCTCATGGAGCTAGGGGAAAAGGGTGGGGACATCTGCATGTGGTCAAGTCGTACGACCCAGGGACTTTAGGGGTGATTTTAGGTATGATTTGTGTCTTATCTACCTTAGTTTCCATACAAATAAACATGAGTTCTAGTCATTACCTCCCTTCCATGTGTCTTGTGAGAAACATTGAGATTTTAGTAGAGTCGTTGACTCGATCCATACACATGGAGACACCTACGGGAGGAGACTTGATGATAAAACACCTTTTCAGATAGTCTGATCATACCCTTAGAGGCGATAGTCTCATTTTGAAACTCTTGGTTGTAGCCCCGTAACCTTACGACATAACTCTTGTTATAGATTGGTTATCTTCAGTCCATGCCCCGATTGACAGTTTTAGGCAAAGAGTGGGGTGTGTCTGCTGTGATGGGATGGGGATTTCCTTTTTCAGAGAAATGTATACCCAGGAATCACATAATGGGATCATGCATAATATGGTGTAGCCGATCAATCATGAGTTGTCTATCCTTTCCGTCGAAGGAGTAGTTGTTATGATCTCCTCGTTCCTAGAAGTATTGGTAGAGTATGAGGACGTCTTTCTTGAATATGTTCAAGGACTACCTCCCCACTGGGAAATCAACATATGGATAAACTTACACCCCGACATGGTGCTGATTTCCATGCCATCATATCGAATGGATCCCATTGAGCTTCTCATGTTAAGGTTGCATTTGGATAATTTGAATAACAAGGGTTTTGTATGACCTAGAGTTTCACCGTGGGCGGTACCTGTCTTGTTTTCCAACAAGACAGATTTGAGTTTGAGGTTATGCATGGATTACCAATGACTGAACCATGTGATTGTGAATACCAAGGATCCATTGCTGAGAATTGGTGACCACATAGATCAGCTAACAGGGGCACAATGGTTCTCGATGGTTGACCTTTGATCGGGTTCTCACCAATAACGAGTACATGACAAGGATATACAGAAGATGGAATTCAGATTCCTCTATAGTCACTATGAGTACTTGGTGATTCCTTTTGGAGTGAAAAACTCCCCTACAGTGGTTAGGGGACAAATTAACTGGGTATTCTAGCCGTACATAGACCGTTTCATAGTGTCCTTCATCGACAACTTCCTTGGGTACTCAGTATCAGAGGAGAAGCACACGAGACACCTAAATATGGTTATTATTGTACTCTAGGAGAACCAGCTTTATGGGAAGCTCTTGAAGTGCCAGTTCTAGATTCAGGAAGTCCACATTCTGGGACTTGTCATTTCAGCAGATGGAGTAGCTGTGGACCAAGCCACTGTGGAGGCAGTGTTAGAGTGGGGGCCACCTCAGAGTGTGATGGAGGTGCAGAGCATTCTTGGGATGGTAGGATATTAGCAGAGATTCATTCATGATTTCTCATGAATATCATCACTGATGAAATCCTTTACCAGGAAGGGGAAACCATTTATGTGGACAGAGAAGTGACAGCAGGCTTTTGAGCAGTTGATACATTGTTGATAAGCGCCCCGATTGTGAGATTGCCAGAGGAGGGTGTCGAGTATGTAGTTATCTATGATGCATAAGGGACTGGGCTTGGATGTTTCCTTATGCTGAGATAAGCAATGATTGCTTATGGTTCGTGTCAACTTAATTCACATGAGCATAACTATGTGACCCATGATCTCGAGTTGGTAGTGGAAGTCTTCGCGTTGAAGATGCGGCGACACTACCTTATGGGTGAGCGGTTTATCATCTACTCTAACGACAAGAGCCTAAAGTACAACTTCTTGTAGAGGGATCTGAATCTAAGACCGAGGTGTTTGACAGTTTTCTTCCAAGACTGTGATTTCGAGATCATCTATACTCTTGAGAAGGGGAACAATGTGGCGGATGCTCTTAGAAAAAGTTCGAGCTCATAGATGTTGAGTGAGGCAATGGAGCTGTTAGCCACATTGCAGTTATCCTTAATGGGCAGAGAGGATACAAAATATCCATAATTTCTGGTTTTCACCCGTTCAATCATACAATGGGTTAGGGAGGCACAGCTTGGGGATGTCAACTATGAGGCTTTAAGTGCTCAATTGTCCACATGACATGCTCTTGATGGATATTCTCAAGGTGAGGAGCACATACTTCTTTTCAGAGGATGCACTGTTGTACCAATGGAATTGAGGGAGGAGGTCCTGAGGGAGTTTAAAAAATCCACCATGGCAGTACATCCGGGAGTGGAGAAGATATACGATGATCTCTGTCGACAGATATGGTTTTCAGGCATGAAGAAGGAAGTAGCAGAGTTTGTTTCTCAATTGCTTACATGAAAAAAAGTTTAGTATAATCACCAGGTTACCGCGGGATTAGCTCACCTGTGGTTGTTCTAGAGTGGAAGTGGGTGGGAATATCTATGAACTTCGTGATAGGCTAACCACAGACATCCCAGGGGCATGATTCCATCTATGTCATCATTGATCGACTCACCAAGACGGCCCACTTCCTAGTTATAAGGGAGCATAGTTCTGTATAGAGCTTGGGACACCTCTACATACATGAGATAGTTCCACTACATGGAATCCCTTCGACAAAAATCTTGGTCCGAGATTTCAGTTTCAAATCCCAGTTGTGGAAGGGGTTGTAGGAGGATTTTGGGACTCAGGTACGATTGAGAACAACGTTCCATCCCCAGACAGATGGTCAGACGAAGAGGACCATTCACGTTCTGTAGGATCTGTTACGGGCCTATATCTTAGACATTGGTTGCTATTGTGAGGGCCACCTACCACTAGTGTAGTTTTCCTACAACAATAGATACCACTACACCATTGGTATGGCACTGTTCGAGGCATTATATAGAAGACCCTGTCGGTCATCGCATTTCAAGAATGACCCTAGAGAGTCAATACTCATGGGTCCAGAGTTTGTACAAGCTACCACCAAGAAAGTGTAGATCTTCTAGGAGTGAATAGAGATTGCACAGAGCTGGAAGAAGTCTTATGCTGACAGACGATATAGACATATGGAGTTCGAGGAGGGAGACCAAATCATTCTTTGGGTCTCACCTTGATGAGGGTTAAAGAGATTTGGCGAGGCGGCGAGCTATCTACAAGGCTCATCAGACCTTTCCAGATACTATGCAGAGTTGTCGAGGTGGCATACCGCCTTACTCTACCCCCACAGTTGCACCATGTACATAATTTCTTCAATATGTCATAGCTTAGGATGTATGTGCATGGCCCATTGCACATCATCAACTGTGTGGAGCTGGAAATCTAGAATGGAAAGACCTTTGCTGAGTACCCAGTGGAGAACGAGGATAGGCTGGAGAGGATCGTTCATGCGAGATCTGTTCCCCTAGTGCGCTTCTGGTGGAAGAACGAGAATCTTCATGAGAGAACATGGGAGCGGGATGCTCATATCCATGCCCAGTACCCACATCTTTTTGAGTAGCCTTTTTTTGGTTTTTCGGGTACAAAAGCCCCATGGTGTGGATAATGTAATGTATCATATTTTCAGTGTAATATTTCCTTGTTTTATATGGAACTATTACTAGAATATTCTCTCTGATGGCGTGCGATTCTGAGGTCTGGAGTGCCCAAAATAAATGTTTGGAATAAATAGCATGCATGACCAGTTTTCCAATAAAATTAGAATAACTTTTAAACAGGTCCTCAAATCAGAATCTTGAGGGCACCAATGCGTTCAAAGCAACGAATTTACCTTTGGCGGGGCCTAACATCGACTTGTGCAGGTCGGCTGTGAGAGTTATTTTTTGGATCTTTAATAGAAATAAAATAAAATCATAATATTTTTATAATAGTTTCCTTGTTGGGCAGCAACCTAATTCCTTCCTTTTAAACACTTGATTATGGAAAGTTTGTAGGATAAGCCTCATAGACCTGTGAATTGATAGAGTGGCTCTTGGAGGTTTGGAGGTGAACCAATTGGAGGACGAAGACGACACCTATCAGATCCAAAGAACCTTTCTCATGAACAATACATGGTGATTTTTCTTCAACCGAATCGAGGTATAGGTTGTTATTTAAGTTCTCCTTTCCATATTTTGGATTAAATGATGAACATAGACCAACATAAGAAAAGGTTGATCTGTGGATTCATACGTTCTTGCAGGAGGGTATTTTTGGGTTGATCTCATTGAATTAATCCATGATTAGTTTTTTTTATTCTTCTATGTTAGATCCTACTAACAGGAGGGGATTAACGCCATAACTAATGATGGAGGAGGTTCATTCCATGATTTTCTTTTGGATTTCTTTCCCCTTTCGTTTTCTTATGTGTTCTTCGCATTCTTTTTGGGGAGATGAACTATCAATCGTTGAACATCATTTTTTAGGAGAAAAAATCCCAAATTAAAGATCCTATATCACAATGACCTAATGAAGGTGTGATAATGATAGTAGATGATGAATCAGATGGGATTTTGAAGGACTGTTCTTCGAGCATTCTTCACGTGGGTGGATCGTTACACATTTTCGGAGCCGATCCAAGGCCTAAAACCAACAGAATCATCTTCTTGGTGTCAAGGCGTCTTACACCCTTGAGATCCATGGAAATTGGATGGTCGGATCGAAGAACGGGGTAGCACAGGATGCCTGACATTGGATGTTCGGGATTCTTGAAATTTCCAAAATACACAACGTGTATCCCGAAAAACATGAAGTGTGGACTAGCTCAGTGGTGGATAAGGTTTTTGTTGTTAGACAGGTATCACACAATGTGTGACCCCAGTCACATGGTGTGTTGGACCTTCCCTGAAGCCTGGCATGTATTCTATGAAGTACACAGACAAGGGATGAACTACACGGCATGGGAACACGACATGTAGACCCTACACGACATGGTATAGGAGACTACACGGGACAAGGCGTGTATCTAGGGGATACACAGACACGAGGTGGAGTACAAGGCCGTGTGCTCCACCACATGGCCAGGCAGGGGCATTTACATGGGTCACCCCATGTATCGATTACACGGGTTGGAGTACATTGGTTGAGACAATGTACGGGCACATGGCCAACATACACAGGGTGGACCCCAGATACTTTGATATGGAGTATGATTATTTTGAAATTCCATGTAGCTTCATTTTATATGAGTAGCCTTGCGACATATTCCACTGTACACGAGAAGGACCAGGGGTCAGAAGACAGGTTGTGTGGCACTTCTCAACACCATGTACATTTATGTACATGGCATGATCTTCTTGTCCACCACATCTTCGACATGTTTCATTTGGTTTAGTTCCCTCTATCCCCTAAAGGTCAGGTATCATTTCCTTCTACACGAGTATGTTACCTTCCACAAGACTTTCTGAGATAGAGTTAGGCATCCCATTGGGAGGCATGGAGTGAGATCCTCTGTCCATTCATGACCTTATGTAGAGTCAGGAATCGACATGACCAACTCCAAATGGCACCGATACTCTACCTAGCAGGTAAATATAGACGAGTCGCGGTATCCACCAAGGCCCAGATAGTGCTCCTCATCTATGTATCGTGATATTTCCCCACTCATGAGTGTGTTCTATTGTAATGAGTTTATCTATCTCTCGTATATATTCGTGATGAACAATACTTCATGGTCAGACGCTATCAGAGCTATCTGAATCGTGGAGTGAGTTGTCCTAGAATGAGTGCTTCATGAAATTTTTGAATTGAATCCCTAGAAGAGATATGTAGTGGTGCGACTTGTCCTCGGAATATGGGTCTAGGTTTTGGGTATATTTTGTTTACATTCTCCTAATTTATGTTCCGTAGACATATATTGAGTACAGATGACCATACCTTTCATTTTTGTATTGATTTGTGATTTTCGGGGTCCTCTACTAAGTATTGTTATACTCACCCCTGCATAATCTTTGCCTGCAAGTGTCATTTCTTGTGATGACGTGCAGCCTTTTGACAGATTCTAGGGTTGACCAAGACAAGACTGAGCTTTTTGAGTTCCCTATAAGATGATGTTGTCAAAATTCTATGAGCAGTAGTCCAAGTACCTCTTGGTTCTTACAGGATGGACTTTGTAGTTTTCAGACTCTTGTTTTTGGTAGGCTTGTATTCCGACTCAGTTCACTATCTGTACATTACTATCCATCATACTCTGTTTGTTGGGTGTATACATGCATTTTGTTCTATATTGGTTTTGACATTTTATCATTTATGGGCTAGGAGATGTGTGCATGTGTAAAGGTACATAGGAAATACCTCCCATGTTAGTAATATGCCTTCTCAGTGCTAGTCACCAGCCCCTGGCCTATTTGATTTGGGCCTGGGGAGTTGCGGTGGGGGCCCCAATGGGATGGTTCATGACATATATCACATCCCTCCATTAATCAAAATAGATATAGTTATGCCATTATAAAAATTATGATAGGTCGAAAAATATTATTTCTAATCCTCACAAAAAATTGAAATCTTCTTTATCCATGGACATCCACCCCATGATATTTTGATCAGTCACTATAGAGTACATCAATAAAGAATGATCCATGAATTTAATCCTTGTAAAATTATGAATATTGATCATTGGATATTTTCCCTGATTCCAAATATTAAATTATTCATTCCAGAGAGAATGCAAAAAAACTATATATTCATGTCCTTATGTAATTTTTTATGAGTTACGATCATACTGAGCGACAATATAAGGACTATTTTTAGTTACACCCAAGACCTCAATGCCCACTTGTGATATTTCATCTTCACTGATAGATTTTCTAATGATATGGTCATTTTCTATTGCTCTTTCACCCCAAAAATACACTAATATGGTTAACTGAAAACATATAATTCGTTCCCCTTCTAATAATTT
Source organism: Viscum album (assembly GCA_963277665.1). Lineage (NCBI taxonomy): Eukaryota > Viridiplantae > Streptophyta > Magnoliopsida > Santalales > Viscaceae > Viscum > Viscum album. The sequence continues at coordinate 62,811,377 of OY728151.1, read as the reverse complement.
GGAAAAAATATACTTTTTGGTCATATCTTGTGGAAGAGTTTACACCCATATATGAGGAGAATTACTTTTATATTTAGAATGAATTTCCCAAGGTTAATATATTTTTTGGGTTTTTACCATATCCATACCCTCGGATAATATCCCCATCATAATAAAAGAGAAGTGAATTAAATTTTATGCAATAATGTATGGTATACACTCTATAAATTTATGTGATTGAATATACCATATCAAGAGTGTGTATACCATCTAAACATGATAAGAACACCCTATGATCCAATATAATTAAAATCTTTCTTATTATCTTTGATCTTGAGGTCATTGAAACACTATTTGAACCTATGACATTTCTGTATCTATATTCTGAAGGAACTTAAAATAATAATATTTAATTACCTATATGATTTGAGTATCAGTAAATGGGTGAATCATAAAAAATTATATTTTAATACATTATTTTGAATAAAAAGTCCCCCATGTAAGAAATCTTGTGATTACATTTCTATAGGAGAGGTCTCAAAAATGAATTATCCACCATCCCGATGGGTTTTCCTATGAAATACCACCCCATCTAAGGTGAAAATGTGGTGTGATAAGTGGAAATGATAAATTCATTGAACTATTTGGAATGATTCTAAATTGCTTTCATATGGTTCTCAATTTAGAAAGTTGAGGCTCTCAGTTATAGGAAAACACAATGTGCTAAGTATCTAACATTATGAAAATACAGAAAACCTATCCCATGACATAGTAAATACATATCGTATGATAAAGGATAAGTTAATATGAACTATTTCTACCATCCAGGAAACATACCAATCCTATAATGTTTGGGTTAATTTTTCCACCACTTCATCACTAATATAATATAATCTGTAATGTGTCCAAGATATTGAAGTGGATTTTTTAACCCATACCATATGGATGAGGTAATTTTTAAACCCTTCTCCATATACTATATGGAAGATAGTATTTTATATATTGAGAGGCTATATATGGAAACTAATACCCCCATTATGACCAATACAAGATTAACCCCTATCATTTGAGGCGTGATGATTAAAGATATTAAGGGATTCCCTAGTTTCATGATCTATAGATCTCTTGGAGGGGAATGTAAAACTCTTAGGGTTAAACATAATTGATTTTGTAAGCCAAAAATATCCCATGAAAGGATTGATATGATGTAAGATCTTAATTTTACTCTCATGGAGGGAACATGTGATGAAGAAATACAACATTTCTCTTATTATGATGAAGATTTTATTTATAATAATCAATTTGGATTGGAAAATGGAATAAATGATAATATGTTATTAGATACAATATATGTCTTAAAATTAAAGTTATATGATAATGAGTCATTTTCTTGAGACTCATTTTGCACTAGAAAAACATGAATAAGTTATTTTCACATGAAATTAGAGGAAGTATTAAAATTTAAAAGTTTCATATAACTATTTATCATTTAGTAAACAAAATATAGATTAATAAAATTGAAATGTGTTTTCTATATCCCAATCACCAACTGAGGATGCTGAAATCCCCTCCACTAAAGGGAAACTTTTGTAATATGGATATAAGTTAAAGGATTTAAAAAGGGTAAATGTCGAATTTCTCACCGAAGAGTATTTCCAATGAGTATAACCTTTATGTGAAGAAAAATATTTCTTGTCACACAAACTCATTAAATATATGGGTTACCATAATATCAGTGTAGATTTTAAACCTCATATTGGGAATGGGTCAATAAACATGTTTATCATACACCAATGATTAAGAATAAACAATGAATTCATCCAAAGTGACACAAGATTCCATTATTTCTTAAAATTATCCATGGATAAGCACAAAGTAAGATTCAATTATTGGTATATCTAGGGTGGAATTTTGGTTCCTAGGTAACCACGTTACCAATAAAATTAATGAAATAGTGAAATGGCTTTATTTAGTGATTATTTGGATGAATTCATACTTTAAATGGGTATATGCCACTCCACTTCCACCAAAATTTGGAAATTTTACCTTCCCAATCAGAAAAAACATGAGAGATTCATAGAAACACTGGAAACCTTTTGGTTCATGATGTGGCCAAATTAAAGGAACACTTGATCCTTAAGAGGAATATAAACTTAGATTCTTTTTTCATACCTTGGAGGGTATGGAATTGTTTCGGTGTATAATTCTACCGTTTACATTCATTATAGGTTGGTAAGGCCTTTATTATTAGTTCCTTAACCATTTCATCTATACACTAAAGTCATGTAATGTACCTGATCTCTAAAACCATTAAAAATGTGAAAATAAATGTGCTTCATATTTAATTGGTAAATTGAAGAGTATGATAGTTTAGTTAAAAATAAATCTCCTATTGGACATACTCTTAGATATCTTAATTGATAATATTTGAGACAATATAAAATGGTATTTAATCTCATTAATTAACATAGATGGAATATCAGAGATAAAAACTATGGTACAATTACTAGAGGAATACATTTAGAAAACCATCTTGAGATATTGATCTATACAAAATTTATTATTAAAGTTGTTCGAAAATGTAGAAACATCCATCTTCATGCTTTAAAAGATATCAATGACTACATTGGAAACAAAAAATTCTTAATAACACCCAACATCTCTCATAGAGTGAAAATTAAAATAAAATCACCATTGTCCAAAGGAAATACATGTGTGAGGCCAATTTCAATGTGGAAAATGAATAAAGGGGACATAATATTTCCTAAAAGAGAATTTTATTAGTTAATTCATCACAACGATGGAATGCAATATCCTCCAAATTTAGAAGGCTAGAAAAACCAATCAAATCAGCCTCAAGGGCCACCCATACAATTTTCCTTTCCACTATATGTTGGGATACAACATTAACAATTATTTCAATTTATAGTACAATATCTAGAAAATGGTTGATTCAAGATAGGTGACATTGGAAAAACTAACAAAACATGTGGAATATATATAAATTTTCAAATTAGAGGAAAAAATAGAATAATATTCCTTAAATTCCATACTATAGAGGAATTTACAATTGTGAAATAAAAAATAAGGGTCTATGGGAGGTGTTTTGAACAACTTCTTAACCATTTTGGACACTTATGGATTTTTACCCCTATTATGTTATAAATAAAAACAACAAAATCAAAAACAACCCATTTAAAAAATGATTTAAATTTTTATTGTATTAAATTCATTTACATACAAGAATAATTGTATAATTAGAATAATGAAAATGAATTCACACCTATAAAATGTAAAATAAGGGGAATCCATACTGTCCAGAAGAACTAGGGATGATTTTCCAATGGAGGATCTCAACATGTAGATCATGTCTTATACAACTCCATATATGCAACCAAATATCTAGGAAAAAACTAGAGTGATCCCAAAAAAATTATATAGAACCCCCCTGAATCATTGAAGATATGTTTAATTTCAATTATCTTGGAATATCATTTGGTAGGTGTGAATCTCTCCAATCAACATAGGAATGTGGAAATGACAACATGATCCAACATTCTAGTAGTGGATGTGTCTTTAAATTTTTATAAAGCACAATAATAATAAGCACTAACAACCTCAAACTCAAATCCTTAGGATATGGAAAATCCCCACATTAGGAAACATCTGCCTCAAGAGTAAATGTTTGATATCTTAGAAATTTTTTCCATCATCTCAACCAAACATTAAATCATGGATGCACTTCACCTCTTGAAATAGATTAGGAAATAACATGTTAATACCCATCATATCCCTGAAATTTTTGAGTCCAATGTTATTGAAAAAAAACTTATATCATATAGAAACAATCTCATTAAAATTCGACATAGTAATCTCATTTATAGGCTATTATTAAGAGATAATTTTAGAGTTATGCATCAATCCAATTTCTTTTAGAAGACACATGATTCATCATTATATAATTGAAATAAATTCTTAGATCAATCCTATAATAGTATAGACCCTCTAATTATTGAGTTATAATATGAATTATTTATATCCATCAGTAATGAGCTTTCTAGGGTTTGAAAAAAGTGGGAAAAATCATCTTGGATATATCAATACCGGTTCCAAACATGGGGATATTGTATTTGACTCTAAAATAATGGGTTTTTAGTGGTACACATGATGTAATTTCATATTGGGAATACCAAATCTCTACATGTATGTGGTAATACCATATTCAGTGAATACATTCCTAAAATATCACATTAGAGGACATGTCAGGGTGTTATGAAGAAGAAACACAACCTATGAGTATTTTTAATCCTATAATGTCAATGTAATTTAAAAAAGAGATATAACTTATCAACATAGAGATGATTTCATTTGTGTAATCACTATTATTAGTTTAATAACTACTGTAGAGTCCACCTAGAGAATCATAAGTGAGGATTATGTGTTTCTTATAAACCGGATTTAGGTGACGATCCTATGTTCATTTTTTCACAAAGTTTCAACGAATTAATATTTTCTGATTTTTAATTTGATATCCAATTCAAATATGGTGATATTTTCATAAATGGAACATTTGTTACCTGATGGAAATGGTACCATGGATTGAAATGCTACAAATGATGTCATCTCTGTATTGGTGTCAATATAGTATGAAAATATATTCATACCAACCGCAAAATAAGAGGATATAAAATAATTATCTTACTCTTATGATAGTGATGATAATAATGAAATTATCCATGATTACCTTGATAATAATCCTAATACCATGGAACCCTTTAGACATTGGAATGACTCATTATCATCCATATAAGATAAAAATCAACCCATATCATTTTTGGGATCCAAAAACTCCCCTTCATCATATAATTTTGAAAATATAGAGGTAGAATGAGGGGAGAAACATTATCATATATACTCACTACTATTATTTATGAAGGATGTATCTATTGAGATTAATAATAATAAGTAGGTGAATCTCGAATCAAAATATTATATGAACCACTTGCCAATCAGTTTGGCGATATCCCTTATGACGTGGAAGAGTATATTTAATTCCAAAAATAGATTTCTTATTTTTTATGTTATTAATAAAATGCAAATCTAAAATTGAATTTGATGGGGGACACTCATAAAAATGTCATTCCAATCATTATTCATGGAGATACACATGTAACAAGAAAGATGTATTTAAACCTTATATCAAGAGTATAATAAAAAATTGAGAAATTCATAAAAGAAACATTTATCCCAGAAGTTTAATATATGTAGTGGTTAGAAAAAATTAACTATATTCATAATAATAATAATATAATATGAGTCATTTTCAACTTAATGGACTTCGATAGGAATTTTCTAAAAGTATAATGGAAAATTTTGACCATAGAATTATAGAACGATGTGATTTAGGGGATTAAATCCCTTTCTATAATAAATCAGTGAAATTGTTTTGATAAAATTTCTAAAATTAATATTATATGTATTTTATTGAATATATTATTATAAAAACCAATTTTACTCTTATAAACTATGTTTCTCCAAAAGTAAGATCTGTCACAATTTATAAAACCTAATATTTTTTATACTTTTAGGAAATTTATCTGAAAAATAGAACTAAAATTTTCAAAAAAAAATATTATAAATAAAATAGATTAAATTTTTTATAATTTTCTAAAATAATAATTTTTTCAATGAATAGTGAAACATTCTGATTTTTATGAGGAAATGTCTTTTAATTTTCACCATTTAAAAAATTAAAAGTAGTCATGTGGTTATTTTATAGGAAAAATTATCTCAATTATATATCTATTTTTATAATTTATATATTATGAAATTGTATTATTTTTAATTTTTATATGAAAACATGTGTAAATTTTAAAACATTTCTCTTTGGAAAACATCTTTATCATCAATTTTGCGAGATTAATTTTAAATTAATATTTCACACTTCTATTGATTGAAATTGAACAAATGGATACAATATTGGTAATTAGAATAGTGTATATTCTCTTATAATTTCAATATAATTTTTTCACCTTATGAATAGTAAAACAAATAAGAATATATTTTCACAGTTAAAGTTAAATAGTTGTTTTATCAAAGGGTTAAATTAAGATGATAAGGCTTAAAAATTACCGTAAAAATTTAAAAACACATTTTTATATCCCTATATTGACCTTATAATATCTATAGTTTTATAATTACCAAATTTGTGTGCTTTTATCTTTTAAAAATGAGTATTCAATGTTTTTTAGAAAAATGACAATTCTGTTAGTCACATCACTTTTTAAAGGGAACCCCATACAATATCAAATTCACACTTTTTAAACCCATTATTTCTTATAATACCTACTAAAATACAATCCTTAAATCCATCATAACATATGATTTTCCATTTTTAGAATATTAATACAAAAAAATTAAGGATTTTTTATAGACATAAAAATATTTCCATAGAATTGTTATTGTTTTTACTATATATTTTTGTTTTACATCATTATTTTACTCCTTAAAATATTTTTAAATTATTCAGCTATAATAACACCATTATATACAATACATTTAAATACTAGTATAATAATTTTTTGAAAAATATCTCTCTACCAATATATCAAATTGGATACGAAATCACTATTCATCTATATAGTAGGCAATTGTTGGTCGAACCGATGTAATTTGTTTTTCTCACCACCTATCACATATGGATATAATGATGCCTTTAATTTTTTTATATGATATTTTTTATTTATTTTACATTTCGAATTAGAATACAACTTATAACTTCTTACATAAAAACTAGTTAAAAACAATATTTTTTTTATACAATATACAATTTCCTCAAGAACAGATGGGATGTGTTTTTCATTTTTATATTACATAGATGAAAATAAATATAGATTAACATAATGGTTAATATATTTTTAATATAGTTATAATTATTTAATTATTACACCAATATAACTTCTTAATTTCCATTTCATTAGGGATATGATAACATCGTTTGTGTATACGACTGACTACCACCTTGCGAAGAGATGTGATTTTTTTAATAACTCTTTGTATGGAAGTTAATTTAGGAAAATTCAATTAATATATGGTATATTTATGAAATAAGATTGATTCATTAATTTTAATATATTTTATAAAACTATTACATTTTATCCATCAATAAAATGGAAACAACATTCATGTGTTTGAACAACACACCCTCTCCTTGAATAATGTAATTCATTTTCTATGTATAAAATTAATGGATAAATATAAATGAAAATATAATTAATATATATGATACTTATATCATGGTTATAATTCATAAAATCATATAACTAATGTCTGTGTAAATACATCTAAAATACAACATGTAAAAAAAATTCATATGTAAATCATATATGGTATAATACATATGCGTTTGGGTCCAAAATTGATTTTTAATAAGCATATTATTGTTATACATGAGGTTTTAACAAGTATGAGGGAATTTGAGACACGTGGTAACGGGTTTATGTCTCACATTAGTTTTCTGTGAGAAAAATTTCATATTCAACAAATGTTTCTTTTTTAGTTTATATACATCCCATGAATGTACATTATGATTAATATCATGAATATTATGTGGATTTACAAATTATTTTTATGTTCTCTCATTCAAGGGGTATACAGTTCAAAATTTACTAATGAAATATGGTATTTTTCTATAAATTTTAATTCTTTGTAAAAAATATTAGCTTATTCGCCTATAATTCTTTATGAGGTGTATTTACAACCCCATTGACGTATAAAAATCATAAATTTACTTATTACCTTGATTTTCTACATTTAATTTAATGTATTTATTTTAAGGGACATATGATTCAATGTTACGAAAGCGGTGATGGTTTTTTTGATACAATCTCATCATTTATTAGGATATTTTATGATTATGTTTTAGAAGATGAAATCATGTTATTAATCTCCTGAAAACTCATGAATTTTATAATCTTCAGGTAATGTCATAATAATTAACATTTTCCCTTAATTTTACTGTCTTTATATACTCATGTGTTCAAATTAATATTTCTAAGAGAAAACATATTTATTTATCTCTTCATAGAAAATCCATTTTTCTATAAAACCCATGTTCACTAAAAATTATTTTAACAAAATTTTACCATTCTAAAAAAGATTTATTGAATACATTTGAACCCACATTTTATTTTATTTTATTTTTTGAAATTAATCTTCATATCATTTATCAAAGAATTAATTCATTTATTTTTAAAAATATTTGAAATCCATATTTGTTTTAATTTTTACTAAATTAATGTTATTTTAAAACATAATTAATTTAATTAAATATTCCATTATAAGTTTAAATGTTTTTTGTAAGATAAAAGGATTTCCAAAATTCTTGACTAATTTTTAGTTTTGAATAATGATATTCAGAATGGAAATGAATTTTTTCTCCTGAAATTTTTTAAATGAGTAATAATTATTCCATTATATGTTTCCAATTTAATTTTCAATTAAACAAATTTAAAAAAAAGTATGTTTTAATAGTTACTATTCAAATGAAAAGTATATTTTCCTCATGCGATTTCTAAAGTGATTCTTCAAAATCATTTTCCATCTAAGGCTGTATACTTTGAGGTTAATTAGGTTTTACTAGGGATATGATCAAAGGATACCATTATTATTCATTCTCTAGATGTTTAAAGTTTATTATGAAAATATGTTTATATAAAATTATTCTCTTCCACAAGTTATACCTTAATAAAATTATTACGAAAAGAGCTATTTTTTCATGGGTTATGATATGATGAAATAATAAAATAATTTTGAAATATGTTTCTTTTCCTCATGGTATGCTAGGATGAATTTTTTTTGAAACCCACATAATTTCATGGGTTCTAAAAAATTTAATGTTTTATAAAATTTGGGAACATATATGAATGATTTATATTATGTGATGGGTGGGACCAATATTTCCCACCAATATATTAAGAAAATATTTATATCTCATGAGATATGTATGAATGGAATAGTGAGTGAACCTAGTTCAACAAGGGACTCTTACCACTCTGATAGTGTTATGGTTTAACCTTGACTACTATGTTGTTTTGTGGAGTAAAACCATTACACTATGATAGTCTTAGAAATAGTCCTTTGACTACTATGTAAATTATTTTATTGGTCTATGTATATTCCAAAAATATATGTCTAATTAAAATATTATGTTCTCATGGAACATTCCAGTTATTCATTTTTCATTTATTGTTAATGAACTGTAAAGATTTATTACATGACTCAATTTTATGAACTATATTATGCAGTGTATGTTTTTTATAGGTTATTATCATGTTCTTAAACCCATATTCTAATGATATATTAAAATATCCCATTTTTAATCATACCAAGAATCTGATCTTTCACTTTCTCATGTTTCATTTATCTGGGTTACGATGAAATGTATTATGTATGGAATGTCGAATAATATTTCCAGTATTGAAAACATAGTGGGAGATTCTGTATCTCACTGAATGAATATTTGTTTACGTGTTAATGTTTCCAAAGGCTCTAGAACTAAATGATCCTGTAAGTGATCATTATGTAATTTAGTTAATATTAATCTATTAATATGTATTTTTTTTGTATGTGAAAATTAGTTCATTACAGTTAGTACCATATAATGTCTTATATATAATTGGAAATCTAGGATGGGAAAACATTAGTGATATTCCTAGGGAAATTTATAATGATATATCTATGGATATGTCTGATCATAAGTCTATGGATGAGTTAGTTTAAGGAAAAAAGTGTACAGAATTTGGTAAACGATAGAGATAGTTGTTTAAAATAAATGACATACATGTTTGGATGTTGATCGTGGAGGTGGATCTAGCATGAAGATGCCAAGGGGTAATATTTATTAAAAGGGAACACTGATCATGACTCAATCATCACCAGTTGTATGAAAATTGGAACTGTTTCACCATTGGATTGACACCCCCAAGGGTTATTATTTTTTAATTAAAAAAATATTAATAAACCATCATGAATGATTATAATACTAACCAAGGTTAATACTAATGTCCATTTTATTGACAAAACAATTTCATGATTTAGAACTTCTATGACTTATTTTTTTTGTTATGTGGTTTCTTACTATTATCTATATTACTTATACTATGATTTTTTTATACAATGGTGGTAAACATGAGGGATTTGGTTAACATTGAATGTGATAGAAAATTTGTTTATTAGAAACAAAATGATATTATGATGGCAGTAAAGGTTTTATTGATTATCCCCATTTATTTATCATGATATATGAATAATAAATTGAACCATATCCAACACTCAGAGTCAACAATGGAGAGTATGAAATTGTTTAATGAGTAGTCGGGTGGTGGAGACCATCAAGGAAAGAAGACATGGTTTCATAAATGTCATGAATATGTGAATTATCACTCATTGAATTTTCTCAATGGGATAAGAAGATGTTTTGTGTTGGAAAAATTAGGAAACAAATAATGTAATTGTTGAGGATAAATAAAAATTTATGTCAATGAAATGGATGAGAATAATGGATTCCCAAAACAATCACAAATGGATGAATTTTATAAATTTGGATTTTATGGTAATTATTAAAATTTATATCCTTGGGGGAAATCAAATGAAGATAATGAGAATGGTGCTTTTTAGTAATGGATGTACTAATTTTGATTAAGAGACCATAAACATAATATGAGAGGTATGGTATGTTCTAACAGATTTTATTATATTAAAAATAAGAAGAAATATAAAATTTAGGTTGATGGATGTTAAGAAATGATTCACATTTCATATTCTGGGAATGTTGTATTATGGAATAAGATATTGAAGCATAGTTAATGTTTTATGGAGTGAAGTGGAATGATTAATGTGTTTTTATATGATGTTTATGAACTATGTAATATGAATCATGAAATATATATATATTTTCATGTGGATGATTAACATTACTAATTTTAAATAATATGTAGAATGTTAATGATGACCTAGAAAAGTGATTCAATTAAAAAGTGATATTTCATGGAAACACATGATTAAGGGATGATAACCATTAAAATATTCCTAATGTTAGAAAAATAGTATTTATATTGGATAAATTGATGATTGATATGGATAAAATAAATTTTCAATTATTGATTAACTTTGAAATGATTAATTATTTAATTTTAACATCTTTTATGTTGTTTTTGAGGGAGTTTATAACAATTTTGGATTTATGGAATATACTCAATAGAATGTGATTTTAAAAGGATATTAATAATTTTTTAATGAATGTATGTTTTCATTATGGTTTTATATGAATTCATGATATTACCTAGTTTCTGTGGAGTTTATAATAAATGTAATCATAAATTAAGCATGTTACTTTAATAGATACTATATGTAGTTTGTGGATTAATGATAAGATGATTTTGGATATTTAGTGACATTTTTTCTATATTTTTGGATTAAAATTTCTTTCAGACAAAGTGGATCATTAAGGTTAACTATTCATGAAATGGATTAGGTTGAACAATAGATGATATTGTATAAATGATGATAACAATTAATTTTTTGATAAAAATTATAAAAATAAGGAATAAAATATCATTATATTATATATATTACGATCCTCTATTGCTTTAGGCATAAAAAATTATTATTTACCATTTAAAGTAAGAGATTATGAGAAAAAATTTTTAAAAAAATTAATCGAAAAGATTTTTATTATGAAATGAAATGAAATCATGTATGTATATGTTTTGTGTGAAAAATCTATGACATTATGAAAAGGGTCATGAAATAAAAAAAATTCCTATTACAATCTTTTCTAATGATATAAATGACCTTTTTCACACCTCTTAGGTTTATTGTTTTATATTTTTGGATTTTCACATGATCATTCACTTTATTTTTATCAATAATATCTATCACTTTCCATGACTTGTTAGACATTACACATATCTTCCTTTTCAAATTATTCACATCCCACATATGTTCTCCTATTTGGAATCCCAATTTGTGTTATTATAGATGACTTCACACATCCATTTATCTCATTTCAAAATGTTGTTTTATTAAATTTTTTTATGATTTGGGTTTCCCATAAAGGGATTTAAAAATGTTGATCCATTATTTACTGAGAACAAGTTCAATTTACGAGTGAGTATTTTTCTAAAGGGGGTACAATGTAACACCTTGATATTTTTTAAAATATATATTTTTGAAATAAATTTAATAATATCTATATTTTTCCTCAACCAAAACACCGATATAAGATTTTATTACATGCAACAATATGTTTAGTTTTCTCTACATGAAATAATATGTTTACCTTGTGGTACATGAAACATTGAGGGTATCCTTCATTACATGTAATAATTATTTTAAACAAAACAATAGAAACTGTTCAAATTTTAGTTTTTAATATGATAGATGTAACATAACCATTCGAATAGACAATATAAATACCAGTAACTAAATTATGAAAATATATATTTTACACTTGTATATATAATGAATTATTTTGAGATAAATTAATTATAAAATAATATAATAAACATATAAAAAAATAAATCTTTTTATGAAAAACCATTTTTATATGCATAGATACATTTTTTCTCAATAAATTAAAATATAATTATTTATTGATAATTATTTCTAATGAAATATATATAATATATATTCAATCAAATGTTTAAAAGTAAAAATTTATTTTTTTATACATGACATATTAGTATATGAAATTTTACACTTAAAAACTATATTTTTCTAAAAAAAGTGTTCTCCAATTTTTGAAACTTATTTTAAAATTAATTTTTAGCAATTTTAAAAAAAATTATTTTAAAATATATAATTTAATTTTTAAATATACTTTTCAATAATATCTTATAGTTATTATGATAATTTTTTGAAATTTTAAATATTTCACTGAGTAGAGAAATATAATGATTTTAATTATTAATTTTTTATACATTTAGAAAATTTCTGAACTAAAAAATTTATAAAAATGGTGTAAAAATTAGGATTAGTTTAATTATATTTATATGAATCCAATTTATTTCATTATAATATATTTCTTTAATAAATTTAATATAAAATCCTCTTAAAATTTTCATAAGCTTTTTTTTGGGACACCGCTTTTTCATCGCGCCAGTTGGATTAATATTATGCTACATATATCTAATTATTTGAACATAATTTTTAAATATGGATTCAATATTATTCATCAGAATAGTTTATATTTTTTTCCAACATAGTTTTTTAAGATTATTAGTATTAGAAGAACTAAATATTAATGACCACAATTATGCTGAAAATTGGTTTCCAATGAGTTAAAAAATAATATAACGGTCATAAAAGACCTAAACATTGTCCAACACAAATTTTAAGACAATATTTAGGCCAAAAAATAAATAATTCTAAATAATTACACATTTTGATCATTTTTCATTTTAAAAACATGCTTGAACCTTTTTGTTTTCAAAAATTATAGTTTTGTGTCTCACCTAACTTATAAATGTCCACCCCCTCTTCTATCCACTTCAGACATAAAAAACAAAGAAATATTTAGGGGCCTACCCTAATCCTCTATTAATATACCCTGTAATATCCTATTTTAGTTTTTAAATCAAAAATCAAATCTAGTAATGATTTACGTTAAACCTAATGCGATTATCCAATGAAGAGGTATTGTTTTAAACTATGCATTTTTTTAATTATTCATCTAACAACATCAAATATTTTAAAATAATGAAGAAATAATAAAAAAATTATCTACAATATGGTATTTTTATAAATTTAGAACTTTTATCCATGACATATTTCCTCAAATGGGTTATGAAATTGTCATGCGTGTGTACGAAAGAATGCTACCTCACGAACCGATGTTATTAGTTTCCATCACCCCCTCTCAATATTGGATATAACAATGGATTTAATGTTTATATGTGATATATATGAAATTATAATACCTATTTAATTATAATAACACATATAACTTCTTACATCTGAACACTTTCATAAATAATAGCATTGCTCATGTGTACGGTGGAGTAATCCCTCACGTACTAATGTGATATGTTTTTCAGATTTGATTTACATAAATAGAAATATGAATACACTATATAATTAACGATGATATTTGAAATATTATTATAAATCTCTAAATATGATACCTAATATACCTTCTTACTCTACATTCCATGGGGATATGATAGTTTTGTTCGTGTGTATGGCAGACATCGACCTCATGAAGAGATGTGATTCCTTTTTTCACAAACGATTTTCATGGAAGTTAATTAAGGAAAATTTAATCAATATATGTTATATATATTAAATAGAAGTGAATTAATAATTTTAATATATTATTTACCATTATTTATTTAATCCATCGAGAAAATGGAAACAACATTCATGGTTATATACATCCAACTATCACTGTGAACATTGTATTTAATTTTTTATCTCCAACATTAATGGATTACATAAATCAATATATAATGATATTATAAGATATTTTTATCATGCTTGAATTTTTGGAAATTATATAACAATTATCGGTGTAAATGATATGAAAATACCTAACTAAATTATATGTGAAAAAAATTGAACCATATATTACCCGAAATATAATTTTTAGAACAAATTTTTAATAAACATGTAATGGACAGTCATAATAAAATAATATATTGTTTGAAACAAATTATTATGGTTATTTAATAAATAAATAATGATCTGATATTTATTATACATGAGTTTTAATGTTTAGGATGGAATTTAAAATAGAATGCATGGGATTTTCGACTCACTTTAACTTTCAACGAGACAAATGCCATATTATCCTTTTTTTATGTGGTCAATATTCGTCCCATGAATTTATTTTATGATTCAGATCATGAATATTATGGGAATTTATATATCAATTTGGGGATTTATATTTCATGTCGTATATGGTTCAAAGAATACCTTTAAATGTTACCATAACAGTAAGAGATTTTTGTATCAATTTTTATTCTTTTAGAAATATGGTTTATTAGGAACTTATATTTTTTAATGATATATATATTCAAATCCATTCAAATTCAATACCACAAATTTATATATTCTCAAGAAATTATATGTTTAATTTAAGGATTTTATTTAAATCATATTATGATTCGATGTTACCAAAGTGATGAGATTTATATGATACAATCTCATCATTTATCGGGATTCTCTTTTATTATGTTTCTAATTATAAAAACAAATGTTCATTCTCTAAATAAATCTGTACATATATTATCCTCTATTTATTTCCTGATAATACATGTTTTTACTTATTTTTCCATCCTTTATATACTTCAGTGTCCAAAATCTTGTTTTTAATAAAAAATATCTGTCTTTCATTCTTTGATCAAAAACCATATTTCATCTAAAACGATGTTTTCGAAAAATATTTTCACAAATGTTTTTATCATTCTCATAATTATTTAGTAAAAACATTTTTTTTTGCATTTTTAGATTTTCAAAAAATTATTCAAAAGGAATCTTTATTTATTTTTTCAATCAATTCCCATTAAAATTTAAATAAAAATTTAAATCGAATAATTAATTTCAAATGTATGACATTAATGATATTTTCTACTATCATAATAAAACTAATCATTTTAAATATTCCATTAAATATTTTAAAAAATATTTTCAAAGAAACTAATTTCCAATATGATTAATGAATTTTTAGTTTTAAATTGTTTTTTTCAAAATGAAAAGAATCTTTTCCTCAAGATAATTTTTAATTGATTTTTTATGATTCCGTTAAAGGTTTCCAAGGTAATTTTTCAACAAAATTTTGTTGAAAAAAAATTAAAATGTATTATTTATGTAGAAATTGAATTTTCCTCAGAAAATATTCCATCTGAGCAATAAATATTCTTTTATATTTAATATAACATCCTTTGATGATACATTGGATTTTATTTTTTTATATGATCCAATTATACCACTATTATTAATTATTTTTATATGGTTTCTATTTATGATGAAAATATTTTTTTAAACTCATTTCACTTCAACATATTATACCACAATAAAATGCATATCAAACCTGATTATTTTTACATGTATTATTATATAATTATATGATGAAATTATTATGAAACCCATTTCTTTTACATAAGTTATTCTATGATTAATTTATGATGAAACGAATTTCATTTCATGTGTTCTGATATAATGAATTATTTTCTATTTTTTGGAACAAATTTGTATGATTTTCATTATATAAATGTTAAATCCTATATCTCCCTCCAATTCATTGATTAAATATTAATATCATTTGAGATAAACATGACTAGATTGGACAGTGAACGTAGTTTAGTTAGTACTCTGTCCATTATGATAGTTTTGTGACTAAAACATGACAACTATGATGGTTTGGGGAGTGAACACATTCAACTATGATATTCCTAGCAATGAGGCTTAAAATAATAATTAACTGACATTGTATAATTTTGTGTTTTCCAAAAATCTATGTTTTATACCAATTATTTGTTCTCATAGATCATGATCATCTATTCTATTACAATTCATGCATTCCAAATTTTCAAAGTATATTCCATGACAGATGTCTATGATATATGATATATTAGAAATGGTTTTCAAATATTATTCTCAATATATAATACCAATATACTCCTGATACGTTGATATATACATTTTTACCCTTACTCTACAATGGATATCAACATTATTTATGATTCCTTTCCCTAGGTTATGATGAAAGGTGTAATGCATGATATGTATAGTAAGGGTGAATGTTATAAAAAATCACTGATAGAGATGGAATATAAAACTTATGGAGTAGTTGTTATTTGTTCCCATTTCAAAATCCAACATGACTAAATTATTCACGAATGGATGATTATATAATGGAATGAATATTCATCTATTAATATGTAATATTTATATATGAAAAATTTAAGGAATTATTATTTTTATTATAGAAGGGTTCAGTTAATATTTTGAAACTATTATGAGAAAACAATAGTGATATCCTTATATATATATATAAGGATATATAGTGGTGTAATTTTATCTATAATGATATGGTTTTGTCATAGTATAGTAGAATTTATAGGATCTTTTTTAAAGGATAGAGTAAGTTGTCTCTAAGAAATTAAATCCTTTTTTTATAGTATAAGTTGATGAGGCTCTTAAAAAGATGTAATTTAGGGTAATAAATATGAAATTATGTATAAAGATAGTTTCAATTATCACAAGGTTCATGAAAATGGTCCTTGGTTCTCAATTGGTTTTACAAAACCTGGGAATATGCTTTTCAAATTTACAATCCCTTTAATATCTATAATGAATTATTTGAATAATGACTAATGTTACACCTATGGTGTAGTTCATTAACATGACAATGTCGTTATTTAGACCCCTAATACGTTATTTTTTATTATTTTGTTCCTTCCCCCTTTACTTATTTTTTCATACACTATAATTTACGGTTATAGTCACTAGAGGGAACCAGAAGGTATTGGGATACCGTCGAATGTGATATACAATTTGTTAATTAGAATCCAAAAATGGGTGATGACTATATTAATGAATATCTTAATTATTCCTAATAAGTAATCATGATATATTATTAACTAATATCACCATGACGAACTCTAAGGCTCACTAATATAGGGAAGGATAGAGTTTGATGAGAGCACGGTTAGCATAGACCATGGAGGAAAGAAAGACTAGTTTCATATATCTCAAGAATTTGGGATTAATAACTCCATATAATGTCTCAAAAATATGATAAAATGTTTTGGATTTATTAAAAAGTGAAAAAATAATGAATTTTCTATGGAAAATTGAAACGTCCAGTTGAAAAAAAGGATGAGAATAATGGTTTACCTAAGGCATTATCAATTGATGACTGTTTTAAATTTGGAATGTATTGGAATTTAAAAACATGATTTCATAGGGGAAATATCAATAAGATAATCACGAAGGTGGTATGAGTAATGAATATACTTTTAATGACGATGAGGCCACTAATGTTATATAAATGGTATAAGTTGTTCTAACATCATTATTTATGTTATATCTTATAATAATGATTAAATTGAGGTTGGTGTAATTTAATACACAATTCATATTTATTTTTTTTTGAATAGGTTTTAAGGAATTAGATGATGAATCATTGTTATTCGTTTACAGATTATGTGTAATGATTTATTTGTTTTTTATGAATTCAAGATTTATATTTTATGAATCATGAAATATATAAGGGTTGTTTATTATATGATTTTCATTTATTATTTTTAATAATAGTTTGAGTGGTTCTGATAAACATGATAATTTATTTAATGGTAAGGTGACATTTTTTGAAAACACATGATTAATAGAAGATAACCCATAATATGTTCTTTATATTGAGAAAATTTTGTTTAATATGGATAAAGAGATGATTGATATGAATAATGTAAATTGGATCGTAATAATTACATTGGAAGGATTAATGATTTCTTGACAAAGTATTTTATGCTACCACTGATGGAGTTTATAACATGTTCTGATTTGTTTATTATATTCAATAATTTATGATTTTATGAATAATGTTCCAATATTTGAAAAAATATATGTTTTCCTTAAGGTTTTATTATAATTTTGGATATAAAAATATTATAGGTGAATATATGGTCTGTTTATTAACATATTTAGAAAGTGACATTAAAAAATAATTCATGTTGTTTGAGGGAATAAGGATACGTTGATTTTGGAAATTTTTTGACCTTCTTTAAAAATTTTGGGATTTAAATTTCTTCTAGACAAGCAGGATCCTTAAGGATAATAATTCATGAAATGGATTAATTTGAAAAATTGATGTCATTGGATTTCATTTTATAATAGTATTGGTTTTTACAAATACAAGAACTATTCAAAAAGAGGTATTCAACGTAGGATTTTTTTTTACTTTTTGGAATTGGTTTTATGAAAATGATGTTGATACCCATCTACAAATTCTTTTTGACATCAGTTTTTATAGTAGCCAACAACCATTAATTTTTTTGGTGCAGTCTTCGTCATCAATTATCCAGGTAAACGACACTAAATGATTTTCAATTTCAGTCTTCATTGTCAGTTTTTATTAAAACTGACACTAATTATCTTGTTTGAGGGGGATTTAGGCATCAAATTACATTGAAACCAACACAGAATTGTTTTCCTCTAGGATCCTCGATGTCTGTTTTATAAGATAACCAACATCGAAAAATATATATATTTGGTTCGGTGCCAATTTATATATAAAACTAACACCAAAAATAGTTTCAATGTCAGTTATTAAAATTACTGACATTGAAATTTATTATATTTATAGAAAATAAATGAACACTATAAAATAACAAAAACTAAAACCTATAAGAAAAAAAATAGATGAATGGGATAAAATTGTCTAAAATTATATTACCCTATCCAAATAATATCATTCAATTTTCACAAACCATATCTAATACCCCATTAAACTAAAACTCATGTGGGCCTTTACATAACCTCATAAATTACTAACTCTCACCTGAATCATTATGAATTAAAAAAAATTATTCTTTCATTAGAATATAAAAAATTAGAAAAATAAATATGGTTGGTGTGTCAAAAATTCCTTAAAAAGGAAATTATCACAAATGTCATGTTAAAAATGTCATTTTCTTTTTCAACAAAATGAATAGGTTTCCATAAACATCATGAATTTTTTAATCATTTTCCATTTAAATCCAATTTTCATAGGATTCAACATAATATAATAAAATGAAATCAAATTAAAATTTAACCCATCATTTTTATCAAAATTTATAAAAACAAAAAAAAATTAATAACTTAATCATAGTATCATTATATATATAATTATATTTTAAACTAGAATAAAAATCACATACCAGATAATTTATAAAATAATCAGTCATGCCCACTGAAGCATGTTGTTGAGATCATTAAGATCAAACACCTATTATGGAAAAATAATTATTTTTTAAACACAATGTTATGAATAATTATTATGAATAATAAATAATTAAAGATATATACATGATAATTTATTTTCCATGAAAATATATTAAATAGTTCACAAACGAAGATCATTGATGGTTTATCTCATCATTTGTATAAGTATTTTCATCATTAAACATCTTTATAATCATTTAAATTAAAATGAATAAATATATGACATAAAATAAAAAATAATTAATATAATTAACCTTATCAAATTCATTCAAAAACCTAGTTGGGATTATTTCATAAATGAATCATAAAACATAATAATTTCCTTCCACACTTCCTTTTTGATGATGAAACTGAGGTCATAAAACATTAACAAGATATTAAAAACCAACAAATGTAAATTTCAAAAATTAAAATATTATGATAAATTAAAATATTTACCATTACTTTTACATATTTTATTGGATTTGGAGTCTTTTATTTCGGTATATTTTTTTAAACTATTTCCATGACCTTCCTTTTAATTTATATCAACTAATAAAACCTGTAAAATAATAAAAATTACATGTAAAGAACATATAAAAAGATCTAAAACTGTCATTTTTTTGCAGGGTGCTAAAATCATTACAAAGACCACCTAATAAATAGAAAAACTAGAATAGTGTGCATTCCATTTGGAAGAATACACATAACATCTGATACACTCTACAATATAAATTTTCAACAATTAGAGACATTATAATAAATTTTAAGTCATATTTCTATTAATGTTCTTACCCACCATGAAATTGAAAAACCCAACATCCAATCTCTATCTTTGATAATATATCAGATATATATTTAATTTTACCAGGATGTGTCACATATTGTGCATCCATTGAAATGAATACTGGATACATAAAACTATAAACATAAGTGGTCTCATTTTGTCTCATAAGTGTGTGTAGATACCTAATTAATTTGTAATATAGTAGATCACTTAAAATCATTTTTTACTTATATAATTAAATTCATAAACATAAATTTACTTACATGAAAAATAAAACTACAAAATAATCAGGATGAGCTGTTCAAGCTGAATCAAATTAGTGATATATATTTTTGAATATTTTATATATATAGATTTTTCAAAATATTACAGTCATCATATAAAACTCATATAAATTATCCAATATTTAATTAATCTGGGATAATATATTTATTCTCCCGAAAAATAGATTTATTTTCAACTATTTGCTCCTAAACTATCTGTTTCTATTTCCTTTGTAACATTTATTTTCGTTTTAAATAATCCTATAAAAATTAAATGTCAAAAAAATATATTTAATATTCAATAAAATATAATTAATAATAAAAAACAATGCATACCTCATATGATATATGGCATGGAAGGTTAACTCGACAGTCTAAAAGATGACTCACATAATACCAAACTCTTGTAACCTCCTCTACACGAAATTGTAATACTAAAATATGATCAATTATATCAGTCACTAACACTCTGATAGAACTAGAATTCAATGGATGGTGATGTAAAAAATCACCCAAAATATGTATGAATGTGTATTATAAAATACGTACATTAGTTTCTCTAGCATACATCGTGAAATGTAATGTTATGGCTAAACAAAGAGGTAGAGGATCTGAGGAGGCAAGCAGGGTGGACTAGGCTAACTGTGCAGTCTATACCAACTGCAAATCAAACTGTTAATGCTTAGAAGACTATGATTACTAGGTGGGTTTTTCCATCCTAGTAGTAAATACATGATTCACATCTAAATGTGAAGGCTGAAAAGATAAGGTAAATTGGGTAGGATGAGCAGGTTGTGATTGTATCCTAAATTGTTTGAACAAATATTCCACACCATATAGAATTAGATATCCAATGAACTATTTCATTTCATTTGTCTCAGGTTTCATGCATTCCACTTCAAGATCTTGGTAATTCTTACATTGTTTACCTAAAACATTCCCAGTATTAATACCCTCATAATATCCTCTTACATAGAATGGGGGTTCTTTCTTCTCTAATGTCGTAACTAGTATATCCATCATGTCCTCATGGATAAAAGTGCATTAGCTCTCTATATCCTAAATATCATCCTGAAACATAAAATAGAATTTTTATATAAATGTTTTTAGTTTTGGAAAAATAAAAAAATTACTAAATGATAAAAAAAATATTTACATAAAATTATTTCAAATACTTTCTTATCTGGATAAGTAAGATAAATTTAATTTTCCTTATTCTAACTCATTTCCATTTTTCCTGGTGAGTGGGAAGAGTTGGAGGACCAAACTGGACATATTCTGAACCACTACTAGATCGATCTATTAATGCTTCCAAATTTTCTTTAATTATTTTCTACCCCAATAATAGATATCCTCAATGTGATAAAGTATGATGATATACATTTGTCCACTATATATCATGATGAGATCTCTTGGAGGCCAATTATATAAAAAAATAAGTAATTAGAAATATTTATAATACATTATGAAAAATAAAATAATGATCATAAATAAAATTTTTCATCATGTTAACTATCAAAAAAATTCACCCATGTAAAAGCATCTATAAAATGATTCTTAAGGAATGGATTTAAATACTTTTTATTTCCAAAAAACATAATTTTTTCAGTTTTGTTTTAAAATGAATCCATTAAACCGCTTCCGAAGATAGATATATTTTCCAAAAAACAATTGGTCACAATTAATTGTCATCTATATAAGAATAAATTATATATATCATTAAAGATTAATATTATTCAAAAAATGTGGTAAAATAAACAATCTAAGGTTTCTTACCATCACAACCTCTAAAAGAGAATATTTCTCTGTCCTGGAAATGAACATCCAATATGGATATAAAATTACAATACTACAATGGATTTATATTGATATATAGAAGATAAACTAAACTAAATTTGAATAAGTTGAGTTATTATTTTCATCAAAATGAATATATAATCTCTCATCTCCATGAGTTAGTGATAGTTTCTGGGAACATTTAGTACACCATTTACTAACATTGAACATACTTTCTCTATAGTAATAGAATGATCATCCTCTACTGAGGATGCATCAGTAGTCCTGTTAAAAAATATATAATTTAGATTTTTTTTCTTTAATTAAATTAGTATATTATAGAATATATAATATTATTAAAAATAGATATACCTTGTTAACTAGTCCTCTATCTCTATATCTGGCAATGACATAAGGAAGTGTAATAAATTTTTTTGTACCTCATATCATTAGAAAAAAGAATATTTATAATTATTGGTGACAAAAATAAGTAGTAAGAAATTTTTCATGAAATTGTATGTTCCAAAAAAAAATATTAATAATTACCAAAATAATTAGAAGACTAATTAATTATTTTCTCATATTCCTTCATCTTTATCATTACATACTGAAAATACTATATTTACCTTATAGTAATTTTAGTCATCTAGAAAATGCGTAATAGATGTATAAGAGTCTTATAAATCAATAACATTATCATCATCATCCTCATCACCCAAATGGTATCTTTTCATTAAAAAAAGACAGATCACTGATCATTTAATGGATAATGGACATAAAATATATTATATCTCACATGTTTCAATGATAAATGTGTCTTCATTGTAGTTAAATATTTTGAAATCAACCAGTGTAAATCCACAATCATCATGTTTCACACAACTATTTATATCAACCTAATTACAGTTAAACAAATTGACTCAATATTTTTTATATTCAATTTACCACATATAATCAAGATCTCCAAAATATATCAACGAAGAAAAAATTGGGTTTTTATCTTTTTCACTTGAAAATGCACTACTTCAGTGATAACCATCACACCACTATTTTGAATAGTACTCTTATCATTAAACATTTTTTTGTAAAACGTGTACCTATTAATATCAAAATTAGTCCATGTTATCATATTAAAAGCTGGTCCCCCATCCTACCAATTGAAAATTTTTTATGTGTATATATATATGAGCTCACCTTATCTTCTAACCATGAAAAAATGTATTTATATTCACTATCACCAACCAATTTTATTATATTTTTCGATATAGTCTATTTAATTCAGTAATATGTGAATATATATTTGATTGAACATCATCTATGTTGTTCAAAATGTATAAATGTTCCTACATCACTTAATCACGTGGAATGAACTTTAAATTTATGACTCCAATCCCTATACCCTCACTATCCACTATCAAATGTCGAGATATAGTGAGACCCATATGCTTCAATTCATAAAGATAACCGTTACAAAACACAATCACTTATTTCCATGAATATATATGAATAATAGAGGTTTGTAAGAAATAATAATTTTTAATATATCCAATTAAAATTTTCAGATACCTTTAAAAATGATACATGCAACGTAAATAAATAGTCCCACATATGTTTATCTCATGCACCAGATGAATCACTATATGAACTATTATATCAAAAACAATTAGTATAAAAATACATTTCTTGTTTATAATGTATTAGAGAATCTTCATTATCCAAATAATTAGACAAATATTGATCAAAACTTTCATAAAAATTTATTTGGAAAAATAACATAACCTAATGATAGTCTTTCTACCTGTTGATAGAAATATTCCATGCTATGTGACAGGTAGAAGATGTTTCATTAATAAATGATCATCATGAGATTTTATACGTATTAATTTTAAATACATAAAAAAATATTATTCAAATTTGAATAATATAATTACCAAAATGTGATTAAAGAGGGATGGCACACTTCTCTCATGACTCTCCCCCTCTCCTGCACGGACTGTCTAGGGTTTCCTGATGAAACCCTCCGCATGGGGTCGACGGTGCGTCTGAGCACCACTTCTATTTCTTCCTTTCTTCTCGTCTTTCGACTCCTTCTATATCATTCCTCCTCTGTGGTCCTTTCATTTGGTTGATGTCGGCCTTTTTCTCTGTCTTGATGGTGCGGCTATCTTATTGTCTTTTTCTGGGGTGTTTTCTTTGGTTCTACCGAAGTCAGTCACCGTCGAAGCCTCCGGATTCTACAACCCTACCCTGATCTCGAATTCTAGTGCTACTCTCCAGGTCAGATTTGTAGTGGTGTTAACATGGGGGTTTTAGGTTAAATGGTTTGGCGATCATCGTTTCTTCAAGCGCTTCTATTTCAGCTTGTCCTTGGTGTTGGCTTCTGGTTTCAGTTTTTCCTTGCTGCCGTTGTACGGAGACCTCGACCACTCTTATCCCAACCTCGATCTGAAGCCCTTCTTCTTCCCTCCGAGTCGGATCTGAAGCAGTGGTTCCTCAAAGGTTTTGAGAAATGGGGTTCGGTGGATGACGGTTCCCTCACGTTGTATGTTTTGGTTTTCGGTGGTGCTTTGTTTGTTTCCTTTTCTTTGGTAGTCGATCTACTCAATACCATCTCGATGATGGTTTTGATGGTGTTTTTTGGTATGGATATTCTCTGTTTTGGTTATGGATGAAGCCGTCAGTGGTTCTTGACATTGTTGTTCCTGTTATGGTTTCTTTCTTTTCGCATTTTGTTGATGCGAGTTCAAAATGTGCTAGTGTCTTGGATGTTTCTGGTTTTCATTGGCATGGTGGTGTTGTTTTATCGTGGTTCCGAAGGACTTCGGTGATTTCTGGCAACTGGTGCAATGTTGGAACGATGACGACGGTGGCGGTCTCGATGACGCCGATGGTGGTGGGTGTCTTCTCCGGTGGTGATAATGAGATTTTGTTGTCACCGATCGTAGATGGCAGTGACGTGACTTTTTCGGCTCTCTTAGTTCGAGGTCGTGATGGACATGAATTTTTTGGCTCTCTTAGTTCGAGGTCGATATGGATGATAGTTCGTGGTTCAAGGTGGCTTAACCCATGGTTCGAGGTGGATATATCGGGTGAGTTTGGCCTTTTAAAATTTGAATGTGGAATGCCGTGTGTAGGGGTTTAGGATGTGGAATATGCCCGGACGCTGGCTCTATGTACGATTCCCACTTACCCATAAAGTGGCTTTTTAAATAATTAAAAAAAGTATTGTGGAATAATATCCACAAGGTTTGTTTATACCATATATACACTAACAAAAAATTTACTTTTCAATCTTCCTTAGTGTTTTAAATGTTGAAGGTAAATATATTGTATTTCCATTCATAGTGGGATCTAAATAAAAATGCATCCTCATTGATATCAAGCCAAATCTATAATTCAATCCATCTATTGTCATTCCATTTACATCTATCAATGATACAATAAAACTATCCCATATAATTTTTTCAACAATTATAACATCAATGTTGTTTTTTATCTCCAAAAATATCAAATAAGGTAGTTTAAAAAAATTGAATATTTTTTTGAGGTATTTTTTTTAAAGACCATAACAAATTTTATTATCATTGGTCAATTAAATATTTTTCACCCTATCATAATATTCTTCAACTAAAAATGCTTATGGGGAAATATTGTATTAATGTAAACTATTAAATTCCTTCATCAATCTAGGATAAGGATGACCAATTAGAAAAAATATTTAATGTACCATGTACATTTTCTTTCTTTCATTCATCAATTAATAATATAAAGTCTATTATTTAGAAATTTGACATTCTTTATATCCCTCAACATTGTATCTTAATAAGATTCCAAATGAAGGAAAGTCATTTTTTCTAAAAATTATCATAGGATGCAAAAGAGAATACTATTTTTTGTATACATAAAAAAAATTAAAATATCTATCCATAAATGTTTATAATATTCAATCAATAGTGAAAGATACACATCAATATCATTTTCTAGATGTTTCTAACCAAAAATCATCAATCTCATCAGAAAATATTTTTTTAATCATACATATATGTGGGGAGATGTTGAAAAATACCAACAAAATATGCTATAAACTATGTTGGATACATATGATCCAATATAGATTCATACAATCGGTACACATGAACATTATTAGATATCTAACATCACTTCCCAAATCCGGAAGTTGATGACCAAATCTATTCCATTTTTCTGATTCTATAGAGTGATGTAATTTACAATCAGATAAGCATTCATTTGAATTCCATGTTGTCCATTTTTCATTAATTTAATTTCAAAATAGACACTTCAAAATAAGAATTATTAAAAGGTACCAAATTACATTAGTAGGAGATTTCATTTCAATATCTGATAATGAATCATGGTTAATTTATTAGAATTATATTAAGGGAATATTGGATGGAATTATTTGATTTAGCATGTGGTTAGATGTTAGTGCATAAGAATGAATCTAGATTTAATTTTTCATCCATCTTATACCATTATGTTCTACAGGTTATCATTTTGACAAAATATTCATATTCATTCCTATACACCCTTATTAATTGGATCAATCATGTCTCTTTTTATAACCCAATCCCATTGGGAATAATATTTTATTTGACTCATAATTCAAATATGGAAGCCCATTTCCTTTGAAAACTATCTCTTTTAAAAGATCAAGTAAGTTAGAGAATGTTTTATCAGTCCAACAATCAGTTTCTTTTGAGTTAACCAATCTCAAAACAGGTGATAACTCTTTATATTTACTATAACCTAGGAATAATGTTTTATCTTAATCTCTATAAAACCATTCAATTATTTTTTTTAACGGGTTCAAAACCAAAATCATGAATTAAATATTCTATACAATCCACTATCACATTATGAATATTGTCTTCAATATTATAATGTGATTTTATATTTCTTCCACCATGCTACATCCAACATATATAATTAAGGCGAAAACCATATCAAATGAGATGATACGTTACCTATCAAGAATTTTACTTTCTCATATTCAAACACTTCTCACAAGGATAGAAAATCAAATCAATGTTTTGTTGATTTTGTTTAGAAAATTCCGAGAAATCGTTATATATTTTTTCATATTCACTAGTGGTTCTTTCTAAACCTATCCAATTACGATCAATTCAATACCAAAAATCATAATATAATCAATGATATATTAAAACTTATAATCATTTAAAAATATACATATAAATATATATATTTTTAACATAAAAACATATAATAAACTTATACTACCTTTATATAAAATCAAGTTCATTTTTTACTGTTATGTTAATTTGAAAAAAAGAGGCAATAGTTATTTAATAAATAATAATTCACTATTAATCATGAAAAATTTACATTACAATTTCCCCTAAATTAATTAAATTATATTAAAATTAATTTATTTTTTATGCGTATAAATTCTTATAAAACATATGCTAGAAATTCTAAACATGTAAAAATTTTCTATTCCACTATTCATAACTCATATCAATACATGTATCTTCATTCTAAATTATAACTTCTTTCATTTAATCCAAAACTACACCATTGGGTAGATAATTTAATATTTCTATTAAACAACAATTATTCAATTAATTAATCATAAATGATAAAAGTTAAATAATCATTCATGTTCTCTTAAATCTATATATTAAATTTTCAGACACTTTAAATGTCATAATTTATACAGTTCTAATATGAAAATCACTCAATTAAAAATTATTTAACCTTATAAATAATTTATTAAGTGATTTTATTTAAATATCAATCCATTTATAAATCATCATGTCAGAATCACATATAAAGTCTATATTACTCAAAAAAAAAAAGAATTCAAATCATTTTAAACTTTATGATTGACATCATTAACCATTCAAATCGGTAGAAATCGATAATCGTAATAGTCATCAATGTAATCCTAAATTAATATAAATCCAAAATTTCAACAAATGTTAATTGAATGAACGAATTAGATATTAACTAATTAAAAATCCACAACAATTGAGTAAAACAAAAGGATGTGATTGAATTAAACAATAATTTTTTAAATTTTTTTTAAAATAAATCATATAATATTTGTATATGAAGATGATTAATTGAGCTACATTCTCAATTTTATCCTTAAAAATCATTGTAATAATAAACACATCAAGATAAAATAAAAAAATTTGTATATGTGAAATATAATAAGGAACGAACAAAAAAATCCCACACAATTTGGGGTGTGGAAAAGAAGATGTTTTAGATCATGAAATGAAAACATAAATGAAAAATAAATTATAAAATATGAAATAATAATAACCACTAATCCTTAAATAAAGATTAAAATGGTAGAAATAAAATAAAATTAGTTTTTACCTAAACTAATGATGATATAATTTTTTATTTACATCGTTAGTTTTTACCTAAACTAATGCTGATATAATTTTTTTTTTGGGTTATTAGAATCACTTTATTGTAAAACCGATGCTGAATATAATATTTTTTCTATCATCATTTTTTGGATAACTGATACCTTTATCCTTACATTTTTAGATTTTGTCGTCAATTTTGAAAAAAACCAATGAACAAGTTTTTTTACTATTTTGCAACATTTTCATAGAACTAACATATAAAACATATCGTTAAATCTATCATTTCCATTAGTGAAGAAAAATAAGTAATGAATTAACATTATATTATAGGTTTTATAATCTACTAGTGATTGAGGAATAAAAAAATCAACATCATTTCCTAAAGTAAGAGATGTTATGAAAATTGATCAAAACACAACCAAACTATGAATTTTCTCAGAATAAATGGATTGAAATCATGTTAGAATATATTCTCATCAAAATTACCATACATTAACAAAATCATATTGAAAAAATTATATCATATTACTATCACTTGGAATAAAATTAATTCTCTTTTTTCATGCCTCAATATATTATAATTTAATAGTCGCTGATTTTCACTTGACCATTAACATTATTTGTATTAATAATATCTTTCAGCCTCTGTCATTATTTAGAAATTAAACTATTTTTCAGTGTCTAAATCATTACATCCCACCTATGTTCACTATTTAGAATACAAGATTGTGTTTTTCCAAATAAACTATACACATCCATTTATTTCTTTTCAAGAGGAAATATTATTAACCCTTTTTTCAAATGTGGTATTATGACAAATTTATTTTTAAATTTTTAACACTTTCTTTAACAATAATACATTCAAATTTCTAGAACACAATTTATTTATATTGGTGGAATGTAACACACCATGTTTTTTTGAAATATGTTTTTTGAAATAATTATAATCTTTTGGATATTTTTAATTGTACACAATACTATGTTCAGTATGTGTTACATGAAACACTGATCACAGATTGTGCTACAATGAAATTTTTTTTATCTTTTATTACATGTAATAATGAGTGTCTCTTGCATTACATGAAACACTGAATTTATATGAAACATCACATATAATTAAAATTATATAATTTAATATGATAATTATCTCCTAGTTATTTCAATTTTGGATATTAATGTAATAAAATAAATTATGAAAATATATTTTTTAAAAACTTTTATATATTGTGTTATTGAGTGATAAATTAATTATAAATGAAAATATAAACCATTTGAAAATAAAGAAAATAACTTCCTTAAAAAATATTTTTCTTCGCACAGATGTATTTTAACCCAATAAATTAAAAAATTATCCTTTGGATAATTATTTTATTGAAAATGATATATTATTTAATAAATAAATATTTTAAAATTAATTTTGTTTTTTATTTATAATTAATAATACCAAATCCCATTTTATGCTTAAAAATATTTTTTTCTAAAAAAGGGTTTTGTTACATTTAGCAAACTTATTTTAAAATTAAAATTTTAAATTTTTAGAAAAAATTTTTAATTAAATAATCTTCTTTTTTTGAATTCTATATGTCAAAACTATCTTGTATGGAAATATTTAAAATTAAATGGAATGTATAATTTGACATAACTTATTAAATATTCTATTTATTTAATGTTGGCCTTCAATTTAAAATGTTTTAAAAAAATGATGTAAATATGGGTTTAAAAGTTACATTTAGTTAAATTATATATATATATATATTAATCTAATTTATATCATTTCAATTGGATTCTTATTGAATAATAATTTAAATTTTTATTTAAAGTATAAATCGTTTTTCTTCATAAATCCACATTTTCATCGTATGTACAGGATTACTGTTAAATTATATACTTTAAATTATTTGATTCGAATTTGGAAAATTGATTTAATATTTTAAATAAAAATGTTTTGTATTTTATAATAATTTTAAACTATGTTTTTAAAATTTTATTTACTAAAAGATGTGAGAATTTATTATGGCGGATATTAAGAAATTGGGTTCTCCTTGGGTTAAATATATAATATAAGGGTTTAAAATGACCTAAAACTAGAAAAAAAATATTTTCATTCAACATATAAACCCAATGATATCTTATTTTTATAATGACCCATTTTTTCCTTTTTAATTACAAAAACGGGGGTATGTATTTTTCTTTTCAAACAATGTAAGTGTGTCACTCACCTCCCTTATAAAAGGCCACTAATTTTCCTCTCAACGTAACTCTCCCAAATACAATTGGATCAACCAAGTACCTACCAAATATTATAAATAATTTCATACCCATATCATAGAGGTAATTGTTATATCAGAATTCCAAAAATTGGAAATATATTGGTTTATCTTAAAGAAATTGTCCAACAAAGATGTATATATTTAAACTATGTGTTTTTGTTTTACTTCTTCTTCTAAGTCATTAAAGTATTTTTAAATATCTCTTATATAATAACATAAATATATATAATATAATTATATTTCATTAATTCATTTTCATGTCTAATATCCCTCTACTCTTTCATCAAATGGGATATGAAATCATCATTTTTGGGTATGGTAGACAACTAGCTCGTGAACCAATGTTATTCGTTTTCCATAACCACCTCTCAAAAACAAATATAATGATAGATTCAATGATTATATATGATATTTATGATTTTATTATTCCTCTATATTTATTATATATCATATACCTTATAAACTCTCATTCCATTGGAAAACAGTAACATCAATCAGTTCTGCAGCAGACTACTGATTCATAAACCAATGGGATTCGTTTTTCATATTTATTTCACAATGATGGTAATGAAGATAAATTTAAAGAATAAATATATTTTTTAGTATAATAATATATTTTTATTTATTATACAAAATATACCTTATTAATTTCCATTCTATGGGGGATATGATATTGTCATTCGAATGTACAATGAACTAACACCTCAAGAATTGATGGGATTCTTTTTTCATGAACACATTTAATGGAATGTAATTTGAGAAAATATAATGAATTTATGTGATCTATAGGAATTAAAAATTATTTTTAATATTCATATATTAATTTTCTTTCTTTCATTTCAATGGTCGAGAAAATAGAAATACTGTTCAGGTGTACATATGACATATAGTCTCCTTGACCTATGTAGTTTATATTTTATCTAGAACCATAATATATTTATATAAATAAATATATAATGAATATATAATATATTTATACAATGTATAATATTCTGTAGATGATTTTATCATGATCAATTTATAGAGACTGAAAATACCAAACTAATATTTTTTTGAAATAAATACAGCATTTATTGCACGAAATGTAATTTTAACAAGGAATAATTAATAAAAAAGTAATGAAAAGTCATTATTTATTCATATATCGTATGATAAATATGATTATATTTATATTATATATTTATAATAATTTTATATTTCTTATACATGAGTTTTTAATTTGTATGAAGGAAGCCAACACTAGAGGGATGGTATTTCTGTCTCACTTTTATTTTATGTGAGACAAATTCCATATTCACAAAGTGATAAATTTATGTGAAGAATACGCAACACATTAATGTACATTATAAAGCTTATCTTGAATATTATAAGGATTTAAATATCCATTTAATGATCTACCTTTAAGCAGTATATTTTTTAAGAGGTTCAAAAGCTAGTAAGGATTTCTATCTCAATGCATCTGCTTTGGGGCATACATTATTTCCTACACATATCTTGCCTTATGAGGTTTATGTACATCCCCATTTACATTTAATATCATGAATTTATTTATTCTCATGTAATTTTATGTTTCATTTAATTTTATTCATTCACGGGTACTATAATTCAATGTTACCAATGTGATATGTGTTTTATAATGCATTCTCATTGTTTATTGGGATTTTTTATGATTATGTTTTCAATGATTGAATATTATTTTTTATATCCAAATATAATAATTAATTTTATTCCTATTTATTTATTTCATTACAATAAATTTTTTATATATATTATCCTCCCTTTATATACTCAGGAGTTCAAAATAATGTTTTTTATAATATTTTCATTACTTTTCTATTCTGATGAAAACCCTTTTCCTTCCAAAAACATGTTTTCTAAAAATGTTCCGATTTTTTTAACATTATATAAATAAATTTTTAAATTAATTTATAACTATATTTAAAATTTTATAAAATAAATTTAAAGGAATATCCATTACATTTTCCATAAAAAGCATAGTTGTTTTTACCAAATTTTGAAAGGAATCATTTTTTAATGAATATGAGATGAACTGAATTTTATATTATCCCTAAAAACTCATTATTTTAAATCTTACATTAAATTAATCAATCATTATATTCAAATAAAATAATTTATACCATATTTTATGATTTTATAGTTTTAAAACACCTTTTTATATGGGAAATGATATTTCACTCAAAATATGTTTTAATTGATTTTAAATGATTCCTTTATAACATTATAATGTAATTTTTAAAGAATTTTTTTTCAAAATGTTTTATGTTTTATGAAGTGTGTTTAATTCTATAAAGGTCATTTTTCTCATGAAATTTTCCACGTGATCCATTAAAATCATTTTTTCATCAATGTTGATATCTATTAATGTTATAAAATATTTATTCTGTTTATGATCCAAGGATACCATTCTTATTCAATCTTTAGATGGTTTATTTTGATTATGATAATATGATTATTAAACTCATTTCCCTTCATTGGGTTTTTTCCAGAGAAAATTATTAGGAAACCCACTTATTTCTATATGTGTTATGCTATGGTAAAATTAGGAAATTATTTTGAAACTTGTTTCTTTTATATAGGTTATATTGTGAGAAAATATTTATGAATGAAATTTCCTTTAATGGTTTTTCATATGATTAAGGTTTTATGATTTTAATTATTTTATTACGTGTACCTATATCCCTCACCCATGCATAGGGTAAATATTTTCATCTCATGAGATAAATTTGACATGAATAATGAGTGAACATAGTAATGTAAGGGTTTATATCTACTATGATAGTACTGATATATAAAATTTACTACAATGAATTTTTAAGGATTGAACCCATTCTACTATAACAGTCTTGGAAATGGGCCTTTATTTCTTAATAAAATTATTTTCCATGCTTCTGAGTATGACACAAATCAAATTCTTATAGAAAATTTATTTTTTCACATCCCATGATATTTTTTATCTTATCTATCATGACTTATTAATATCCATGATTAATTAAATGACATGATTTAATGATCTATGATATATATTTTATGGTTTTCAAATCTTATTCTCATGTTATAATACACATATTCTAATGATATGTTGATGTCTCCATTTTTTAACCTTATGGTGGATTTGAGTACACGAATTATTATGTTTCCTTTCCCTAGGTTATGATAAAATGTATTATGTATAATAAATCTAAGAATGTATCTAGTTATTAGTATCATTATGTTGTAAAAAATTGTATACTTATGGTAATTTTTGTGTGTGTATAAGATTCCAATGTTACTAGACCAAAAGGATTCTGGTGATGATCATTATGTTATGTAATGAATATTCTTCAATTAAAGTGTAAAATTTATTAATGATAAGTGTGGTTATTTATACTCTACCTACCCCCAACAAACCCATCACTCTATCGAAAGGAATTTCATCTTTATTATACATGGAATGTTTTTTTAGAGCCTATGTTTAATACCATGATGTTTTAATTATTATTTATCTTTAAAAAAAATTAATTCACCAATATCTACTATTGCCAGAAATCGTGAGTTTAAAGGAATTGTGTAAATGTTATATGCCCCTTTTAACCTACTCATCAGATTGGTGGAAATAAATATGAATAAATAGTTTATGAAATAAATATAAAATTCCAACTCAATAGTAATATATTGGTATGTTATTAGAAAATGATTGCCCATTCTTCAAATCACAGTATTCTTCAATAAAATATATTTTCCTCAAAAATGAATTGTTCTCATTCTTATGAATGGATTTTAAATTTTATAATTTCTAGAAAATTTATTTTACCAAATTAATTTCATAATTTCAATATTAGCTTAAAATTATTTTTTTAAAATTTTCTGATAATAATCATATTTTTAGTGTTGTGAAAATATTGATTTTAAGGGAAAATTGTATTTTTGTTTAATAATTTAACAATGTCAAATTGTGGATTAAATTACATGTAAATAAACATTATTTAATTTAAATTTTTAATAATAAAATTATGGGTTTTAAAACGATTTTATACATGAATTTCTTATAAAATGAATATAGGTATTAAATGAACATTTTTCTAAAGAACTGTTTTCCATGGAGTATTACATGTTTATTTTTAAAGTAAATTATTTATTTTTTTAGAATTTATTAAAATTTATTAAAAATATTTACTTATAATATTTACATTTAGTGGAAAGGATCAATTTATTTTTCACCAATATAAATTATAACATTGATAAATTCTGTTACCACAGTGAAGTTAAAATTAGGCAATTTTAGTTAAAAATAAAATGACAAGGACTATAAAATGACACTAAAAAATCATAAATATTATTTTATGAATTATGTTTTACCCGTTACACATATTTAGTGAAATTATGTTGTTTAATTGATAGTTTTATTTGAGAATTTATTATATAATATTTAAATCAAAGAATGTCAAAAAAATGTCATTTCCTTGGTATTAAATGTCCCAAATGTGTCCACATGGAGAAAAGATATGTTGTGAAGTAATATTAATGTAAAAAATTTAACACAATAAATTTATATTCATGATTTGTTTTTCATTTTGGGCCACAAAGATGATATTGTGATACTTATAATATTTAATATAATAAAAATTTAAAGATGTCACATTCAGTTTTAACATAATATATCATTTTTAATATAGAGTTAACAAGAATATATATATTTTTATTAATATTTTTCTATAATATAGAAGGATTACCACAATCATTAGTTTTTTATTTTAAGTTTTTGAGAAAAAATAATAATATAAAAAATTTACCAAACACTAATGTAGATATTATTTTATTGATGAAAATATAAAATAAATGTCTTTTAAAATATTAATATAAATATAATTTTTGATAATTAATGTTATAAAATAATTTTATAGATGATTTTGACCACTTTAGGATAGAATAAAATATATTTTCTGGTTAAATTTTTATCTTGATATTTATAAAAATCCATTTAATAAATATTGGAATTTTTTTTACAATAATGATATTTTATCAAAATAGTATTGAATTAAGTTATTCAAAAAGTATAAGTGTTCTTTAAAATTATTGAAATATTAATAATATGGTATATATGTTTATATATTTTTTTCATTTATTATCTAATTAGTTTCACATAATTAAACATGAATACCATTAAATATTGATGAATTTGTTACATTAGTTAAAATAAAAATAGGTTTAAAAATGATTAATCAAAATGATAATGTTTTAAATAAATATAAAACTTGTCTAATATATATTTTTATTGATATTACAACATTATCATATAATATATTATAATATGTCTAATCTTTGAGGTATTTTTATTGGTATTTATTTTATTATAAAATAAATAGTTTAGAAATTTCAAAAGTGCCTATCACCATGATTATAAAAGGTCACATCCTCCCCTACTTCTTCCCTTCACACTAAGCCCTAAAGATCCACCATCCGAATTAAAATTATCTTATAAAAATCCTTATACTGATTATAGATGTTCTTTTCTTCTGAAAATACCAACCCTAGTGTCCCTAAGATAATATCTAAATGCAATTCACCAAATAGGAGTTAATCGCCTTTGCCGACTACTTCATATATATTTCTATTTATAATTTATCTACATATGTTATTTCCATTTTAAAGTAATGAATAAAGTATAAAAAATATTTTGAGATGTTATTATGATTATATAACTACCATATTACTCTTTTTAACCATCCTAAAAAAATGAATGCTTTGCACATGCGTATGTACGGCTTGGAGACTCTACGAAATGATACGAATAATTTACCCTTTTCATCAATAAATAATGATTCTGTAAATTTATATAATGATGAAATAAGATATATATTAGGTTAATATAATTATTCATATTTTGGGACTATATCCTATGAACAAAAAGTGGGACTTATATGAAAATACAAGAATAAGAAAATGAAGTACTAAAAACCCAAAAGAATCGTAATAATGAAATATTTTTAAAACAACAGTATATTAGATGATATAATAGTATCATATTTCATATAATAAATATGAATATGGTTATGTTATAAATTCATATTAGTCTTTAACCATTATATAATAGTTTTAGATAGGTATTTAGGTAATAAGACCTAAGGTATGGGTTAATATTCACAATCACATTATTATTCATGATTGTTTATATGTTATTATAAAATGGGGAATATTTGTATTACATTTCTATATTTAATAATAATGTTCTATAAAGTAATTTTAATATTCCCATAAAAATTAAAATTTATTTTTAAACATGTGTGAATTTTTTCTTAAAGGTTCAAATGGAATATTTTTGTCATTTTACAAATGAGGATCTTTGTGACGTTTGTAGAAAAAGTATGATAATAATGTTTTTTTATCTTATATGGAATGAGAGGATATTTTTTCATTCATTATTGCTTAATAAAATAAATATTTCATTACAATATTATAGTTTTATTTTAAAATAAAGATTTTTATTTTAAAATTTCAAGGGAATTTAAGGAAAAAAAGAGTTTTAAAAAATAAATGATATTTTTCTGAATATTTTTTTCCATGTTATCACTCAAATTTGTTTTCAATCTATGAAAACATTATTTTATGTTATTTATTATTGACTATGTATATTTTCAAATAATAATATCCTTATTATTTTAGTTGTTTTTTTGTGTATATATTGGCATGATACTTATGAAACCCATTTCTTTTCCATTGGTTATTCTCTGAAGATATGTTTATGAAACCCATTTCATTTCATTGGTATTAATATGATGAATGAATTAGGTTCTTATGACAACCAAATTTATATATATATTTATACGATGTATTAGACCTATATCGCCCGCAATTCATAGATTAATGATTCTTATCTCTTGAGATTGACCTTACATGAACGGGAAGTGAACCCAGTTCAGTAATACAAGGGTGGAATGAGTAGTGAACTCTATTTAGTAGTGGAATTTGTCTGCTATAATGGTCTTGGAAGTGATCCTTAACTAATATGAGAATTATTTTATATTATTATATTTATTCCATGATTTCAGGACTTGTATTATAATCCCATGAATTAAATTCTTTATAATTCTTGCTTTATTAACAGGTATGATTTATTCTATAACTCAATATCATGATCCTTGATTTTATAGATAAAATTATCAATATATACTTTCATGTTTTTATTATCTTATGATTTTGTTATCTCCCTCTATTACACTTTCAAAGAATATTCTCTCACCCTTTTAATGTGGTTATTTTCCATAGTATATAAGAATAATTATAAGGTAATATGTGTCAAAATGGTTATAGATATGAAGTAATATGTTGTAGATGATGTATAAATTTTATGAATTGGTTTTTTATGATTCTATGTTTAAACAAACAAAACCTATATGATTATGTAATTGTTTTTTTGGTTATTTAATGAACACTCCTGTATTTATATGTAATATATATGTTTTAAAATCCCGAACCATTAAAACGGGTATCATATTAATGTTTAACTATCCATTAGAAACTCAATTAATAAAACTATAGGAAAACCCAAAGGATATATCTATTTGTATGATACAATCCTAGTGTATTGATGATTATCATAAATAAAAAAGTATAAAAACTAAGGTGTCCTAAAGAGAAATTTTATAAGAAATTTTTCTTGATTATGAATTTTTCCAAATATAATTTATCCACAATAACATTTTTTGGTATTTATAAATGGTTATGACCTAAAGGAACCACATTAATGTTGAATGGGATGGAAAATGAAAGGATTCACCTCTAAATAAACAGATTTTTACTAGAGATATAATGAAAAATGATGTTTTTATTCTCAAACAACATTCTCATTCAATGAATTATGCAGTACCTCTAAACATGAAAATTGGGGAATGACATTCTGTTGAGTCCTTCATGATAGAGCTGACACCATCATTCAGTGGGTATTTGTAACATCCTATTTAAATAAAGTATATAATATTTTCATATTTATTAATATTTCTGAATTAAATATTAATTTTAATTTAAAGGGGATTCTATGTTCGATGATATACCCGAAATGCAACAATGAGTTTCTCTAAAATCTCAGGTTTCAGAAAAG
Organism: Viscum album; assembly: GCA_963277665.1. Lineage (NCBI taxonomy): Eukaryota > Viridiplantae > Streptophyta > Magnoliopsida > Santalales > Viscaceae > Viscum > Viscum album. The sequence goes on along the minus strand of OY728151.1, from coordinate 62,771,880 downwards.
GCTGAGTCATACTAAAAAAATAATAATATCATATTATTTTAACCGGCAGATAACACCTAGACATTGTATTGGAAATAATTAATAGAACTAACTACAGTATGATTATACATGTTTGTTAAATGTTTTTACATTTTTCCAATAATATATAGGCCATTAAAATGAGAATGAATCTAATTTTAACCATAAATACTCTAATATTTTTAAAAGGTAGTTTTACCACCTTTTATGGGGAACCCCTTTTAAATCTGGGTTTTTTCACTTTTATTTGATGCATTTGAATAAATAAAAACTTTATTTAGAATTAGGATATAAAAATTTTCTTTGCGTAAATATTTGGTATTTTTCTGATAAACTTCATTTTGTAATGAATAGTAAAAAAAATTGCATCTTAAGTCGAAACTATCTTTTCATTAGATTTATTTATATGGCTAGATTATATTTTTAAATGGTATTAAAGATTAAATGGATTATATTTTTACCATTTAATTCAAATTTTGTCATTGGAATTAATTTCATTTTGAAATTGTACATGACCACATGTCAATCTTTTTGCAGTTTATACTTTTTAAAAACACGCTTTCTAGTTTTGAAAAAAGAAATTTATTTAAAATTAATTAATGAAAATTATTTATTTTTAATTCTTTATATTATACTTTATTTAAGAAATAATAATATCAAAATTATATTTGGGTGAATTTTTTGGTAATTTTCTAAAATCCTTCAGTTTCTTCATGAATAGTGAAAACACTACATAATAGTTCAAAATGACTTCTTTCATTTAAATAAAATTACACCAGTTATGTTAATTGAATTTAAAAAAATACAATAATCATGGTTTTCATCGGTAAGGAAACATATGGTTGAATATGATGAAAATAATTTTTGGGGAATAATAACTTTTGAATTTTATTTGTCACAGTTAAAGGTAATTTGGGTAATTCAAGTTAAAAATAATATTATAATAATATAAAATTACCTTATCACTGGTACTAACCATATTAAATGAGTCCTGTACGACTAATACAATCCTTGGGTAGAACCTTTGGCCTTTTTAAGACATTTGGGCAAGATAATTACATTAATAAATTTTTTTAATGTTAGAATAAAAATATCGTAAACATGTATTGTATTGATAAAAAAAATTAATATGGGGTCATATGACTGATATATTTGACTATAAATATTCATTAGAAATATATGTTTATTTCTTAAATCATGTTATTTTATATATAATTTTTAGACATGAAATTAATGAATTTATTTATGAAACAATAATGATGTAATAATTGCCTCCTTAAGGAATGTTTTAAAATAATGTGATTATAAATTCTAAAATAAATATATATTGCAACTTTTCATGCCATCCACTAATTTTATGGATGATTATGACTTGTTATTTTTATTTAATTAACTTTTTTCGAATTTATATAGTTTTCATGGCTTTTAAAAAAGTCATGTTAAGAATAGTATAAAAATTTACATAAATGAGTGTTTAAATCAATTAATATTTTATTAAATAATAAAATGGTACTAAAAATTTAATATTCATCCAAATGACATATCTTATGTCAAAAATGTCATTAATGATCCATTATGGGTCCCATGAAATTTTATATTAAATATATTAACTATATAGTATTAATATATAAGAAGTCATGGTAAATGATAAATTAGTTAACAAAGAGTTAAATAAATAAAGATAAGGGTTAAAAATTATCCAAAAAAATTTACAATTCTTATTGGATGATTTTATTTAGAATTATTTTCATATTATATTATAATATAATGAGTTTTGGTCCTTTTTAATTAGTAAATCATTATGTAATAAAATAATACATTCAATCTTTCGCAAAGAGCCCCTCCTCCCTATTATAAAACGACACCAGCTCAAACCCATTACTCAAACCTATCAAGACCATTGGATCATCCAAAATATACACAAATAATCTTCCAAAATCCATTTATGCTTCCTAAAATCCATCCCCTTGGCAGAAGGAAGTCCAAGAGATCCCTTTGGATCAAATCAAAAGAAGTTACCTGATTTGTGGTAACTTCTTCTATCAAGTTTATTTCCATTACTTTTCCTTCTCCACTCCCAATGCTCTTATTATTATTTATTTATTTAAAAAAACCAATATCCTATTTATAATATTTTGTTTTTATTAGATATATTTGAAATAAAATTACACACACATCTATCTAATGGATAAGAACTTATTGTTTCTGTGCACGGTGAACTACTACCTCACTAAATGATGATTGTTCTCTTTTCCCCTACAACCACTCATGGTAGCCATTATAATGGAACATTAATTATATGGGATATATAGGATATTTATGACATTTATTTTATCTTTATTATTATTTAATTCTCATTTAGAACAACCCTTTATGATTTTCATGTTGTATAAATTCGATAATTTAATTTAAGGATGTTCGGACTACCACCCCTCAATGTGATATGACTTATTCATAACATACATGGAATTTATAAATTATAGTTTTAATGAACTTACGTAACATATATAAAATATTATATAATACTTTAATAATAATATACAAATGTATCATTTGGTTTTAATTCCTTTAAAAATAAAAAAATGAAATGAAAGTAGTGTTCATGCGTACGTACGACTTAGCATCTCCATGAACGGTGCATTCCAATTTAATATATCTAATTGATATTTAATATTATAAATACATATATACAGGATATATATGATATATATGATATCTAAACCATGAATATCATTCTAGAGGTAATGTAATTTTGGCCACATGGACAATTTGTTATTATAACAAGTTCATTTTTTACTTAAGTTCCGATCATCAAAAAAATGACTGATATGAACTCAAATAATTAAATAATTGTTATAGGAAGGTAATAAATAATATAAAAGGAATAATAAAAATGAAAAATTTTCTTACTCAAGTATAAATTAACTTAGTTTTATTATTCAGGAAGAACAGGTAACATAAAAGACAAGTCGGACTTCAGGTAAGGGGTTTTCATATCATTTTTTTATCATGAGATTCATGCTATATTTTCAAATATTTACTTTTATGCGGTGTATATAGTACCCATGGTGGAATTAACTGTGTAATATAGTTTAATTTTTGGGTTATTACATCTTCATTGTAATATCTCTATTTCAGGTTGTGTATGTTTTGTAAGTTACCAAATCGGTAGGGAAACTTCTTAACCAAATTTCAATTTGTTGGGTTGATCTTATTCTTCATGAATATGTCATGATATGATTATGATTGAAATAAATTTTGGTTGCATATAATTTAATTTTACTATATTTTTGTTTAATAATAGTTAATACACATAATCGATCAATTTTATTTACAAAATGATCTTTGTAAGGGACCCTTTCGCACTCTTTTAGTTAAATACTTATTTTATGTTAAGTATTTTAAATTTTCATTTTCTTATATTGGGATATTTTCTTCTATATTCTTATTATTGTAAATTTTTGGTCTATGTGATGAGATAACCTTTCCTCTCTCATCAACTCGTTTTCTTAATTTCAATGGGACGTCGTTAGGTTGTCGAATTTCTGTATGGGAACATCTTAACCCAATTTGAATTCTTTGGGTTAAACATACACATCTTGATTATGTCATGATATGAATAAGTGTGAATTTCCTATAATTTATTTACAATAAGTATCCAATTATGTTTAGAACATTTATTTTTTTCAAATAAATTATGTCATTGATTTATCCTTAATTTAATGATTCAGTCTTTATTAAGGATTTCTTCACAATTTACATTACATTAAGACTTCGTTGTTGATATGTGCCAATTTACATTTACATGGTGTATATATTTTTTTCTTACATATTATATCATGAATCACTTTATTCTGATTATATTTTAATGTTTTGACTATTTTTATTCCTTAATTATTTGAATTCAAGAGTATCTCATTTGGTTCAGAAAACATTAACTAAAATATCATTTTATAGAATTATTCTTCTAAATCACTCTCAATAATGTCCATGTTTTCAGAATGGTTATTGGATATATTTATATTGACATTAATGTTTTAAAATTTAAATTCATTTCAAAAGTATTAGAGTGGTATGGAACACATTTATTCAAAACTCTCCTTTCTAAATGTTTTAAATGAATTGATTATGTCAAAATCTTGAACCAATATCTTCTGAATACAATGGGGAAATGTTATATTTCCTTGATTATTATTTTACGTGTTTTGAATATGTTTTGGTTCTAGGGAATTTTTTACATAAATGGGTGGTTCTTTGATAAACCTTGTTGGGTGAGCCTGAGATAGCTCTCCAATGCATTGGGTAACATGACAGATGTAATTATCAATGTTTATTATAAGTGATTTTGGGAATATACTGTGATGGTTATCTCAAACGTAACTCCCTATGTAGCTGTGAAAGCTACAATGTAGGTGTGGTATGTATACCACAATTTACCATTATGATTTATTATTTCTATGTGTTATTCATAAATCTTATGATTTTGTCAGGTATGTTAAAGATATTATGTTTTACGATTGAAAAGTATGATTTCATTGATTTGTATGTTTTCTTGAACTAATTTTATCCCATATTTTATATCCATTACTAATATTTTTATGCCCATCCCATGTTTTTGAAATTTTTTCTATATGAAGAAAAATGAATATGGTCAAGGATGGGATCATGAGAAAGTCATGCTATAAAAAACATGGAACTAGACATGTTCCTTTTTTAATATTTTTTATTGTTTTTTATGAAAAAACAGATACTGAGTAGATGTGTCTACATGTAATATTCAAGTTTTTATGTATATGTTATGACCTAATTATCTAAATATCTAAACCAGAAAATATTCTCAATTTGGATTATTAAATTAAATCACGATTATGTAATGTTTATGTCTAGGACCTTATAGTTGGTATCAGAGGTCGGTTCACAAAACTTTCAAGGATAGGGTGTTTTATAATAAAAATTGAAATAACCATAATGGATAGCATATTATAATGATTCATGGTTATTTAAGATAATTCTAATGAGTTAAATATAAAAAGAATAATTATATCTTAGTGTTTACCCTCCTCATAAGATAGTATAGGATAATTTTACTGATATATCACATGAACCTTTTTTGTTTTAGTAAATGGCTAGATCTAACATGATCAAAAGTAACAAAGGATGTAACATAATTTTGACAGTTTTCTAAATGGGAAACCGAATGAAATGGGAGATGCAATTAGAACTCTTGTCATTATTCTTAACCAACTAGTTAGAGTCATGATTGACCGCTTGATCCTTGGTGATTTTTTCTAAGGAATCATATATGTGGGAAACGATTCCCAATGGAATTTCAGGTAATAATCATAAGGGTAAGTCTATTCAAAAACCTATGTTACATGTATGTGGAAAGAAACACCTAGGAATATACTTCGAAGGGATGTAAAGATGTTTCAGATGTGGTAAGGATTGTAATAAATCAATAACATACCATAGAAAAAGGAAGCATCCAATTTACTCCAGGAAAGGGAAAGAAGTTCATTCTGAAGGATCAATTCAATTTTTTAAATGTGTTGTGCATATAAATTATACAAATAAATGTCCTAAAAATACGGTTTTGGGGTGTGATCATTAGGATCATACAAATGTATGTAAACTAATTCCTAATTCTATTCCAATTGAAGATGGGGAAATTGAAAATGACCAATGAAAGGTATGTATTATTTCGTAGCTCATGTTTTGATATTACAGAAATCATAAGACATTATTCATTGTTTTGTTTGTAGGAAAGAAGTATAAAATACTATAATGGGAAAAATGGATAAACGAACATGATGAATGTTCGATGATTAAGATGTCTATATCTTATGAATTGAAGTGTTATGTTGAATCTTTGCATGATGATATGTTCGAATTTATTAATGATTTTATTAATTTGGATGAATTTTTCTAGTATGTGTAACCCTGATGTTTGATATGTGATAATGTAATTTAAGGAAGAATTATCATTTATTGTGGATATAGTTATAAAGAACCACATGGGTTTATATGATCCTTGAATTTGAGGCAATTATAGGTTATTTTTTCGGATGAAAATGTGAGGTATGAGTTAAAATTTGTTATTAAAATATGTTATGAGGAATGTTTCTCATTTTAAGTAATGTTATAAAATTATAGAGTTTTTGAATAAAGACAACATGTAGACTATGTGACAACCAGTCACATCAGAAAAAGTTGTGAGATTCAAATCCACAATGAAACTACGATTGGGATTAATCCCCTACCACAAGACTATGCATAGTCCTTGTTTAGTATGACTAATTCATTTTAGTTAAATAATTTTATGGATCAAGAATAAGTTAATTTTGAGAAATTATGTTTTATCAAATCCGTATCCTTATAATATAAAATTTATTTGGAGATTAAGTGATAAATTTTATTTTGGAAGACGTTCTCACTTTTGAGGAACACTATATAACAAACGAAAATAGAATAATATGGGATTTCATTTGAGGAATAATGGTTTAATTTTATTTTGGTAGAATATATGTTTTTATTGTGGACTTATAGAGATATGGGTTAGTTATAGAAATGATTATCCTATCTTTGATAATATGTGACTAGGTTAATTACACTTTCGAATGAGTCTTTGAGAGTATTTGATGTTATTTTGAGATAAATGTTTAGATTTACTATGGAATATCATATGATAAGATCCTCAAAAAAATTCAGATTCAAAATTTGTTTGGATTATTTTGATCAAATTTAAGGACAATTTTTTATTGAATGGACTTTGTTGAAATTTGGGTACTGTTTGATGAATTTTGGATATTAAGAGTAGTATTTATTTTTGTAAAGGAATATATTTTTAAGGGATTATATCATCTTGAAGTAATATATTTTTTGTTAATTTTTAATGACATGGGAAATAAATAGTGAATCTTATATGGATTATTTTATTCTCATGATGTTGATTTTAGAACTTCATATGTGACCAATTCATCTTGAATACACATCGTTTAGACTATGAAACTCTACTTGATAAGGAAGTATATTTTCTTTATGTTCTAATAAAATCTCATAAATATATTCTCTAACATTATGAAATAGAAATTAAAATAATATAATTGTCCATTTAGTTTTCCTAATGGGGAATCAAAGACCATTTATCCCATCAAACGATTGTGGTTTTCTTGATGTTAACATTCTCTTAATAATGTTATCTATCATTATCCATCAGAACATGATGGTTGGTTTTCTCATCCTTATACATGTATTCATGGAATCCTAGTTTGTGTTATCTCAGGTCACCTTTTTAATTCATTTTCCTTCATTTAAAGTGATTTTCTTATTGACTATTTTTCTGATAAGGGACTTTCAATGATGTTTCCAAGTCCAATTTAAAAATTGTGAGGACACAATTTCCAAATGGTGGGAAGGATGTGACATCACATGTAAATAAAGGAGATGATATTTTGATATTTTTTTATTTTTGTTAATTAAAATTTAATTTTACTTTAAAGAGGATCCTATGATCGATGGCATACCCAACACGCAACAATGGGTTTCTCCGAAATCTAATGTTGCACACAAGGCTGAGTCATACTAAAAAATAATAATATAATATTATTTTAAATGATATTTAACACCTAGATGTTGTATTAGAGGAAACTAAGAGACCTAAAAAAAGTATTATTAATCATTTTTCTTAGATTTTTTTACATTTATCCAACAATATTTACATGCTTAAAATGTGAATGAATCCAATTTTAAGCATAAATACTCTATTATATTTAAAAGGTACTTTTATAGGCTTTTGATGGAGACCCCAATTTAAATATAGTTCATTCACTTTTATAGGTTGATTTTGACAAAATAAACTTCTTCTTTAGAAGCAGGATATCAAAATTTATATTGAGTGAAAAAAATTATTTTTCTGAGAAATATAATTTTTTAATGAATAGTGAAAAATACAACATTTTAAGTCAAAATTATCTTTTCATATGATTTATTTATATGGTTATATTATCTTTTTAAATGTTTTTAATGTTTATTGGATTATATTTTTACCTTTTAATCATATTTTGGTCAATATTTTTAATTTCACCTTGAAATTGGGCACAAACACATGTCAAACCATTTGTAGTTTCTACTTCTGAAAAACACACATTCTAGTATTGACAACAGAAGTTAATTTTAAATTAATTAGTGAAACTTATATATTTTTAATTTATTAAAACCAACAACATTTTTGAATTTGGAATATCAAAATTAACTTTGGGTGAATTTTTGGCATTTTTCTAAAAATGTTCAATTTCTTATGAATAGTGAAAAACAATGAATAATAGTTAAAAATGAATTTCTCATTTAAATGAGATTTTACTACTTCATTGATTTGAATTTAAAAAAAACCAACATGCATGGATGTCATCAGGATGTAAAATGTGGTTAAATAGGAAGAAAATATGTTTTTGGTGAATAGAAACTTTTCATTTTTAGTTACTGCGGTAAATGTTAAATTTGGTAATTCATGGTAAAAATAATATTATAATAACATAATATTACCTTAACACTTTCTCTAACCTTATATAATGAGTCTAGGAAGACCAATAAAATACTTGGGTTGAGCCTTTGGTCTTTATATTCCACTTGGGTAAGATAATTACATTAATACCATTTTATTTAAAGCAAAAATATAAATAACAAAAACTTGTATTTTTTTCTAAAACAATTTTAATATGGGAGTATATTATTGATACCTTTGACTATAAATAATAATTAAAATGTAAAAATATTTTCTACATCATTGTATTTTATTTATAATTTTTATACATCAAATCAATAAATTTATATATGACACAGTGATGCTGTAATATTTACCTCATTAATGAATGTTTTAAATAAATGAGATTACAATTATTAAAATAAATTTATTTTGAATCCTTTTTGGTCAAAAAAGAATTTAATTTATTATTTTGAGTTTTGATATTTGAATTAATGGTGTTATTTAGATTTTATCATGTTTTTATGGATTTTTTAAAAAGTCCTGATATGAATAGTATATAAATTGACATAAATAAGTTTTTAAATCAATTAATATTTTATTAAGAGGTAAAATAGTCTAGAAAATATATGATTCAAAATAATTACATATATTTTGTTAAAAATGTCATTAAAAACCATTTTGGGTGGCTCGGACGTTTATACTAAATATATTAACCATATATTATGAATATACATAAAGACATGGTAAAAGATAAATAATTTAACAAAGGGTTAAATAAAAAAAGATAAGTGTTAAAAATTATACAAAACCTATACAACTCTTATTGGATAATTTTATTTCTAATTATATTCATTTTATATTATAATTTAATATGTTTTGGACATTTTGAAACTGAAAATAATTTTTTAATAAAATAATACTATCAAACATTCTTAAAGTGCCCCTCGTCCCTCTTGTAAAAGGAAACCACATCTAACCCATTACTCACAACTAGGAATCCCATTGGCTCATTTATCCTCTAATCAAATAAGATCCCAATATACCTTTTTTCCAACTAGATTCCTTCACCTAGGAAGAAGTCAACTCAAGAGATCCCTTTGGATCAAATCAAAAGAAATTACCCGATTTGAGGGAACATCTTCTCTCAAGTTTCATTCCATTATTTTTCCTTATCGACTCCCTATACTCTTAAAATTATTTTTTATATAAAAGAAAGTATCCTCAATATAATTGTTTTTTTTAGATGTATTTTAATTACACTTACAGACACCTCCATCTAATGGATATGAACATACTGTTTCTATGTACGGTGAATCGTTGCCCCACGAAGCAATGATTATTCGATTTTCCCCTAAAATCTCTCATGGTGGCCTTTATGACATAACCTTAATTATATATGATATTTGCATTATCTCTATGATTATTTAATTATCATTTATAACATACCTTTTTTCTTTTGATGTTGTATAAATATGGTAACTTCATTTGAGGAAGTGTGGACTAACACCCCTTCAAAGTGATATTACTCATTCATACCATACATGGGACTTATAAATGACAAATTAATGAGCTTATTTAATGTATATAAAATATTATATTCTTATTTAATAATAATATACCTATGTATCATTTAGTTTTAATTCTTTTAAAAATGAAAAAAATGAAAGAAAATTTTCTTTCAAGCGTACGTAGGACTTGTCGTCTCCATGAACGATGCATTTCATTTTCATATATACAAATGATTTGGAGAGTTATAAATACAAATATAATTGATATACATTATATATATGATATCTAAATCATTAATATAATTCATTAGATAATGGAATTTTGACCACATGGACAATTTGTAATTATAAAAAGTTCATTTTTTACTCAACTTCCAAACATCGACAAAATGAACGATATGAACTCAAATAATTAAATAGTTGTCATAGAAAGGTAATCAGTGATAAGAAAAGTAATATTAAACATTAAAAAGGTTCTTTATTCAATTATAATATAACTTATGTTTATTATTCATGAGGAAAAATGAACATACAATACAAGTCAGACTTGAGGTATGGGGTTTTCATCTCAATTTTTTTCTCGTGAGATTCATGCTATAATTGCCACTATTTTATTTTTTATGGAGTATATAATTATAATTATTGTATTCATTGTGTAATATAATTTAATTTATTGGTATTTACATCTTAATTGTATAAACTTTCATTCATGTTGTGTATGTTTCATAAGTTTCAAAATTGGTAATGGAACTTCTTAACCCAATTTTCATTCAATGGGTTGATCTTCAACTTCTTGAATTATTCATGATATGATTATGAGAGAAATAAATTTTGATGAAAAAATCATGTATTTATATTTTATTTATGTGTAAATATAGTTAATACACATAATCAATCTATTTTATTAACAAATTAACTTTGTAAGGGAATCTTTCACAATCCTCTTTTAGATAAAGACTGATTATATTTTATATCATTTGAATTTCCATTTTTATTTTTTGGGATATTTTCTTGCATATCCTTATTACTTTACATTTTATATCCATTTTATGATTGATCCTTATCTTTCTCATAAACTCATTTTATGAATTTTAAGGTGACATCGTTAGGATGTCAAATTTCTGTAAGGGAACATATTAACCCAATTTCAATTCATTGGGATAAACTTGTACATATTGATTATGTCGTGCTATGAATAAGTGTGAATGATCATTGATTGATTTATACTGAATATCCAATAAAATTGATGGTGTTTATTTTTGTCACGCATCATTATGTCATTTATTTATCCCTAATTTAAGGATACAGTCTTTATAGGAGATATCGTCTCAATTTACATTCTATTGATAATTCTTGTTGATATGCGCCAATTCAATTTTATATAGTGTTTATACTATCCATTGACATATTATATCACTAATATATTTATTTTTATTATATTATAATGTGTTTATTTATGTTATTCCTAAATCATTTGTACTCAAGATTCTCTCATTTGGGTAAGAACACTTTAACTAAAATATCATTTTAACGAATTATTCTTCTATATAATACTCATTAATGTCCATGTTTTCAAAATGGGTTTTTGGGATTTTTTTATATGTACATTAATCTATTAAAAATGAAATTCCATTCAAATGTTTCAGAGTGGTATGGGGCACTTGGATTGAAAACTCTTCTTTTTGAATGTTATAAATGAATAGATTATGTCAATATCTTGAACTGATATATTGTGTAGCCAGTGTAGAAATTTTAGATTTCATTTATATTTGTTTTATGTGTTATGAATATGTTATGGTTCTAGGGAATTGTTTAGGTATATGGGTGGCTATGTGATAAAAGTAGTAAGGGTGTGCCTGAGATAGCTCTCCAATGCATTGGGTAACATGATGGAGATAAACAATAATGTTTCTAATAAGAGATTTAGGGAATATAATGTGATGGGTACTCAAAACATAACTCCATATATAGATGTGAAAGCTACAATATTAGTATGATATATATTCCACAAGTTACCATTATGATTTATTATTTTTATGTGTTTTTCATAAATCTTATTATTTTTTAAGGTATGCAATAGAGATTATGTTTTTAGATTGAAAAGTATGATTTCCTTGATTTGTACGTATTCATGGACTAATTTTTCCTTCCTTATTGTATATCCCTTAATATGATTTTTATTCTCATCCCAAGTAATTTAAATGTTTTCAACAATACATAAAGATAAAAATGGTCATCTATAGGTTCATACAAAATTCATGCTATCTAAAACATAGAACTATACACTTATATTTTTTATAGATTTTTTTTAATTTAATGATAAAATGAATACTGAGTGGATGTGTATGCATGTAATATTCATGTTGTTATTTATAAGTAATTACCTGATTATCTAAATATATAAACTTGAAAAGATCATTAATGTGAATTATTTACTTTATTCCTGAACATGTAATGTTTAAGGCTGTGGCCATATAGTATTTTTCCCCAATAGTGGATTAATAATAGATAATTAAAAATGATAATGTAACTACGATTATCCAATGTTCAGAACATGAGAATGTAATTTTTGTAGTATATTATTTTGAAGGTGATATATATAAATGGTGTAATATTATTATGAATATGAGGAAACAATATAAAATACACATTATTGTATGGGATAGGTTGATGAAATTATTTCCCAATAATTACATTACCCAAATTCATCAAATGAATATGGAGAATGAGTTTCTTGAGTTTAAGTAAAAGGATGATGAATATATTTGTACCTATAAATAATATTTTACTAGAAATTCAAGGAATTATTCTGGAAATATCATCTAACATGAATGTAAGGATGATAGAATTTTAATTGTCTTAAAACCTTGTCTCTAAATGGTGTTATCCATAAGGGACCTTAGTATTTCTGAAAAAATAATTTTAAGTTCTGTTATGGTTGAGATGGAGATTGGTGTCTCCCATCAATATTTTTGATTATGTAAGAATAGAAAAATAAATTCGACGGAGGACATGAAAAAAATAGTGAAATTATTAGTAGATTTCCATTATGCTGATATTTTGTAAGGAAACATGATGGAAACAATCTTAATGGGACATGTAAATTTTTTATGTTGGGAAAATAAGTTCATTCAATAAAAAACTAACATAGTGATGTGAAAAAAGATAACTAATGATACAAATTGAGAAAAGGCTACCAAAAATAAACCTTCCATACATCAATACATCATGCTCTAATGAAATAAATATTATACTAACGAATTCCAAAATTTGAGGGTTATCATTGATGATCAATGTTAGTAACCTCTTAAGGACAAAGAAAATGTAAAAGCACATACGATCACTATTTGAGATATAGAGTATGAAAACGAAGTGTTGAATGGTACACATATAATAAATTCTAAAGAATAAAATGTTTTATTTTATTATAGATCCTCCCACTCAATATTTCTAATGAATTTTCTATGGGAATCACCATATTAACTCAAAAATTAAATGTTGAGCTAGCTGTTAAAACACTTAATGGAACAACAACGGCGTCAAATGTTCACAATTATTCATCGATTGAAGTTTTTTGGAATTTAATACATGAAAATCATTTTTTTACTTTAATCAGTTTAATTCAATGTGATTCATTGTAGGGATTGCATTTCACTATATGATGCTCATATCAATTATTGATGAAGGGAGGTCACAATTCATATTTTCAAAGAATCTATGATCATTTATCATTTTAAGGATGGATATGAACTTTCTTTGGATATTTCATCCATCTTGTAGGTCATAATTCATAAACATAATGCTTATATATCATATGTGGTTTGAGAGAAAGTCACCATTAAGGGTACACCTATTGTTCCTGAGCTTCTTGTTGCCTTTATGTAATAATTTATGTGTCTTTAATCAAATAAATAAGTTTATTTTACATTATAACTCATATTGAATTATATTTCAATTTTAAATACACCATAAAGAATGTCCCCAATTGAACTACAAAAGTTGAATAACAAATCCAAGATAATCTTGACACATGATTCATATACACTATTCCATTACCATGGGGTGCACATGTTCTTTTTGTTAAGAATAAATTTGGATAATGAGACTCTAGATTGTTATCATGAACTTAACAAGATCACTATCAAGAATGATTTCCATATCACATGTTTTGATGTCTAATTTTATTGAGTACACGAATCATAATACTTTTTTCAGATTTCTCATAGTTATTGAAATCATTATTTGAGGGTGAAGAAGGAGGATATAACCAAGACAAAAAATTTACTATGGAATGGATAATAAGAACTTCTTGTGGTACCTTTTAGTCAAACTAATTTTCCCACTATCATCATTGATTTATTGAATATGGTATCTGGTGACTATCTTGATCAGTTTGCGGAAGTATTTATATATGAGATTCATGAATTTTAAAATATTAAGTAAGAAAATTTTGATCACTTAGTGATTTTACTATATCTCATGATAAATGAAAATATTTATGAAAAATTTACAAAGTGTAAATTTTGGCTTCAGAAAGATGAATTTTTAGTTCACATAATCTCAAGAGAGGTGATATTTGTGGATCTAATAATGATGGAAGTCATAGAATGTTTCCCTAGACCATCAATATTATCAATGATCATACTTTTTCATGGATTTGTTAGTTATTACAGATGTTTGTGGAAGTATTTATCATGATTATATAATCAACTCAATATGTTGACTAGGAGAGGATTATGTTCATATGGATGGGAGAATGTGAATATTATTTTAGTGAGAAGTAACTAAAGTTTGTCAAAGCACCTATAATCACACTACCTTCTAATAGAGAATTTGTTTTGATGCATAGTGATTAATCAAAAAAGGGGTTGGGATGTGTTCTCATGAAAAATGATATGGTGAAAGATTATGCATCATGAAAATTTTAAATCCATTAGAAAAATTACCCAACTAAATATTTTGAGTCAAATAAAATAAGTTTTACATTAATGGGATGGAGGTATTTTATTTATGGAGAAATGGATGACATATATACTAATAAAAAATTAAATATATTTTCACTTAATAATATATACCAAGGAAGATGGTTGTATTAGATTAATGATTATGATTTTTGAATACATTACCAACTTGGGACACAAACAAGGTAGAAAATGAATTTAATCAAAAGTATCGGGGTGGACAATCTACGATGAAGATCACAAATGATCCAAAATTTATGGATTTTAAAATGGTGAATTAGAAAATAATAAAGTCTTAAGAGAAATCAAATATTTCTGAAATTAATTTTAAACCATATATAAAACTGATGATTAACGTTGCAAAGAATGAAGAATTTTAGCTAAAAAATAAAGTGAGAAATTTTCCTAAGTAGAACATTTTTTGAGATGGAATAATATGGTTTAGGAGCATTGTTATTATTCCTACCATAGTATAAGTAAAAAAGAAGTTGTTTTATGGGGCTCATAGTTCATCATTCTATATACGTCCAAGAAGAAAAAATATACATAGGCAGAAAAAAAGTATTTATGGTGAGATGGAATGAGGAATGATATTGCAGAATATGTTTCCTAGTGATTGGTTTGTAAGAATGTTTAGGTTGAGAGGTAGAATTCTAAGGGGATGTTAGAACTATTTACCTAACTAGAATGGAAATTGGAAGACATCACCAAGGACATTTTTTATTAGACTTCACAAACATCTAAAGTAAATTATGTTATATTAGTTATAGTTGATCACCTTTTGAAGTTATTACAATTTATTTCTATAAGATAATATTTATCTCATTACCATATTGTAAGACTATATATTTTGTAATTAGTGAGGTTTTATTGAGTACCACTTTCAATTATATCGGATTCGGATTTTCTATTTATATTGATGTCCTATCGATTTCTTTAATAGGATCTGGATATAGAGTAATGTATTAAAACTGCATATCATCCTTAAGAAGACGATCAATCTATGTGGAAATTAGAACTATTGAATACATGTTGAGATAATTTTCTATAGATTTCAATGGTGGTTAGTGCCAATACCTAACTTTGGTAGAATTTTCATACAGTAATACCATTCACAATAGTATTTACATGGTTCCTTTTGAATCCTTATATGGTAAGAGGTGAGTAAGTCCAACATGATCAAATTTATTTGGGGAAAAACATATAGGGCATGATCTGTTTGAGAAAATTACCAAGATGGTCAGATATATTAAACATAACATAAGATCCTCTTATAGTAAAAATGGTTATAGTAACAATCAACGAAAATCCTTATAGTTTTATGTGGGAGATAATGTATTTCTATGAATATGTATCTAGAAGATAGTGATTATATTCAAAATTAATGGAAATATAATCCCTAGGTATAATAGTCTGTTTAGAATTCTTAATCATATCTCGATGTTATCTTATCAATTGGTGCTTCCCCCAAAAAACTTTCAAGTTCATAATGTGTTCTATGTTTCTATCATGAGGAAGTACCTACTAAATCCTACACATGTATTAGTATCAAAAGTCATACCACTTGATAATGATCATTCTTATTTAGAACAACTAATATATATTATTGATCATTGTGAAAATGTTATACAAAACAAGAACACTATCTTGGTTAAATTTTTATGGAGGAACCTCAAATTTGAGGAATCTATGTGGGAACATAAAACTGAGATGAGGCAACGATATCCTAATATGTGTGTATCCATGTTACGAATTTCATGGGAGAAATTAATTTTATGGGGGGTATAATGTAACACCCAGATATTTTAAAAAAAATCTCTTCAAATAATATCAATTCATCAATAACTTATATTTTACAAAACCATGAGTTTAAACAAACCATGTACATATTTTATTTAAATTATAGACTAGCCCTTAATTTAGAGGGAATAAATATTAATTAAAAATTTATTAAATTAATAAAATTTTCAATCTCCATATGAATTCATTTTTATGTTCTTATTAAATATGAGTACATTTTTTAGTAATATCACTTTATTCTTCAAAAAAATGTGTTTTCCAAAAAAAATATTTTTTCTTATTTTTAAGATCATTTATAAATATTTATATGTTTAATAGAATGTGTTTGAACAAATAAATTTAAAAACCTAGTAAATAATTTATCATTATTTTTTTATAATTTTCTGAAAATATTAATTTTATTTGGAATACTGAAAATACTTCTTTTTATTGAAAATTATATTCTGTTTTAAACACATTCTATGAAAAAATTATATTTTAGATTAGTTTTAATTCTTAATAAGATATGTTTATTTTTTTAATAATAAAATTTGATTTTTTAAATATATTCTATTCATGAATTTTTTATAGAAACATTTTATGTTTTAAAATGACATTTTTCTAAAAAACCTTTTTTCTTAGCATTTTACTGACTTTTTTTTGAAATAATTATTCAAATTTTGTGTTTATAAATTTGAAAAATCAATGATAATTTCATATTTATATGGTAAAAATTCCATGAATATTTCCCATTTATTTTTGTCCAATATGAATTTTAACCATCTTATTTAGAAATGTTTTTTCAACATTATCAATGATGACAACCAAGAGAGATCCATTATTCATAGATTTTCAAGGGATAGATATGGGAACATTAATGAAGGATCGTCATCAATAAATTCTCAAATGATTGCTCAACCATCAGTCATGAAAAAATAAATAATTCTCAAATAAATTATATGTAAATTCAAATTAAGGTGGAGTATAAGATAAAGGGGAAATAATCAGAGCTCAAAATTTATTAGGAAGGACTTGTATGATTTTGGTCATTACTATGTGTACCATCCAATCTAGATATAATGAAAGAGATTCTAAATGATTCTCATAGATCAACTTTCTACCTTTAACCAGGAAGCACAAAATTCCTATGAAAATCTATGAGAGCACTATTGGTGGGACAATAAAAAGTATGAGGTTTCTATATATACATCAACATGTAGAGTATGTCAATAAGTAAAACATAAAAGGAAATAATCTAAGGGTATGATGCAACCATTACCCATACAAAATGGAAATGTGAATGCATCAGCCTGGACTTTGTCATAGGACTTTTGAATACATTCAGATAAAACAATGATATATAGGTTTTTGTGGACCATATTTCAAATATAAATCACTTTATCACAATTCAAGTGAATGTATCACTAGATAAACATGAATGGATAAACATTATTAACATTTTCAAGGATGCATGGTGTTCCACTATGGAGTATATCTGATCAAAATCTGATAGTCGCCTCCATGTTCTCAGAAAATTTTTAGCATTCTCTAATCATTAATCTAAAAAACATCCTGACATATCTTCCTCATACTGAAGTCCAATCAGACCAAACTATTCAGAAAGTGTAAGATAGGTTTAGAGAATATTCTATGGAAATTAAAGGTGTAGGGTATGATCACCTTTCTTTGGCTGAGTTATCAGACAACAATGGTTTTCACTCAAGAATCCAAATGGATCTATTTAAAGCCCTTTATGGGAGAAGATGTGAAACACCATCATTATGGGATGAATTATGTTAATGTAAGTTGATTGGAACTAAAATGCTCAAATAAATGGTAGAAATGATTAGCATCCTTAAGCAGCACGTTAAGGTAGGTCAATGTTGATAGAATATCTAAAAAAAAATCATTGATGAGATATGTATTTTAAGGTTGGTTAAATGGTATTACTTTTTATACCTCAATGGAATGGGATCATCAGATTAGGGATGAAGGGAATGATAATTCCTAGGTACATCATCCCCTTCCAAATTCTTGATCATGTCTGTGTAGTGGCCTATTGACTATCACTTCCACAAACCATGTCTCATATACATAATATATTCCATGTATCCTTATTAATGATGTAAATACCATATACATCACATGTATTGAATATAGATAGGGTAATGTTAGATAATGATTTATCTAGTGAACAGAAGTCGGGTAAGATCTTGGACTATAGAGAAAATGTTCTTTGTAACTATACTACCCACCTAGTGAAGTTATTATAGACACATCATAAGTATTAAGAGACAAATTGGGAACCATAGGAAGCAATTAAGAATAATTACACTCACCTATTCTTATAGTAGTTTTTAAAATGAAATTATGATGGTGAAATTGAAAAATTCATGAAGAATGTAATGACCCAAAATTATGAAAATGGAATCGATTCCCTTTTTATAACTATTTAATATACTATAAAACTAATATATATCATTAAGATCCCAATAAAAACAGAATTCTGAAAAATGAATATTTAAATATGTAATATTTAAAAAAATCAAGGAACGTATACTGATAGAGTAGTAACTTGACACTTGGAAAAGTAAAATTACCATTAAGAATAGTAATTTGGCCAATAGAATAGTAAAGTCATCTGTAAAAGTATAAATAATTATTTTGAAACTTATAAATGATGATATGATATAATTATATCATAGTATAAAAAATAAATGTTTTATAAACTTTTCATTAAGTGATAGTATTTTTATAAAACCTGAATGTTTATTTATAATATTATAATTAATAAAATGATTTAATTTTTTTCATAAAATAGAATCAATAATTTATTTTTTATATGATTATAAGATAATCTCAAGATACAATAATAAAATTTCTGAAGTATCAAAAAATTGTTCATAATTTTAAAATCAATATTTTCTTGAAAAAATGATGATATTAGTTAAAAAAATTAAATTTATTATAAATAGAATATTATCATCCTAAAATATATTCCAATTTTCAATTATACCCAATGAAAATTGGTTAAGGTGAATTTTTGGTATCGTTCAAAAATAGTAGAATTTTTTGTGAGTAATGAAATACGATCATTTAGGGAATTTATAAAATACATGAATTATTTTGTCATAGATGATTTACGAAGAATTGAAGACCATAATTTCAAACACAAATTCTCAATTTATGATATTTATTCATAAAAATAAAAAAATCATAATCTTGAGTCAGAATAATAAACTAATGAGTAAAATAATAAAAAATGCATCCCTCTCCTCCCTAATAAATTCCACTCCCACACCACCTCTTATCATGAAACCACAAAATCCTTGATTATTGTCCCATTTATTCCCAATAATATTCCAAATATCTCCCCACCTTCCCCATTTCCATGAGACTTTGGCCTCAACAATATACCCAATCTAAATTCCCTAAGTATGTACTAAAAAAGAAGATATTCAAGAGGTAAAACTCTCTTCATTTTTCTTTTAATATCTTATCAAGTAATTTTTGAATGTTATACTCACCTACCCTCATCCAAGTGGAATGATAAATCCAGTATCTTATATCTACTGAAATATTATAATTTTAATGGAATAATCTATCATAAAAACTCTTCTCTATTCCCTTTTTTCTCGAAATGAAAACATTTTATGTGAGGTGTTCATTTATTTCCTTGCATGACAACAAGTTTTTATTTTCAATTACCACCTTTATAGATGTCCATAAAATGATTAAAATGTTGAAAATTATTTTTAAAATGTAATTTGTGACCTTTTTATTAAACTACAACTACTATATATACATAATATTAATTAATAAAACCAAATGACTCCATTGTGATTGAAAAATACCAAAATTAATCTACACCCTCATCATTAAGATTTTATGTATGGAATCATCCTCATATAGAAAAAAACAATATATAAAACAAATAAAACTAATTTATTTTCATTAATAAAATATAATTTCACTTTTATATAGTTATCCTCATTTTCCACTATCATCCATACAAGTATACAAGCGAACCAATGGTTGAAAGAAAAAACAAAAACTCTTACAATGATGAAATTGAACACTATAACCTTTCGAAGTTTCTTTAAATAAACATATTAAATATAAAATTAATCAAAAAAATGTATAAGAAAATATTGATTTATTAATTAATTAATCAAGTTTTATTATCCATTATATTATAGTGAATAATGAATTCAGAAATAATGTAAGGGGATTCTCGAACCCAATTTCCTTTCTTTGGGTTATTACTCATTCATTCCAAATTTCACTATCAATGTTACTTTAATATTCCACAAATATAATTTCACTATTTTACCCATTATTTTTTGGGGACATACATGTTTCTAAATATGTTTTTATGGAAAATAAAACGATTTTGGAAAATAACTATTCTTTCTAGAACACATACTGACTCCTCATCAGTTGTTTCTTTTTTTATCAATAATGATGAAATTTATGATAAGTAAGTTTCCCTTTTTATCTACTAAACCTAATTTTAGTCAGGATTGATTAGATAATTATGAGACCCATTCATTTAAATGGTTTACTTCATTAATTTAATTGTTGTATGTTTTATGTGTCATGCATGATTATTTAAATGTTATGATATGAAAGGTGCACCAAGAATTATATAACACTCAAATGCATTAGGTAAAGTGATTTATCTCCAAGATAATGTCAAATATTCTTGAACATGATGATAAATATGTTAAAAAATATATGTATAATTTGACCACTAATACTTGATTCATTTTATGCATTTCCACATTCCATGCCTTTATATGATGCTTACTCTAATGATTATGATGAATAACATATGATTTTGTAATGATGTTAATGATTATTCTAACCCATATAATATTTATTCATATCATTATATATCCTTTTACTAGGATTTTAGTTCACCCCATTCATTGATTTATATCCATAGGTGATTATTTATAATATGTAGAAATTGAGGGCCACAAATAATCTACATAAGATGGAATTACATTAATTTTTATGTTTTATTAGGTAACTGATTTTATGGTTGTAATTTTCCCAAGACACTAAACCATTGGATCCTGGTTTTGTAACACTACTTTTATCTTCAAAATAATTTAATATTAATGTAATAAAAATATAGGTCGATATATGTTTCATAACTCTATATAAACATGATTGGGTAAACAAAAATAACTACTCGTGTTTGGTCTAGGGAACCTACATTCACAATACTCCCACCTGTAATGGAGACAAATTTATTATAATCATCATATCATTGCAGATATGATAATATCAGACATCTACTGGGTTAGGGATTTATTCACAGGGCATGGCACATTTTCTCATATCATGTCATATTTATTCATGAATTCACCCATTTAGTAAAACACCTAAATAGTTCAAAAAGTTCAGTATATCCCACTTTTCAATTTAACATAATCTTGAAATCCTAACTAGTAAAATTTTCATAATTTTATACAAATTCATATAATTATAATTCATTACTTTCGACTTATGGCACTATGAATTAAAAAAATTCATTTCATATTTCATACTTCTTCTTTAGTTGTATCCGATCCTATAGCATGCTCAGCATATATAGATATAGATATACGAGTTTTTTAGAGTAATAATTTCTTATTTCCTAAGTATTATTGTGATATTTGATCAATTGATCTTTTTGAATAAATGTATTTCCTTGAAAACGCGTGTTTTCGTCCAATATATGTACATGGAGAGGCTTCTCCATGGACTGAAGGAGGTAAGTTGCCAAGTGGGATGCATCTACAATATACTGTTTCTGGAGAAGGTGTTTTACAGAATGGGATGAATGAAGATCATGGGAAGGAGAAGGGCGGGAATGACAGCTACCAGAATGTGGTTGTCCCTGAGAAATGGGAGGACATATCTAACAATGAAAAGGAGAATGATGGTCGAGGTAGAGCTTCTTTTAGTGATGTTTTGCAGTTTGGAACGAAGGTTGTAGCGGGGAATGAGGGTGATGTGTCTGCCCCACCAAGAAGAAGGTAGTGGAAGGATTATTCTTCTATGCCAAAGCCGACGTCTACCAAATCCTTTATTAGTAAAAGAAATGGGATGATTTTTCCTAAGGAGTTTGTGTATTTGGAAAAATTAAATCTCAAAAGAAAGTATGCGAAGATCCTAAAGCAGTATAAACGTTCGGAATAGGAATCAGCCACCGTAGATGAAGTGCTTGATCATGGCGATGGCGACGTATATGGTGATGGGTATTATTTCTGACATGTAAATGGTTTCTCTTGTTTGTTTTTCTTGTATGCTTCACTTTTTCATTATTTTAATAAATAGTCAGAGACTTTGTCTCTGACTGAGCCTTTCTGGTATATATACCTCATAATTTATAACGTACAATCAGAAAGATCCTTCTAATTTATATTTTTTTATTTGATTTCCATAATATTTTCCTACCATAATTTTATGCATGGGAAATATCATAACAAGTTAAGATTATGTCATCTATGATAGATTCATTTATGAAGAATATAGAGTTCAAATCACTATTATTATCTCTTATAATGTCCTATATTTGTAATCTTGAAGAGAATTTTTTCTCATGAAATTTGAAAAAGCACTCTCTAAAAATGTTCCATCTATTTGTTTAGTACATTATCATTTTATATACATTAACATGGTCCAACAAACCCCTTAATAATTCATAATTAAATCATGATCCATAAAAATTCAAATAATAATTTAATTAAGTTTATAAACAATTAATTTCGATATAGTATTAACTAAAAATAAGGAAAATTAATATTTTCATATGTTATTAGCATATTTTACTATAAAAATAATAGCATTCCTAGTAACCTAAAATAGTCATCTAGAAATAATTTTTTCTGAATGAATATTATATGATCATGATTCTAATATTAATATATAAATTTATTAATAAAATTTTTATTCGATAATGTAGTTTAATAGTGTCACTAACCCCTTTTGGTTGTGTCGTACAAACAAATTCTAACATACTCTTTTCAATGAATGACATCATGAAATCCAATTCCCAATTTAATGATCAGAAAAAAAAATTTGAATATTTTTAATTATAATGGAATGAAGAATGATGATTGGGTTTTACTAACTGATCCACAATTGTACCATTAATATTCCATCCATGTATAGTTTCTCTTTAATACCCACCAATTAAGTTATATAAATAGGAGAAACCACCAAAATAAAAACAATATTATTCTAACATGGTGTTGTTTTTTTAAATTTGTATGAACTTTTCAATCATCCCTATTTTTAATTAACAAATTCCATATTGTATTCATTTTACCCATTGAATAATAAATCACCTTGACATAGTGATAAAATATTATTCACTATTCTTTTATCTTTCTTCTTTAGTTTGTGTCTCTTGAATATATGATTTCCTTAAGATCTTAAGGAACATGATCTTATGCCAACTATTTATGAATCTCTATACTTTATTTAATCCAAGTCAATATTTCTCCCACTATCATTAATTGATACATACACCATTACAATATAAATATATCATTCCACATAACTATTAAATTTATATCATCTACATTTATGTTATATCTATACAATATTTATTGATAATTAATAGAGATCAACAGTTTTTTTACTAGTTTGTCTTTTGAAATGGTCTTAAACAAATTGTTTCATATTAAAAAATTATTTATGACATAATATATTTATTTCACTCTATTACCCATTTGATATAGATTTTTCAATATAATTTTAAGATGGTTTTGGGTTATTATACCTATTTTTGAAACATGCCTAAAATGTTAATGAAATACTTTTCGAGACTTATTATTATTATTATTAATGATCATCTTTGTACATACATCATATCTATTAAGTGTATGATGGAATGTGATTTTATCAAAAAATACAATATATTTTATAATGATCATTGAATGCATATAAAACTTATCATTGATCATTTCATACTTACACCATGTCTCTAATGTGTATAAAGAAATTTTTGTTTAAGAATAAATCCAATCTAAAATTTATGGATTGATGAATGATCTGTGACAATAATCTCCAACTCATGGGAATGAAGAAAATGATATCTCATAACCATGTATGTTCCTTACAGCTATTTTAAATATCTTAAATTGTAAATTTATTTTAGAAAGTATATATTAATAATTATAGATTCACCTTATAACAGTAATCAAGGATAAGATGAAATATCTCTAGAATTGTTGATCATCACCTTTATTTAAAATGTTTTTTTTAAATCATGGTAATTAATTATATTGATAATAGTTATGGTTTATAGATATAATTAATCTAAAACCCATACATATTATATAAATCACAAGAACATTTAGTTTTAATTGAGCGGAATTTTCATTCCACAAATGGGTTATACTAAGTCTTATATTTTATATTCATCACTTGTTGTCTCTGATTATAGTATTGAAGAACTAATAGTTGAGTATAAAACACCATAAAAAATTTAATTCCCAAAATACATCATTTCTTAGTGTTAATAATAGAAAATTTGATAAATATATTTGTAATTTTCATTAAATAATAGTTTAATTGGATTCAATCATGTTAGAAAAAATCATTCATGATTTTATCACTATAAAAATAAAAATAAACTTTCCTTGACTAGTTATTTAATTCAACTTAATAAATTTAATATTTTCTAATTAACATTGATAAGTTATTTGGATACTAAGATGGGATTGAAATATAATACCTAATACCCATGATGTAAATAGAAATATCAAAAAATTATGAGCATATATATTAAGTTAAACCATTTTTCTTTTATTTACATCAATTTGTTGAAGTTTTTATTCCAGTGAATTTTCATTACATATATGAAACACATTGCCTCATTTATATTTAAATTCCACATTACTAGTTGGTTTTTAGGATGGAGTTTTAAAATATCTGATGACATAAATATAGTCATTAGTTTTCAATGTTTTTTAATATCTCCATAAGAACAAAAGATTTTTCTTTCTTTTTTGTTCTAATAATATTAGATAAATTTACCCTAAAAATATTGATGTTATTTCACTAAAACATTCATTTTATATATCTAAATGAAATTTTAGTAATTGGGTTAAATTATGAGAGAATGATATTTATTAAAGGATCATGATTCATCTTTAAATTTATAAGTGTTTAAAAAATCATCATATCATTCTTTCTATTCTTAAATTCCTCCTAGTAATCTTCAATAATATGATACAATATGGTATAATTATATTTGATTCTCTAGTAATCATCCTTTTAACCATTTTTTATTCATGTGATGCTTAATCAGGTAATGGGGAACATATTACACAAAATTACCTTTCATATCAATGTTCTATGAATAAGTGCCTATAACACTGTTGGAAACCAATTCTATTGAGGAATGGTTCTTACTATAAATATTTTTTACATTTTCGATGTGATATTAGTTTCCATTTAATAAATAAACAACATAACAATATGCATGCTTAAAACATTCTTAGAAATTATATGATATTAAAGTTGTAATAATCATAAATTTCCCCCATTTGTTTTCAAAACATAGTATCCCTCAAGCATTAGAATCTGAATAATATGATTCATGAAAATTTTTTGTCTGCAGTTGTTAAAATATATGCTTGTGTTATATTATATAGTCTATTCCACTACTCATGTGGTTTAATGGTTGGATTTTGTTTGGCTAAATTCATTTAATACAGTCTAACAGATCTATTTAGTGGACTCCCATATCAAAAATAATTAATATTTTCTCAATTATTTTCTTCTAAAACACTTCTAATATAGATATGGGTACATTCTTATTCCATTTATCATTAAATGGAAGTACCACTATCAGAAACAATTCCCCAGTTTTAACATGCACCCAAAACTATGGTTGGAGAACACATAAAATGTTTGATTTTTGTAATAGAGAAATGATAGAAGGCATTAATGACATAATTTTTTAAATTAATGGATTTTATGCTTTATTTTATTATTCAACTAAAATTGGAATTTATATATCATGATTTTTACAATTTCATCAATTAAAAAAAATTAAACATGATTTATTCAAAGAAATCATCAGACATGTTTATTTATTTTATCTTTGCATTATTGTTAATTCTACTATGTGATCATGAATCATCCATAGATTTAAAAATAATCAATAAAGAAAAATAAATCAAAAAAATGACATGGACATGAGTTGTTTATACTTGATTATCAATTGAGTTGATAATATATAAACTAATACCCAATGGTAATTTCATTAGTAGTTAAACCAACTCGGTTTACATAGAACAACAAAATCATGTTCATTATTCTTTTTTGGTTCCATGATGGTTCCCAACATGAACTACTTCATCGTGAACTCCTAAATTTTACAACATACACTAATGTAGATATGTTGGGGTACTAATGATGAGGAAATAAAATTTTATCACAGAAAATATGGACACTTAAACCCTAATACATTTAATAATTGAGATACAATTCAAAAACTATCCAAAAAAAATATTTAATTAACAAGTACATTATTTTTAATTAATAAAAAAAAATTAAATTATATTAAAAAAATAAACAATTCATGGGTTCGGTCAAGACTCATAGTCAATAAAAATAAAATAATATTATATTATAAATTTATATTTTCAATAAATTCAGCTAGAGGGTATTATTTATGAATTAGAATACATTAAACAATTTATAATTCAATAAATAAAAAGAACAAAATCTAAAATATGAAATCATTTAATTTTTTAAAATATTTTTTTGTATTTTTTTAAAAATTTCTAGGCTACCATGTATCTATTTTACCTTTTATAAGGGGCTCATGGTCCTTACATGTCCAATAAGGACTAAGAAGGCTAGGTATGGCCTGACTCCACCCATTCCTTGTTGGCAGGGCTATAAGGTAACCTATGGGCACTGAAAAAGTCATAACAAAACTATAATTTATATTAATATACAAGCTAGTGAATTAGAACCTAGCCCTATCCCATTATGATATATGGTGGGGAAATATTGAAAATTGTGGGTGGCTAAGACACCCTTTATATAACCCTTTTTAATTATCTAATGGCATACATGGAATTACCCCCACCTTATTTGTTCATTTATATTATGTTTTTTATAATATAAAGCATAACCTTTGATGAATTTTCTTTTCTTTTTTTGACGAGCATATTTCCCAACCACCCAATTTTTACATTTTCTAACAGCCAAAAAGGAAATCTAGAGAGAATACATATACCACCTTCGTTACATCTCATATGATTAACATGTGTGTGTGTGTTTTCTTGTGAGTGTGTGTGTTTTAATTTTATTTAATGGCTATTAAATTATTATCCGATCAGTTTATATCCATTAATCCATCGTCCAATCTCGTAACCATGCTACATTAATGGCGTTATGACTGTTACAATGTTCTATTTAAAAATTCATGAAAAAAATAATTTTAACTGACTTAAATAATATCATCACCACTTTGATACTACTTTTAAAATCATATATTCTACAAATTCATTAAATTGTGATTTATTCCAAAAAAAATAAACATGATTTTTCTCAATATAAACTGATAAATACATGTTATGAACATTGTCACCGAATCCATATCATGGTTCTGTCCCAAACAACACAAATCAAATAGGAGTATAAGAGTGTCTCTATTATAGAATATTAAAAAATGACATTTACAGGTGATTTTTGACTGTTGACACAACAATGGTTGAGCCCCCCTACAAATCATTTCCAAATTTGGTTATGTCATTTTAATAACCTTTCTCAATGATTTGTTTATTAATTTATTAAATTAATGGATTAATTGGGTTCAAGACCATCACTACCATTTTTAGTGTCCTTTGAAGAAATTTTTCCCATTAAACGCTATTTATATGGAAAACCATGTGATTAAGGGGGTAGTTTTATTTTTTTTCCTATATTTTAAAATTCATGGAGCCAAGACATCCCAAAAGATCATAAGAATTAGTTTTTTGATGTTATTCATATTATATATATTAAATATAAGATCGAAACTCAAGTTCACATGTCCATCTCCTTTGAATGGCTCTCACACCCTAGTTGCGCACCCAACTAAGCTGGCAATCCCATCACACATGCTTATCTCTGATGCTCTATTCAAGAGACTAGTTTATGATCATGGATCTTTCTCCCATCTCACATTCCTACCTCGAGTTCCAAACATAGTACACCCCACCATGGAAACCCACCTACGTGACCTTCTGGAATTCCTATCCCACCACACAAAAATCTTGAATATTTTATATATAAATATAATACCCTTTGGTTTCCTAAGAATCATTTTTTAGTAGATTAATATTTTTCATAGAGATCTACTAAACATAGTCTCATGAAAAAGTCTCCATCTCAAAAAGGTGGAATTTGTTTTCATAGAACATATGGAAATTAATCAAAACAATGGGTAATTGAGTCATCCAAATCTAAAATATATATAAAATAAAACATCATTTCCTGTTAATTAAAACTAGAGTAATGTAACCTTACTAGGACACATAATATATCTCAATTCTTACAAACGAATCTATGGATGTACCCAAAAAACGTGTTATAATTTCATCCAATGTTCCTTCACTAATGGAGCCACTTCTCTATATTATCACTAGGTGCCACTATAAATGAAAGTCACCAGGGTGAACCACATCAGTTCATGTTAGGAATTAATCCCACAAGATGGTACCATTGAGTTGATTTTGTTTATTGGAAAGGGTTGATGTTGGTGACAAATGATGTTTGTAAATGAATGGGGGGAATGTTTATTAAGAATCTCTGAACTCACTCAATGTAAAAATAGCTTTATCTCATGGAAAGCGCAAATGTAGGATATCATGAAATGTTTAAATGATAAACTAATCTCATGGAGCATGAATGCCTAACTTATATCATGTTGTGTGAATCATGACCAAATTATTATATGAAATGAATGATGGAATAATCTCACAGAGAGTGATTGTATAAATTAATCTCACAATGGATTACAATAAGCAATGTAAGAAAAAAACATGACAAATTTCATGATTTACTTGTGATAGAATGATGGTAACTAGTGAAACACTAATAATTATCATTGGATCTCGTGATTGGATCTCTTGTAAAACTCATGATTGTATTTGGATATCATGATGTGATCTCACACATAGACCATGGTTTTATTTGGATATCTAAAAATATTAAGACAATTTCTAAAACGCAACATAAATGAAAATCAAAATATCTACTTTTTATATCACATAAGGATCACATGAAGAGAATGACACCATAGAGGTAGAATGGATGGTTGTCCATGAATTTCGGA
The DNA here is from genome assembly GCA_963277665.1 of Viscum album. NCBI lineage: Eukaryota > Viridiplantae > Streptophyta > Magnoliopsida > Santalales > Viscaceae > Viscum > Viscum album. Next base: position 62,741,793 of record OY728151.1, on the reverse strand, counting down.
GTTATGGAAGTGTGTTTATGGATATAAATTCCCCTAACATGTCTGTAATGATTGATGATGTTTTTTGGAAATTATTTCTCTGAAGAAACCTCTGGGAAGAAGATTTTCTAAAATATCTCACGAAAGATAATCACAGATAGATCTTACGAATGATTAACCATGATTGGAATCACATATGTGTTTCACATGATTTGAAAATTTTCTTTTCCATATCATGAAAGAATAACCATGAATGAGGACTCATGAAAAATGACTCATCATAGTGGAGTCACAAAAGAGGTTTGTGAAACCTATCTTGTGAAATTTGACTCACACAAGGATCTCATATAAAGAGCGAAATCAGTTTCACACTAAGGAATCACACAAATCACAAAGGTTGTCTCGCACTTGGGAATCACACTATGTTTTAAATAGGAATTAGGGAAGGGACTCGCACTCGGATCTTGTGCAAGGGTGTCACACTAGGGTCACACAATAGGGTCTCATGCTATGATATGGTGTAATGGGTTTCATTCCCTGATCACATGAAATGTGTTACATGACAAGGAATTGTGTAGGGTTATCACACTAGAATCATGATCAAGGGGATACATTCCTACATTAACTTGTGGGTAGTATAATTATCATATCTAAATTCTGAAGGAGAATAAGAAGATATAGGATCTTAACAAAATGGTAAAATTTATAGAAGGATGTGGTTAACTAATAAATTCAATTTAGTGAATGACATACTCAACATAACATGAATATATTTCTAAATTAGAGGTAATTAATGTATCTGTAGAAAATATAAGTATGATTCAATTGTCTTGAAAGTGGAATTGATACATCCAGGTGTTTTCTTAGATGTGATGGAGAAACTCTATAAGAATATAAAAAAGAGAATACAGAAACATTTTGGGATGTATTAATTAGTGAAAATGATTGGACATACATGTCTATAGTCATTGTGTGGATCCTTTCTGGAGTAGTGAGAAAAGTAAGAGGAATATGATGATCCTTTCCACCAGTAACAATACATCGAAATAGAGTTTGGGAGGGACCCTTAAGAAACATGTAAGATGACCCTAAACACTGTAAAAGAATTGAGAATAGGCATATAATTTATCTAGCTCAAAAATTTTATTTTGGATGTGAGAATTAGTGTATTCAGTACATTGTCATATTTGTATTTTAGGCCCATTTGACATATCCCGATGAGGGTTAAAGAAGTAAAAAAATTTACCTCAAGATTTATTTCATTTTTGTTCATAAATTTATATTGGAAAGAGAGATAATAGTGTTATACCATGACAAGACATTAGCCAAAATAAGTTTGTTTTATTGTATAAAACCTTAATTCAAACCCCTCCCCCACCCCCTCTTAGGTTATTTGTCCTATTTGTATAATAATTAGTATCATAGATAATGGTTTAAAGGCAGTGGATCCCTCTTAGTAGATGAAATGGAGTTTTTTAATGACAATTTTATTCTGATCATCAATGGAAATAATTTTCAATTATGGAAGAATTAGATAAAAGATTTCTTTTAATCTATAAGAATGGATGTCCTTATGGTAGTGATGAATATAATTTTGGATAGTAAAAATAGTTTTTCTTTATTAGAACCTGACCAAAGGATGTTAGATATTGACACCAAACAAATAAATTCATCAGGTAGATTCTTATATATTTCTACCTATATGAAGGTGATGTCATTTCAGTCATGAAATAATATGTGGGAAGGTTTTTTAAATATTTTTGAGGGTGAATCAAAATTAATTTAGGAAAAATTCAAGGTTATATAAAATAAGTATTTTGGTTTCATAATGTACCTTAATGGTTTTGTGGATGAATTCTTTGTCCAGATGAATACGATTTTGGAAGAAATGCAGGGTCTTAGAAAAAAAATTAAAAATATAAATATTTTTAAAGATCATCATTTGAATATTTCCACCTTAATTCAATCTATAAGTTTCATTATTAGAACATAAATATCTAATGTTTCTATCATTTGATATCTTTGATAGTGGTCTTATAGCATTCAATATGAGAAATTATGATAATGAGTGTATGGAAATGGGAAATTATTATGAAGTGGATTTCAAGGCCATGAGAAGCTCACTATTAAATATATATCTGGAGAAGAAGATGTGGATGAATTCATGTCACAAAATTCATCATATTTATGAATAGAGAAATAAATTTTTTGAAGGATACAACCACTTGAATGATTTTGATGTGACTAGGATAGAATCCTTGCAATCAGATACCATAATCTAGATTAATATGATGATGAGTATGGATTAAAAATTCCTAGGAATAAGTCTTTATTATATGTGTAAGTTAAGAAAAATTTAAAAAAATCCTTTCTTATGAAAGAAGAATATGTTTTCAAAAGAAGATGATGAATCATATGAATCAAAGATAGAAGAGTTGGAGGAATGAAAGGATCATGAAGAAGATTCCATGGTGGCAGTTTTCCAAAATTCCTAAACAAGGAAAGAAAGTTATAATTATTAACGGTAAGTCGAAGGAAGAGTTGATCTTTAGGTCAAATTAGAACATGTACATGAATAGTTAAACTTTTGTAGAGTCCAAACAAAGAATTCCAACATGGTGGTTAATGTTTCCAAACTCATTATGTAGGTGTAGGAATAATATAAGTTATATGAAACTGAAATGCTTAATTCTTGAAGTACATAGAACATATAAATTATTTTCGAGTACATGTATGGAACTGATGAAAAAAAGGGTGATCGATGGCTTGAATAATATAGATAAATAATGAAAAATTCATATAAAATATTTAGGAGGAGGTTCTAAAACATTGGAGGAATGTGAATTATTAGGAGAAAATGTTCACTCCAGTAATGAAGGTCTCAAAGGAAGTCTAAAATGGAAATGTGAATTTCAAATAACTAGTGAAATAGAAAAAGGAATGTCATGAGAATAAAATGATGGAACCAAAATATTTACTTGGAATGGAACGTGATATAAAATAGTAATAATTTATTTTTTTGTCAGACCATATGGACTATCTCTGAGATTGATAACTGATTTCAGTATTAATCAAAACTAGAATATTGAGAGAACCTAGGGGAAAATATGTAGTTTTATAGTAAAAAACATTAATGCACCCCATATTACATGTTATTATTGTGGAAATATGGGACAGTCAAAAAATTTATGTTCCATTTCAAAGTAGTATCTAAGAAAATGATACTGAAAAATGAAACTATATCGAGGTCAATATTTTATTGTGTCATTTGATGGTATCTTTTTTGGGTGTGAAGGATTCAAACACCTGGTAATATATTACACATAAATAACGCAGTGGAATATATTGATTCATAATGAATGTGATTATTAAAAGTAGATAAATGTATCATCAAATGAGATTAGAATTTAAAATCAATTTGTAGCTCTCTATTAGGAAGATGGTCCATTTTACTCTTATGATGAACAATATTATCAATTTTTTCTAGGAAGGAAGTAAAACATAAGGATCAAAAATAAAATATTTGAATATTATATTGTTGTATAAATTGATTTCAAAGAATCATATAACACTATAATATTGATAATTTATTGTCGATGTGCATCTCATATACCATAATACAAATAAATATTTAGAGTAATCATAGATGAAAAGGATGGTATTATGAGATTTTTTGGAATGATGATGTCCTAAAAATAATAGGCTCATGAAAAGAATTTTTTTCGGGGAAAAGTCATGGGATGTGAAAATATATTAGTTGTTTAAGGTCATAGACACAACGTACTATGTGTTAGTAAATTAAGTGATTTAGTAAATTCCATTATATTTTTGAGTAAATTATGTTTCGTTAAGGTAAAATATGGTGTAGTTGTTATATAGGTAATGTGTATAAAGGGGAATATCTAAATCGGGTTTGGAGAAAAAGATATGTTCTTTAAATAAAAGTAATAATAAAACATTTTATGGAATTAACATCATGGTCACATGATTCGATCATCATTTTAATATCTGGGGATATGGAAGGATTCTTGTGACCTCCCTAGGTTATCACATTATTTTACTCATGCATGCGATGCTTTTTAACATGGGGATATTATTCAAAATACATATAAGAAAAAAATAGAAAATGTCAACAAAAGTGTTTGATTTGGTTCATATTGATGTTTTTGAACATATTATATAATGATATTTTGATGAGAGAAGATATTATGATCGCTTAATTAATGATTTTAAATGAATGGAATGTGTTTGAATTATCACTCACAAGTATAAAGTGTTCATTTTCATAATAAATTATCAAAGGGGAGTGGAGAAGATGATAGCTCAAAAAATATTGAATATCAGAGCGGATAATAGAACATTGTTTAAAAAGTTCCATGTGGAGTAACTTCTTGAGAAAAATGGGATAAGGAACAAATTATCAGCAATAATAACTCCACATAAGAATGTATTAGTTGAGATAATAAATCAAATTATAAATAATATGGATAAAATAATTATCCTTGATAAAGAACATGAAAATATGTTCTATAAAGATGTAATGATGACATCAATTAATAAACAATAGAGAATTATTATGTCCCAAAGAATATAGGACTCCATATGAGCTATGGGATGGATATAATAAAATATTGAGGTAATTTCAAGTCTTTAGAAATTTTTGTTTCATTATAATTAATGAGAAATATATAATGTATGAAACCCGTGAGAAGAAGGGATATTTCATAGATACTCAATAAAAATAAAAACATATAAATGATACAATAAGATATTGGTAATGGTACTTGAAATCAATGATATAATTACAGTAGAGAATAAGTAGAATCTTCAATAAATTCATGATCAGTATTAGGAGGATAGTTATGAAGAGATTAGAAGATCAGGGGATGTTCTATTTCTCGAGAAAAATATAGGTGATGATTTATATAATGAAAATAATGAGAATAAAATTGTATCTACACAAAAATTAATGAGAAAAGTTGAAATTGACAACAAGAACATAATTATGGATCAAACAGTGATAGTGTAGACAAGGAGGATGAAGACTCTACTAGCATCGTTTTATCAGAGTTAGAGCATATATTTTTTGAGGAGGAAGAAGGAGATGAACACAAATATCGTTATTTGAGTTACTTGATTGATGAAATTGGAAAAAATCAGACATGGGAAATTTTATCATGACCAATAAATAATAATTTCATCGAGAAAAAATGGGTCTTTCACAATAATATAAATGAAGATTTTATAGTGACTCTAAACAAAGACTCACCACTATGCAGATAGTATACCTAGTTTATGGGTATAAATGTTGACGAAAAATTTTCAACTATTTATTGGCTATAAAAATTATGATTATTCTTGGCCATATTAATGAATAGATGGTTTAATGTTTTCTAGATTGATGAAAAGTCATCATTTATGAACAGGGTTTTTGAAGAAGAATTTTATATTGAGAATCTAGATAGATTTCTCATTCATGAGAATGAAAACATAGTTTTTCATCTCATGAAGGTTCTATGTGGGTTGAATTATAAACCAAGATAATGGTATTCAACACTAGATCTGCTTTTAAAGATTCTTGATTTTCAACATAGTGGAGTTGATTAAAATATAAATGTCAATAATGAAAATAATAAAAGGATGATGGTGTTGGTGAAAAAAGAAAAGGATATAACATTAATTTTTTAGCATAAATATATCAAGAAGTTTTTTGAATATTTATAATAGATAACATCAAGGAGATGAAAACTCTAGTGGCTACCCAGATCAAATAGTCACAAGATGATGAACGAAATACAGTTAATGTCCCCAGATAGACGAAAGTAATTAGTAGTATATTCTACATGATAGTGATATGATCATGTATTTTTATCCCACATATCGTGAAGCAATTTATAAAATAAATCCTAAGGAAACACAATTTATTATATTTAAAATAATAATAGGGTATATCAAAGGCACTATGGATTTATTTTTGATGTATAATAAATAATATCCTCAAGAGTTATTGGGATATATAGATGCAGATTCAGATGGATCAGTAGATCAAATAAAATAAACATTAAGTTGTGGATTCTATCATAGTGTATTGTGTATTTCTTATTTAGTAAAAAACAAGATTTCATTTTGATTATCCCCACATAAATAGAATATTTTTTGGGTACAAAAGCGTGCACACAATTATTGTGGATGAAGAGGAATCTTCATGATATGGGAGTTTAATTGATGTCTCTAATCAGAATCCATTTTGACGGTTCAACTGCTATAAATTTGATAAAACATCTAGAACATTAGTCAAGTTAAAATAACATTGATATCTCGTATCATTTTACCAATGAAAAGGTGGAGAAATGGATTTAAAATTTTGAGTATGTTCCTAAATAACTATAGGTTGTAGACATTTTGGCATGTCCTTATCCAAATAAGAGTTTTAACATTATCAACTATCTCCTAGAGATTAGTTTACTCCTTACATTGGAAAACTATGGATGCGGGACCCCCTCTCCCTATGATATGAGATGTTTTTCCTTGATATATTTATATGTTTTATTTTCCCTATTGGAGACCACAACAAATTATCCTTTGAGTTCCTTGATAAAGTGGAGAAAATATTATTATAAAAGGTGATAAAATGTCTTAATCAATATACGTGGAGAAGCTAATAGGGGGAGAAGAAAAGTAATGGGGGATATAAATCATATGATTCTCAAGATGATCAATAAATGGTTATATATCATGATATATGAGGTTCATGATGAAATCATGTGAGTTGTATTGGAATGAAGTGTTTCATTGAAGAACATGCCATGATACACTTGTTTATCACACAAAGAATGGATCATGTGGGATTATACTAGATGTTGATTAAATCATTGATATCTATTATGAGTGAAAGAAGTGAACATTTTTTTGAATATGGATGAAGATTTAAAGTAATACCGAAATGTGAAGAATTTTTATAAAACCTAAATGGGGTATTATTAGGCAAGAATCCCTCATGACATTGCTTCTGGGTTTGTTGTGTTTGTTGAAAAAGTTTTTGGTTTTTAAGGAAGTATTATTTTCAAGGAAGGCATAATGAGTAAAAATGAATTAATGATATCATGCAAAAGAAATATAGACTAATATTATAAAAATCAAGAATTTATGATTTAAAAAAAGCAGTAAAGTTGAGTTGATCTTAGGGAGCTTGAATGTCGAACTGATGTTGGGGAGCGCAAATGCTGAACTGATCTCACAGAGCATGAATGCTGAATGGATCTCACAGAGAACAATTGTTTGAACACACCTTGTGATAGATCACATAATGTACTAGATGAAAAAAACAATTAAAACACATGATTGACTTGTGATCTTTTACAAGGATCTCATTATGCACATGATTTTATTTGAATCACGTGATGGGATCTCATGCTACACCCATGAATGTATTTGTATCTTGTTTTTGGATCTCGCACAACACTCATGATTTTTTATTTCGTTATCATGATTTGATCTCATGAATCACTCATTATTGTATTTTTATTTCATGATGGATCCTGAAATTCACTAAAAGAATACATAATTGGAAATGTCATGATTGAATTTTGATCTTTTAAAAGGATCAAATTAACTTCTAGATACTATGGAAGTGGAATGGAAATATCTCCATGATTTGTGGAGTTGATTTAGTGGGATTAAGAATGTAAATTCCAATAACCCATCATTAATCCTTGAAAAAGTATTTCATTAGCAATTGATATGAATAAATTCTTGGGAATATGGTTTATAGTGGGATCACATAATAGAGGTTCATAGAGAGATACTGTGAGGGAGTATACATGATTAACATCATGTTTGTGATTCCAATGATCTAAATAGGGTCTTTCACATTGAGTGGAATAGGACCCGCTAAAGGGGACTCATGAATGTTTATTCCTAAACTAAGAATCCTGAATGAGGAATCAATAATGTTTACTCAAAAAAGAAGAATCACAGCCGGATCTGGTGAAAATCATGAAATAGGTGTCCCACCAAGGACTCCTAAATAGTGAAAAATTGTTCTCACACTAGGAACTCACAGTTAGAATAGAATAGGACTGACATAAGTTACATGTGTAATGATATGACACTGGGGTCTCACACCAGGATCTCGCACTAGAGTCTCACACCTAGATCTCATGAAATGGGGTATGTGTTAGGATATCGTGAAAGGAGTTTTGAACTGGTTTCTCCTGTAGGGGTATTAGAATATAATAATGAAAAATGATGTATGTTCCAACATTTCCCTATCATTAGTATCATTACCTTATATGAATTGTGATGGAGAAGAAAAATAAAGAGGATCTACCCCATTCGACAATACTCTCAGCAAGAGGATATTCACTACTACAATAAATGTAATTAATAGAAGACTTGGAATCACATGAATACCATGCCAATGTGGAGGTAATAGCTATATATTCAACAAAGAGAAGTTTATCCCAACATTCTTGAAATTCTTACTACAACAACGTGTCTTCACAAAACTGAAGGATCATCCCATTTAGAACATCAACAGAGCATCTACATAATATTTAGGATGCATTAATTGTTGATAATAAATGGAACTACATGTCCAAAAACTATAAGTGGATCTTTTTCATTATAGTGAGAATATGAATAGTAAGAAGGTGATACTTTCCACTTGATGTTTGGAATCAAATAGAGTAATGGAGTTACCTATGGGAAAATAAAAAACTGGACCTAAACAATGTCAAGGTAGTAAGCCTAGACATAAAAGTGATCTAGCCTAAATTTTTTTATTAGGGAGTTACCATTTGTGGTATTTTTACATAAACACATTTCCTTTGTATGCTCTTTGAAAATATTCTAGTGTGGGTAAACCATGTATACTTCTTATGTCTCATTCATTCTTTCATTTCTGTTCATACATTTCTATGATAAATAGAGAGATGTTTATTTAGTTTAATGATAAAATGAGTTCTGAAGGATTTATTATTTTACTATTTCATACCACGATTTTCCCCCACTCTCTAGGTATTTAACTTATTTTGGATAACTATGCATCATTTCTAGGGAGAACCACCTTTCATCACCCTCATTATAGTTAAGCCTCTTTTGGCACTCCATAGGGTGAATCCACTATTTCTAGCCCTTACTTGGGAGAATCACCTTTGATCAACCGTATGTGAGAGAACCTCATTTACCTGGGTATCACACAAGGGATCCCAAAAAAACGGAGAACCTATTAACCTTGGTATTTCATCTCGGATATACTTCACCAAATGCCTTATGATAGGTTTAACTCATTTTATCATGAAAATCAATTAGGAACCCATGTTAAAGAAAATTCATATGCCTATTTACTAAAATAGGGTGCCCTCACTAGAGAGAAATTATTGGAACCAAGTATAAAATTTGGGCACCTAAAAATTGGTGAAGCCAAATGCCAATGTCCAATTCATGGGAACTGTCACTATGGAAAATAAATTTTCCCTTACCGCAATCTTGGGAACTCATTGATTAACAAATAACTATGCATATTTAACACATCTAGGAATTATCATTTATAACTAAGGAGAACCAATCTACAACTATATCATACATGGGAACCCATACTGGGGATAACATGTCATGACCTTACCCAACCAAAGCTCGAGTAGTGACTACTGCAATCCCACCTCCATAGGAAGGCGATGGTGACAAGTGCCAAAAGTCATATCTGAAATGGGATATATTCCCTTATAGTATATATATATACAGACACCATAACATATAAATGCATAATTGTAGAATAAAAATAATTAAATATGTAATACCTTGAATGTAAACCAAGAATGAAAACCTTGTAGGGTGTATAAGAATAAAATAGTGTAAACTGGAAAAGTGGAAAAATACATGCCCAACCAGAAGACTTACTAGCCTAAAAAATGGAAACTAAAGGTGATAAGAAGGTCCATCACTGAATATATAATTTTTGACCACAGAATGTGGTCTAATTCACCAAGTATCCCTCAATCTTCCCTTTATCCACTATTTACTTGTATATCTTCTGGATATTGAATAATACGTACATGAAAAGCCCATACTAAGGTGAGTATATTCATATTAAATAGGATTCCTCAAAAGATGAGAGGTTGGAGCTGTAATAGACATGATATAAATAGATAGTACAAAACTAAACACAACCGAATAATGTATCCTCATCCAACCACATGGAGCTCAACACATCATGTAGGTGGACTACACATCTCATCTCTTCCACCAATAAAATTGGAGAAAAAAATTAATCTACATGGATATATTTATATATACATATTCCAATTTGTGTCTGTATGCACGATCAAACCAAATAAATCAAATTACAGATCAGGGGATCCCTATGTCATAGAAAATTATATGAAAATATTTTCATTAGTTACATATGTTCATTAATGATAACCCATATCTCTTGTGTCTATAAAAATGTAATCGTGTGGAGGCCCACACCACCCAACTATTACACACAGTCGCAGGGGATTAATATCCATGTAGAGGACTCAATACCTACTCTTCCAGGGGGATCCACTTAAAAATAATTCATAGAGTACACACACCATAATGTGTTAAGGGGTTCCACTCTATAGGTATGGGACACTCTCCTAGGTGAGTTAGGGGGTTTCCACTCTAGTGTCAGGATATCCCGTTCACTATTTGATAGGGTTTCCAATTGGTACAAGGAGGACTTATGCACCGGTCCATCTGGGGTGTTCCACGGTATTGTTTTGGAAACAGAACCCTATTTTTTCAATGGGGTTCTACTATATAGATAGATGAAATTTTCCATGGTCTATCCAGGGGGGAGGTTAGAATCTATAGATTATGAACCCACTCCCTATATATTTAGTGGTGTTCCACTATGGGGTGATGAGTACTTATTCCATCTATAACATAGGGGTGTCAATCGATAGATAGAGATAACATTACCTATTCTTTTAGGGGGTTACTCTTTAGTGTATCTAGGGATCCACTACATTATCATTGTGATTGTTCTGTGCGGCCTAACGAAGTGTAACAACTAGAATATCTCCCAACAGATCTCAAAATCCTCTATGAATGCCACCATCACATTATACATTGAAACAGAATCAGGATAGGATAATCCCTGACAAAAAAAATGATTCCACACAAAAAAGATAATGTAGGATGAATTTTAATTTTAATTAATGATGGGATACATGGAATTTGAGGGGACTCAGACCATCTGTGGTCACACTCCATCACCTGACCATATACTATATGGTGCACATATCACTTCCCATGTTGTGATACATAGTGTGTAAGGGTTCTACAAAGCATGGTTGAGAAACTTAAGGTCCCGCTCGTGCTCTATGTCCATGTCTATGTATCCATATTTTTTCCAGGTGCCTTGGTACAGAACTTGTCTCTCCATATGGGGTACCACCCATGTCCCAAGCCATTTCAATTTAAAATAGAACATGGCATGAACCTATCCATTCTTGTTATTTTTTAATACTAGAGTAATGGTCTGGTTGTCGTCATAAGGTCACACAGTGTGTGGGTGTCCCACATGGTTTGTGATAATTTTCTCATCCAAAAATCTACCTGATGTATCCTAGGGGTTACATCCTATTTGTTCTCCTAAACTACGTGGTGTGTACTAAATATCATTCCATAAGTTTATATCTATGAAAAACACTCAATATTCAGCTCCTAAACTATAGATATAACCTCCATGCCTCCATAAATAAAACGGGATTCTTCAATTCATCATTTTGGGCTATCCATTTGTCAAAAGATTGATTCATATTGGTCTTGGTGGTCCTTCTTAGGCATCGCTCATTTCCCTTAATTCCTCCACTTTATAAAATCCTATATTAATTAATTACATTACCCATTATACAACTAGTAATTTCCAAATATTTCGTTATTCACTAATCCATTTATCAGATATGAAACCATAGCGAAACTGGTGGTCCTATTAGGCTCGATCCCACCCAAAAATGTCAAATCAAAACCATGTGGTCCAATGATTAATAAAAAATAAATTACTAGATAAAGGTATAAAAAAAATTTATTAAAAAATTATAATCATTCATGATAAAATCAGGAAAGGGGATATCGATGGTGATAAACAAAAGAATAAAAAACTAAATTTCATTACATGGGTGCCTTAATTTTTCAACATGTTAGTGAAGATCAAAGAAAATGATTGATCATCCTCAATAATATAATCAAACGGGTATGAATCCAGAAATAAATAGTCTTAACTGGAGATTGGATTATTTTTCATTGATGAATGTATTGACCAATGATTGACAGGAATCATTCCATTCAATATACTTAGATCATCTTCAATATAGGTTATTTGTCATAGTTGAATTCATTATTCCAATGGAATGACATGAATTAAACTCTCAATTATCCTTGGGTTAATTGAGCTAATAATGGATAATTTTAATTTTATACTTTTAAATCGATAAACCAAATTAGGTTAGTTACATAATAAAATAAATTAATGATTTAATTATAAAACTGAATACACAACCAGTAATCGGGATATCTGAATGCCTCACATCAACCTATTTTAGGTCACATGTATGGTAAAAATCACATTCCATACCCAACCATGGTATCATATTTCTCATAAGAATTATATTAAATTTTTTTCTAATTTTATTTTATGAAGTTATGTACGTAATAAAAAAATTATTTTATATTGTTCTAAAAATTTTTCTTTTCACATCGAGCCTCAGAATCACATGCTATATTATCACCTGTCGTTGAATATATATGTATAAATATATCAAATATATATAATGAAAAATAGGGTCTTTATATGATTCCATCCTTCATTAATTTCCTCCCTAAAAAGAAATAACTAAGAATAAATATTGGGATACTGATCCAGAATCTAGATATCTTACTCCCAGGAACTCTCATGTATATTCTTATGCTACCATAGAACCAATTGGATTGTCTATCTATAAAAATTCCTCTCTTGCTGATCCTCCATCACCATTGGGTTCCACCAAAATTTGTCTCCATCCTTAATTTCAAATATTCTCGAGTCAATAATATTCATATTTTCATTCATGTTTTTCTTCAACTATGTCACATTGAAAATTTCATGAACCTGATATAAATATGGTGTAGGTTGAGGTATTCAGAAACCTCTACATGCCACTACATGATATTGAACAGAAAAATGAAACTCTGGGATAGCTTTTCTTCATAGATAAATATCTTAAAGTCTCACTATGGGAAGATTCTCAAGAAAAACATCATCTCCCCGATTGAACTTTATGTTCCAACAATTACGATAATTATATAATTTATGACTGTTATGGTCTTTCCAAAACAGCTCTAAGATATCCTAGACCTTCTCTATTGTCACATTCACCAACTCCGGACCCCCGGAGATTTCTCTATAATATTATTCCTTCTAAAGGGTGACCTGTAGAGTCTCCCATATAGGGTCTATAATGGTTCCATGCTGATAATAGATTGGTATCAATTCATGTATGTATGCTCTACTAAGGGAAATTATTCCTTCAATCATAGGTTTATGTCCAACACATAATTACCCACTATATCCCCTATAAGACGCTCCACAAGAGTGATGTGAATTGTGCATCATGTTCAACAACTATTGTTAAGAGATCCTTGTGAAGCTAAATAATCTCTCATGTATACATATTCCCAAAACTCTCTATTGAACACTAATCAATTATAGTTAGAAAGTTTCTTAATTTTTTTGTTCTTCCATTATCACCAAGATGGTTTCATGGGCTTTCACATTCCAAGAAATCCATATCACAAAGTCCATGAATATGTGATCCCACATCCACTCCATGATCCCTCAGAGATGTGAAAAACCTTCCAGAACCTGGGGCTCTACAATGAACTAATGACATGTGAGGAACTATGATACTAACTCAACCACACATTGTCTCGTGTTGGACCACCAAAACTACCAATTTAGTTCTTTCTATATCATCCCCACACTAGTATTTATGGCTAATGAATTTGTACGAAGGTCATTCACCACCTCATCCCTCATCAGGACTGGGACCACCATCCATCTCCAAAAAAATATGACATGATTCCTGACTTCATAATATCTATCTATTTAATCAAATATGGATATCCTATCATACCGGACCAAACATTCGATGTCTCCCATATCGAACACTCTCACACGCTCCAGAAGCATAGTAGTCAACACCATCGACTGTAAAAACTTTTTACCCTACATCTACACCAGGGTCAGCTGTAAGGAATCGAACTACAAAAAATAATTCTTTATAGTAACCCATGATAAACAAACATATACATTTTATCAATTTTCAAGTACCTAACACATTACACAAATATATGACAAATAATCGTAATAGTTTATTGCCTTTGGAAACATGAAAACCTAAACACTTGTAGCTAAGTGAGCTAGATTATCTCCAACAAGGTTCATCATGATTAAATCCATTATTAAAAATATAATAAGTAATACATATCTTCATAACATAAGGAAATAGAATCATAATAATGGGTGATATTAGATGCTTAGTAAAGGTAAACCGGGGAGACACGTGATAATAATAATGACCAAATGGATATAAGAATATAAGAATAACATTATAAGATAATACCCTCAATGTCAATGATTATATACAACAGTCATGGAATTAATATTGGTATTTTTATAATTTATGAATCATAAGGGAATAAAATGAATAATCCAATATAGCAGAACAAAAGAATAAGACATTAAATTATAGTATATACATAAGCATTTTAAATATTATGTCAATGTTACCAACCAAGACCATCATTACATGTTATACTTGTGATAATAACCCATTTACCTACTTTGGTCTTGTTATTCCCTACTGTGTACCCTTTCTTTCAGGATTTGGGTGACCTTCCATGTACCCTCTTATTTCAAGATTTAGATTCCCTCTTTTTTCGGGCATGGGATTCACTCTCATGTACCCTCTTGTTTTCGGATTAGGATACCCTCTAGTGTATCAAATTTTATTGGGATTAATATTCCCTCTTTTTTTAGGTTTGGGATTCCCTGCCATGTAACCTTCTTTTCATGAAAAATATTCCATATTGTTTTAGTCTTGGAATTACCTTCCATGTACCCTATTATTTTAGGTGTGCTATTACCTATTGTTTATGGATAGGGAAACACTCTCATGTTGGATTTAATGTCAGAAAAAATTTATCATTACCTAATACATTGGAGGGAGATATAATTCCTACAAATCAAATAATGAAATCATAGATGAATTTTCTACAAGGTAAAAGAATATTTATCATATAATCACCCAAAAAAAGATGGGTTTCAAAAACATGATATCATAACCAATGAAATGAAATGGGTTTCATAAAAATTCGGTCACATCTTTATGTATGGAAAAGAGATAGGTCTAATAATCATTTCATTCAGTCAAAAACCTTGAAAGGAAGCAGGTATCAAAAGCATATAACCTATAAAAGAGAAATGAGTGTCATAAAAATCACTCTATTAACACATAAACCATTAAATAATTAATATGAATTGTATTTTAAGATAATAACAACAATACATCATAAATTATTAAAAATAATTTCATCTTATATAGAAAAATATTTTGACTAATCACTTGGAACATTTCTAAAATAAAATATTATTTATTGGGGGATAACATTTTAAAACATGATACATTTTCAAAATCCATTAAATTTAAAAACTTCATGAAAAAAATCAAATGATATATTTTAAAAAAATATATAAAAAATTTCATAAGGAAATTATCATTTCTTATTTGAAAATATAATTTAAATATTTTAACCTTTTTTAGAAAATTTTAATTTAAATAAAAATAAAAACATAAAAAGTAATATCTCAATCAATTTGGAAAACTTTTTCCTAGAAAAAATATAAAAAAAAGAGAACACATTGAAAAAAAAATCCATGAAAACTAATAAAACAATATAGAAAATATTTTGAAAACCATTTTGCATTAAATCATATATAAAATATTGAGAAAATTTAAACCATTTTTTAATCATAATATTTTTTTGAAAACATTTATCTAAACATGACTTTTAAAGAACATAGATTTCCAACCAAAGAGGTGGATAAAGTCATATTTTCAAAAAAACACATTATTAATTATTTTAGTTACCAAAGAGTGAAAAAATGGTACTGATACATGAATATAACAAGAATAAACATCATAAAAGAAAAATCATGAGTGTTCTTGAGTGAAATATCATAATATTTCATCAATGGAATCATAATCATAAACTATCCCAATAAATAATACGATGGTATCAATAAAGTGTTACAACATAGGTAACATTGAATCACAATTCCCATGAGGGAATAAAATTACATGAGTCCTAATATATAATAAAATTAATGATATTAATGATAAAAATGTCTAATGTAATTATATCAACCCCATATAAAATATAAGGGCATAACATGGCATGTAGCTCAAAGAGAGAAAATTGAGACAAAATTTTCATTACTGAATTTGTATCATTTGAACCATAAACCCCATTAAATAAATATAATAGAGTTGTTATTTTAATAAAAATAAATTTTCTTATATGATTAAAATAATACATTCATGGGTATTATATAATTCACACAAAAAAGAGTGGTGTATAAGGCATTAGTCCCACAGAAATAAAAATCATACTATAAATCCCATTACCATAAGTATTGACTATATTCATACATAGAAAAACCTCTTGTATAATAATTATATATTTTTCATAAATATAAAAAATCAATATATTCTTATAAATCATACCATATATGATATTATTTTATTATTATATTACCCATTTAATACCAATTTCTTGCCTATGTTATGTATTGGGTAATATTTTCTTTCCCTTTCTGACATGTTTTGACTTTTTAGTAATTATACACAAACATTGATCATGATATACTTATTTTAATGATGAAAAAAAAGATTTAAATATCAAGAATATTCAGTATATAAATACTTATAATACTCTATAAATGATAGTAATATGAAATGGGAAACAACATTCATGGAGACGGTTGGTCGTATGTATATATGAACACTATTTCTATTTTTTTATCATACTGAATGAATGAAATTAAAGGATATATATATATATTATCATTATATTTGAATTTTTTTTCATATATATCATTTAAATTTACTAAATCTAACCTTAATACATTCTATGTAAAGTGCTGACAAATCACACCACATTGAGAAGTCGTAAGTCCACCCGTCCATAAAAAAGTTATTGTTTGACATGAAATGAAAATAATGAAGGTATGTGTTATATAATAATTATATAAGATTAAATAGATCATATAAATCACATATATTTTTTAAAAATAAATTTTAAAACAAAATAACCAACCATGAGAGGTAGCAAAGTAAAACCCGAAAAACATCATTGTGTTAGGCAGTAGTTCACCGTAAAAAACAATGGGAAGTTCGTTACCCATTATATGGATGTGTGTGTAACTGTAGTTTGAAAAAATAAAATAATTTTTTTAATATTCAATTTATTTAGTTTATTATATGAAAATTGCATAAGAATATTTTAGAATTTGGAGAATGAAAATAAATCAAAATATCATGTGGAAGGATGTTTCCTCTTCTTTGAGTAACTCTATTAGGTTTGGATAAAATGGAATCCTCAGTTGTATTTCTGCAAAAAGTGATGATTATTGAATGTGTGAAAGGATTTTTGGAGACTCATTTGGAGGATTATATTTAGATAATCTGTCTTTATATGTGTAAGGATGGGTAAGATTGAATTCATCTTTAATGAGGAGGAGGAGCAGTATTCTTGTAAATACCAAAAAGCTAAAAAATATTTTAATGTATACCTTATAAAATGTGCTTACAATACAAAAAAATAGTGAATAAAATTGAAATTTCGGTCCCTATAATCCTCTAGAACACAATAATAATTTTATGTTTATAATTTCTTCCCTTCACTCCTATATTTCCCCACTTTTATCATTTTTTATAAGGGAGATAGTTTTGTAGAACAAGTAATTTATCTAATAAAACCAAATTAATTTAGGATTTAATATAGAATATATACCCACTAAATTTAAAATATGATAACTAATTTAAAAATGTTACATATCATATTTTTTGGAATTTTATTTTAAAACAAACACATTTAATGAACAAAAACACTATAACAACCCAAAATGTGCTAACAATGTTTTTTCAATTTAAAGGTCAATATGTAAATTATAAAAGATCTATTTTTTCCATGATTGGGGAAAAAATTATATTTATTATAATGTTAAAATCAATTAGAAGAATATTGAATTGTTAGTATTTTTAATTCCTTTAATATCATTTATTGTAAAAGAAAATTAATGTATGTTTTGACATTATTTATTTAATTTTAATTTATAAATATCAATAGATTACTGAAATTAAAATATTTTTATTTCAAATATATGTAACATGATTTATTATACTACCAAAATTATTTAACACAATAATTCCATAAATTTATATAGCTTTTAATGTTTTTAGTATCAATTTTTCAAATATCGACTAAATATTCCATGTGTTAGAATTTGTTAAGAGATTGATGTAATTATGTCTTTTTTAAAAATACAAGTTAAATTAAAATGATAAAATAAAATCTTTTTTCTATAAAATTAATTTTTGTAACTTAAAAAATGTAGCTTCTTCTATAATATAAATCTTTATAAATGTAAATTGTTAGGATGGTTCCTTCTTTGTCTTTTTTCTTACATAACATATTATATTGGACACTTTCAAGGAATAATATCCCAATAACTAATAATATTAGAACCAAATGGTGATATGGTCAAAATATTTGCATCAAATGTATTTTGTACATGTTTTTAGGTCGTTTTGGTACATATTTTTAAGGTTTAGCCCTTTTTTAAGATTAATTTTTCCTCACTCACTATAATTAATTTTAATTATTGTCATAGATATATTTGGCCTTAAAATAATTTGACCAAAATATAAAATAAATATTATACTGATTACGACATTGTATGTCGATTTTAAAAAATTAAATATTCATTAGTACAAAAATTAAATTTAATGTTGATCCCACAGACGTGGGGAGAAATAATTTTTTTAATGAAAAATATTCACAAGTTCAATATGTTTCTAAATATAAATTCAATATAATAATTTTTATAATGACCTAAATTGTATTAATATAGGTATAAATGATCAATTTTGAAATTATAAATCAATTTAAAATTTATTTAGAACTAATAATTAAATAAAAAATGATTTTTTTAACTAAAACGTTGTATTTTTCATTTTTCAACAAAATATTTATCTTCAAAGAAACTACCGAAAAATCATAAAACATTATTTTTACATATTTTAACTAAAAAATGATGTTTATTTTGAGAAATGGAAAGTTTTAAAAGTTACTTTTAATTTAGGTGAAAAAAATAGTGGTAAAACATGGTCTTGCATGTAACACATGCTAACTCAGTGTTCTGTGTAGTTATTGATTATCACGGTATAGCGTATAAAAAAATTATATAGCGTACATGGAAAAAATAACATGGAACATTCATAAAATACAATATGTATTTTGTGTTTCATGGAATACAATTTACTAAAGTGATTAAATTAATTAGAAAAATACATTTCTCCAAAATCTGTTTTTGTTGCATTATACCTCCCCTAAAATGAAATATACCCCAGAAATTTATTTGGTTATCAAATGTTTAGTATATTAATTTACCTTTATAGAGCCCCATATTGTAAAAAAATACAAATTATACCTTAACAATGAATGTTGGAACCATAGATGTTACCCAAATTAACTCATATGTATGATAACATATATGGATGTTAAAATCATGTACATTTAAGAAAAGAATAAATAATTATAGCGATTGACAACGATCACTAATCATTAAAAAGTGGGTGGTCTAGGAAAAGTTAACATTCACAAACCCATAAACTAAAGAACCAATAAATAGGGCATTGATATTTTAAAAAATGATTATAATTGGACAACATTTTATTTCAATACACTTTTCGTAAAGAAGATACACTTACATGATTTTATTCAATTCCTTATGCACATTATCATCCTTTATTTGTGCCTTGGTAAATTACCACTTCATATCTTACTATAGGAAATCAAGGTGTGTTTTTAAATCTTTAATAACCAAATGATAATGAGATCCATAAATTTAATGATAAATCATTACAAATTTTTTTAGTAAACATCACAAGAAAGTTGTTATCACATGTTATCCAATATTCATAAATACTCATGTGTGGAGATCATACTCTATCCTCTAAAACATCTTTTGGTGTATAACATAATCCATTCCATAAATTGTTAACTTTCAACCCCTTTAAATGTATGAAAATACAAAACATTATAATTAAGGTTACTTATTCAACATAACATTGTTGCCCTATATATAATAAATTTACTCTTGATTGTCATAACCAAAAAATGTGAATACCATCATCATATATTCTCTTGAATAAATTTAAAACCCTAAATTACTATAAATACTTTTCTAAAACATGCATGATTCATTATTCCAATGAATACAAGATATATTCCAAAACTCCATATGTTTGGAACATCATCCATGATAACATTTCCCACTTTTTAATTGAATCATTTATCAGTTATGAGGTCATAAATACTGTCCAATTTACTTTTTGCATATCATCATCTCTATATATATATATATATAATATTATTTTTCATCTATAAGAACATGTTAAGGGTTACCTTCCCTTATTATAACTGTGAAATTAAATAAATTTTCTATGAAACTAGTATCATTTTAAAACATTATTAAATTTACTTAATGGAAAACTTATAAAAACAATATATATGTACTTCATGATTCCTACAACAAAATCATTGAATTCAAAAACATATACACATCAATAATCCAAATTTTTCCATAGACCATTACTCAAACATCATCAATTTATTCCTTAATAAATAATTCAAATAATATTATTTTTGAATCATGTATTAATGTTCATCAACATCAATATAATAACTCTTCTTACATTCATGGTAAAAATCTAATAGAAGAACATCTCATACCTTTCACTTATCATTCGTTAACTCATTATCATCAGTAATACAAACCATAATCGTACTATAATTTTGTTCCCATTTATGATATTTACAGTAATGAAGTTGGATTTCATAAATCCAGTACCTTCCACATTTAAAACAATAATGTTAACCACTTTTATTCAAGTCCCTTTCATTGACTAAATCCATATGGCATTGTGTGATAAACACTTATCATGGTGTAAAACAACATAATCATGAAACATTACTTGTAGGATGTACAAATATTGACAACATGTTTAATATATAACACCATATGATTCTTATAATTCATTAATATTCTTATTTTATTATGATACATCATGTTTTTTTTGTAAATTGTTTGTGTATTTCCAAATAATATCCCCAATTAGTGTCAAAACAGTTGTGTAACAAGACAAAATGTCTGCCACATGTTCCAAATAATTTCTCGCTCAATATGTTTTTTTATTTTTAACCTTATTTAAATTTTTTCTAGAGCCACATTCTCTTTAAATATCCATACAAGGATTTTATCTCTTAGAAACAACTCTCTCAATCCATTAACAAAATTCCTAGAAATTTTCATATACATTAACTCATCTTTAGACATATCCTTAGACACATCCCTATAAATATCCTTAAAAATATATCTAGGGATCTAACTAATTTATTATCATATGAGTTTCTAATGTTTTTCTAAAATATTTGTATGATACCAACAACAATGATCCATGCTTAAATGACCTATATATTATATCCTATTTGTGTAATACTTAATATATTACACAAAAGGTTTTGCAAATACCATATTAGTTTAATTATATAGGAAATATGGAAACAAGGACACTAGTATTTAATTAATATAAATTATCTCCCACTAGATTAATCATGACATGGACCCTTCTTAAATACATCATAAATAATGCATATCTTCATATCCTTGGGAAAGGTAAACCTAAGAAAGGGTGATATTAGATGTTTAGTAAGGTTAATTAAATGAGATACATATGAATAATCATCAATATAAGTGTATAAGAACATGAGAATAACATTATAAGATCATACCCAACATTTCAATGAACATATACATGATTTATGGGATAAATATTGGGATTCCATAAGACATGAATAATTCGGGAATCAATAGAATAATCAATGAAATCATGACATACGAATAATACTTGGAATTGTGGAGAACAGATAAGTATAGAAATTAATATGTCACAGAAACCTACCATGATCTTAATAATATATTAGGATTTGGATAATCACATATATAAATGATTCCAGCTTAGGATGCCCTCCAGTGTACCCTCTTATTTTAGCATTGGGATTTCATCATATGTACACTCTTGTTTTTCTCATATTATTCCCTCTTATATTAGGATTTGGATTCCCTAAACTGTACTTATTGATCTCATAAAATATGAATTTTTACCCATTGAATTAGAGGGAGATACATGTCCCACCATTCATATAATGAACTCATACATTCTTGTGACATATGATAATATAACATTTATCATATCATTACCCATAAAAATAGATTGGATTCATAATAATAATATCATAAAACATTAATTGAGTTGGGTATCATAAACATTACATAATATCCTTTCCTATGGAAAATATATGGATCTTATAAACATTTCATCAAAGAATAATCTATGAAAATAAGAGGGTATCAAAAGAATATTACCTATAGAAGAGAAAATGGTGTCATAAATATCACTCTGTCATAGCATAAACCATCCATGAAATTATTTTAGTGGTATTATTTGATCATATCCCAAATAAATTATAAAATATAACAATTTATTTCTTCTTATATGGAGATGGATTTTGAACGACCACCTAAAACATTTCTATAGGAAAATATCATTTCATTAGAGATATCTTTTTAAAACATGGAATATATTATGAAAACTATTTAATTGAAAACAAATTTTAAACACATTTAAATAAATTTTTTATTTAAATATAAAATAATTATTTAGTAAATTTTAATTTTTTTTATTTAAAAAAAATATTTCTAAAAAATAATCATTTTAAAATAATTTTCGTTGAAAATAAACTGAAAACATATAAAGGTTGATTTAAAAAAATACGAAATAATTTTTCCATAAAAAATATAAAATAATCATGATAATTCTTTGAAAACCATGTTCCATTAAAATATATAAAATAATCTAGACAAATTTATGTCTTTTTTATAAAACATAGTTTTGAGAAAACCTAGATTTCCAATTAAAGGGAGGGATAAATTCATATTTTCTTAAAAACACATTCTTAAATATATTATATTAAAAAAGTGTAAACATGGTAAAAATACAAGAATACACAGTTAATAACCACATGATAAGAAAATTTAGGAGGTTTCAATATAGATGTATCTTAATATTTCATCCACTGAACCATAATCATAAATAATATTTATAAATCATGATATGGTAGAAAGAAACTGTTACTAGTAGGGTAACATTCAATCATATTTCCCGAAAGAGTATAACATTACAGGAATCCTAAAATATCATGAAACATATTATATTCATGATAAAATAATTCGAATTGATGTATATATTCCCCACAAAAAAATATAGATGCATAATATGGTATGTATCTCAAAGAATGAAAATTGAGACAAAATTTTCTTTATTGAATTATTAACATTTAAACCATAAACCCCATGAATGAAATATCATAAAATTGAAATGTAAATAATAATAAAATTTATTATAATAATGATTGAATACATTCATGGATAGGATATTCCTCACAAAAAAATACTACTGTATAAGAAATATATCTCACTGAAATAAAAAAATTTTATACAAATCCCTTTACCTTAAGTCTTGACATTCTTTGTACATGTTAAAAATAATTTATTTCCAATTATAAGTTTTTTAAAAATCTACCTAGAACGAAATTAGTTTATATAATACTTTATAATATTTTATTATGACCTTATATTACTAGTTTAATAATAATTTTCAGGTTACATTGCATTTCTTGAAATATCTTCTTTGTTTTTCATATATGTGTTGACTTGTAATTCATTGATCCACATAAATAATATATGATTTAAATATTTATTTAGTCTAAAAATTGATGTATATATAATATATATTCATTATATAAACATTTAAAATTATCCATAAATAATAGGAATATAAAATGGAATACAACGTTCATGGAGATGGTAGGTCGTACATATGCATGAATGTTGTTTCCATTTTATTGTTGTATTGTAAGAAAGAATGTAAATGAAATATATATATATATATATAATAATTCTAGTAGAATTATTATTCTAAATATTTCATATCTATTTACTAAAACCATCCTTAATACATTCCTTGTAAATTGTGAACGATTCAGGTTTCTTTGAGCAGGCGGTAGTCCAAAAATCCACAAACAAAGTTATAACTGTTAAAAGAAGTTGGGGGAATGAAGGTATGTTTCAAATAATAATTCCAAAATTCTAAATAAATCACATATATCATATATATATCATATAAATAATTGGGTCAATCATAATTCAAAACCATGAGAGGTGACAAGGGAAAATGAACAACGTCGTTTCATGTGGTGGTAGTTCCTCGTATACAAGAATGGTATGTTCTTTACCAATTATATGGTATTTTTTATAAGTATAGGATTATCCCATAAAATTAAAACATTTA
The DNA here is from genome assembly GCA_963277665.1 of Viscum album. Lineage (NCBI taxonomy): Eukaryota > Viridiplantae > Streptophyta > Magnoliopsida > Santalales > Viscaceae > Viscum > Viscum album. The sequence continues at coordinate 62,717,053 of OY728151.1, read as the reverse complement.
TGTATATTAAGGATACATATTTTTTTATATTATCATCAAATATTATGATTTCAGGGATGAAGAATAAAAAAAATTAATGAACTGGTGGAAGAATATTACCTATTGGAAATCTTTTTTTTAAAATTTTAATAAAGCCGGTTTAGGAAAACCGGTAACCAAACAACCAAACCGCCCCTTCAATACCATGGGTCCAGCGAATCCCAACCATCCAAAAGCAGAAACCCATGAGCATTCAAAAATCAAAATCAGACCAAACCACGTGATGACCTCGAGCCGCGCAACCTCGAGAAATGTTACAAATCCAACAACCCCTCCAATCGCCGGAACACCACGCGCCACCAAGCGGAAGACGGATGCACCGACGTCGGAGACGCACTCAAATCACAGCAGGGCCAACGTCCAACACCGGAGCCGAAGCACCCACAGACCACCATTATCTTCTCGATCACCGGGAAATCAAAAAATGAACCACGAATCACGACCTGTCTAGAACAGACAAGAAAACAAGAACATCGCCTCCACCAAACCACGGGAGAGCATCCCCATCAACCTTCAGCATCACTGACGGCGGTCCAGGAGCAAAACCCCAACCATCAGGGCGAACAACCAGTCCAAAATCGACAAACCATCAAAATAATCCAAAACATCAAAACCGCATCACCCTACTCAAGAGATTAAAGCAAGTAAACACAAGAAATCGCCCAAGAAACCAGACGAGAACCCAGAAGAGAACCAGATCTAGAACCCATCGCCGCCATCTATCAAGCCCGAAGGAGACACACATCACCACCTATCACATGCATCCATAGAAGAAGCAGCTCCCTCAACCCGCAGAAACCGGGACTCGGCCGTTGAACAACTATGCCACCGAGAAGCCCTATCCAAAGAGTGGAGTCGAGCCAGATGCCGGTAAATCAAGCACACCATCGAGAAGGCCGAGCAAAGGAGGCTTTCGTCGTGGACAACGAAACCAAGGGGAAAGGAGCCTAAGCGGGATGAGGGAGGCAGCAGCGACGGGGAGGAGCTCTCGCAGCGTCACCCCTTACGGGCTCATCCAATCCAGAAATGAGATTAAGAATATTACCTATTAATTAAGTAACTCCATTTGGTTTTCATCAAAGGGATTAATTTGATGGATTTATTTCCGAACTGAGGCTTATAGGTTGGTATAAGGGATTTTGGGAGCCTATTTTCATAGAGGATGGATGAGACAAATTGTATTGAGATGTATATGAAAGGGGAAGATTGAATACCTTTTTAGAGAGGATGAGGAGTTGCATTATTGTGAATAAAAAAAGGTAAACCCTATTGGGAGGTACCCCATACCTAATTTTCGTCAAAAAAAAACAAATAATGAATAAAATGGGAATTAGGGATGATTAAAACATCCCCCACACTAAAATATGTGTATTTTAATTATTATTTTTTAACATTTTGGTTTCCCCACATTTATCATTTTGACTTTTATTAAGGCACCTAGTTTTATAACCTATGTATTTTAACCATTATGAATAAATTAAAGTGAGTTTTTTTCAAAAAATTAGGCCCACAAAATTATAAATCTTATGTATAATTTACAAAAATCAAATACCATGTGTGTTGGAAATTAATTTTAAAACAGGTGCATGTAATGCGTAAAATAACTACGTTAACCTAAACATAGATAATAAAGCCTTTTCTATCTAAAGTTCATTGTTTAATAATAAAATAAAATGTTTTCTATTATTGTAACATAATTTATATTTTTTCTCATTTGAGAATCATTTTCCGTAATATAGTAATTTTTGCAGGATTAATTTTTTTTAATTTCATTCATTGTAATATAACAGTAACGTCAATTTTGACATTTGTTAATTAATTTTAATTTAAAAATATAAAAACATTATTTAAATAATAATATATTTATTTAAAATATATTTAATATGATATATTAATCTTTAAAAATATATGATCACAATATTTATTAAATTTAATTATTATTTAATGTTTTTAGCATCATTTATTTTATTTTATTATTACCTAAATAATCCATGTGTTAGCTTTTGTTAAGAAGTTAATTTAATTATATATAATCTAAAAAATGATAAATTTAAATGATTAAAAAATTGAAATTTCTGTCCAAATTGTTTTTATATAACCAAATCTTCTTAGCTTCTTCCATAGTCTAAGGATTTATAAATGTTAAAGGTTAGAAAGTTTAGTTTTTTCATTTTCCATAATTAAATTATTATATATTCCACATTCATTTAATAGTATATTAAAAACTAATAAAATTATAACCATGATATTATATGGTCTAACTATAGGCATAAAATGGATTTCAGACAAGTTTCTTGGTCATATTTGGCCCTTAGGAATGAGTTTTAGCTACTTGTTAAACTTAATTTTACCTTAATCATTGTTATTAATTTTAATTACATCCACTAATATTTTTTGAAAAAAATTAGATTATATTATTATAAAATAAATATTATAATGGTTACAAAGGTGAATATTTTGTTTCAAAATCATTAAATAGAAGTAGAAAATTTAAATTTATGGTTAATCCCAAAGATGCGTAATGAAAGCAGGTTTTAAAGTGAAAAGGTACCAAAGTTCAATATGATTTTATATCTATATTCAAAATGAAAATTATTAGAATGAAATAAATTTGGTCCATATATTTGTATTTGATCTATACTTTAATTTAAAATAAAATCTATAATATAAATTATCATTAATAACTATTTAAACGAAAAGGAAGTTTTAACTAAAATTTGGTATTTCTTACTATTCATCAAAATATGAATCTTTACAGAAACAACCGAAAAAATTATCCTAGGAGAATTATGAAAAAAATTAAATGATGACATTTATTTATAATTTTTTTAATGTTTCAAATGTAATCCTCAATTTAGGTGTCCCACTAAAAGGTGGCTAAACTCGGTCTTTCCTAAAACGCAAGCTCAACCAGTGTTGTGTACAACCCAATATTAGCATGGTGTACAATATAATGAATGTTTTAATTGGTTTAAAATAAAAATAAATAATAACATGTTACTTTTTATAAAATAAAGTATATTCAGTATTTCATGGAAGAAAACATATCAAAAATCATAAATTAATTCAAAAATGTATATTTCACCAAAATATTGGGTTCTTAAATACTAAAACAAGAGAGCGTAAGAACTCATCGTATGGGAATATGCTTCCATATTTACCCTCCCCCATAGTATAGTCTATCTTGATGTTGTAATCATATAAGAACTCAATCTAGAACCACTATCTAAGGTTGATGTATCTCTGTATGAAGATGTTCTTAAGACTCTGAGGGTATGAGTTAACCAAAAAGTGATATCCTAAAAGTTAGAGCCTCTACTTCCTCCGAGGGAAGACTAACACAACCTGGTCTAGTTCATGACTCACACAGTACTTATTATAGGGACTGCACTACCATTAACTGTATGAGATAAATGGCTGATGCTACATCAAAAAGTAGATGATCCCATCTCCTGAGGTATCATAGTATAATATATACTACACGAACAACTATGGAAGTCTCAAACATAGAGAAATCTTCTTCCACATCCCCAGCTCATATAATTATCTATGGAAATAATAAATCTAGTTAAAATGATTCCCCTTCTATATAATGGTTTTTGAGGGTTCTTCTAACCTAGAGAAGTCTTCCACAAACTTCCTGTAGTGCATATCTAAGTCAAGAAACATTTTACCTCTGACATGCTATTGAGTGTCCATAAAGATATTCTTCATTAATCTTCATTGGTTCCACAACTAAACCGTTGTTTGAAATATAATTCTCAAGGAATTGAACCTTACTGATCCTTAATTGGAACTTCGAGAGTTTACCATATATCCAGTTCTCCTGAATCAAATCATAGAACATCATAAATTTCCCTACATGATCCTACTATGATGAAGACTACATGTTTATATCATCAGTAATGAAAACCAAAATTATTCCTATTATGGTTGGAAGCTCCAGTTAATCATATCCATAAACACAGATTTTAATTTTTCACACCAAATAAAATCACTAGGAACTCATAGTGTCCATAGAGATGTGGAATGTGGGATTTAGAATTTCAGTCTGATGAACCCTTAATTGGTGTTGGTCAGACCAGAGATCGGCCTTTTAAAACCATATCACACCTCAAATCATATCAAATATTTCTTCACTCCTCAATAAGTAGTACATGTTTTTTACTGGGGCCTCATTTAGGTAAATAAAAAATAAGCAAAGCCACAATCCTCCAACAACTTTTTTCACAATCAATGCTCGAGATATACAGGTGGAAACATTGAGCCTGATAAATCCCTTCTCCCAAATGTCCTTCTACTATAACCATATCTCATGGATCATAGTATGTACCAAAAAAATATAATGTATATGATATTGGTGTTTTCCCAGTATGCCAATTGGTATAAAACTCTATCTCCGAACTCTAAGGTAGTATTGGAATGTCTCGGAGGTTGATGTCCAAAAAATAATCAATAATTTCCTGAATATATATGTGTGAAGATCCTTCTTAACCAAGGTCTAAACACACCATATAATGGGTGATGGTCTTCTTCCTTCTTCTCATTGAACCCACTCATCCCACCCTGATGACTCTCTCGCTCGAAAAGAAGAATCTCGTCCGATCCGTGCAAAGACATTGATTCAAATATTGTGATAGAAAATATGGTCTCAATATTTGGATAACCAATCCATATAAATTACGAATTCGAAACATTCCATCATGATGACCAAAATATATCTACTGATCCTCTCTCCAAAAAGTGATAGATCGCACTGAAGAGAGATAAAATTTATAGATGAAGCCTTACCACTGGAACATAAAGTAGAAGATATGGGTAGAAATCCTTTACTAGGACCCCCATATAACACATGAATATTATGTAGATGAAGGAATGACTGGAAACTATGTCTAATAATACTAAATCATAAGAATCATACAAATAGATCATACCTCAAGTAATCTCATGTTTCATTTGTTCACAAGCCTACATTGCCAATAACTATCTGTGGCCTCGACCTCCAAATCCATGAGACTGAAGTGGGCCACCATTTTGTGGTTATAAAAATATATTATAGTGTCATCCACCACCCATAGATCCTCCTCGTGGATATCAACCTGCTTCTATACCAGGTCCACCTCCCTGGGGGACTCCCAACCCTCTCTTAATAGTTTACTTATCATGATATAGTCTCTTCTATAGCTTTCTGCTAGGAATATTCCTTAACACATCATATTATTTTATCAAGTAATCACACTCTATATTAATTCACACATAAAACTAATTAAACCACCCTATTTGGAATTTATAGATCTTTTGTTCTTTCCCTATGAAGTAAGATGATGTCCTAGAGTCTGTTCATGAGGAGGTATCCTCTATTGATATCCTATCGACTAGCACCTTCTAGTTGCTGCAGACGACTAAGAACTATATTTCCCAGTGCCAACTATAGCTATAGGTCACATATAAAACAATAATCTCTCTATCACCAGTTCCTTATCCCACACCCTTTCATAGGTGGGAATGCATTGGGGTACCACACTAGTATTTATCTATATATAGAGTCCCTTTTTAATATTTTGTGCTCAAATATAGTAATCCTTGATCATGTTGAGGGAGTAATGCTTAAGGTTTTTGGAAATCACGACATTCCATACCACTATCATCCCTCCCTAATGTAGCTACATATTAACCTGAATCTGAAAAGAGGAATAATAGGAGGGGCAATGCTCCTCATAAAATAGCTACTAGAATTCTGGCCTTGATAATGTGGACTCAACATGCATATGAGTAACAATACTCCACCAACACCGTTCTGATCCATAGAAAAAGATAACTGCCATAAAAAAACATGATATGTTGGTTTCTAGATAAAGCTAATGATATAGAACATTGGATCTACCCAACCCTCCACTTCCAAGAGATATGAATTACCTTTTAACCTTAGAATCATCTCAAACATTATCTTTTAGAGTGCGATAAGCATGCACCGATCATCATATTTCTCTATGGGTATGATCTACTTCAGAAGATGTTGGGGTGTTTCTAACTATCCAACTAGAGGAATGATCTTGAATGATGGACCTTGAACTGAGGCATACACTCATCAGATATTCATGATGTTCCAGAACTATTACATGGATGACTTTCATCACATAGGATTTCGGGAAAGTTAATCAAGATTTACCAAGGTCAGATGAGAATAAATATATAACCACAATGGGGAGATATCTCAAGAAATATAGTCAAATACTCAGACTTATATGATGAATTTATCATTAATCCCTATATCCAATGTCTTGTTACATAATGTAGACAAGCAGCTTGTCTATGCCCATGTGAATGTATACGTTGGAAGCCCATACCACCACTAGGTTCCCTATCCTAAGAGATGCACTTGATACAATTGGAAACTATTTCCAAATATCCCAACCAAATTATTTTGAGGTGACTACTCCAAAAACCATTCCACGATATGAAATTCCTTGATTCCAATCTCTCTTGAACCCACCCAACCGAGGCTCGATCCATGAATATGATAATCCTACTTTCATAGGCTAAGGGGTGGTGATAAGCAGAGAAACTCATATCCTGAATGGGAGGTTGTTTTAAAATATACATGTATTTTCACACCAAATAATATAAAATAATAATTGTAGAGGAATAAAAAAAAATATTCAATATCATGAATTTAAACCAAGAATAAAAAAATTATAGGAATATAAAATAATATGGAAATTCAAATAAAATAATTAAAATAGAAAAAATACACACCCAACCTAAAGATGTGGCATCAAGAAAAAACTGGAGTGTAAAATTACTGAGAGAGACAAGACCCTAATCTCCATTATCTGACCTCCAAACACAATCAATTCCCTAAGTATCACTCAATATCCTCTATATTCACCACAGACCTATTATTCTTCAACATAAGACATGACACGTGTGGAAAAATCCCCATAGGGGTGATTATATATATACCTAGTAGGACACCTGAAAATCTATGTTGTGGGATATGTAAGAGACATGATATGAATATATTGTAGATAGATTGACCCAACGAGAGAATGTAACCACTTCCAACAACATGGTTCTCAACACAGAATATAGGTGGACTACACATCAATTGTCTTCCACCCATAGGAAGTGTTTAATTAAATCCATAAAAATTGAAATAAATATATATATGATTTCAATAACCAATGAAACGAAAACCAAAGATAAGGTGATCTCTATAACTTATCCCATCCCTGGAATAGAGTTTCATTAGTACCATATGTCCATCAATGATTTCCCACATCTCACGTATTTGTCTATAAATAATCGAATAGAGGCCCACACCTCCCCAATTTGTTTCACAGTTGAGGGATCCCAATGTCAAAGTAGACGACATGATCCCAAGTGTTATAATGGGTTCTACACAATATGTATTCTTATAGAACCTTCACTATGATGTGTCATGGGGTACTACTTTGTATCAAGAGGACCTCCACACAAGTGCTATAGGGGGGTTGTAAATTGGTGTCATGAAGACCCTCAACCTATCAGATAGTAGGTTCTAGTCTATAGATATATTACCCATTACCTTGAACATTATTAGGTTCCACTATGTAGACCGATGACCTATTACCTAGTCCATCATGGGGTTCCACTCAAGTGTCACTAGGACTTACACCCTATCTGATGGAGGGGATCCACTTGGTAGATAGAGGACATGAACCCTTCTCCATTAGGGGGATCCACTCTATAGGTTGAGGAACCACACCCCGGTTTATCTAGGGGGTCCAAATTTATGTCATATGGACATATAACCAATATGATAAGGTTTCTCCAATCAATAATTATTCTTAGAGGACCTAGACCCTGATGCATTATGGGGTTCCACACTGTATCTATAGAAACTCTAACATCGTGCTTTAGATGGGTGGTACTCTAGTGTCATAAAGAGCCTCACCCTATCAGATTCGTGGTTCCTATGTATAGATAGTATAACCATTACCTATTCCATTAGAAGGTTCCACTATATAGGTAGAAGACATACAAACTGGTTTACCATGGGGTTCAACTCTAGTGTCAGAAGCAGCCACACCCTATATGATAGAGGGGTTCTACATGGTAGATAGAGGAAATGCACCCATCTGTATTAGGGTTTTCCACTCTATAGGTTAAGGACCCACAACCATGGGCATCTAGGTGGTAAAATTTTGTGTCATGTGTACTTATTATGTATCTGATAAAGGGGTTTCACATGGTAGATGGAGGAAATAAGCCATGGTTTATCTGGGTGTTCCACTCTAGTGACTCTAGTGATCCTTTTCTGAATCACTACCATCATTGAGTGACGCCTAATTAAGCAATACACATGGCATATCTCACATGACATATCAAATTACACTAAAGAAGAAAAAATGACATTTGGTTTGGAAAAAAACTAATGATAGGTTTGTCATCATCCAAAATCAGAGTCCCAATGAAGGAGATATGATTGGTTGAAGATTCCTTTGAAAAAAATAAGGGGTACAAGAAGTGTGAGGGGAGGCACATGGATTGTGGTCCTACTCCATCTTTTTGATGTGTCCCTGATGGGACATCAGTCTCTTAACATGTTTGGATACATGGAATCTTGGGGGTCTACATGGGATCTCCATGCCACATGGGGTCATGTATATGATTCCTAATCATATCTATGTATACATCCGATATCTGATAACGTTGATGAATGAAATTTCTCTCCACATGGGGTCCCACCCATGTCTCTTGCTATGTCTATGTACATCAACACATGGAATATCGCTAGTCATTTCTGTACCTATGTACTCTGGGAATAGATGTTGTGTTTCTAGAACATGGTCACATGGCTTCTATGAGGTCCCACACAGTGTGAGATTCTTTTCTAACCCGAAACCCTATCCCCAATAGCCAAGGGGTTACAAGAAATTTTTTCTACCAAACTATATATTATTTACTAGATATTATTCTAGAAATGTAAATCTATATTCATGAACTAAAAATATATCTCCTTATATATGTATCTTGCTACCATTCTATACAAAATTTAAGTGGAAGCCATCCATTCGTCGTTTAAGGCCATCCCTTGGATGGAAAATAGAATCTGGTCGGTCCTAGTGGTTCAATGTCGGTAATGCATGCCTTCTATCATGCCTCTATCAACATGGATCCCATATCCACAAATAAAATCTCTTTTTATACCAGGTTTAATCCAGAAATCCATCCATGATCATAGATACATTTTTCACTCATGATATTGTGGAAAATCCGGGTGGTCCGATCAGGCTCGGTCCCACATGAAAATGTCTAATCGTGACACCCATGTCTAGTGATGAATAAATTGATAACTTTTGGGGATAAAGTCAAAAAATGGTTTATTATTATATTAAAATTAGTCTCGACCATGATTAACTAATGGTTATATCTGTTGTGAGAAATATAAAAAGAAGTAATTGAATTTCAATGCAAAGGTGTATGAAATTTTCAAATATTGGAACTTATCAAAGAAAGATATTGATCATGAAAAAAACAATTAATTAAAAGAGAAATAATTAAAAAATGGTGATTCTAATCGTTATATTATATCTTTTTTCATCGATTAAAATGCCCACTAATGATTGAGAGTTTTCATTGTGTTATATAGACTTCTATCTACATTAGTCCAGTGTGTTGTCATCATCGAATTAGTCTTTCAAATGAATTAAGAAGAATAAAACTCTAACTTTTATAATGACTAATGTGGATAACCATGGAGAATTTTAATTATAGTGTATTTAATGTAAAACCCAAATTAAATTAGTTTCTTAATGTTTGGGAAACAAATCCCATATGGTAACATGGTAGTTATTCTGTGTTGAATTTTTTATATTGAAAAGGAGGGTTTCCAAGGACAGTTGTGGTTGTGAAAATATATTTTTGACTAGGAATAGTAAAAATATCTATGAAAAATTAATGTATTCCCTGGAAGAGGTACAAAATATTTTTTTACACAAGGTGATATCATTTCCCAGTGCTAACCAATTTTTTAGGGTCCATAATTTGGAGGATGTTGAGCATCGAAAGAGATATATTTCTATTAAAGACATATGAAAATGTAGTAAAGACATGATTTTTTCGAATATATGGTTTATCTTATGGGGTTTCATGAAGTAGTAAATAATTTTATGATAACATTTTTGACTATGAAAGTGTCCAAAATTGAGTAATTTTTACGGTGATTCATGAGACAGGGTACACAACGAATGAAATGAGGGATCACTAATAATGAAATGAGGGAGCATCATGAAATGTGGATGGTGTGAATAAGAGCATATTGAATTAGTGGAAACAAATATTAATTTTCCTCTACCCCCTTCAAAAATAGAATGATATTTAATAAAAATCATAAGGCTCCAAGTATGAAATGGTGGTTTGTGTAAGTGGTTTTTTCAAAAAAGTTCACAAAGTAAAAGAGTTCACAAATGATATAAAATTGAACCAAAGATAATGGGCATCTAAAAAATATTGGAGTTAAAAAATTCTATAAAATACCAACTGAATTTTGGGATCTTAATAAAGGCTAAGTGAGATTCATGAAAACGGTGATCATCATGAATGTAGTGACAATCATGAATGTGAGGTTTTTCATGAACATTAGGTGATCTTCGTGAAAGAGGATAGAATCATAAAGATAGTGAGAATCACGAAGGTAATTGAAAAATATATTTCCCAGTAATTATATAGTAATGTTGTATCTAGAAATTGGATTAAAGTCAGACATCAATAGATAATCTATCTAAACCTGATCACATATTCATTATTCATAATAAAGGGACCTAAATTTTCATTAACTATCATTGAATACCTTCTAATAGTAATTAGAAAAGTAAGTGATAAATGTTGATCCATTCCACAAATAGTGAGCAACAGAGACTGACTAAGTGAGTGACGCTTTAAAAAGTAGTGAGCAGACCCTAAACCTTGTAAAGGTAGTGAGCCTACGTGTAGAAGTTATCAAGAAATATCATTTTATTTTGGCAGTGAGCCATGGTGGATTTGGTACATCAGAAATTCATCTTTGTATTCTTGTTGGATCTATCCTTGTGAGGGTAGAACAAGTAAATTTGTTGTGTCTCGTGCATAAATTAATTTTTTTTCATACATTACGTCTTCGTAAGTAGAGAATAGTGTTTTTATTTATAATGAAACACCATCTATAGGTTCATAATGTTAAACCTATCTTACCCTGTTTCCCCTCCCTCTTATGGTATTTATCCTTGTTAGGATAATAATTGGTATCAGATATACAGGATGAAATTTAGTGGTTCTCTCCTAATAAAATAAATCAATGAATTAAATCACAATGGAATTCTGATCTTCGATGGAAATAATTTTCAATTATGGAATAATAAAATGAAACACTATTTATGATCATTTGGAAGGATGTCTTTATAGTAGTAATGCATGGGATTTCGGAAAATATTGATAGTGGAATGTTTTTAGAATCAGACTAAAGGTAATCGGTTGTAAAATCTAAAGGAATCAATGATTTAGGGGGATCTATATCTAATGAAATATGCATGAAGGTGGTACTCTGTAATTAATAATACGTTATGTAGGATTGTTTTCCAATATTTATGAGGGTGACTCAAAAGTTAGATAATAAAATTTGCAGGTTCTTTGGAATAAGTATGAGGATCTCAAGATGCACCATAATGTGTATTTTTATACATTATTTGTCAGGTTAATTGTTTTTGTGGATGATATGTGTGGTCTGAAATAAATTAGTGAATATAAAAATATTTTTAAGAGTATCTTGAAACAAAATACACCTTGGCTCAATCCAAAAGTTTCTATATAAGAAGATTATAATATGATGGGGCTATCAATTGATAAAGTTCACTGTACTATTGTACCATATGAATTTAGAAATTCGGATAATGATGTTGTAGAAAAGGGGAAGTGTAAATAAGTTACATTCAAGGCAATAATGAAGATAACCACTAAATAAGGAAAGGAATATGAAGAGATAGATGTGGGGATGTCATTATTTCCACAAATCATCAAAGAGGAAATGGAAAGTTCAAAGGGTAACACCCATATTCATGACTTCAAAATGGAAAGGACATACATCATAAAATAATTAGCTAAATGAAGATTCAAGAAGATGAAGAGGAATAAGATGAAATTACCATAAAGAATTCTTTACCCTATGTGAAAGGTATAAAAAATTATCAGATAAATTTCTTAAAAAATATTAATCTACATTCAAGAGAGTATTCATGTTCAGAAGAATATTTGGAAGTTGAATTGGAGGACTACAAGGATCATGGAGAAGATAATATGGTGGATGTTTTTAGAATTTATATAACATGATAAGATATAATAAATGAAGAATGATACATTTAAGGAAGAGTTGACCATATGGTGGAATTAAAATCCTCTCTTCAGAAAATAGATGTTTGGAAATCCAAAATGAATAAAAGAATAAATGTTTTACAATTAGTCGCTGATGAATATTATGGTTTAAATAATACCACACTAAAAAATACTTTTAGGATAACCAAATTATGGTTCCATTAATAGTGATATAGATTAACCAAGAATTAATTAGAGCTCGTACTTTATTATTTTGGTTAATAATGAATTTCCTTGAGTTTTTGAATAATTAATTAGTTCCATAAAACAAAACATTGGTGAATAAAAAATATGTGTCGGTAATGATGTGATAAATAATATCAAAATATAATAACGATTTAGAATAAAAAAATTAATTGATCGATATCATACATTCTATAGAAACTTTTTAGACTTGGAAAATGAAAACATAATGTAGGATGATAATTTTATAGACTTGAATATTGTTATGTAATATAGAAAATCATATATGGTTTAGTTTTAAAAACAATAATATTATATTTAGTACTTATTTCATAACTATGATGGATGACATTAAATACATTAATTGGGATAGAATCATGGAGAAAAAAATGATACATGAAAATTAGTCATGGAATTATATTTAGGAGAATTATGATTAAATAATCCTTGAATTTATTTAGAAAGAAATATAGATATTAGTATGTATATTGAGACATATAGGCATGATAAATTTAGAAATAATTGACTATGACTGATTATAGTTCTTTGTTTATCCAATTTAAAATATTGGAAAATATGTAAAATGACACAATGTTCATGGAGGTATTGAGAAACATAGATTCTCGTTTAGGGTATTGATCACCTATTTTCAATAATTTTAATATTTTGTAAGAAAATATTTTATTAACCGTGAAGTGAAAAATGGATTAAATATAAATTGATTTTTGGAAAAGTTTAATATTATTTCAATATGTATTAATTTCAATATATAGTAATCAATGATTAAAATATATAATGGATTCATGAACATTGAAATGTATTCAATGGTATTTTGTATCATGGGGAATTATTTTAATTCATGAATTCATCCCTGAAAGATGAAAAATATGAAAAAAAGTATATATAAAGTTGATATATTTTGATGATTCATGTAGAAATTAAATAATTAATATTTTAAATATTAACAATTATTTATTAGTTACCACAACTAATTGAAGTTAATTAAATGCTAAAACAGAGTAGTTTGATAAGTTGAAAGAATAGAATCCTTTATAGGGTGACTTATCATTATTATAGTGGTCTATTTGAAGGATGATATTTTTCTTCTAAAAGTTAAGAAATATTATAAAAACATCATGAAAAAAAATTAGAATGTTGATGAACTAACTGTATATCGTCATTTTTTATTTTCTAGAAATATTTATAATTTAATATCCCAATGAGTTGATGAGTTGAAAGAATATAAAGAGTTGATGAGAGAGGAGTTATGGATTAACTATTATAGAAGGTCTAAAATCTATAATTGTTGTTCTCATAACAAAGACCTATCATTGGTACATTATATTTATTTTTAATGGGATACTAAGACAAATGTACCCAATAATAAAATAAGTGGGGAATTTTAATGGGATACCCTTTCAAATTGTGGATTTCACTAGGTTGGAGGCCTATAAGTACCTATAATTAATTACTATGACTCGTTGAGGTTAATCAGATGCTTGAAAAGTGTGTAAACATGTTTTGAGTACGTAGTATAACCATCAAAATCTAATATATTTTCCACCAGTTTCCTAGGAGAATATATCCACTTTGTCAAAGGAATATAGGATTCATTGTACTGCAAGAACCATAATAAATGGGGAGGAGAACTATGAAGATTCAAATTATCAAAGAAATACCCTATTAAAAGGACACACAATTGTGTTTTTGAAGACCAATTTATATATATTCGGTGACCATGGAAATGGCCTGATTGAAGCATGATTTTTATGTAACTTGAATATTATAAAGGGTGAGATCAAGGACATTTAGGGAACTTGAGTGAATGGGATAGTAATATCATAGGTTAGTCACCATTGAGAATGGGGCACATAGGTATACCTTGTATGGAATCATGTTGCTATATTTTGAAGATATTTTGTTGTCAATTCACTGAATTTAGTACTCAGAGAGAAGATAAAATTTGTTTCATATTTTTCTCAAGAGCTCTTCTTGGCGGGTACCTTCACACTAGCCCTGATGAGTTGATATTAATGTTTTCATTCATGAGATATTTTTCGTTCAAGACATTAGGAAATCTAAAATACCCATTTTTAAAATTATATATACTTAGTTTTTACATAACATGTTTAAATACTCTATTCTAATCACACTATAGTAACCAGAAAAGGGATCCAACTGAACCTCAGTACATTTTGACGAATGACATGTTATGCTGACTAGTTGTCCGGTTTTATTGGGTGATGGTGGAGAGAATATACACAATGAAGATAATTATATAAATATTAGAAAAACAAAATAAAATTAGTTTAATAAATAATAAGTAATATTCCATTATATGCAAATGATCACTTTAACATAAATATATAATTCAATGATGGTCATCAAAATTCAATTTATTTCACATAGGCTAATATGAATTGTATCAGAACAAAAGTAATCAAATACATAATCAAAACAGTCCCAAGGAATGGCACTAACGGTCTATAAAACCATTCTTCCCCAACTATTATGCCATCATTACTACCAAATTCCATGTGTTCACAAATTCAAACATGTACACATAATTGTAAAAATAGACATAAATCTACACACATCTAGGAGGGATTATGATGAGTGTAAGTATTTACATTATAATTAATAGGAGAAAAAACAGAATCCCCAACTTCTCCCACTCATGTTAGACAATCGTTGTGTAATATTTTGCGTTCCATGGCCAATTATAGAATGGGTTGATATAGCAATAGTATATCATAATAAAAGACAAATCGTACATCCACCCATTTCCATTTCATACTAAATCATTAAACCAAAGAAAATAACGATTTTACCACATCATATCCATAAGTCACATCACCAATCCCATGTAAATCAAAACATTTTCAAAACACCAGGAACAATATTCTGGAAAAACACTAATGTAAGACCACACCTATATTTTTCAATAATCCATTAGAATATCCTAAACATGTATGAAGATCATTAGATACTATAAGGTGATATCAAACATGATAAAAAATTGAAAACATTGGTATACCCCTCTTCTATAACCATTGTCAACAATATCCACATATTCCATTTTATTATAGAAGGTGGAATCCAATTGAATTGGAAAAATATCCTTATATTCATTTTCTAATGTGCACCTAACCCAAGCATCCTTATACAGATAGTGAATTGCATCACCAATATCAACGACCTTTTCTAGGTGAACATTAGCCGCCACCATTGAATTTTTTTAACTCTATATACACAATACTAGAGACATGAGCCACCTACATACATTAATCATCATCACCAACAGTCACATGGGTTATACCCAACTCATTCCCATGAACCAAAAATATCATTAAAATTCTGTAATCTCACTTTACAACACACTGCATCATTATAAACATTACCTAAAACCACAACTCCAGAAATTTATTCTATACCAGATCATATCCACCATTTCCCACATGAGACTACCCCCTAATATCTCATATTAACAATGAAAACCCCTCGTGGATCCATTCCCACCCACAGATATACTACAAAAATCTAGAATACTTATTACATATGGATAAAAAAACAATTATATCATCTGAAAAAATGATGAACTAAATATTTATATTATAAATGCTTCCATTAATTGAGAAATTATGGCTATATAAGTTTCAATTAAAAAATTAATCAAAATACAGAAAAAATAATTTATGGCATAATCAACTTAAAAAATCAGGTGGTGAGAAGAACTGGTAAGAACCACCCTAATGGAATTGTTGTTACCCATGGACACTCCATGAAATAATTGATATGAAGATTCAGAAAGTTTATATGAATAACTTTTAAAATGAAGGAAATATCAATGAGTGTGATAGAGAAGTTATCCTCGTGATTTGTTTTTAGATATTTATACATACCCATTTAGTAATAAAATTCCCAAAAAATATTTCATTTTTTAAATCTTATGAAAAGTATTCCAAAAATTATAAATGATATATTTCAGTAAAAAATTGAAAAAATATTATGTTCCACCCCTCCAAAGAGAACACTAATTAATATATTTTTCAAATTATTATATATCATTGGGTGTTTCCATATTTTACTAATTTTGAATTATTAAAATATCTTATATTTCTCATAAATAATATATTTCCTCTCTATGCATGTTTTTTATTTTTATAGAACTCCAAACATATATTTTTCTTTGATACATAGTATACTTATGTCGATATAAGGTTTTTACTTTAAGAAAATTCAAATGAATAATATTTATATTAATTTCATTTAGATATTTTTTTTATATAATATATTTCATCTATATTTAATATATTTCTCCAATACATTATATATATTTTTTACTAATGGTTTTTCACTTAGTAAAAAACATTACATAATATATATATATACATTCATTATATTATATTTTATTTATGTATAATAATTTACCATATACATAATACTTTCAACACAGACTCAAAAATCAATATGTGACATTTTCAGTCCATATTTAATATAATTATATTTTATAGGATTTTCATCCTTACCCACATTTCCTAGGGTGTCCAACAGAAGACTTGAACATTCCAAAAATAATAAACTAATTTTTCTAATACTCAAAAATTATTACAATTCCCATGTAGTATTTTAACGTTAATATCTAACATATATATTCCCCTTATCTATAATAAATTATACATATATTTTCATATATATAGAAAATTATCAAAAAATATCAAAATAAAAAATAAACAATTCAAATAATTATATAATCATTTAAAAATAATTACATCCACTCTCATACAATTATAAAACATTATTTAAAAGTATTTTAATTCTCAATTTCTATATCAAAATATAATTTTGTCCAGAGACAGTGCTTCTCCCATGATTGACTTTATGCATTATAAAAACCTTGTGTATCCTCTAAAGAGTGTAAAATATCATATTCAATAAAATATGTATCCCCAAACAATGATCAAAATATATAAGACCTTAAAACAAACCAATCATATAATACATCATCACAAAAATTTAGTATGTCACATACTGACCAACTCTTACAAGACCGAAGATTTTTTCTCACCTCATTCCCAAAAACACGAAGACTATATCGAACACATTTTTTTCATTCCCAGTCTCCTTAGATAACCAATTAATTTTAAAAAATCACCTACAAGGGTACTCTATACCATAATATTATCTTACCCAACCTCCTCAAAACAAATTTACCTTCCATAATGACGGTTTCATTTTTTCACATCCCACACACACCTACAATCCACACAAATCCACTAATTATAAACTATCATAGTTTTACATCATAATGATGACCATTATCATCCATCATCATTTCCTATTCCCACTTCTATTCTATATTATACATGATTCACACATTATTATTGATTCCTACACATACCACATTAATCATACATTATATATGATTCTCACATATTTACAAGAAAACAATTAATCCATTTATCAAATATCCACCTCAGAAACTAGTATCCTTCAAGGAAAACGATAATCATGACCTCATGACAAACCTATAACTGTAAAAAGATCACCATCATACATTGAATATATTGTCTCAGTCACATGCATCTAACCAGAGTCTCGACTACCCAATGATTATCTTCCATATTATGGATAACCCATTGTTAAAAACATCCCTCACTGTAGGGTATCTCATCCACTACCTCATCTCACACATGTTTCAGTATCCAATTTATTAGATCTTATTCCTAACTAATATTCCTAATTATATCATAGTCCTTAAACACCCCCACTAATTTTAATGGAATGTGAAATGTCCTTTCTAGATAACTTATCTAGCCACATTCTCAGTACAACTTTAGAAACTGGTCAAACCTGTCTTGGAAGCACCATGACAGACACTACTAATAACCTATTACCAATGATCCACTCTACAATGGAATAATGGAGATTCTAATCATTCTACTCTATTATGAATCATCTTGTCTCAAATTCAGACTACCCAAATATCTACTACCAGTCCCTCCATACACTAATATGTAACATGTTATAATCCTATCTACTGAGATTCACACTGCTATAATATTTTGGTACACTGCCTCTGAAAAAGGGGCCAACCAAAAAATATTTACTTTCACAATTATATTGTGCATGAAATCATCCCAAATTCACCACACCTTTGTGATATCTTCTTTCATCAATATCAGTTAAACCGTAATAGATCTATTACTTTTTTATCATAAACCATTACTGATGTGTCACTCAATAGAAAGAATATAAATTCATGGGCTTTCATCACCATCAATATCATGTGAATGAACACCTTAAATAATACCAATTTAATTGAAATCCATTTCAACCACGAATACCTACCTTCCCACACCTATACATACCACTAGAATGTAATTATGTCCTAAAAATATACATGGTCAATTTCACTACCTCTTTGGTGACATATCAATATCAAAAAATATCATCTGTATTACTTTATCCAGTAATACAATGTGTGGGATTCATTATATCATTAGAATAAAAGAGGATAATAAAATATAAATTCCAATGTAAAGTATTTTTTATTGGAATAATATTCATATTCTCATTGTTTAATACACTAAAAAACCGTTACCATTCTCACAATGAGATACTAATTTTATCATTTATAAAACTCCCATGGATGTGGTGAATTTCATTCAATCTGTATAGTATCTACTTATTGATCATTATTACTCCCAATCATTGGGATATCATATGGTTTAGTACTTTGTGGTACTACAAATCTACTCAACTGGTTCACTAATAGATATATTCTAAGTTTAATTTCACTGAGAATCAAACATCATGCTAAATAAATATATACATGTCCAGATATCACTAACAGGAAGAGCTATAATAGGAATCATGGACCATTATCCCTTTATATTCCTTAATATTCCCAAGTAAAATATGTTCAAAATCACAAACAAACCTATCATTTTTTTTCAGGAACCACAAATATCATTCAAAAAAAGTATTTAGATAATTTTTCAAACAAATAATAATATACCTAAGTTGATTAGTATAATTATTATAATATGATATACGGGAAAACACAATAGAGGTTATTTTTGAAAGTATAAATTTTCAAACCCCTTTTTTATTTCTAGAATCACTACCCTGATTGGGTTATCTGATTAATAATCCAATAATATATTATAAAATAAAATTATGATTATATTTTTTTTAAATAAACAATTAAAAACATCCTTTCATTTAGAACTGCATCTGCCCAATATATCATCAGAAATAACAAACATGTCATTGGGGTATTACATACCTCTAATAATTCAAGAATAATACAACTTTACTCTTACTAACTAGAGTCTGAAACTATTAATCAACAAACTTTTCCAAAAAATTATCCAAAAAAAGAACCCAACTATAACCATGAAAACAAAACAACAATCAATTTTAGTGGGTGACATAAAATTTCACCATAATTTTTTCTAGATAGACCCATATAATCTTATATATATAATGATCCAACCCAAAAATATATCATAAATCATTTATAACTCAAATAAAAAAATAAAAATTCCAATTTAAAACATCATTAATTTAATGACATCGATACAACCAAACTCTCATATAATTTTTTATGTCTTGTCCCGGCTCACTGCATAGAAATAGAATTTTTTCTCCAAATGACCATAGGAATAACCCCATACTCTAAAGGATATTGACTAGGAGGGATGGATTACTATGTGATAATGGGGATAAATTAAACTATGAAGATAATAATATCAATGACAACATAACATTGTAGAAACTATTTATTTAATAGAAATAACATGACAAAACATACATACAATCACATTAAGAAAATGTTACAATGGAATGTCAACCATAAGAATTCCCAAACTATTATCTTAAAGACAATAATATATAAATAAAAAAATTAATCAAATACGAAACTATCTTGACACTAATGATCCACCCAAATAATAAGAAAATATCATGACTTCAATATAATACACCATCATCAATCCTAACTCTAATATGTTACTATAAAAAACCAGAACCATACGTTAAATAAGAATTATAACTTCTTAAAGAGTCCTAAATAACATGTGTCAGGTGTTAGTATGAACATAGTACTCCACCACCAATGATTTCCCTAATATCCATATCATATATCAGTCTATGAAAAGAATAATAAATAGAAACCGAAATATATTCAAAAATCAACACCACTCTTATGCAACCAGATATGGGAGGTGAATTACCAATCTCAACCAATAAAAGGGTGATATTATATATCCTTAAAATAGTTTACCATATGTTCCCCTAAACATCCTACCATTTCCATGTCACACGGAATCACCATCCCATGGTAATCATGGTTCCAAAATGGAATGTTCAAAAGTCCAATGATCTTCCTAACCGTTATTAATCTCCATAATCAACATCAAAAAATCCAAAGTGATGGATAAACACATACATTTAGTAAATATTAATCATATGAACCAATGTGTTTGTTTATAATCATCTCTCATCTGGTGGTCCTACTCACCACCGACTATGGATAACTATGGTTCAAACCTCATCTATACTGATGGCTAAAACAATTAACATATTCCACTTAAACTATATAGGGCTTCACCCATATAGAGTAAACTAAACAACCTCATGTTTTTTGTATTGATTGAACACATCCCAATTGGATTAATCCCAATAGAGATTGGAATCAAAATCTCTTATGATCATATCCTAGTGAGCCACAATCACTATAAATGATAATGTTCAAGACCATCCATATTGTACCATTGACATCATCACCCTATATCAATTGATAAAAAACAGCAATAATCACATGTTTTAAACACAACAGTTTCCCATGGACTGAAATAAATCATTGAAACTCACGAATCACTATTTACAGTGAAAAATTTCCATATATTTATAGCATGAACCCAGAACAGCAGGAAATCATGTCATACCAAATAATATCCCCCATTTCCCATAAGAGACTACCCATTGGTATATCTTGTAAAAAATTAAAACTCTACATGGTTTCATTCATAGTCAGACAATGAAAACCCAACCCATTCATATTTAGCACACATGAAAATACATGTATAACACCAGAAATAGTTAGGCACAACCTACCAAGAATATGAAAGCATGTATTGGCCAAGAAACTCTAAACAGATTAACTTCAACAAAAATAATTTTTTAAAATCTATCAAAAACCATATTTGAGTTCAAAGTCAATAGAGAATTTATGTTAGAGAAAAGAATAAGAAAAATCCACCCTAGGTAAGATAACCCTGACCACAATCACTCCCTAAAATAACCTATGTAATGATCTGGTTATGATTTAAGAAGAAATAATTAAATGAAAAAAGGGGAAAAAATGGATGTTCGAACATGGTATTTTCTAGGTATTATGGTTGAAAATTAATATTAACCCCTTTTATAATTTAATTAACATATATTACTCATTGTTTATCATTTTATGAAAAATATACCATAAATTAGAATTATATTTTTCATTCAAATACTAGAGAAAACCACACATGTCTTCTTTCCCTAGAGACCCATATGTAATAAATTCTTAGATATATTATTTACCACAATGAAGTTCTATTCTTTTAAAATTTCCTTATAAAATATATCTTACACATCTTATATGAAAAATAATTACACTATGGGTATGGTTTTTTTATTTGAAAAACACTATAGATATCATATTTTCCCTAATATATAACATATTTATGACAATGAAATTTTTTCCTTAAAGAAAATTCCCATACATAATTTATTACATCATCGATAATATATTTTACATAGGTAAAAAACATGTACATAACATATTTCATCCATGTGTAATTTCTTTCACCCATACATAGCATATAGGGTATAGAATGAAAATTACAACCCAAGATTCGACCCAAATCAGTCTTGTAAATATCTAGGACCATAAAATAGGTCTCTATTGGGATATTTTGTGGATCCTAGTCCTGAGAACTAATGCTTCAAGAGATATGGTGATATAACATAAAAATATGTCTTACTTTTTCTTGAAAATTAGAGGCATGCGGTCCCTTTTAGTTACATATGAACACTTATACACTCGATCCAACATAGAAATAACCTATAAATATCAACGATCCATGGTGGATAGTGAAAGCATCATCCATCAGGGAATGTGGGAACCAAGAAGCTTGGTACTAATTGGGAGAGGGGTTGTGGCACTGAGAGTGTTTGGGTTTGCAGTATATGAGTTAATTGAGAACAAATGGAAAGGGAAAATACGGTCGTACAGGAATTGGGTTTCTGAGTACTTAGAGGGAATGTTAATTTAGATCATGTCGGTGATACATGTTTGGGAATTGGGTGGATAGTCCTATAGGTTTATCTACCAAAAAGAGTTTGGATCATTTGGATTCAGAAATGAACCATCATAAAATGTGAGAAGAACCAAAACAAGATTTATTTTTTTTATTTGGATTGGTATTTGGAAAAATCAAATTATTATTAACTTATTAAATGTAGGTTTCTCATGTTGTTTCTGAGTGGTGTTAGACTAAACCTAGTTCCAAGGGATCAAAAGGTTTTATGTCGTATGTCGGTAGTTATAGAGGCCCACTATGTACTCAAATGTGTGGAATTAGGTACCCAATGATGGTCCCAGGGGTCATTTTCCAAACATTTTCCCAGGTAGTTTCTAGTGCATGGAACTGAGTACTCAGTAGAGTAGAGGGTGGCTAGTGTTGGGTTTTCAGGAACCCAATGTAGTAAAAAATCAGTTTCTTAATTAAGTACAGTATTTACAGTTTTTTTCTACAATTTATACAATGCTTCATCATATTCCTGGCTTATTCAGCTAAATCTAAGGAGGCCTTCATCTCTTCCTCTTATTTTCCACACTTCTTCATCTTGACATGGGAAAAATATTGAGGTAGTTTTAAATGATTAATATGATTCTCACAACCATTATTCCCTCTCATTATTAATCCCATCATCTTATCTAATTATAGTTTCTGAAAAAATGTATATTATGATGATTTTGGAGATTCATAGTATAATTATCTCATATGAGAGGTATTTCACTTGGGATGGTTATCGAGATACATCATAGGAGTAAAACTTGAGTTTCAGGATGTTTCTCTTGAGGTAAGTCACTTCATAGATTTAATTTAGTTTTAAATAAATTTGGGGACAAAATTGAGTAATGAATTATAATTGGTTTTGGGGTCATTAATAAGTAGGGATCTAAATGGTGGTTTGGGAAATGATCTACCCCAATTTTGAATGGTGTAGGTTATGGGAGAGATCCATATAATTATTTATTAACTTATTTCTAAATAATTATTTATAGACTAAATATTTTAATAATAGTTGTATTGTAATAAGTTTTTTTTGTAGTTTGGTTGAATTACGACCACATGTTAATGAATCATAGTGTGGTGGGCTTGGTTGAAGATGATATTTGGGTGTTTCTAATGTATATTTATTTTGATTGAGGTGGGTAATCCCTAATTATTTTACAATAGTTTATAATTGTTATTATTCCCCATGTAATATGTTATTAAACCAATAATTAACATTTGACTATATTTAAGTGAAATAAAATTCCATTTCCAAATTTAGAGAGTGGAGCATCATTTAGGACCATTATTTATTCCTCGTATAATCTTACTCGATTCTAGGGTCTCTCTTGACCCCTCCATCCAAAGGTACCCCTCCTAGATGGAAATGAGATAAGGGAGATAATGTAACCTGAATCCTACCTCTAATATTCCATATGAATTGGACAATCACTGAGGTTATATCAAACAAATAAATAAGAGGCATCACCCTATATGATTTCCTAATTGAGAGATAAGATGGAAGCAATAAAAAATCCTACTCATATAAAAATAGAATGATATATTCCAATAAATACATGTAATTTCATTCAACTAAACAACAATAAAAGAAACTATAAGTATTTAAAAACCATAAAAATAACCTCAAATACCAAATGGGGTGAAAGTAAAACCATGATAAAGTAATGTCCAGAATGATCTAAAACCATCTCAATTTGAAAAATATTTTATATAGATATTAGGTGAGAATTACATGTATACTTAGTAGGATCATTCCAAGCGACACTCATGAAAAATATAATGAATGAATACTAAATCTAGGAGAATAAAAAGGAAATTTAACTCATCATATAATCTGGTACACTATGTTCCCAACCATACCATGGATCCCTCCCCAAGTATCGCATATAAAAAAACATATAATATCAAAAATATTTCGTGGAAGGTTCCACACTGTAAATTAACTATTATTTTTACAATATTCCCTAACATTTAATGTATTGAGTCATCTCCCTCTAAAGATACCCTAGTCTGAAGACATGTCGGCTACGGTATCATATTGTATACCTCGTGCTTCACATCGGCTCTTAAGCATGTACCATGATCCATGTGACTAAACTCATCATCCATTACCACATCTATAGATATTATCCAAGTAATTATTTTGAAAATATCATGGACCATTTGTCGATTATTTATCCTAATGACCTTGCAACTCATAAATGACATACCTATAATCATCCATAGGATACTGTATCCAGAGATACATTTGTGTGAAATAACCACAATCCATAACATCTAGCCAGTCACATATATGGGAAATGTAAACACCTTTCATACAAGTGAACAATACTATTAGGATATGAAGGTAGGGATGGAGTGGGTAGTAAGTTATCTATTTGTTTCCATTCGACATGTTGTAAAAAATTCCATCCAATAGTCCAAATTTTATTAGTTTACCTGTATACATGGGTGTGGTGGCATATGAAAATGGATAGCATATATATATATATATATATATATATATATATATATATATATGTATGTATGTATTGAACAAATAGTTTATAAAAATAATCAAATTCGTAGGGTGACCTACTTCTATTGTCACATAGTCACCCAACAACCACTAAAAAGGAATATATATCTAATAAAAACATAAAAATATAAATAAAATATATATTAAATTAAAAATTTCCCTTAAAAATTCACAGTATAAAAATTATTTATGTTAACCACTAAACATTAATTTGACAATATCATTATATTATTACCATGGCCACTAAGTATAAGGTAACCAATCCCATAGTTTCTCAATTTTATCATCATTAGAATTCCAAAAAATCACTAAGAACATATGTTAAAACATTATTTATTAATTATAATTATATAATTACAATTACTCTGCAACAAATCCTATAATACCATAAAAATTCTTCATAAATCATACTCAACCAAATTATTCAGTTTGTGGGGAATGGAATGTTGAAACAAAAAAACATATGATTCCTACCATCAGAGAAGAAAAAATATCAAAATATTATCCTATCTTCATCATAATAATATTAAATCCCATCTTCCACCAATTCTATTAATCCCCGTGCCACCATGGAAACTACTATGAAAATCACCATGATCTATCCTACCAAAAATGTATTTAACTACTAAAACAAACCCAAATCTCTCAATGAATGATTTTTTAAACTATCTACTATCCAGTGGTTACATTATGTGGCATCACATGTGTCAAATCCAAATAAAATTGAAAAAAAATTAGGAAACAACAATGTGTCTTCATGTAATCTTAGACCTAAAAACTAAGGCATCTGAACTTCATATAAAAATGATCTCACTCAGCCCCAAATATTTACTTTTATAAAACAACAAGTTCATTACAATTTCTAAATAACTAATTTAGTTACCATAGTTTACAACCACATGAAACCTAATGAAACATCTATTACATTATTTCAATGATTTAAACTTGATTTCATGAAAAAAATATCATATCATCATTCTTTATGTTTGAATGATGTTATTTAAATAGGCCTCAAGATTTATTTTATTCCCTTCAAAATTATAAGTAACAACAATTTCATGTTAAACATTCCTCTTTGTTCGTTAGCTAATAAGATTTACCATACATACATTATTTGAACAATTTGATCAATTAACACAAGTTAAACCATAGAATAACCGAAAATGATAACTATTGTATAACTAAAATATATCACACTATCTAGTAATATAAGAGTCTAAAAATTATCACCATATAAACAAATGAAATATTTTTATCCATAAACCATCACTTTTAATTATTTCTAGTTTCATTTTCATTACATTAAATTTCACTATTATCTAAAGAGATAAATAATGAAAAACTTTTGGTTTCACATAAAATAATACGAGAATAAATGAATCGCTTAGCTTTCTTATGTGTTTGATGTTATTAACACCATAATAGATAATCCAAGGAAAAATACAAATAAAAGAAAAACAACCAATATTATTGAATTCTAGTCGAGGCCTAACATTTTCAAGATGAAATTCTCCAAGCTCATATTTTCTCCCCCATGACAAGGTAATTACCAAAATAACTCATGGATAAAGGAATAAATAATAGAAAATTAAAAAGAGGGGGAAATAGGTTAATTAATCTAAGACCATCTAGTTTTCCATTTTTTGAGTTAAAATCCACAACGAGATGATAAAGGGTCCCACAAATATGGTTAAACTATCATTAAACATTAAAAAAATCCACCAACCAAACCTCAACATTATGTAATGGCCAACCAAGCCCAAAGATTATCTAAATTATATGGGGTTCGAAGAAACAACCAATGGGAGAGGTGTTAAATGATTAATAGAGGAAAAAATAATCTAGGATGACATTCATGAATCCCAATTAAGATGAACTCAGTCTACACATTTGGAAGAAATAGATATGAGGGTGGGTTGTTGTTTTAACCATTCCAATGAATTCCAAACTACCCTCATGAAGTCCATCATGTTCTAGTTATTTCATTAACATTTTAACTGAAATAGGTTATGTTATGGTGTGTGTCTCTCATCCAGGGGATTTTTCCCACACTAGGACCAATAAAATGGTTGTGGTGATATCCACATCCTAATTTTGGATAGGTTTTCCTCTATGGCACTACAACCTTGATTGGGCGATTTGGCACTTAATATTTTCGAACAAAATTCCCCATGACCAAAAAATATTTAAAATACATGATTGAAGACATGGTTCACCAAGACCCTATTTTTAATGACTTGTAAATTTCATGGAAAATGTTTCATAATTTTTTTGGGATTTTACGAGTACGCAGTTTCTGACGGCACTGGATTCCGATGCCCGGTGTGCCCAGAATAAATTTTCGAATTTTAGCTTGAGTACATTCAGTGAACGAATGAGAGGGTTTTTCTATCTTTTAAACAGGTTCTTGGAATCAAAATATGAGGGCACCGATGAAACCAAAGCAACAATAATTTCTTAAGAGGACCGTTCCCAATGGTGCGTTTTCATGGGAGGAGTTGTTAAAAATTTGGGGATTAATAAAGAATTGAATAACATTTGTGGTACGATTTTATTCCTAACTTAAGTGGTTTTATCCTACATACGGAAGTTAGGGTGGGACCCCCTGGAACCCTAACTACCCATGTGAGGATAAATGTGAGGTGGGGCTCGCACGATCCCCAACCCTTCACATTCCCCATAACCCCTTAAAATCCCCATTAAACCCCCTTATACTTAATTAAGTGACTTCTCCTCTTCCACATTAATAATGCCAACACACATTAATTTAATTAATTGAGCCTCTTCAATTAATTGATTTATGTGTTTGAATTTTGGAAATTTAAATGCATGGCCTGAATTAATAAAATAATATGAGACTTATTTTATTTTGGGGTTAGCATGTTGTGTTAAGATTTGGGGAGAGAGCTCTAGTTCCTCCCGCGAAGAATGTCACCCTTCGATGAAGAACGCCGTCACCACAAGGAGAGATGACATTCCATCCTTTGACTCTTCACATCTAGTGTGAGACGTCGTCCCCTCCAGGGATGCATGCCATCGCCGTCATCGAAACCTCACCCCGAGACACTATCTTCTATGTCGCCGACAAATGACATTGTTTATCGAGGTAAGGGTTATCTTCGTTCAAGTTTAATTTAATGTTCTTCGTTGATTAATTTGGCCACTTGTTATCGTCATAATGGGAGGAGATCAGACCACAAAAATACGTCTCATCCTCCTCCCCTATTATTATTGATCCTCTTTGATCTTTGCGGAGAATGCGGCACAATGCTGTAGCACCGCACGAGAACGAAGAGGACCACAGCCGGAGCGAGACGCGGCGAGGGTGCGCGGCGCCATCACGCAGTGCCGGTGAGGCCGAAGGAGGCCGAAGCTAGGGACGGGCCGTGATGGATGGGAATGGCACCGTCACGCGGCGCCGGTCAGACAAGAGCTGTGGCCTAAGGCCACAGCTATCTTCAGTAGGGGTGGTCGGGCTCGGCCGGGCGCCGGTGTTCCAGGACGCGGGACCCCCGCGGGTCTGGCGGTGGCTCAACTGACCAGCCATTATGGCCGGACATTTCTGATGAAACTAGGGGGAATAAACCTCCAGACCTACCTAGGGAAGACCCCACAAGGGTGGGGGGGGTGCCGTTTTTGAAACAAAGGGGGTCGCGCCCCCTTCGCACCACGCTCGGCCGCGAGCCGAGCCACGGCTGGCTTCCGAGCCGGGCCGCAGGCCGCGCCCAGCCGCGGGCCAGGCTGTGCCAGTAGGGAGGAGCCGCACTCGTCAGGCCGGACCTGGTCCTGTGTCTGGTCGACCCGTCTCGGGCCGACCCAGGGGGTATTGGGCCGGGTCGGACCGGGCCCAAACCCCCTATTTTCGCATAGGTTCGTTCAAACGCACATATCTTGGGCTACAGACCTCTGATCGAAGCACCGTCAGTTGTGTTGGAATCATTGGATTGATAAGGTCATTTAGGTATATTAAAATCAAGGATTTGGAAATGTTTGGGTACAGTTGGGTTGTTTTGATCTCGAAACCAATCAGGCCCCTGGAGCAGAAACGCTTATAACTTAACGACCGGACATCCGAATGATGTTCTGTAAATCATGTTATTTTCTTCCAAGTGAGATGGTTCATTTGGATTACTCTAGTTGAGTTTTGGATGTAGCTAGAGTACGGACGGGTTGGTTTTAGCTTAAAAACCAACCGGGCCCCTGTAACGGAAGAGACAATCTCTCTGAGACCGGGCGTTCGATTGACGCGTCGTCTATCGCGTTGAGCTTCTATTGACGAGAAGGAACTTTGTAATACATCAACTCTGGACATCGTGACAATTGATGTATCAAACCTCTTGGCACATGGAGTGGACCCTGTGGGAATTGAGTGTGCTGTGTGCGGGAACCCTAGAGCTGGCTGCGACTGCGACGTCGATGGCGACTGAACTTGTATCCTACGTGGGTTCGGAAGCGAGGAAAACTGTACTTGGATCCTCCATGGGTTCGGCAGTGATGATGACAATACTTGTATCCTACGTGGGTTTGGTTGCGATGGTTACTGTACTTTGATCCTACGTGTGTTTTGCAGCAATGACTTCTGTAAATGGATCCTACGTGGGTTCGGCAGAGGAGATGATTCAGGAGATACATCTAATCATCTAAACCCCGCTTCGTGAGTAGTATACCCATGTGAGATGATTCATGAATATCAATCATTATCATCGATATGATTGACTTACTTTCCTGTGTGGATTGTGTTGTGTTTTCTTGTGTGGACTGGGTTGTACTTGGGCTCGTAAGTTGGATCCGAACTGGAAATGATGACTTAGGTATATGTATGGGCATATACCTAAGTAGAGTTGGTTGATACTTCGTGTTTGTATCCATCCTTTGTGGGTTATCCTTTGTGGATTCTGGTAGACCTACAGGGGTCTCGGGTTCCCTAATGAGTATCTTATACTCACCCTTGCATGGGCTATGCCCGCACTACATTTTGTTGGCTGCAGACAATGGACAATTTTGATCAGGGTTGAGGATTGTAGAGCGAGATGGTACCCGGAGGTGGTCTATATGGAGGGACATACACGTAGCGGACCACCATTCATGAGGAGGTGAGGAGACCTTCAGTACCCACCCTTCATGTGGGATACACGGAGGATGACTCAGTGGTTTCTGATTTACTTTACTACTGATGTACTTTCTTTTCAGTTGTACTGTACATCCAGTTGGGTTTGTATTCTGGACCATTTATTTTTCAGCACTTAAATTTGTACTTAGTTTACATAGTGTTTACATCATATTTCTTACTCTATTATGTTACCTTACTTATATAAAGGCAATGCCTTCCCATTTATCGGGATTTATGCCTTTGGTGCTAGTCGCCAGCCCCTGGCCTGTGAATGGCGGGCTTGGGGGAGTCACGACACGGGTCCTGAGTACGGGTCGTGACAAATTGGTATCAAAAGAGTCAGTTCACCAAAGAACTTTGGAATATGATTATTTTATCTGTGAATCCATAATGTTTAAAGTATTCAGGGTGGTTATCTGTCCAGGGAGTCCAATGTTGGTGCGGCGGCCGACGTATCCATACACACGGACCATGACTTCTAATTTCTGACTCAATGCCCGAAAACATTGATTGCATGTGTGTTTAAAAATATTTATTTGTGATTACTTTCTATCAACTCACCAGTTATACTGTATTAACCGTGGAGAACCTATTTCTTTTCAGGATGGCCCCACGACGGCGTCCAGCTAGGGTTCTGAGCTTTATGCGAGATGGCAGCCCACCGAGCGACGAGGCCTTGGTGCAGGGCCCCATTATAGCGGAGGCACCAGCGGTACCTCTACCCGCCGAGCCACCAATGCCACTGGCCCCAGCAACTAAAAGTGAACGTCGCCTTAGTTCACTTAACAAGTTTCAACGTCATAGGCCGCCCATGTTTCGCAGAGAGATGGACCCTCCAGAAGCCGATGATTGGCTGGCAGCTATTGTTCGAGTCTTCCGATTAGTAGGGACACTAGATGACCTCATGGTGATCCTTGCAGTGAGTCTCCTGCACCCAGTAGTAGGTAGATGATGGAGCCTGATGCTCGAGGTGCACAAAGAGGCATCTATACATTGAACCGACTTCAAGATCCTCTTTCGCTCGGAGTTCGTTCACGCCACCCTCTATGCAGTGGGCATCCATGAGTTACTACAGAAGTGGAAGGGCAGCATGAAAGTAGCCCAGCACTCGGCGAGATTTATCGACCTCTCACACTACTCCACTGACATGGTATGTGACCCATTCTTCTGGACCCAGAACTTTGAGCAGGGACAGAGGCATGAGATCAGGGCTTCGTTGATCTCCCTCTGCATTCCGATGATGGTGGGAGTACTGGAGCGATACCTTCTTGTAGAGAGCTTTCTTGTTGAGCTTACACTAGTAGCGAGACCTACCACAGGGCGACACGTACCAGAGTCTTCTACAGCCGGAAGAAGACAAATTTCGCAGAGGTCCAAGAAGTCCAGGCCATCAGGTGGGCGACTTCAGGATACTGGTTCGGAGGTGCATGGAAAACGTAGCAGAGCTAGTCTTTCAAGATTCAAACAGTGCTATGCATGCGCTAGGTAGGGCCACATGGCTCATGACTGCCCGACCCGCCATGCAGAGGAGAAGCAGACAGTTGAGTGACCACCTAGGAAGAGGTAGTGGTTTGACAGTGGTGTTCCGCAGGGAGCAAGCAGATGAGGTAGAGGAGTTGGACGAGCAACAGGTGATGGACAATGCTTCGGGGCTCTTCCCCCACCAACACCAGGAGGTCCACCCCGACCACAGGGAGCTGGTGGGGACAGGTAGGCTTAGCATCCGGCAGTGGAGGCCTATAACCACGGCGCACCTGAGATGATTCAGGGTACTATCTGTGTCTACTCCACCATTGTTGTAGTTCTTATAGACATAGAAGTGAGCCATTATTTCATTGTCGCCGCCCTTGTTCGGAACTCGGAAATTCCGACGGAGCCGTTGGCTCGATCCATACATCTAGAGACTCCTACGGGATCAGACTCGATGATTACGCAGAGGTGCTAGCAGTGTGAGCTTACTCTAAAAGGCGAGAGCTTCAGCTGTGATCTTCATGTAGCGGCGTTGAGACCTTACGATGTCATCTTGGGAATGGATTGGTTAACTACAGTCCATGCTCAGATCGACTGTATTAGGCACAAGGTGCGGTGTGTCCGCATCGATGGGAGCATGTTCACCTTCACCGGTGAGAAGGGATCCTTTACAGCGCAGGATGGACTCACACATAGGATAGGACAACTGATCACCCATCATTTGGCTAATCTCATCCTAAGATCAGTTGATGTGCGGAGTCCATGTTTTCATGTTGTGGTGGTTCAGTAGGTAGACTTTTTTCCTGACGATGTTCCAGGACTACCACCTCACATAAAGGTAGACTTCTATATTGATCTATACCTCAAGACATCTCTAATATCTACTCTAGCATATCGGATGGATCCTGCTAAGCTTTGTGAGTTGCGGGTACAACTGGAGGACTTACAGGGAAATAGATTGATCCAACCAAGTGTTTCACCCTGGGCTTCCCCAATTTTGTTCGCCAAGAAGGCGGACGGGAGCTTGCGACTGTGTGTCGACTACCATCTCCTAAATTAGGTGACTGTGAAGAAAAAGTATGAACTTATGAGGATTGAAAACCTCTATGATCAGCTCAACAAAGAACGATGGTTTTCGAAGATAGACCTCAGGTCAGGCTATCATCAGCTCAGAATTCAAGACGAGGATGTGCAGAAGACGACTTTCAGGTGTCGGTATGTCCACTGTGAGTTCTTGATTATGCTTTTCGGTGTAACCAACACTCCAACAGTGTTCATTAGTCTCATAAACATGATATTCCTAACATACCTTGATCTATTTGTCGTAGTCTTCATCGATGACATACTGATTTACTCGACCACTGAGGAGGAGCACGCCTACCACTTGCGGGTTGTACTGGATACACTCTGAGAGCACCAGCTTTATGATAAACTCTCGGAGTGTCAGTTATAGATTTGAGAGGTCCACTTCTTGGGGCACGTCATCTCTGAGGCGGGAGTTGCAGTGGATCCTGTGAAGATCAAGGCAGTGCTAGCTTGGGAACCACCCAAGAGCGTGACAGAGGTGCGATGTTTCCAAGGTCTAGTTGGGTACTATCGGAGATTTGTGCCAGACTTCTCCAGAGTTGCAGCACCACTTTCAGCTTTGATGATGAAGGGGGAACCCTTCCTGTGGTCAGATAGATGTCAACAGAGCTTAAAGGAGTAGAGACAGATATTGACTAGTTCACCCATCTTGATTATACTAGAGGAAGGCGTTGGTACGTAGTTTACTGCGATGCATCAGGTACCGGACTCGGGTGTGTCCTGATGTAGGGGCGGGCAGTGATCAATTACAGATCATGATAGTTGAGGCAGCACGAGCAGAACTATGCAACCCATGACCTGGAGTTAGAAGCAGTGGTCTTTTCCTTGAAGATGTGGGGGAACTATCTGATGGGCGAACTCTTGACAGTCTACTCTGACCACCAGAGTCTCAGGTACATATTTTCACAGAAGTACATGAACCAGAGAAACAGCAATGACTCGAGTTCCTTCAGTACTATGAATTTGAGATAGTCTATACTCATGGAAAGAGGGACATAGTAGCTGATTCTCTCAACGAGAGGATGGGTATTCAACTACTTGGAGAGGTGACAAATCAGTTAGCTGCTTTGCAGATATCCTACGTAGATAGAGATGTAGCATCCTTTCTATAGTCCCTCATAATCATGCCTCTACTACTTTAGCGGGTCAGAGAGGCACAACGTGGGGATGTTGAATATGAGACACGATGTGCACAGATATCCTCAGGATAGGCACCTGATGGATTTTCTATAAGAGGAGTGTACATCATCCTTTTCAGGGGATGTACCGTTTTACCAGCTGCATTACTGGAGGAGGTGCTGAGGGAGTTTCACACTTCCACTCTAGCGGTGCATCCTAGAGTAGCGAAGATGTACCAGGACCTCAGATGACAGCACTGGTGGCTAGATATGAAGAAGGTTGTGGTAGAGTTCGTTTCACGATGCCTCAACTACTTGTAGTTGAAGGTGGAGCACCATGTACCAGCCGGCTTGGTACAGACCATAGTGGTCCTGGAGTGGAAGTTGGACGGGATATCTATGGATTTCATGACATGAATTCAACGTACTTCTAGAGGATACGACTCTATATGGGTGATCATGGACCAACTCACCAAGTCGGCCCACTACATACTTATCAGATAGCAGGGTTTAGAGAAGAGCTTGGGATGCCTCTACATTCAGGAGATCATACGGATTTATGGATTGCCATTGTCTATCGTCTCCGATCGTGATACTCTCTTTACTTCCAGGCTTTGGAAGGGGTTGCATGACGCATTTGGGACACAGCTACACCTGAGCACCACCTTTCAGCCTCAGACAGATAGCTAGACATAGAGGACCATTCAGACACTCAAGGACATGCTCCATGCATGTGTCCTTCACTTTGGTCACAACTGGGAGGATAAACTACCCTTGATGGAGTTTGCGTGCAACAAAAGTTTCCACTCCACCATCGGGATGGCACCATATGAGGCATTGTATGGCCGACTTTGCAGATCACCTTTGTGCCGGACAGACCCTGAGGAGTCACCACTTGTAGGACCAGAGATGGTCCAGGCCACGATAGAGAAGGTGCAGATCATCCAGGAGCGGATGAAGACTGCACAGAGCCGATAGAATTCCTTTGCTGATAGGAGGCGGAGTCCACTAGAGTTCGAGGATGGTGACAATGTTTTTATAAGGGTATCGCCTTGATGTGGACTACCAAGATTTTTCCAAGGCAACAAGTTTTCTCTACTCTTCATCGTACCATTCCAAGTTCTCACCAGGATAGGCGAGGTGGTTTATCTCCTGGATCTTCCACCTCAATTGCACCAGGTGCACGACATATTCCATGTATCTTAGCTGAGGAGATGCATGCATGACCCGACACATATCATTGATCATGGGGAGATGGACATCGATGATGGGGTGACATTTTCGGAGTGATTATCCACTAAATGAGGCTAATATTCATTGGTAATATATATAATATTCATATTCATAATTATTCATAAACACCATTTTCGTGCATTTTACAGTTTGAACATCATTTCACATTATGATTGTAATACCTTCTTAAAATGCACTATTATGTGGTACATTTTGGAATATCATTTAAAGTACCCAATGATTAATCTGATTTTAAGAAATCTAATTATACATATTTTAATTTGATATTTGTAAAAATTGATCTAAACTTAAATATGGACATTTTTTATTCATGGATCAATGGATAATTCATGGAGGATGATGGAGATATTTGACAATTAAAGGAAGAAATTCTGGAGAAGGCAGATTAGACACCAGCCCACTGATGATCCTGTGGGGACAAACATGTAATCCCAATTAATCCCAAATTCCGGGGGATGAAATAAAAAATGTATAGGAACAAATCAATCTTCAGGAGAAAAAGATAATTCGGCCTCCATTGTTTCTATTCAGGTTCCCAATTTAGAAATAAAATTCTGTGCCAGATTCTACGGCCCAGAAAAACATACCACTAATAAGATCATATCTCGGAATACACAACTAAAAATGGGACCAGATTTTACAGGTTGTTAGAAGACATCCAGAGAGCCATTTTATTCTACTATAGACCACTCTGATTCGGCCATCTAGAAGGACTTACAAGCACGTATGTTCGGTGGAAGCAAGCTGGCTTCCACCTCCGGTCAAGGGTGGAAAAGTCTTCTCTCCCTTACTTTCCACCACCATAGGCCTACCATACTTGTAAGTTGTTCAATTCACTTTAGTTTCTTAATAAAAGTTCATTTTCTCCTCTTATTATGTTTTTATAAATCTCACTTTGATACCATTGCCTCATGGTGTGAATTTATTCACACCAAATCTTGTGAAATTATTCACACAACGGTGGAGTGATCATTTTATTTTTGTTGTTTTCTTTACTTCTCCATGTCCTCCATCGTGAGTCTACTTTCTGTTTTCATTGAAACCATAGAATCAATGGAGGGCTAACCCACTTATGGGTTGATCCAAGGGAGTATAAAGGGGATGGATGGGATGTTATTTATCACCCCATTAATGTATAATCACTTCTTAAATTGAGATTTTTATTTGATGATTTTTAAACTCTATCGTCCTTGTTGAATTTAAGGCCACATGCTTCATGTGCTAATACAAACCCTTACCTTGAAGTGCTCAAAACATTGATCCTTCAAGTATATAGGTGATTATTATTAAAGGGTGTATGCATTGAACTAATAAGTAAAGATGTTGTTTTGTCTTCTTAAATGATAACATCTCAAATATTAAGAAATTGAAATATTTGAAAAGGAAATACGTCCAATCCACCCCGAGCGATAACCTCAGATCAACTCATTATTTTAAATTTAATTCACTTAAATCTGTTAGATATCCTCTAAACTCCTCAAAAATCAATCTATGTTGGCCACTTCATAGCTGAAAACAGTCCATCGAATGTATGTGTCTATATGTTACTTCTTAGGT
The DNA here is from genome assembly GCA_963277665.1 of Viscum album. Taxonomy (NCBI): domain Eukaryota; kingdom Viridiplantae; phylum Streptophyta; class Magnoliopsida; order Santalales; family Viscaceae; genus Viscum; species Viscum album. Next base: position 62,679,982 of record OY728151.1, on the reverse strand, counting down.
CTCTGAGAATTCGACAACACAAGATAAACTACAAGGACCATCCCACCTTATTGTCTTGGGTAAATTTGAGCAAGAATAAAATTTTGGCACCGTTGTCAGGGACCCAATTAAGTCATCTAAACATCCATTCTTTTCTCCCCCATTTGTTCTCTTCTCATCCAAATTCTCTTATCTTGTCCTTTTCTCGTTTTTTTTCTTTTGGCGCATGTCCACCTACACCCTCTATCAATCAAACCGTGTAGTTAGGGTGGATAATCCTGGGGTTTGGGAGTCAATTACACAAAGGTAACTCATTCCATTATATCATAATATTCCTAATAGTCTAGAGTCTAAAATTGATCCCATTTCAATGGAAGGTTTTCAAAGAAACCAACTCATAAACCCAGGTGGAAACCAAAATGGAAACCCAAATGAGTCAGCCCTAAACTTGGGGAATTCAATTGAGCAAACCATGAATGACTACATCACACCTTCCTGGACCAATGCCCCCTCATGCATTAGACACAACTCCCTAGGAGATTCCAACTACATCTTCAAACCCCATATCCAAAACCATCTTCCCACATTCCATGGAATGGAGTCCGAGATTCCCTACCTTCACATTAAGGAGTTCAATGACATTGTAAAAACCATGTTTCCCCCACATCAACTAGAATCATCTAAGATGAGGATATTTCCTTTTTCATTAATGTACCGAGCTAAAAATTGGCTAAACAATTTGAGACCATCATCCATAAACTCTTGGGACCAACTACAAAGATAATTCTATAAAAAATACTTTCCCCACCACAAAACAATTGCACATAAAAAGACTATCCAAAACATTTTTGAAAAAGAGGGAGATTCATTCTATGAAACATGTGAGAGGTTCAAAGACACTCTAAACATGGTTCCACACCATGGTTTTTCTATACCTGAACAAGTGAGAAATTTCTATAAAGGTTTTGTTCCAGGGAATAAACAATTTATTGACATGATGTGTAATGGAACCTTTAAAAACAAAGCCCCAAATGATGCTTACGAGTATCTAGAAAGACTTTCGGAACAAAACCAAACATGGGGAACCTTACCTTATTATGAAAAGCCACAAATAACTACTGGAATTCATACACTTAGAGAAGAGGAAAGCCTTAGGGCTTAACTCAATGCACTCTCTAGGAAGGTTGAAGAGATAGACCTTAGGAAAGCCCATGAAATCTAAACCGTTGACCTTGTTTGCACAATTTCTGACCAACATGACCATAAGACAGACAAATACCCAACCATTCCATCCATCAAAGATGTTCTTTTAGGAGGACCCCCAGCGGAAGTAAATGCCTTGAACTTTCAAAAGCCTCAATACCAATACAACTTCAATACTAGATATAATGACCACTCATGCTTCCGCTGGAAAGATAACCAACAACCTATCCAACCATAGGGACAAAATCCTTACCCCCATTAGAACTACCAACCCATAACCAATTCCAAAACCAACCTATCCAATACCAACAACCACAGGTCCATTTTCAACAAACCATCCCACCTCCAAAATATCCCCCTGGGATAATCCAACCAACTCAAGCACCCACCCAAACTGTTCCACAAAGCCTACTAGAACAACTGTGAAAACAAATGGAGAGGATGAAATCTGAAGTCTCTTCCCTAAAATAAGAACTTCAAACCATCAAAACTGGAAAAACACCTATGCCTACTCAGGCGGTTCCATCCTCAACTTCAAGGGGAGTGTCAAGTTGTGCTCAAACAACCCATGAACAACTAAAGGTTATGACTATTTTAAGAAGTGGGAAATCAATTGAGAAACCTGAAAAACTAATTCCGAACCCACCTAAAGATTCAAAATTGGATGAAAATTCAAATGAACCACAAGATCAAACTAAGGAAACTGATAACAATGTGAAAGAAACAACTCTTCAACAAACAAACTCACAACATGCACCATTTCCTTAACGCATGAGGGGGAAACCAAAGCCTAAACTGAGTGAAAAATTGAGGGAAATCTTCTCACAAGTCACGTTTAACATTCCCCTTCTTGATTCCATACAAACCATACCTTCCTACTCAAAGTACCTTAATGACTTGTGCACTTTTAAAAGAAAATTTTTACATAAAAACTAAGTCCTTTTGGCCGCTAATGTGAGTACCATCATTCAAGGGATCATTCCTCCTTAGTTGAAAGACCCAGGTTTCCCTTACATCAATGTTGAACTAGGAGAAAGCAATGTTTTCAAGGCCTTGTGTGACCTAGGGGCTAGTGTCAATCTCATCCCATATGTTGTATACTTCCAGTTAGGCCTAGAAGAGCTCAAACCCACATTTGTCACACTTCAGCTTGCTGATTGTAGAATTAGGGTTCCAAAGGGGATTTTGAAGGACGTTCTGGTCAAGGTTGAAAACTTCATCTACCCTACTGATTTCATTGTCCTTTACAACCATCCAAACTTCAGAAATAAGGAACAAACCCCAATCATCCTTGGTCGTCCTTTCCTTGCAACAGTCAACTCTGTTATCCGAGTTTGAAATGGGAACATGACCATCACCTTTTGGAACATGAGTCTAGACTTGTACATCTATAATGCAAGCTCACTAATAGGGGATGACGAGGACATTCATGAGGTAAACATGATAGGAAGCATTGATAATGAATCCATGGAACATCAAGGAATATTTTATGAATGTTTAAGTTAGGATGAGATTGATTTCCTTTGTTCACATGAAGGATGTTTATCTCCTTGTCTTGAATCATTTTCAAATTTCTCTTATGATGAAGTCTTTGGTCCAAAAATTAGTGAAACATTTCAAGAAAACACTTTCATGGAGACCACTACAATTTCGTTGCCTAAATATGATCAAGCCAATCTAGTAGCTGAAACTTCTATATGTGGGGAATCAATCCTATATTAAACTCTAAAAAAAGAAATTTAACTTTATCCAATGTCCCAATGTTCTGTTAAAATTCTGAACCAACCTGATCTTGAATTGAAGGATCTTCCTGCTACACTAATGTATGCCTAACTAGGGGACAATAAAACACATCCTATTGTCATTTATTCTTCTCTTGAAGCCAATCAAGAGAGGATGCTTCTAGATGTCCTTAGGAAGCATAAGAAAGCCATTGGTTGGACCCTTTCAGATATTACTGGTATTATCCCACTTATCGGGACTCATAAGATTGTTCTGGAATCTGATTCAAAGCCATGTCGTCAACCTCAAAGACGACTCAATACTAATCTCATAGAGGTAGTAAGGAAAGAACTTCTGAAATTGTTAAAAGCTTTTATCATATATCCCATAGCTGAGAGTGAATGGGTGAGCCCAATCCAATTGGTTCCAAAAAAGGCTGGAATCACAATGATAACCATTGAGGATGGAGAGATTCTTCAAACAAGGGTGAGTAGTGGATGGAGATTTTTTATTGACTATAGGAAGTTCAACTCTGGTACAATGAAAGACCATTTCCCCTTGACCATTATTGATCAAGTCCTCGAGTGAGTGGTGGGTCATCAATTCTGCTACTTCATAGATGGATTCTCAGGGTATAATCAAATTGAAGTCACCTTAGAGGATCAAGGAAAAACAACCTTCACCTGTCCATTCGACACTTTTTCCTTCAAGCGCATGCCTTGTGGGTTATGTAATGCCCCTGGTACCTTCCAGTGGTGCATAGCGGGAATCTTCTCGGAAATGGTGGGGGATTGTTTAGAGGTATTCATGGATGACTTCTCCATCTTTGGGGTTACATTTGAGGGATGCCTTATAAATGTTGAAAAGGTTTTGTCAAGGTGTGAGGATAAGAATATCATACTAAATTGGGAAAAATGCCATTTCATGGTAAGGGAAGGACATGTTCTAGGTCATCTGGTATCTGATAGAGGGATTGAAGTTGATAAATCTAAGGTTTACATCATTCGTCATCTTCCCTATCCTAAAACGGTTAAGGAAGTGAGGTCCTTATTAAGACATGCGGGCTTTTATAGAAGGTTCATTAGGAATTTCAGCTCTATTTCTCGACCACTTTGTGCTCTATTGGTAAAAGATTCTCCATTTTTATGTACAGAAAGCTGCGAGGAATCATTCTCTACACTCAAGTCAACTCTTTTATCTCCACCTATCATGTCATCTCCAAATTGGAAACATCCTTTTGAGCTCATGTGTGATGCAAGTGACTTCACTGTAGGAGCAGTCTTAGGACAACGGTGTAAGAAAACTCCATGTGTCATTGCTTATGCAAAAAAATCTTTAAATGATGCACAAATAAACTACACCACTACTGAGAAAGAGCTGCTTGATGTTGTCTTTATCTTATAGAAATTCCGGTCTTATCTCTTAGGATCACCCATTATTGTCTTCACTGACCATTCATCCCTAAAATACCTTTTCCAAAAACGTGATGCTAAGGCTAGAATGATTAGGTGGGTCCTTCTCTAACAATAATTTCACCTCATAATCAAGGATAAAAAGGGAATTGAAAATGTTGTAGCTGATCACCTATCAAGGATGGAATTCAAAGACAACTCAAATCACTTTTCTGTGTCTGATTCATTTGCTGATGACCACCTATACTCTCTGAGTGACTGCCCTTGGTATGCCGACATAGCCAATTTTTTTTATAGGATTCATTCCAAAATTCTTAGAGACTCAAGCTCGAAGGAAATTTCTTTCTGATGTTATACACTATGTGTTTGATGAACCATACCTCTATAAGTTCTTCCCTGACCAAGTCATTAGGAGGTGTGTCCCAGAATCTGAACAAGAGTCCATCCTTAAATTCGGTCATAGTGATACATGTGGAGGTAACTTTTCCTCTAATATAACATCTTCTAAGATTCTTCAATGTGGTCTCTTTTGGCCCACCCTCTCAAGGGACCTTTACACATTTTTTCAAAGTTGTCCTAGGTGTCAACATGTACGGTCAATCAAAAAAATGAATCAAATTCCACTCACTCCTATCTTAGTAGTTGAAATATTTGACTGTTGGGGAATTGATCTCATGGGTACCTTCCCAAAATCTAGGGGATACCTCTACATACTCTTAGCTGCTGATTATGTCTCAAAATGGGTTGAGGCTATTCCCACTAAGTCCAACGATCATCAAGTTGTGATTGGATTTCTAAAAGAGAACATATTTTCTCAATTTGGAATTCCTAGGGCTATAATTAGTGATCGAGGAACCCATTTCTACAACTGCCCATTCTCTTCACTAATGTCTAAGTATGGTATTTCTCATAAAGTGTCCACTACATACCATCCTCACACCAATGGTCAAGCTGAGTTAGAGAATAGGGAGATTAAGCAAATTCTTGAAAAAACTGTCAACCCCTCTAGGAATGATTGGTCTGAGAAACTCTTAGATGCTCTTTGGGCCTATCGAACCGCATATAAAACCATTTTAGGAATTTCCCTATATAGGTTGGTTTATGGAAAATCATGCCATTTACTTGTTGAAATCGAGCATAAGGCCTTTTGGGCAATTAATAAAATAGATTATGACCTCTCATTGGCTGGAAAAAAAAGGAAATTATATCTCAACGAACTGGAGGAACTAATGATGAAGGCTTATGAAAATTCAAGGATCAATAAAGCTAGAGTTCAAGCCTACCAATCTAGGAATATCAGGGTCAAACATTTTGACCCGGGAAAACTTGTGCTCTTGTATAGTTCATAACATCATTTACACCCAGGAATGTTAAGGTCTAGATGGTTGGGACCATTCATAGAGCATCATGTTTACCCCCATGGGGTAGTAGAGATTCAAGATCCCACAAGTGGATACATTTACAAGGTCAACGGTCAAAGGTTAAAACCATTCATTAAATCATTCAATAAACAGGAAATAGAGGTTGAGTTAACTTAGCCAACCTATGAACCAGGAAAAAATTAATAGATTTAGGGTCCATGTCGGGCTAACGACGTTAAACAAAGTGCTGAATGGGAGGCAACCCATGGACTTCATGTTTCCAATAATTTCATTGGTTTAATCAACATTATATTTTAAAATAGGGTTAATGAGACATTTTGATATTTCAAAATAAAAAAAATAAACTATTGACCTGTTCTTCTATAATGATTATGGATGGGTACGAAAGGGGAGCACCATATTCATATATGTCACGTGTTTTGATCCTTGTGTAATACCTTACCCAAAAATTTAAAAAGAAGACAATGTATCATTAGTTTAATTAAATTTATTATTATGTGTTTGTAGGTTAAAAAAAATAAAAATACAAAAAATATAATAAAAATATAATAATAAAAAAAATTACATCGTCGGTCGTGGGGAAAACCTCGTCACAACTGGAGAAGCCATGAGGATTCTATCCCGGGACTGAAGGGAGACAGGGGCGCGCACTTGCCACTGACCTACGACTTTTTGTGCATCCTTATTCTATTATTTTTATATACATACTTATATTTTACTTCCTTTATTATATATATATATATATATATATTTTCCTTTTTATACTAAAGAACTTTACAAGTGACATGGATATAAAAGGATTTAAAGGAAGAAACAAGAATTTCAACTTCAACCACGAGGTGACTTCATTCCATGACCCTCATTTTCAATTTCATTTTTGAAATTTCATTCTCTACATCTACCCCCTTCTAATTTTTCTTTTACTTTAAACACTGGGGACAATGTTATTTTCTGTTAGGGGGGAGATAAAATAAAAAATGCTTTTGTTTCAAAAAAAATGTCAAAGGATTTGAAAAAAATTTAGTGAAAATGGAAGGAAAAATTCCATTAACTTTGAACATGGTAATACACATTGCACACTTTCTAATGGTATATCAAATAAATTAGTATACCCTAATTTTGATTTTAATCCTTGTATAATTTCATGATCATAGATTTTGGAAATTGTGGCTGTCCAATGTGATATTTCATCATTTATATTTTCATCCAAATAAAAAAAAGATCACAATGCACGTCCTTTGGATTGTGGGGTATTAGTTTGAGTTCATGGGGTCCCCTAACTAAATATCATATGTTTGGTGATAATTTTAGTTTAATATGAGTATTCAAAAAAATATTAAAAAAAAATTGCGCATAGTGAAAATAAATGACCTAATGTGTGGCTTTCGGCACTTGGGGATCGTGACTCCATAGTTGTCTGGGCCAGAGTTAGTAATTTTATCACTATTTTTGGTAATTTGAATTTTTTTTGACTGATTTAACTCTATATGAAGCTCAAGTACATGTTCTTCACTTGGTTCCCTAAGGTCTTTGAGCCTGGGAGTCATCGGCAAAGTCTCATTACAGGGGTTGACTCTTTTGACTGCAACTTCAATTACCATAAAAAATTGCAAAAATAAAAAAACAACAACCAAAAAAAAAAAAATTATACAAAAAAAATGAATACTCATATTAATATTGAAATGTGATTCCACCTAGAGCTTCTATAATTTCCTCCTTTAATAAAGATGAAACCCCATTTCTATTGTGATGCACAACACATCCTCATACTTAATTGATATTGGATGAAATATGTCAATAAATTTGAACAAAGGAATGGGCTTGGGATTGGGATCTGCTTATGAAAATATCTTGTATTAAAATATTTTTATGGGTTTCATGATTGTTTGGTATAAGGTTTTTTGGTGATAATTGTGTATTAAAATGTTTTTGGAAAAGGGAATTCGAATTTCATATTGTTGAGATATATTTTTCTCAGGACTAGAAAAACTCAAGTTGGGGGGTGTGATTAACCACTAAATGAGGCTAATATTCGTTGGGAATATATATAATATTCATGTTATTTATTATTCATAAACACCATTTTAGTGCATTTTACACTTTGAACATCATTTCACATTATGATTGTAATACCTTCTTAAAATGCACTATTATGTGGTATATTTTTAACATCATTTAAAGTACCCAATGATTCATCTAATTTTAAGAAATGTAATTATACATATTTTAATTTGATATTTTTTAAATTTATCTACACTTAAATATGAACATGTTTGATTCAGAGATCAATGGATAATTCATGGAGGATGATGGAGATATTTGGCAATGAAAGGAAGCAATTCTGGAGAAGGAAGATTGGAGACCATCCCACTGATGAGACTGTGGGGCCCAACATACCGTCCCAATTAATCCCATATTTTTTGGTATGCTAGAAGACATGTATAGAACCAAATCAACCTTTAGGATCAAATCCTAATTATTCTTCCATTGTATCCATTTAGGAATCCTATGTTATCAATAAAATTATTGGCTAGATTCTGCGGCCCAGAAAAAACAGCCCACTAATATGATCATATCTCGAAATCAAAAACTCCAAATGGACACACATTGTACAGGTGGTTAGAATACATCTGAGCATCCAATTTATTCTTCTATGTCCCACTCTGATCCGGCCATCTAGAAGGACATACAAGCGCGTATGTTCGGTGGAAGCAAGTTGGCTGCCACCTCAGGTCAAGGGTGGAAAAGTCTCCTCTCCCTTACTTTCCACCACCCTAGGCCTACCATACTCAAGTGGGATTCTTTCTACTATTGGAGGGTCTACCCAAGGCTCCCAAAATTCCTATTTAAGGCAGTCATGGTGAAGGAGTTTTTAATTTTTTTGGTTCTTGGTTCAATTGCAATGTTATGCTGCAATTTTGTTTTCTCAAATTTGTCTTTCACTTGTAAGTTGTTCAATTCTCATTATTTTATTAATAAAAGTGCTTCTTCTACTATTATTATTTTTTTATAAATCTAACTTCGATACCGTTTTCTCATGGTTTGAATTTATTCACACCAAATATGGTGAAATTATTCACACAATGGTGGAGTGATCATTTTATTTTTGTTGTTTTCTTTACTTCTCTATGTCCTCCCTCATGAGTCTACATTCCACTTCCATTGAAACCATAGAATCAATGAAGGGATAACCCACATATGGGTTGATATAAGGGAATAGAAAGGGAATGGATTGGATGTTATTTATCACCCCATTAATTTATCATCACTTCTTAAATTGAGATTTTTATTTGATGATTTTTAAACTCCATCGTCCTTGTTGAATTTAAGGCCACGCACTTCATGTGCTAATACGAACCTTTACCTTGAAGTGCTCAAAACGTTGATCCTTCAAGTGTATAGGTGATTAGTATTAAAGTTTGTAGGAATATAACCAGTAAGTAATGATGTTGTTTTATCTTTTTAAATGAACACATCTCAAATATAAGAAATTGAAATCATAGAAAAAGAAATATGTCCAATCCACCCCGAGCAATAACCTATGATAAAATCATTATTTTAAATTGAATTCACTTAAATATATTAGATATCCTCTAAAATCATCTAAAATTAATCTATGTTGGCCACTTCATAGCCGAAAACAGTCTATAGAATGTACGTGTCTATAGGTTACTTCTTAGGACTATGAGGATTCGACAACCCAAGCTAAACTACAAGGACCGTCCTACCTAATTATCTTGGGTAAATTTGAGAGAGAATAATGGAGCTTCTGGTGGAGATTTAGGATCGACAAGATCTGGTCCTATGTGGACGGTCAATTCCTCTAGTGCACATCAGGTGGCAGCATAGGGACCTCCGGGAGAGCATATGGGAGATGGAGTCTCATATGAGTGCGTAGTATCCTCTTTTGTTTCCCTAGTTTATGATGTATCTTTACGAGGACGTAAAGCCCTGAGGTGGGAGTAATGTAAAGACTTTTAAATTTCAAGGAAATTTTTTTCATAAATTCTTTGGGATTTTACGAGTACGCAGTTTCTGACAGCACCTGATTCCGAGGCCCGGTGGGCCCGGAATCAATTTCTGATGTTTAGCTCAGGTATGTTCAGTGAACGAATGAGAAAGTTTTTCTATCATTTGAACTGGTGCTTAGAATAGAAATCTAAGGGCATCGATGAAACTGCAAAGGCGGTAATTTCATAATAGGTCCTTTACCAAAGGTGCGTTTTCTTGGGAGGATTTGATAAAAATTTGGGGATTAATAAAGAATTGAATAAAATTTGTGGTATGATTTTATTCCTAACATAAGTGATTTTATCCTACATGGGGAAGTTAGGGTGGGACCCATTGGAACCCTAACAACCCATGTGAAGATAAATGTTAGGTGGGGCCCACACGAGACCCAACCCTTCACATTCCCCAAAACCCCTTAAACTACCCATTAAACCCCCTTGTACTTAATTTAGTGACTCCTCCTCTTCAACTTTAATAATGACATCACACATTAATCTAATTAATTTAACCGCTTCAATTAATTGAGTTATGTGTTAGAATTTTTTAAATTTTAATTCATGGATTGAATTAATTAAATAAGATGAGACTTATTTTATTTTGGTTTTAGCATGTTGTGTTAAGATTCGGGGAGAGCGCTCTAGTTCCTCTAGCGAAGAACACCACCCTTCGACGAAGAACACCTTCACCACAAGGAGAGACGGTGTTCCATCCTCCGTCTCTTAGCAGCTAGTGTGAGACGTTGTCCCCCCCTTGGACACACACCAACATCGTCCTCAAAACCTCACCATGCGACACCCTCTTCCACGTCGCCGGAAAATGACATCGTTTATCGAGGTAGGGGTTATCTTCGTTCAAGTTTAATTTATCATTCTTTGTTGATTAATTTGGCTGCTTTTTATCATCATAACGGGAATAGATCAGACCACACAAACATGATCGACACACCTCCCATTTTACTTTTAATCATCATTGATCTTTGCGGTGAAGGAAGTGCAGTGCCGTTGCACCGTGTGGGAACGAAGAGGACCGCGACCAGAGAAGGCCGTGGTGGTGGTGCATGGCGCCGTCACGCCGTGCCTGTGAGGTTGTAGGAGGCCGCGACCAGGGGAAGAGAAAGGAAGAGGGGCGCGATGTCGTCGCGCCACACTGGTCAGACATGATCTGTGGCTTAAGGCAATGACAGTCTTCAGCAGGGGCGGTCGGGCTCGGCCGGCCGTCAGTGATCAAGGAGACGGGACCCCCGCGGGTCCCGCGGAGTATCAACCGGTCGTTCATTATGGCCGGACATTTCTGAAGAAACCAGGGGGCGTAACCCCCTGGACCTGCCTAGGATGGACCCCACAAGGGGTGGCAGCATTTCTGAAACAAAGGGGGTCGTGCCCCCTTCGCACCCTGCTTAGCTGCGAGCCAAGCCGCGACCGGCTTCCGAGCCAGTCTGGGCCGTGCCGGCCGCGGGATGGGCCGTGCCAGCCATGCCGGGCCGTGCACATTCAGGCCGGACCCAGACCCCGGTCGGGTCGACCCGGTTCGGGCCAACCCAGGGGGTATTGGGCCGGGTCGGACCGGGCCAAATCCCCTATTTTCGGACTGGTTTGTTCAAACGCCCATATCTTGGGATAAAGACCTCGATCGATGCACTATTAGTTGTTTTGGGATCCTTGGATCGAGGCGGTCATTTAGGTATATTAAACTCAAGGTTTCGAGAACTGCCTCACAATGTGGAAAACAATGTGATTTACGGAATTTCATTCAGTTGCGGATTTACTTTACTAATGCTGTAAATTCTTTTCAGTTGTACAGTACTTTCATTTGGGTTTGTAGTCTGGCCCATTTACATTTCATCACTTACATTTGTACTTAGTTTACTTAGTGTTTACTTCAGCATGCATACTCTATTGTGTTACTTTACTTATATAAAGGCAATTCCTTCCCATTTATCAGGATGTATGCCTTTGGTGCTAGTCTCCAGCCCCTGGCATATGGAAGGCGAGAATGGGGTAGTCACGACACGGGCCCTGAGGAAGGGTCATGACACTATTGGATATCCCAAAATGGATTTTCAAATCCCTTCACCTCAATATAGCCTTCACCACACCAATCACTATGTTAAAGTAGCACTTATTATATCCAAGATCACTATTATAACATTCGAAACACCTTAAACATCTTATGAAAACCACCAAGAATTCGGAAAACTCTAATAGAGGTCGAGGATCTCTAAACTGTTACATTAGATTTATCTCTTACAATTAACATCCAAAATAATTAAAATAAATCATAGAGAGAAGAAAAATAAATGGGGCCTAAAAACCACCTCTCCCTGAGATAAATCTCAAGAATAATTCTATAATAGGATTAAAACCACCTTAAATTGGGGGATATTGTTCTAAAATATGAAACTCCAAAAACCATCTCCCAATCTCCCTCCCATGGGAGGTACCTTTCAAACTTGATAAAGTCAAAAATAATGAATCATAAAGAGAAAATCATATCATAAACCAATTTGAAGGAGAAAAACAATAAAAATTTATATAAAATAAGTAATAAGAATAAAAAACAACAGATAGTTAGTTTTTATATATGAATCATTTTATCATTTTATCTCCTTTACACCACAATTCCTGTAGTGGAAAAAGTGAAAATGAATAGTATTCCCAGGTAGAGATTTCTCTTTATAGGTCTAGAATCTCTCATGGATCATCCATTAAGGTTCCATTATAATCATTGTAGATCTCTACCTAATCAATGATATGATTGTTATCATTAAGATAACATCAAATGTGTGACACATAAAACACATCATAAATCTAATTTTTCTGCTATGAAGGATTTATTTATATGCGACAACTCCAATATTATATGACACCTCTAAAGTCCTAATAAACAACGAAGAAATATTTCTCTCATGATTAAAACATTATTTTACATGATGAGGAGTCACCATATAGAACACATGATCTCCCACATATAACTCCATATGATTATTTTTATGCTTAGAATATGACTTATGATGATCTTGTACAACCTTATTATTCTCATTAATCACCAAAACCATAAAAATCACACTTTATACTAATACTAGTATTGGAATTAATGACTCTCCAACCCCTATCCAACAAAATTTAGACTTAAATGGTATTTAAAAATTATGTTTTAAATGGTTCTATACCAATGACGGTGTGGAAACTGTTATTTTAAGAAAAAAACAACAAAATCTTGGAGCCTGATCGAGGAATGTCTAATATATAGGACACAAGTTTGTAACTTTTATTCAAGAGTCTAGGTGATTTCCTCTTTCTTACTACAATTTATTAGTTGAAACATTGAATTAAGGAATTAAAATTAGTAAAAAACAGTTTGAGTAATTTTATAAACCCTATAGGTAATTTAGGGATTAAGATAAAATATTATATCCCTCGAGACACCCTAGATACTTACCACCTAGAATTAGTATTTCCTAAAAAATATCGGGTTAGACTGAATCTTTGATCATTGAGATGTGTGTTAAATTTTTCTAGTGTTATACTATCATCCATATAACATCATTTAAACCTTATAATTCAGATAAACCTGGGAATAATTAATCAAAAACTTCCACCCACATCCATTGAGAAACATCTAGTGGATAGAGAATGTCATCAACAATGTAATGTTCATCCTTAACCTTTTGTATGACCAAATATGAAGATAGAAACACTAAAAATTAATATATATACCATGGACACCGTAATTGACCTCAAGAAGAATGATAATTCATTTACACACCAAGATGAAATGATAATGGTGAGTTGTGCACATCATGGAGAACCTCCTCTCACGTCACCAATGAAAAAAAATTCCCCTATAATAATATCTGGTGTTCATTATCCTCATAAATATAATCAGATGCATTACCAAATATAATATGGAATCTACATATCTCCAACTCAAAATACCCCACATGGGACTTCTCCATGTACTTCAAATGATATGAATTAATAATATGTGAAAAAAATAATCATTGAACACCAAACTCTCCCATATCAAGATGAATCATTGATAACTCTTCTATAACTCACTATGAATCCCTAGGATCATGCATACAATCATTGTGTATAATTTTTCTCAGCACATCTTCCAAAAAAATATACTTTCCTAGTGTCTGTAATTCCCCGACCCCAGTTACCTAGAGTCTGTGCATTATTATATATCATTGGCATGATAACAAGGAATCAAGTCTCGAAGGACCGATCAGTTTAACAGTCTTAGAGAATAGATTACATACATGAATTTTAAATTTTACATTCACATACAACATAAAATAATAATTTTATAATTCCATTATTCATATATCTTTGACATGCATATAAATCATAATACACTTCTTGGAATCTGAGAAAAATAAAACATAAGAAAAGGGTGACCTCAGATGCTCAGTAAGTGTAAATAATTTTGCAGAAAAAATCAGAAATAATTATAAACATTTATGGAAACGTATAAGACTAGAAAAAAATCCTTTAAAACATAAACATTAACATAATTTGTAAAATGTAAATCAAATTATTCCATTTACTTATTCGCATGGATATTCTACTTGTCAAATAATCATGTGTAATATCAATAACTAATTTCATAATGATGGAATGCATAATGTCGGACATCATAACCACTTAGTCATGGCCTCGTCCCAAGACTACAAATAAATATTTTGTAAATGAATTGTGCTAAGAAAATAGTTTTCCTCCTGAGACTTACTAATTCATCGAGGAGCTATAGCACGCTCCACATGTCACATACATAGTTTATTTCATTCCTTATATGAAAATGTTGAATCATAAAATATATATTTTATTAAAACTAGGAAACTAAATGTCAATACCATAACCATAATCCAGGAATGGTATAAAAATAGCACTTACATAGTCAAACATATGACAACACATTAAATACAATATAGAAGATTGTATTATAATAAATCAACCTCAATCAAGAATAATATCCAGTAAAGGATGTTGACATAGTTTAAAATGATCAATAAAACTCTATGAGAGAAATATCCATTTCTGTGAAACCATTTGAAATCCAAACATTTAAAAAGGAACTCATTTAAAAGATATTTTTGAATGAATGTGTCCTATTTTACTTTGATACTTTTTAATGTAGTTAACATTTTAAAACAATCATGTCCATATAAATAAATCCTTAAAATAATTTTTAAAAAATTGACATAAATTAAAAAAATTTAGAAAAAAAATCATTAAAAAATTAAAATTTATGATCTTGATAAAGAGTCCCTTCCTCAAAACCATAAAATATATAATCTGAAACATTTTTATGAAATATGGACATGGATGATAAAAATTGCCCATTAAATACTTACTGATAAACAATCTCGTATAATAATGAGATTCATAAATAAACCCTTACCTTGTAATTTCCTTTGGTCAATGATATGTTTATCCTCCTATATAATGACCATAGCATGATTTTAAATTATACCAAAACCATATTCATAATTATGATATCATTGTTTATTAATTTATGGCTTTATACTATCCATTTAAAAATAATTTCTATGTTAAAATAACATTTCGGATAATAATCATTTTCTTTATCATGCATGTTTCATATTTTTATTATTTATCATATCACTTAAATCATGATTTAGTTGTTTCCAGAATATAAAACATTAATTATGTATCATATATATTATGAATATAAATATGTATAATATATAGATATATGAAATGGAAAACATCGTTAATGGAGACGCCATTCCATATTTATGCATAAACGCAGTTTCCATTTTCATATCGTAATGAATTGAACTATGTGAATGAGATATATATAAATACACACAAACAAACATATATATATTTTCAGTAACCTAATTATTTTATATATTACATACTTATTAATAACATAAATTTTTATAATCATTGTGGAATGGTGAACATGGAAATAGATCTCATCACATCATGGAGATGGTAATCCTTACGTACGCACAAGCGACGATATCATTCTATTGATGGTGAAATATCATGTAACTGGATGGTAAATTATATATACAGAATAATATACAGTTATATTTATTATTGACATCAATTACACTCAGTATTATACACATCCAAATAATGAAGTGCTGAATAACAAACATCACCACAATGTGGATATGGTAAGCCGTACATATGCATGTATAGGGATTTTTTTATTAATAGGATAGATAGAATAATGAATACGGTTTTACCATATTTATAATAATATTAATTTATGTAGAAGGTAAAAGTGTAATTATTTTGGTATGGAAACAACAAGGAAAGAAGAAGTGGAAGAAGAAAGGTACTTTGAAAGAGGTGATGAAATATTTACCTCTTCATAGGGTACTTCTTTTTGATTTGATCCAAAGGGCTCCTTAGGTTGGATTTCTGATAATATTAATGCCTCTTGGTTAATGTTAGGGTATTTGGGAGGATATATTAAGAAGGTTTGGAGGATCCAAAAGTCTTTGAATGTGTGAAATTAAAATAAGCGGAAGAACCACTTTATAAGAGAAGTGCGGGTCACTTTAGGAAAAGATTGAAATATTATTTTATTATATTATCATATTCGGTATATAATGAATCTAAAAGAATTTATTTTGAATATAAGGTGGGGATGGGTCATAAACCTCTCAACCAATATGTTTTAGACATGTTTATGTCACAATATTAACATTATCATTTATATTTAACTCTTAGTTAGATAGGTCAACATTTACCATGTATTATTGTATTATTATAATAAATGGTTAATGAACATAATATAAAAATCCATGAAATCCCCAAGGGGTTCCTTAATGGTTTATATATCATTATATAAGTCTTTTGGCAAAACCGTTAATTTTTAGGAATATTATATCATTAAATAATATAGTATTTGGTTTAAAAACTCATTTATGTCAATTTTGACACTATTTAGTATCTTTTTGATAAAGTCATAACTACTTTATCACATAGAAAAAAATTATTTAATCATCCCTAACATGTCATATTAACCTATAAAATTAGTGTAATGCAACCAAAGTCTCAGTTTACATTTATTTGGATATTTATATTATCAATTCTGTTTATCATTAATTAATACGGTAATTACTGCATCATCATTGTGTCATAAATAAATTTAATTATTGAATGTCAAAAAATTATAAATAAAATACCATTATGTGGAAAATTCGTTTATATTTCGAGTAAATATTTATATTCTAATTTATATTATGTATAACCCTATATTAAAAATGTTTTAATTTTGAAAATTTTAATTTAACACTTTTAACTCTTCTTTTAATAAAATAATATTAAATTTCCTAATCTAATCCAAGTGGTCAAATAGGATCATAATTTATTCCTAATGTTTCTTTAGGTCTAAATAAACTTATCCAATAGAATTAAGACTTGTGTTTGGGTAATTATAATATAATTTTTACCTTTAATTACCCTATTTACTTTTAACTGTGGTCAATAAAATTCAAAAGTTACAATTAACCAAAACTATTTTAATCTTATTAAACAATATTTTACTTTCCAATTTAAACCTTGTATCTTGTATTTTTAAAATTCAAATCACAAGAGTGGTAAAATTACATTTTATGCAAATTTTCTAGTGTTCCTAGAAGGAGGGTAAAAGGCGTTAAAAAAATCAATAAAATTTTATACATCTTATTTTCTTATAAAATGAACCAAATGAATTACATTGAACTAATATAGGTTTTATTTATCTATTTTGACTTAAAATAAATTTAAATAATATAAATAATTATTTAAATAAAATGTCGTTTTTAAACAATAACTTAGTGTTTTCACTATTCATCAAAAATTAAAAGTTTTCAGAAAAAAACCAGAAATTCACCATAATATAATTTTGATATTTTGAATCAAAAAATGTATTTTATTTTTAAAAAAATTAAAACATTGAATTATTATTAATAAATTTAAAAAATATTCTTGTTATCATAACGGGAATGTGGGTTTTTGAGAAGTAGAAATTATCAAAATATTGATATGTTTTTATGTCCAATTTAAATGTAAAATTACTTACAATGACCAAAATTAGGATAAATGATAAAAATATATTCTAATTATACTTTAAAACTATTCAAATATATAATTTAAAACTATAAATTATTTTAATTAATTATGTTGTTTTAAATTAAGATTTATTTTTTTCACTATTCATCAAAATATTAAAGTTATCAGAAAAATTCCAAAAATTTATCCAGACTAAATTTTTATGTCATACTTATAAAGAAGATGTTTATTTCTCCCAATTGAACATATAAAAGTTTAAAATAATGGATTTAAAATGAATTCGCAATTAAAAGGTGTTAAAATTACATTTTTTAAAAATACATCCTTTATCTGAAAAATTGAAATTGAAATTATATTATTTCTAGGAAACCCATAATATGGATATTAAAATTATATGGAGTATATTAAATTCAAAATGAAGTGAATAATATTCATAACCAATATTTTAATGGCTAATTAGTTAAGTCGTGATGTGCTCGAACTCGGTGTTGCGTGTGGCGCAAGCTATTGAATTATTTTAAAGAGATAATGTACTATAAAATATTAGGGTGATACATTCTACCCTCCTTAAATAGATTGCGCCCTCAAAATTTGAAATTGTTCTACGAAAATTGACGTTTGAGAATAGAAAATACATTTGCGGAAAAACCACATCAGAAATAGGGATAATAAAATTTACTCTTAATAAGTGTAAATTAAAAGGAAAAATGAAACCACCAAATTGGGATTTAGTATAAGAGAACATTGGTTGAACTTATAGACACTTAATTAGAGGAGAAACATAAATATTTATGTGGAGTTATTGGGGTTATCAATCAAAAAAAAGTTTAAAATTAATGGTCTCAAAGCCATCAAATCTATGATGATTTAAAATATCATTGGTTCAACAAAACATAAGGTATTACGATAACACATTTTTTTATGTTATCATCCATAACGTTTAAAAATTCACCTCTTCATAGAATAAGAGAAATATATATAATTGAAATGTAGAGTTTCATCCTTCAACCAATTTCTACCATAAATTTAGCTTTCAATTAAAAAGATAATTGAATTAAAAAAATATTCTATTTATCCTAATAATATATGGTTTTAAAAATAATGAATTTATAAATAATTTTTCAGAATATTTAAAAATACTACATTATAGAAACTAGGACATCATGTAGGCCAGTGGTAGGTGATCCACCCTTGTCACCTTTCGGTTGCGGGTTCACGTCTCACGGCCTTGAAAGACGCAACGGGTTTTCGTCTGAACTATAGGTTGTTCTATTTATAATAGTACAAAAAAAATTTTAAATAATTTTTTATCCTTAGAAAATAGTATCCAATTTCAAACATAATCCATTCCAACCTTTAGACATATTCAAAATACTAATATCCAAACTCACAGTCCAAAATTTTTAACAAAGGTAATCTTAATGAGGATCTCTTTTACCACATAATAACATGTGAATGCCTTCATCATGTATTTTTTAAAACACAGTATCACCTTGAATATACATAAAACTTTAGTGATTACATTCATTCTCCCTTATTCCTTATAGAATATAGTATATAATCCATATATCAAAAAATGTTTTGAACCCCAATAATGATTTAATAAAGAAACAATTAATTAGCTTCATGGTAGTTAATCATATCGATTATAATTTATCCAAATCAATCATATCTTATTCCAAAATCACTACCTCAATATCATAACCACATTTAGGTTTATCACTCCTTCAACCATTTATTTTCCAAAAAAAATAACTTGTGGTTGAGTCACTTTTCTTAGTACCATGTAATCCTAAATACTCAATGAAATAGTTTTGTATCATAATATTTATTTTTTACTATAAGTAATATAACCAGTACATCATTGATATAACAATAAAAAGATATAATTCATTAATAATAATATAAGAACAAAAATTACTCCTCTTCAAATGTGGTATTATCATAACGTGATTATTATCCAATAGAAGAATTTTTTGTATACTCTAATGATTGGGACATTGATTCATGTAGTGTCCCAACTCCTTGAAGATGAAGCATTGAACATTTGAAACATTTTTATTACCATTGCAACAATGAACATGGTTTCCATTTTCTCCACACTTATAACAAACTCCCATTCCATTCAGGAACTTCCTATGGTGATTCTTTCCATCATTATCACATGTTGGAAAATAATTATTTCCCTTCTTCTATTTATCTATGTTTCTCTCAATAATCCTCTTCTTCTCTAACCTCCCTTAAAATCCATATGACTCATAGAACTTTTTTCTTATATTATTAACACATAATAATAATTGTTAATACGATGAGAATACATGGGGGGCTATTTCCCTTCAATATTTTTTCTTAATTCCATGAAAGATATGATCCTTCTTAATCATTAGGACATTCATATTGCTGGAGTTCTCATTCATTCTGCTGGACAACATTTCTAAAAAATTCTATACACTAGGTTAGTTTGCGAATCACAATGAATAATACCTAACTTGTAAAATAACAAACTTAAATTAATATGTTTATTCATATAATCTATTATTAGTAAAAAGAAAAAAATGTTTTCTTTAAGAAAGTATTTACTCATAAATCCTTCATAATGGCTTGTAAAGAAAATGTGAATTATCCAAACCATATTCCCTTGGAGTTTTGTAACCAAGAGCGCAAAAAGGCTCACTGTCGTGTACTAGGATACCCCAGGTCAAGCACGAAACTTCTGGTTGGAGGTTTTACTCCTAAGTATATCTATTCCAGAGCAGCCTCTACCTACTCATATCCAAACAATGATGTATTGATTAAGAAACTCATAAAATCACTACATTGAGAAAAATATATAATGTTTTTCTATACTAATCCTCAATGTCTGTCTTAGGGTAATATTTCAAAATCAGAGTTTATCTAAATGTATTTCCAAGGGTGTTGCTAAACATCCTCTGATACTACCTGTAACACCTCGACCCCAGTCACCAGAGTTGGTGCAATATAACATAACATTGGAATGATTATAATGAATCAAGTCCTGAAGGATCGATTAGTTTACTAGAATTGGAAAATATATTGTATACAAGAACGTTACGTTACACTTTAACACAAAACATAAAAAAAATCCTTTAAATTTTCATTATTATTCTAGATTAAACCTGCTTATAAATCATAATACTCTTCTAGGAATCCTGGGAAAATAAAACATAAGAAAGGGGTGAGTGCAGATGCTTAGTAAATGTAAATAATTTAGTGGATACTATCATAAATAAATATAAACATTTAAAGAAAATCTATAAGACTAGAACAAAATCCTTTTAAACATAAACATCAGAATAATATGGAAAATATAAATAAAAAAAATTCCATTTTCTTATTAACATGGATATTATACAAGTTGATTAATCACATTTAATATCAATAGATAATTTCATAATGATAGAATGGATAATGTAGGACAACATAACCACATAGTCAAGGCCTCATGGAAAGACTACAAATAAAAATTTTGTCAAGGCCTTGTACCAAGACACTAGTTTGTCTCATGAGACCTACTGATTCATCGTGGAGCTATTGTGGGCTCCACCCATCACTTACTTCGTCTAATTCATTCTTTATATGAAAATGTTGAAATATAACATAAACATTTGTAATAAAAATAGCATACAAAATGTCAATAAATTAACCATAAACAATGAATGGTATAAAAATAAAACATCCATAGCCAAAAATATTTTAACTTATTCAATACATTATGGAAAATTCTATTATAATAAATCACCCTCAATCAAGAATAATATACAGTAAATGATGTGGACATATATGAAAATTACCAGTAAAACTCTTTGATAAAAATATCCCTTTTTTGTGAAATCATTTAAAAGTCACACATTTATAAATAAAGTAATTTTAATGATATTTTTGAGTCAAAGTGTCCCCTTCCACTTCTATACTTTTAAAGGAATCAACATCTTTAAACAATAATGTCTGTATAAATAAATCCTTAAAATCATTTTTAAAACCTGGACATTAATTAAAAAGATTTAGAAAAATATATCATAAAAAATTTTAAAATTCTTATCATGATATAGAGTCCCTTCCTCAAAACCATAAACTATTCATTTTGAAATTTTTTTTATGAAACATCAACATGGATGTGGAAAATTTCCCAGTAAATACTTAGACCAAAACAATTTCAAATAATAATGAGATCGAGCAATTAACCCTTACCTATTACTTTCCCTTGGTCAAGTGTGCGTTTAAACTCTTGTATAATGACAATAGTTTGTTTTTAATTTATACCAGAACCATATTATTATTTATGATATCATAATTTATTCATTTATGGATTTATACAACCCATATAATAATAATTTCTATGTTAAAATAATATTTTGGGTAATAATTTCTTTTTTTATCGTACGTGTTTTAACTTGTTATTCTTAATCGTATCACTTATATCATGATTTATTTGCTTCTAGAATCTAAAAAATTATTTATTTATCATATATATTCAGAATATAAATAATTATAATATATATATATATGAAATAGAAAACACCATTTATCGAGATGGTAGGCTATACGTACGCATAACTGAATTTCTTTTTTTCATATCATATTGAACGGAACTAAGTGAATGATATATATGTAAATACATTAATATATATATTTCTAGTAGACTTATTATGTAATATATTATATAATTATTAATAATATATATTTTTATAATCATCATTGAATGGTGAACATGGAAATGAAACTTATCGCGTCTTGGAGACTATAAGCCGTCTATACGCATGTGCGATGATATCATTCTATTGAAGGTGAAATAGAATGTAATTGAATGACATATTATATATACAGAATAATTAACATTATATATATACTATTTACATCAATTACACTTAGTATTATACCAATCCAAATAATGAAGTGTTGAATAACAATCTTCACCACGATGTGGATACGGTAAGCCGTACGTACGCACGTATGGTGACTTTTTCATTAATTGGATGGATAGAATAATGAATATGGTTTTAAAAAATATATAATAACATCATTGTATGTAGAAGGTTCTGAAGTTATTATTTTAATTTGGAAACAACAAGGAAATGACAAGTGTAAGAAGAAAATAACAATGAAAGGGTGATGAAATAATAACCTCTTCTTCGGGTGCTTCTTTATGATTTGTTATAAAGGGATCCTTAGGTTGAATTTTTTATCAAAGTAAGGCATATATGTAAAATTGAGGGTAGTTTGGAGGATATTTTAGTAGGGGTTTTCTATGTCAAAAGGCTTTGGAGGTGCGAAATTAAGAGAACAGGAAGTACCCTTTTATTAGTGAGGTGAGGGTCACTTTAGGAAAAGATTGAAATATTATTTTATTATACAATCATATTCAGTTTATAATGGCTCCAAAAGAATTCATTTCAGGGATAAGGTGGGTAAGGGTCAAAAACTCTCAAACAATAGGTTTTAGATAGCTTTATGTCACTATATTAATATTATATTTTAGATTTAACACTTAGTTAAATAGTTCAACATTTACCATGTATTATTGTATTATTATAAAAATGGATAACAAAAATACTAAAAAATTACATGGGAACCACATGTGGTTCATTAATGATATATATATAATTATATATGTCCTTTAACCAAACAATATATTTTTAGTAATATTATAACATTTAATAATATTGTATTTGTTTTAAAAACTCATTTATGTCAATTTAGACACTATTTAGTAGTTTGTTGATAGAGTCATAAAAACATTATAACTTCGAAAAAATTTATTTAATAATCCCTAAAATATCATATTAACCTATAAAATTAGTTTAATGCAATAAAAGTTTCAATATACAATTATTTGGATATATATAATATCAATTATGTTAATTTTTCATTAAAAAGGTAATTATTGCATCAACATTGTGTCATAAATAAATTTTATTATTTAATGTATAAAAATTATAAATAAATTACAATTATGTTGGAAATATTTTTATCTTTCTAAATAATATTTATAGTTTAATTTATCTTATGTATACCCTATATTTAAAAAGTTTAAATTATGAAAAGTTGAATTTAGCACTTTTAACTCTTCTTTAAATAAAATAATAGTAACTTTCCTAATCTATTACAAGTGGATCTAAGTGGATTATATTTTATTCTTAAGTTTTATTTTTTGTTGAAATAAACTTATCCAATATAATTATGACATGTTTTAGGATAATTATAATATCATTTTGACCTTTGCAAACCCAATTTACTTTTAACCATTGTAAATAAAATTGAAAAAATACTACTCACCAAAAATTATTTTCATCAAATTAAACAACATTTTAATTTATAATGTTAACCATGTCTCTCATATTTTTTAAATTCAATTCACAGAAGTGGTAAAATTATATTTTATGTAAATTTCCTAACATGCCTAGAATGTCGGTAAAAGACGATAAAAAATTTAATAAAATTTTATACATCTAATTTTATTATAAAATGACTCCAATGAATTTAATTTAACAACTTTAGGTATTATTTATCTATTTTGACTAAAATAAAATTTAAATAACAAAAATAATTATTTAAATAAAATGTCGGTGTTAAACAAAAATGAAGTGTTTTCTACTATTCATCAGAAATTGATAGTTTTTAGAAAATTGAAAAAATTTCACCCTAATATAATCTTGATATTCCAAACCCAAAAATGATATCTATTTTAAAAAATTAAAAACATCGATGTTTTATTAATTAATTTAAAAAAATTATTCCTATTTTCAAAACCAGGAAACAGGTTTTTGAGAAGTAAAATTTATCAATAGATTGATATGGGTTTATTTCAATTTTAAATGTAAAATTAAATCTAATGACCAAAATTGGATTGAATGATAAGAATATATTCTAATTATACTTCAAAAACAATCAAAATAATAATTTAAAACTATAAATTATTTTGATTAATTATGTTTGTTTCAATTAAAATTTAGTCTGTTTCACTATTTATCAAAATAGGAAATTTATCATAAAAATAAGAAAAATTTATCCAAAATAAATTTTAATGTCTTGAATCAAAAAAAAAAGTTTATTTTGTCAAATTGGATATATAATAGTGTCAAATATTTTATTTAAAAAGAATTCTCCATTAAAAGGCGTTAAAATTGCATTTTTGTAAAAATACATTCTTTATTTGAAAAAGTGAATTTGTTCTTATATTATGTTTATGAATCACATAATATTGATGTTAAAATTATATGGAGAATATTAAATTAAAATGCAGTTAATACTATTCATAACCACATTTTGAACGGCTAGTTTGGTAAGTCGTGGTGGGCCCGAACTCGGTGTTGCATGGGTAACAAGCTATTTGAATTACATTAAAGAGGAAATGTATTATGAAATCATTGGGTGTAAGAGTTTATATAATATCTTGAGGGTATAATCCTACAATTATTCCATCCACTTCCATTTTTTGAAGTTTGGGAAATCATGGGAGAAGACATTCCTCATATTTTGTTTGGTTGGTGAAAACCACAATGCACTCTCCAATTAGGTAATATATTTATATCTTATAAAAATACATGTTTGATGCTAGCTCAAAATCATGGTTGTCAAAGTAAAATTCATTAGTTCATATCATACATATACCATAATAAATAACCAACCTCTACTACATCAGGAACTTTTCCAAGACAATACATGAAGAATCAATGAAATCCTTAAACTAAACTCCCACTTATAGAAAATGAATGATTAGATAAATTAGATAAATCTCCTTAGGATAAATTTAATCCTCCTAAAACTAGTAGTTCACAATAATTTTAAATCCGTTTTTATGATGGATGTCAGAGGATAAGAAATCTAAGTGATTTTTTGTATGAACCTCCTATAATGGCCTTCAATATCAAGGAATTGCTGCTCCTCAATAAAAATCCTTAGGGATTCCCAAAACTAAACTCTTATATTTATGATGGATCCAAAACTTGTCCAAAGTGGGACATGTCAGTCCCCATGAACCAAAATTCTCAAGCACATAACTCAAAAATTGATATATTCCCAAATAGATGTTGAAGATGAAGAAAGCCCAAATCATTCTGTAGATCCTCTATGTTTTCTTCGTTAGACATGGAGTATTAAAAGTTTTTGTCTCTGAAGATCCCAGGAACAATTATATGAACATTTGGACAACTAAATTCATCAAACACATGAAATATTATAGAGAATCCATTACAATTAATATAATTATAATGAAATCATAATTCTAATAATGACATCAAAATACAGTCTTTAGTATATCATCATCCTTTTCCCATATCTGATGATATCCCAACCTTAGAATGAATAATGGAAACTAAATAATACCTTTCATCTAATAGAATAAGTCATCATTATATAGAGGGGGAGATATATTATTTAATCTAATAATATTTTAGTGGTGGCAATCAATACAAAAATGAATACTTGAATCATTTTTCTTTACATTCAAAACTAGGGTCTCCCAAGGTGAAATATGTGGACAAAAAAATCATGTTTAAACAGATCATTGATATGTACCTATATCTCCCAAACCACTAAAGGATCCATAATACATGGATACATTGAGATTTGAGAATCATCCTAGCATAGGTCTATCCCAAATTACATCTATTTTCAAGGGTTTAATGCAAGAACCTCTTCATGAAGACATTAGGGTACTCTCTCACAACCCTGGGAAATATCATCAGGTAAAATTTTGAAGAACTCAACATCAACAAGGAAATCATGGAATGAAATAATAGAAGATTCCTCCAGCCCATATAAGGGTCTCTCTCCCTCTAAAAATTTAGAAGGCACTCTATTATTAATATAGAGCACAATATGCCTCTTGAATCAATCCAAATATGGCATCACTAAATACCACCAATCCTCGATGAATATTAGGTCATATGGTTATCCCTATAAATATATTAAGACTCCAAATGGAGGGTATTTTATGAAAACTATCTCATATACTCTACAAAATATATAAATAATAATATTTTTCTCAAAATTGCAAAGTAAATTTAAAGGGAACTAGTATTATCTCTACCCATATCCCAAATCATGGACTAGGGATGGTAATATAATAGATTGTGTTGATTATAAATAAAACAAAGATAAAACCGAAGTAGAAAATAAGAAATGGGTAAATAAATATATTTCTTGTTTTCTTGGCTTTAGAAAATCTGGAGCATGGAACTAACCACAACATACTCCATATCCACTCTATCCCTGATGATCAACATGTATATGGCCACACTCTACTAAATAAAAAATAT
Organism: Viscum album; assembly: GCA_963277665.1. Lineage (NCBI taxonomy): Eukaryota > Viridiplantae > Streptophyta > Magnoliopsida > Santalales > Viscaceae > Viscum > Viscum album. The sequence continues at coordinate 62,652,953 of OY728151.1, read as the reverse complement.
GATTATCCTAAGGTGAAATTAATCCTTCCCAATCCATATTATACTAATCCAAATCTAGAGAACACTACTATTGATACCTTGGATGAAACAAATGAAATTGACGAACAAAAAGAAAAATAACTTCCACAAACTATATTTTCATAATGGTCAAAATTTCTCATCACTGATGAAAGTGACTTACAAATGAAAAATAAGAATCTAATACCTTGTAAATTTCCTAGGATCAACATCCCATAGTGAAAAACTATGATGAGTGATATAGACTACCAATGAATTAATGAAAACACTTTTTTGTTGGTAATTGGGAAACAAAAACTATATATATTCTATAAGGATAATGAAAATGAATCCCCTTAATTGATGATTTAGTCATGGAATGTATTATATCCATAGCCTCTTTAATTGAAAGCATCTTAAGATACCACAACAGTATAAATAGGGTGAAATAGAAATGGACATATAGATGAAATAACTACACAAAATACCTCACTCTGGAATCCTAATCTGGTGAAAGGTTTTAATCATAAAATATAAGGGTTTAGAAGTTGATACAAAAATATCACACACTGAAACTCCCCATTAAATACATAAGAATATTTTAGAGACTAGATTCATATTGGTTAGATAAATTAGTCTCATCTTTAAATTGTTCATGTAACTTATCCCACAATATAGAAAACTCCCCATGGTCCCTGTGGAATGTAAACTACCACTACCTCAATTCCACGCCAATTTTTTCACCACCAATGAAACCCATTGATACTTCCAAAAAAGGATTTATTTGAAGGTTATCTTAGCCACCTCCAACCAGTAATTTTTCATTTACTCCAAAATGGATCCCTTTTACTTATATAGACTATTTAACTTAAACTCTTTGAGTATCCTCCTCTGAGTCCCTTAACTAATGATACTCAACCAAATTATAATATTTTGGCTCATCCTATTGATAATATTAAACTTTAACCTCTTATTAACATTGACCCTAAGACATATCATCAATATATCAATTGTTTTGGGACACCTAAACAGAGAAAATTTAACATTTATGGTTATTTAATTATATAATTATTGGTAAACCTACTACCATGGCCTAGATATTGGAAAATTAAGTGAAAATAAGAACGTTTCATGATCCTTTCCTAGTTTCATACCCTGAAACTAGTTTAAAATTTCTATGTTTGACTAGTAAACATAATGTCTTGTGCATCGTATTTAGAGGGGACCTAAATACCTATGTCACATTCCTTCCCCCCCTATTTTCCTCACTCACTATGTTCAGTTGACATGAATTTCCTACCAAACCATTTAGTTCTCGTTTGTTCCTACATCCAAATAAATCATACCTCTTAAAGATAAGCTTTAATACCAATCATTCATAACCCCCACCCCAAAATATATATTCCTAGGTCCAAAAACGTGATAAGAGGTTTGTTATTGTTGATTCCCAACTCGAATAGGCTATAGGATGGAGAAAAGAACCAAAGGAATATCATATAAACAAATGAGTTGCATTACCTACTAAAATTTGAGAAATGACAGATAAGAATGAAAAAATAAAAATGCATTACCTTTAAATAATTAAATTTTCATACCAACACATTCATTTAATTTTATTAAATTAATGAACATAATATAAACTAATATTTAAAAATTGAAAATCCTCAGTAGTGACTTCGAAGACCAAATAGCTCACGAAATACTTCGCAAGAATGTAATGTTCAACCAAATCTCACAGTATCTCTTACAGAACTAAAAAAATGTATACATATATAGGGTGAAAAGAACATGTATACTGATTAGAATTTCCCATATATTCTCTCTTGTAAAAGATAAATTAATCTTATATCAATCATAGTTAATAACAAGTGAAGTGAAATCATCAGATAATTAGGTATGCTATGTGCATTGCCTCACTATGTCTCTCTCAGAAAGTATTACATGAATGTAATCATATAATATATAACATATACCAAAAAAGTTACCCTGAAAACAAACCCCCACTCATTTAATTCTCCAACCAAATCTCACACTCCTTGAACCATTTCTCTCTAAAATAGGCCTACCAAAAGACACCTGGGACACTTTATCATATCATGGGCCCAATGAATCACATCATCTTGTCACGGAACACCATGAAACCTATTAATCCAATTATTATAAAATTCCTACTCTCTAGATAGTAACTGATTAGTTTATAGAATCCAACACAACTTGTTTATCCTATATCATTTCTCAAACTATCTAAACCATTGATGACCTACCTATTATATTTCAAATGATATTATATCTAGGGACACATGTGTTTAAAATAACTACAAAACACAAAATTCAATAATAAACATATATGGTAAAATTAACCACTATGAATATAATCATATTACAATACTATAAGACAAGAGTGAGACAAGTGGGGTAGTCAGCCATCCATTCCACACAAACAAGATGTTAGGAGAAACAACCTTTAAAATTCCACTAGGTCTTAGTCAAACAACCAACATTGGTCGTACTATATGAAATCAAATGGAATATGGGATATATATATATATATATATATATTAAAAAAGTACTATTGGAATTAACATATTCTTATGATCAACTATTGCTTTCATCACCTGGACACCAAAATCCCACAACTATGGACTAAATATCCTATAATTAGAGAAAAATTTCATAAATATTTACATTAAATTTATTATATCTGTACGAATTCATAGTAAATTAGTTAATTTTATAAATTATTAAATATTACTATAACAAGATCATTCAAAAAATCACATTACCTCTAGACATAAACTAATGGATCCAATGGTTTCTTAATATTATCATCATTACTATTTCAAAAAGTCACTAAACCATTAGTTTAAAAAACTAATTGTTATGTTATATTTAATATTTAAATATATTATTGGAAATATAATATAATAAAAAAATATATCACAAACCATTTCAACCAACTACTTCATACATTTGGGTCAGCACTGCAGAAACAACCAACAAATATTTCTAATCATTAGAGAAGAAACATTTTCAATTAAGCATCCTAGTTTCAACTATAAAATTAAAAACACCTAACTTTAACTTATTCAATTAGTCTTAGTTTTATACCTGAGACCACCAAGAAAATCAATATGCTTCTATGCCAATATCACATATTCCAGCTCCTACCAAAATCCCAAGACTCTCTATAATTGTCGTATCAAACCATGAGTCATCCTAAGATCAGACCATGATACTTTACAAGGATCAAATTCAAAGGAATCAAAAATGTTATCAAGGAAAAAAATTCATCATGGAATATATTTCCTAAAAATAGGGAATCCAGTCTTATTAATCCATCATGGTCACATATACCCCAACATCAATCTTTATCAATCAACTAGTTCATTACCATCTTGCAGTAACTAATTCATTTATCATAGGTTACAACTATGAGAATCTTAAGCCATCAGTTATAAAAATATATGAATTATTTAAACCTGATTTCAATAATCTCTTCTATATAATTCTATAATTAATGAGTATTGTTATCATTTAAACATGCCTCAAGATTCATTTTATTTCTAATAAATTATGAGGAACCATAGTTTCAAGTTAAACATTCCTCTTTATTATTTATCCAACAACAATTACCATCATTATGTTTTCTTTCTATTTCATCATATAAAAATGTTTAACAATAAGTTAAATAAATTTTTAAGTATATCATAAAAAACATGAAAATATATTTAGTACAACAATAGGTAAATCATTACCACAGTATAAACACATGTGTTATCTACTACCAAAAACTATCTCTTTTCATTATTTCTAGATTGATCAAAATTAAGTGTAATTCAACTTTTACCTATGTTGATAAAAATATATGAATTTTAAATTTGACAAAAATTATTGGGAATTAATATTAATCCACAATGATGATTAAAAATTCGATGTTCTATGTAATATAATAGATAATCAAAGATCAACCACCATCAAAAGAAACACCTCAAGGTTAATGGAAGTATTTCTTGAATAAATCATTTGTAAATAACCAAAAACATTGATTAGATTTTATCCCCCATTCCAAGGGAATTACAAATATGAAAAACTAAAAAGGAAATAAATAAATTGAAAGAAAAAGAGTATTTAAATGGGGAACCTTGAACTATGAAGGTTTTATTCTACACATTCATAGTAAAAATACACAAGGTGATTATAAAGGATTTAAAATGGAGGTAAGAAAAATAATTATCAAAAAAACCTCATACAAAATAGAATAAATAAGATATATTGAATAAATAGTTTTTAATTCATCTAAACCTACTATATTTAAAAATAATATCTAGTAGTATAATTACAAATATATTAATAGAGTAAAAAACACAGTAAGACCACATTCATGACCCTCCATTACAATTCATGTGTTTTCCCCATAGATAAATGATATGAAAAAATGTGCCTATTTCAACCCCTTCAATGTTATAATTCCCACCACAATGTCTTAAATGGTAGCCTTTCCATTTCCCTGGTGTTTTATAAGTGTAGAAACAAAAAATGCATGTATTCAGGTGTGTTTCTCTTATTCAATAAATTTCTCCCTCCCCGGTAGTAATACCATGGGAATGGTAAAATACCCTTCCCATTTTTATATCTGTCCCAATATTTTATAATTCCTTACACCGTACCCTTTTCCAAGACTTTTAACATGATCCTATTTGGAAAAGAAGTCACCATGGCCAAAACATCATAGGAAAATAGCTTCAAATATTTTATATTTGGATGTGGTGAACCATATATCACATTTCCATCCCGAAAAACATGTCTAATCAAATTGCCTCAACAGGGACATCACTACACCCACCATTTGGGCATGGTGACACTCATAATTGGAAAAAAACTCCCATGTTCTTGGAAACACATCCAAACATCACCTTGACACCACCAGGGATCCTAAAAATGAAAATTAATGGTTATGAAAGTATGGACCATTAATTGGTCAGTAGAAGCCATATGGGATATCCTAAGTTATGAATTATGGTGAATATAAATCATTAAGTTTCATTTTTAGATTAAAACATATTAAATGATTGATAGGTTCCCTTAGATACCTTAAAGTGGGGAATGCTTGGCCTATATAGAACAATTGAGTTTTATAATATATCTTAAGTAGTAAATTAGTACATAAGGTGAGTGTTTATCAAGAATTACCATTATTTAATTTGATGGGTAGTCCAAATAAAGGTTCAGTGTATTATTTGGGCATAATAGGAGGACTCTAGAGGGGATTTGGGTGTGAAAGGGGCATTATTTCATCCCACATATGATATTCCTTAGATATTAATGTCTAAAAATTTATTATATAAATATATTAATGTGGTTATGAAAAGTTATATCATTCCTATTGATTGGAATATCATTCTAGTGGTGTGGAGAAATTTTTAGGGAAACTCAGGAGGGTTTTTTTGATTATTTTATAACCAATTGGACAATAATATGTATCATAGGTTTCCTCAAAAAACATCTGGGAAAATATACAAATATAGTTTGGATATGCCCCAAAATTAATGAAAATATTTAAATAGGTTGTGTTCAATGTTCTCCAACCTAGAAAAAATATGTGTGGTAGTGTCAGAAAATATTCCAACATGTGTGAACATCATGATATGGATGTCAATTTATCTATTTTACAACTTATGTTAATAATTAAAGAAATGATTTATAATATGTGAATTCTTATGATTTGTTTGGTAAACTGATTTGGATTGTATGTGTTGGGTTATCATTCCAACCATTCACTTGATATGTAATGGGAAGGTATGATGGGTGAAAATCCTAACAATGGGTAAGTGGGATGTAAAAGTGTGATATATGTTCCATATATTGGGAGAACATTTCAACCGTGCTGATGTGTGTAAACATGGAGTGTATGATTCTATAAGTTGGATGAAATTACAACCATGTGTATAATATGATATAGGATTGGAAATTATTCAAACAATGGATGTGTATGATTTTTTTTGTGATATATAGTATGGTTTTTGAGATCATTAAAACCATTTATATGTTTAATGGACTAGGTATGTATCAATCCAAATATCTTCTGATAGATATTTGGGCAGAGTGTTATTTCCAACTGTAAATGATATATAACTATTGTTGATTTATATTTTGGTTTAGTTTTTAATTACAACAATGGAATATGGTTGAATTGTGGGTAAACATGAGATTTGGGTTGGATGATGTTCCATCTATGGATTCTTTTTTATATAGGATATTTTGAGACCAGTTAGATTATATGTGATGCCTCTTGAGGACATGTAGTATGGTTTTATATGTGAGATAATGTTTGAATCAGATGCCTCTGATGGATGTATGGTATATATTTGGATGTGTGATGTAGGTTTAATGTGATACCTCTTATGATTATGTTACAAGTCTAGTTAAATTGGAATCCATTTGAGGGTTTTAATAAATGGGTTTGGTTTGATGCCTCTCAGATTCAGTGACTAGTTGTGATCCAAGATATTGTGTTATGTGATATGTATTGGGAAGTATTTACTTGTATGTATTCTAATATTTATGTGTTTGGAACATTGTGATACTAGTTGAAGTCTGTATTCACACACTTAGATGACCTGGGAAGAAACCATATTTTGGATAGAAATTATATGTATATATATATACTATGAGCATATCACATCGTACATGAATTGTATATATTAGTTATGTTAAGGTATCTTTTTAGTGGTATCCAACTGAGTTATGCTCACACCCACTTTGGGTAGCCGAAGAAAATTAGTACCTTAGTAGAGAACATGATTACTGGATAAAATAAGCTATAGTCCCCAGGTTTGAGGTTTTTTTAGATAGCATGCTTAGAGTTAGGATATGGGATCAGGTTGGGGTTAACAATCCTAGATGTATTTTTTAGATTGTTTTTCATTGGTTTTAGTTGTCTATAATACTCTATAGGATATCTTATTTATGTGTTCCTAACATGTGTTATAAATAGATCAATCTTTTTTAGATAATGTGATTTTTTAATTATTATTATAAGATGTGATGTTTTGATTCATCTATTATCTTGTAAATATTATGATTTTATATTGTTTTATAATTACATTATTTTTTCATATCTCAATAGTAGAGGGTATATCCTAATGATATCATTGTATCCCCTCAATGATTATTATTCACCTTTGTTCTACGTAGTGGATCACATTAGGCTATAGGGCGCTTTAGTCCATTTTTTTAGCTGGGATGAGATTTCACAAATTGGTAGAAGAGACTTGTTTTCTTCTAATTACAATTTAGGATATTGTATATTTGATAATGTATTGGAATTTTTTTGGGATATACACTTTGTATTGTGTTTGATTAGATCTTTCAAGAGTTGGAGTTTAAATTTTCAGGGTACCGTGATAGATTTTAATTATTTTTTATTTTAAATTTATGTTGATTTCTACCAAATATGATTGTTTTATTAGAATTTATGATTTGTGGGTTTTATTTTGTTTTTTTTGAATGTGGTTTACATTTATGAATTTTATCTATAATTTATGTTTACATGACTTATGTATTATTTATTTTGATTTTGATACTAGTTTAGAAAAATAAAATATGTTTTTTTATTTAAACTGTTAAAAATAATTTTTTAAATATTTTCTATAATAAATTATTTATGTAATAATACATAAACAGACTATATAGATAATATTTTTTATGAAAATTATTTCAGGTGATGTAATTAATATATTTTTTCATGGTCTATTTCAATCCTCAAGTTCATATTCTAGTGTAGGGATGCATGGTGAGGATTTCAACTATAGTGTGGGTAGTTGGATTGGGTAAGCGTTTATTGATGAATATGAGAACCCTCGATTAGGTTCTATAGTATGTGGCCACCTTGCAGTATCTGAGATGGGAGTTTAGATATTTCTATATGAGTTGTGACCTATGTGGGTTGTAACTAATAAATTAGATGGGATATCACTATGATTATCTGATATAGTATAGGTTATTATTGATTTGAGTTTTATAATTGAGTTCTTGGTGGATTTTTTGTTTTCTTAAATGAAGTGTGATGTATTTTGATAACCCAAGGGAGGGGTTTTCTCCTGCATTTGAGTTCCTCGGAGATGGAAACAATGTGTAGATATCTTATATTATAGAGATGATTCAAATGTAGTTTCTGGTAAGGTACTCAATTATGCAGGGAGACACCATAAGTTTTACAATATCATAATACTTCTATTTTTATCTTGTGATAGTATTTACATGAATGGGGTGCATTGTCATCTGATTAATTAGGTTATAGGTCCAGGAATTGTTAATGTGTGAACCATAGTGGTTCGAGATGAGTTTGTCAGTAGAGTTTCACTAGGGTATACACACACAAGGAGATGCGATGGATTGATCATGGTAACAATGATTCATTGTTGTGAGTGGATTATTAGATTCTTTATTACCATGGGAAAAGTGGGTGATGTTTTTATTAACATGAAATCTGTGTTGGTTCAGGTGCTCTAATTTTAGATTTGGGATTGTGAGCATTGAGACTGTTTAGTTGTGGTCAAACTGTTAAGGCATGTGGGAAATGTCTATGGTTATATATAAAGAGATCACTAAAGTAGTTATATTTAGTTGTGTTGGGAATGTGACTAAAAAGTTTAAGGTCATGATGAAAAAGTAAATAAATGTGCGATGTTTGTGAAACCTTTCTAGTGTGTCTACTACATAATCTTGGGTTGATTTTTGTTAAGTCTATTGAGACGAACGTGTCATATAAGACACTACAAGTTCCTATGTTTTGTGATGGGACCTATAAATCATTATATTCTATGACTTCATGGACATAGTTAATTAGTTCTAAAATGGAATAGTGTTTGATCCTATGAGGATAGTGATGGGTAAAATAAAATCATGTAATTTTTGGGACACCGTGTTGTGATTTAGAAATGAAAAAAATGTTTAATCCAATTAAGTTATAACAATTTTTTGGGCAGATCCCGAGCTACTCTTAGGTCAATCTAGGTGTAGTTTAACCAAATATGGAATTTTCATTGATATATGAAAAGTGTATGATATGAGGTATTTATGATGTGGTAGTAATGTAGATGTAGTATTCTAAGATTTTAAATATTCCATGATGATTAAATCTTTTGAGAGATAGGACATATTATCTTTTCTTAGTAGTGAAATTTGGTGTGATGACCATTGGAGCTGATGAGTATTTTAAATACCCAGTAGATCGACTATATGATTAAGGAATTTTTGTATTTTCTTATCTATGTTTAATGAATACCAGATAGATAAGAACCACTAGTAGGACTCTCTAGAGTTTATAGAAGGTTCAAACATGAGAGTCTTGTGATTGTGAATATGGTTGTGGACCTTTATATATGTCAGTTGGTATCATGTATTATGATGATGAAATATTTATTATATTGGGAGGTGATTGTGTAGGCATTTATGGTACAATGATAACCTATATTGGGTCTTTGGATGTGGAACTATTCTAGAAATACATGTGTGGATAATGATTTTCAACATTGGATAATGGTGGGTATCGGGTAAGATTTTCTTCATTGATTGATGATTAGTATAATTATATGGTGGTGTGAACAACATAGATAGTCTAAGAGTGTGGTTCTCATTTTGAGATATTGTTTTAGAATTTTATACTGTATTTTTTGTGGACCCATCAAATGTGTGGTTGCAGTTATGTGTTCAATATTGTATGTAAGTAGTCTGATTTTGTTTGTAGGTATATAAAATCATACATATGGGTGTTTTATATGATATATATGTTGACAATATTCCTCTGGATTCTTATGTCCATAGGATATGGAATATGTTTTGTTCGGTTAAATGTGTCTGTTTTGATGGAAAATGGACTGGTAGGGTGACTAAGTATGGGAAAAGTTAATACTCACTGTTGGGTATGAAAGGTGTTATGATGAATCTGATACTCATGTTATGATTATGATCATAGAGATAAGACCCTAGTATTGAAAATGAATAGTTGGGTGATTCTCAGGTGTGATTCTATGTAAATGGTATTAATTTTTTTATATAAATTCATATTATTATGAATTTATGAATGTCATCTAGAGTAGGAAATTGTTTGGGAGTCATTCGAGTTAAACAAATTCCTTATGTTTCCACGAGTGAGGGTTTCAGGAATATTTGGTTTCTTTAGATTATGAATATCTTATTCCATGTCATTGGGAACACTGATCTATATAAGGATTAGAGAGAACCATTTAATTTTTGAAATTTTTTATGAGGGTCTACGATGATAATATCATGGGATTTTTAGTAATACATATAGTTTGGGTGCAGTATCCTAAAAACCATAAATAAAGGATGACCTAGAATTGATTTTACCTTAGTTGTTCATTGATTGAGGTAGTTCATTGAAGATATTAATGGAGACTTATTAGAGATGATATTAGTTATGGTTGGGAGGTTGTGATTACATAAAATTGTTCGTATCAATGGAATATAAAATGAATTATTTTTAGGGGAGAGTAGATCTATATTTGTTTTGAATTTTTATATTTGTATGGAGAATTTTCATGAAATAATGATTTATAAATGATTAAATGGTGGTTAATAAGATGGTCAACTGGACCTTCAAATCAGAAAATACGTTTTTAAGATCCATTAATACATATGTTGTAGGAAAATGGATTACAGGGGACCACTATGTATCCAATGTAATGGAACAAGGTACCCAGGGGAGGTACTGAGGGGAATTACTTCTATCACAAGACCACTGGGGGGGGGATAGTTTTTATTACTAGGTGGCCAATGATGGGAGGTTGGGTACTTAATGTTTGACAAATAATTTTTCATTATGAGGTTTTTTAGGCATTTTGAATATTATAACTTAAAATCATTTTGTGATTGTTTTTATTATTCGTTGGATATCTTGGTGTGGGTATCCAATCCACTTTCCCTCTTCTTCACTTCTTCCACTTGATTTGGGAATGATTCAAATGTGATTATTCATTTATTTGGGTGAGTTATCATCTCCACTATTCTTTATCATTCTTTTTTTATTTCTATTCTATATTTTTAGTATCTGGAACTAATGTAGTTATTTATTTATTCTACTAAATCATGGTGAGATCGTCATGATATGAGAGTGATTTCAATTTTGATGGTTTGGGGGTGTCCTAGGAGGTTTAATTCTCTTGTTTTTGGGAAGTTTCACATGTTTTAAGTCTCATACATGATGTAATTACTCTTTTTTTAATTTTAGTATAAAATTGTGTAAAGGGATATTTTTAGTTACTATGAATTTTTTACATAGTGAGATCAATAGTGCAATTAGGGTGATCAACACTATTTTTGTTATGTTTATGAAATACATGGTCACCATTTTATTTTTTATCCATTCATTCCAAAAGAATGTTTTATTTATTAAATTTACTAATTAAAAATATATGTAATGTAATTAATATATGTGGTGGATTTATGGATATCTTGCCTATCATTAATGATAGATGGTATGTTGGGATTTATTAAAAATACTGGCAACACATTTCTAAAGGATAATGATTATGTTTGAGTTAGGAGGTCTGCAATATTTCTTAGTGATTAATAGTTTTTTAAATGATTTATGTTATATGTGGTCACGTCAACTATGATAATTTGATCTTAAATAATTTAAATGAACTTTATTTCCCAATTTTAGATAGGGTAACCTATCTTGGAACATTGTATGTTTCATTATGTATTGAGACACAATTTATTATTCATTTCTGGTAATTTGGTTTATCCATGTTGGGAATAATGATGAATAGAACCTATGGAGATACTCTTTACAAAAAACATAGTGAATCATAGATAGGTTTATTAGGGATCGTCTTAGTAGGGAAAGTGGTTGATTAAGTATATTATACATAAGGCATTACCTATATTGAACCGTTGTGTTACCTGAGAGCTCTTTACAAGTTGAATAGTAATTAAGGGGACTATATCTCCCTTGTTAGAATATATAAATTGTTTGGGTATTTTAGATAATGGATTTTTATATTGTTTTGGAATTAGAGTACTGACTTAGTGGGGCTTGGGTCATTGGAGGTGTCACATACCATCTAATAAAATATATTCAAAATATTGTATTTTAACCTTTTATTATATCCTTATTTTGATGTGTTTATATGAAGGGACACTTTGAAATTTTATTTAAGAGCCCATCTAATGGTTCCGTGAAATTGTATAGGGAACTTGTGAGGGTACCTTGGTTATTTTATTACATATTGGACCGTGTTAGGTTCCTAATGTTCTATATTCAAGACATAAAAGAAAAAAATAAATTAAAATATATTGTATCCCTAAATGATTGGAAATATAGGGAAATGAATTGATATTTAGGAAAAACACTATAATTAATGTTTGTTCTCATATTTGATGAGTATCTAACCCATGTTACCCTCATGATATGGGAGTTTTCTAACTATTTTTTCTTGTAATATATTCAGTTAATGACAAGATTCATATTATCTGAATGATTTTTTATGATAAATGGTTATCAATTATATTTGTTTTTGGCTCAGGGAAACAATACACTCAGGATATAATGGAAACAAGGAATAAAAAAGCATTCTAACGACATCAAAGAAGGATGTAATGGGTCAAGATATGTGTGATAGGTTTGTATAAAATTAAAACCACACTGAAACATGATGATATGGAGAGGAAAATTCTCTAGGATTGTTTATATTATAATATTGGAAAGATAGTGATACATGTTGAGTAGTATTTCCAGCCATGGATGTGAGAGATATTATAGATTTTATGGTATGGTTTGTGTGATCATGTAACACATGGATGTTATTAAAGGATAGATTGGGTTTTAATCCAACTATTACTAGAAAAATGATTTTTGGGAATTCTTGACAACCATATATAGTATATATCTATTTTGTAGGATTGATTTTAACTTATGAATTTATGGAAATCCTTAAAAATGGGTGACCTGTGATTTAATGTTTTTTCATGATGGAAGACAAGCCAACCATGGATGGTTTGTAAGACATGATGATTTTAGTCCTCGTGAGTCGAATATAGTACCTCCCAACGACATGTGGTATATATTAAAATTTGTGATATGTGTTATATGTTATTACACCAAAGAATTTAGGGTATGGAGTTTGATGTATGATACATGTTAGATGTGATGCCTCTTAGAGACCTTTTGGAAAGGTTTTCTTGGATTTGATCCCTCGGGAGGACTTTCTAAAACACATTGGATGTAACGACTCTGAGTGATGAAGACTAGATACAATCCAAGATGGTTTGTTATGTGATATGTCTTGAGATATTATACAAAATCTGTAATTTTATAGGGATGTGTTCAATGGAACCTTAATACTACACAAGGAATTTATGGTCACATCATGGTGGATTAGGATGAACCTATTGTCAAGGAAGGTATTATATTTATAGTCAGTTACTTATTTATTCTAAAAAAATCATAATGTGAATGGATATTATATATTAGTTATGTTAGTTACATCATTGGTTGTGGCCTACTAAGAAATACTTTCACACTAATCAGATGTCCCGAACACTTTGGTACCAGAGGAGATCTCAAGATTTGTGACATTGGTAGTTCTGAGGCCTAAAGTAGGATAACTTGGATGGAGCAATGAGACTATGTATTGAATACATAGCATTGAATAAAATCACTATTAATAAGATTTTTCTATTTCCTATTGTCGATTATTTGTTTGATCAGATTCAGGGAGCTTCATATTTTTCGAAGACTCATTTGAGGTCCGGGTACCATCCGCTGATGGTGACAGTGGATGCTATCCCAAACACAGATGCGTGAACGAGATATAAGAATTATGATTTTTTAGTCATTCCCTTTGGGTTATCTAATTAACCTTCTATATTTTTGAATCTCATGAATGGACACTTTCATTAGTTTCTGGATTAGTTTGTAGTTTTTTTATAGATGATATCCTGGAATGTTCTAAAAGGTGAAAGGAACATGAAAATCAATAAAGGTTTTTTATACCTGAAATGAAATGAAACTATATCAGATGTTTAGTATGAGTGAATTTTGGTTGCAAAAAATTTCTTTCCATGGTCATATTATTTCTAAAGATGGCATAATCATTGGCCATTGAAGAGTGTCCAAGACCTTCCAATATCACAGAGATTCGTAGTTTTCATGGATTAGCAGGTTATTATCGAAGGTTTGGTGAAATCCTTTATAAGAAATCAAGACCCACTAACAAAGATAAAACCTATTGGAGTTATGTACATCTAGACCAAATAATATGATGATTGTTTTCAAGAACTGAAATAAAGATTCGTAAATGCTCAAGTTTTTGACATGCCTTCCCAAAATGTTGAATTTGTTATCTACTGTGATGAATCATTGGAAAGCCTTTGTTGAGTTCTAATGCAGAATGATATGTAATTTCTTATTCTTGAGGTCATTTGAAACCTAATGAGTGAAATTACCCTAAAAAGTATTTGGAATTATATGATTTTATTTTTATATTAAAAATATAGAGGCATCATTGGTATGGAATAAAGTGTGAAATATATACTGATCACAAAAGTTTGAATTATATATTCACTCATAAAGAATTAAATGTAATATAGGGGAAGTGGCTATAATTGATCATGAATTAAGATTGCATAATCCATGACCATCCAGGAAAGAAAAATAAATTTGATGACGCTTTGAGTCAAAAGAGTAATGTTACATTAACCATTATATGTTTGGAAGGAGATCATATGGTTCCTAATTTGATGAATTTTGTATTGGATGTAGGTGATGAAGGAAATTTTTCTTTTATCATTCCAGTGGTAGTGAAAATATCTCTATCAAACAGAATTAAGAATGCATTGAAAGTACGCAATGAATTGCATAGAATGGTAGAATTGGTTCAGAAGGTAAATTACATGAATTTAGTATTGATAATGATTTTGTATTGAGGTTTTCCAAGAGATTATGTGTGCCTTGTGATTTACTGTTGAAGAAATAGTTGTTTTGTGATTCTTGTAGTTCTTATTTTTCAGTTCATCCTGTAAGTACTATGACATACAGGGATCTTCTAAATTATTTCTGATGGGATGGAATGAAAAGAGATATTTCTATCATTACAGTGATGTTTATGATTTTCTATCCGGTTAAAGAAGAGTGGATGTTACCAAAATGGATTCTTTATCCTTATCTATTACCAAAGTGTAAATGGGAAAATTTTTATATGGATTTAATAGTGGCGTTACAAAAAAATTCTTGAGGTAACAATGCAATATGGGTTATTGTTGATAGATTTTCTAAATCTGCTTATTTTCTTCGTATTTGAGATACTCTATCTCTTGAACAACATTATCAATTTTATATTAATTAGACATTCATGTTACATGTAGTACCCATATCCATTGTATTTGATCGTGAACCCAGGTTCACATATAACTTTTATAAAGGCCATCAGAAGTTATTGGGAATTGAATTAAATTTTAGTACAACCTTTCTTCCCTCATCAGATGGGCAGTTAGAATGAAAAATTCTGACCATGGAGGATATTTAATTTTCTTGTTCACTGGATTATCAAGGATTTTTGGATCAATAACTATATTTTCTTGAATTTTATTATAATAACAATTTATATTCTAGTATAAAAATGGAACCATTTGAAGCATTATATGGGCATCGATGTCAAATTATAGCTTTTGAGATGAATTTGGTGTAAGTTGATGGCACCATATTTGATAGAATATATGGCAGAAAAAGTTCAGTTGATTCCGAATAAAACGAGGACAGCTCAGAGAAGGAAGAAACGTTATACAGATTACTATAGGAAGGATCTTTCTTTTGAAGGTAGGTGATCATGGATTTCTCAAATTTTCTCCCTGGAAAAGTTTTATGTCTTTTTTTATAAAGTAAATTTTGAGTCTGAGGTTAATTGGACCCTATGAAATCCTAGATAAATTTAGATCAGTTTCCAATAGGGTGTATTTACCTCACAGTTTATCAAACAGTCAAAATGTAATTCATGTTTCAATGGTGAGAAATTATATGCCCTCTTCATCTCATGTTATGAATCTTGAGGTAGTTATGTTGCAAGAGAATATTTCTTATGAGGAACATCCAGTATAGATTTTGGACCATATATAGCAAGTATTGTGGAATTTGGTGATTGATTAGGTATGGTTTTTTGGAAAAACTATATGGTTGAAGGGCAAATGTGGGAATCAGATAATATTTTTAGGGACAAATACCCTCAATTATTTGATAAGTAAATAAAATTTCTGGGATGCAATTTCCAAAAGGAGTGAATGATATAGCATCCCAGGTATATATATAATAATAATTTTCATATTTATTAAGACTTAAAAATAATATATTAAATTTAAATTTAATATGACACTTTGTTCGATAGCATACTCAACACACAACAACATGTTTTTTCCAAAATCATACGTTGCACACAATGTTGGGTTATACTGAAAATAATATAATAATAATATTATTAATTTAAATTTTAGTTAATTTGTAGCTTTTATAATGGAAGGAATGAATAAAACTAACTAAAATATGATTATAAATTTTTTTCAAAAAATTTTATATTTATCTAATAAATTTTAGTGGCTTAAAATTACAATAAATACATTTTTAATCATAAAATACACTAATATATTTAAAAGGACATTTTACCACTTTTTGATATAAAACACTTTTTAAAAATTTTGTCTCTAATAGTAATATGTTCTATTTGAAAAAAATGAATTTTTTATTTAGAATAAGAACATAAAAAATCATTTTAGTTGAATTTTTTATATTTTTCTGATAAATTCATATTTTTATGAATAGTGAAAAATAATGCATTTTAATTCAAAACTGACTTTTCATCTTATTTATTTATACTGTTAGATTGTCATATTAATTTTTTTCAAAGTGTAATTCGAATATGTTATTATCATTTAATCCAATGTTGTTCATTGTAATTAATTTTACTTTGAAATTGGACATAAACTCATGTCAATAATTTGAATGTTATTACATCATAAAAACCAGTTTTTTGGTTTTGACAACGAGAATTAAATTTAAATTAATTTCTACCAATTCTTTTTAATGAATTTGGAAAAATGGTTTCAATATTTGGAATCCATAAGTCTAAATTGTGCAAATAAGTACCATTTATTTTTAGACATTATGAATAAAAATATCAATAATTATTTTATTTACCATGGCTAAAGGATAAATCTGGTAAATAAGGGTAAAAGATAATATTTTAATAATATTAAACAACCCTAAAACGTGTCATAATAATATTTTATGAGAAATTTCCAACCATTTACATTATTGGGTTGATTTTGTTACTCCATGGAGTCACATGGAAGTAATAATGACATGTTATATTAATTAATTTAAAGTAAATAAAAAGATAAGCAAAACATGTATATTTTACTAAAACAAATTTTTCATGGGGTTATTTGAGTTATGATTTTGACTATAAATTTTCAATAGAAATATAAAATTATTTCCAATATCATGGTATTTTCTTTATAATTTTTATACAATCAATAAATAAATACTTTCATGACATAATGATGATGTACTGATTACTTTATTAGTGAATGATTTAAATAATTGATATTAAAAAAATTATAATAAATTTATTTTAAACCTTTTTATGCCTACATGAATTTTATGGATTATTATGACTTTTTATATGTGAATTAATAATGTTTTTTTATTGAATCATGTTTCTATGGATTTTTAAAATTTTGTGATATGAATAGTATCAAAATTGACATAAATGAGTTTTTGAAACAAATACTATTTTATTAAATGATATAATTGTCCTAAAATTATATGACTCGATGAAATGACATAGATAATGTAGAAAGTTTCATTACTGAACCACCTTTGTTTCTATTGGAATTTTATAGTAAATATATTAACAATATAGTAAGAATATGCAAGAAGACACAGTAATAGTTAAATTACTTAAATAAGGGTTAAAGTTAAAAGTTATGGTTAAATTTGTGACCTACACTTGCCTAAAATATATTGGTTGAGAGGTTTGACACCCAAAATAATATTATATTTGAAATAAATTACTTTTGGACCATTTTAAATGGAAAATTATTTTATAATAAAATAATATTTCAATACCTTCCTAAAGATCCCCTCCTCCCACTTATAAAAGGCCACCACCTCTACCCATTTACCCACACCTCTCAAGCCCCATGGATTATAAAATGTATAATCAAATAAGCTCCTATAATTCTTAAATTCCTCGTATAATACTTATCTAGGGATTAAGGCCATTCAAGAAAGCCTTTTGGCTCAAATAAAAAGAAGTTACCCGATTTATAGGTACCATCTTCTCCCAAGTTCTTTCCTTTATTTTCCTAATATACTCCCTATTCTCTTATAATTATTTTATTACATAAAATTACCAGTATCATGAATATACTAAGATTTATTTATGATATGTTTTCGAACTGAAATTTCACACACCTTTTTCTAATGGATAAGAACATATGATTTCTATGTTTGGTGAACTACTGTATGATGAAATGATGATTGTTCAATTTTCCCCAACCACCCCTCATGGTTGATATTATGCTGGAAATCTATTTATATATGACATATATTTTATTTTAAATGTCTCTATGATTCTTTATTTTTTATTTACAATTTACCTTTATTCTTTCTATTATGTGTAAATACGAAAATTTCATTTGAGAAAGTGTCGACTACCGGACCCTCAAAGTGAAATGACTCGTTCATTATATAAATGGAACATATCAAGGATGGTTTTAATAAACCTAATAGACATAAATGACATAAATATAATACTAGTATTATAATACATATTTATATCATTTGATTATTATTCATTTACTATGACAAATAAATGAATGTAGCGTTCCTGCATACATATGACCTACCATCTCCATGATTGGTGTCTTGAATTTAATATTTCCAAATGTTATGGATTATTATTAATACATATTTAATAGATATATATTTGATTTAAATAATTAATATCAATCTAGATGTGATTTAATTTTGACTACATGTACAATTTATATCAAAACAAGATCATTTTCATCTCATGTACTGAATATCGACAAAACGACTGATATTAACATTAATAGTTATGTAATTTTTAGAACATTGTAATATGTGATACATATGAAATTATAGATTTGAAAAAGTTTCTAAAGAAATTATAAATTAACTTATTTTTATTATTTAGGATGAACAAGGAACATACATTTCATGTTGGATGCATGGTAAGGGACTTCATGTCAATATCATTTCATTGAGACATTATTCGACAATATAATCCTCCCAATTTTATACAATTTATAATAAAACCCTTTTACATCTAATTTAATTAAAATGGAATCTTTTTTCTATGAATCATTTTACTAAAATAAAAATATAATGTTTTTATAAAATGCAGTGATAACAACCTCTCTACCACCATTATCTTTTTTGATATTTTTCTTCATCTATAAGACATAATGATTTCAAAAGAAAAATGAAATCTGTTATTCACATTTTAGTTTTTTTTGCATTGAAAATAGTTTTTGGAATGGATTGAGTATTTTAATATCTTGATATTATTTCTTGTGATTTCAAATGAAATGTTATTAATGAAATCTTGATATTTTCAATATTTTGTGTGTTATTATTATATAATAGTACTTGGACACTTGACGGGTGGTTACGTGGTTAAATAATGACGGGTGGTCACCTGATAAACCAAATGATGTGTGGTTCCATGATAAACCAAGGATATATGGATAAATTATTAAATACAATGCATTGGGTATGGAAGTCAGCTATATGGATATTAAATGTAGTTATATGTGTGGAAGTCGACCATATTGTTATTCATTTTAAGTACTTTTATGTCCTTGGTTACGTTTATATACTATATGTTTCTTTCTCTAGGATTTATGGTAATATTTTGGTAACAAAAAGGGTAATAAATGAGATTATATTCTGTAAAGTATATTTACTACTTCTAAAATGTAAAGAGTATTACTTATGATAATATATTCTTGGGTTTCATGTTATCTGAAGTTTAACAGTTTTGATTTATTATGCATCTCATACTAAGATTTTTATGCTCATCACATGTTTTGAAATTTTAGTCACATGACATAGAAAATAATAGAGTCAAGGATGGGATCAAGGAAAATTTATACTATTAAAACATAAAATGATGTCAATTTTTTTTAAATAGTTATGGTTTTATGAAAAAAATTGTTAGTGGGTTTAAGTGTCTACTAGTAATATTCACGATGTTATGTCTAAGTTATCAAAAAATTACCAAATTATATATACCTAAAAACATCCTAGTTGGGAAATAATGTCAAATTGTTGATATATCTAAAGAATATGAAATGTTTAAGGTTGGGCCCTTATCATTGGTATCAAAGGTCAATTTAGATAACATTAGAGATACAATATTTTTAATAGAATATCAATAAAAGATTTTTACATTATGGTCAAATTGAAATGATATAGAATTTTATGATTACCACGTTTCATCATCTAATATTGGTATCTTCTGAATGTTTTTTCTCATTGGAAATAGGGATGCTATGCTGGGAGGGCATATAGAGGGAAATAACCTTCCAAATCAACATCTTATGATGGATGGAATCAGAACAGAATATTGTTTTCTAGTAATGGAGTTATTGACTCAGGAGAATGATGGGTGTGGTGTGCCAGCAAGATATCAACTAGAACAACAGCAGATGAATATGTCAATCATTGAGAATTTCATGAGGCAACGTCCCACATCATTCAGAGGATCATCTGACCCTATCCAAGCTATAGGATGGATTGAAGAATGGTAAAATATTTTTGATGTAATGAGTTATTCAGGAAAAAATAAGCATAATTTCGTTGTTTATCATTTTGATGGTGAAGCTGGTCAGTGGGGATCAATGATTAAAAATATTTGAGGATGATAAGAGACTAACTCCATGGAGTGCAATAAATTTAAGAATGTATTCATTGGGAAATATTTTCCTAATGATATTCTACATAAGATTGAAAAAAATTCCAGGAAATGAGATAGATGTAGGATGATTTGGTGCCTTCATATGTATAAAATTTCAGCAGTTTGTCAAGGTTCATCTCAAATTATATCCAGGATATTGATGTTAGATAAATCAGTTTTACTCATGATTGAAGCCAAAATATCATATGTCATTTTCTTATTGTGAGATAAAAAGCTATGAGAAACATTTCTGATATACTGAAAAAATAGAAATGGTTTTTTCTAAGGAGAATGTGTTCCATGAGAGAAAACAAAATAAGCGACTCAATTTGTAGTAAATGGAAAATAAATCATCAAAGAATCCTATAGGTAAGAAAACCAAATTTCCAACTTGTGAGAAGTGTGGTAAAGTATCCTACAGAATGTATCTCAATTTAAAGAAGGTGATTCTGATGTAGTAAGACTGGTCATATTGCTCGTAATTGTAATAAAGATGATCAAACATGATATGAAAAACTAGTAGTAAGACGCTTTAGATGCAATGAGTTAGGAAATTATGCCAATATGTGTCCAATTTTGATTTACTAGGGTGGAAACTTCCAAGATCAAAAGAACACGAGCATGGAGAAATCATTTTCAACTACTAAAGTTGATGTGGGACAATAAAATTAAGTAGTGATAGATATTTTTCATATTTCTTAAAAATATTCCAATACTCTATTTGACTCAGGATCATCACATTCATTTTTTAGTGCTTTCCATGTAAATGGTATATCAAACCTCATGAATGTGTTATAGAACATTTGGTAATACATCTGGGTGGAAGTATTAAAGGAACCATGATTTATTGGAATCTTTTTATTATCATTAGTTGAATAGTGTTTCCTTAAAATCATATTGAACATTCCATAGTGGAATTTGATATCATTTTGTGTATGGACAAGATTTCAGTTTATCCTGATAAAATAGATTTTAAAGCCATGAAATTTTTATTCAATTATTTCATATCATTGATAACATATCATGAATATCAAATACTTATTATATATGGAATTACATTTATATGGATGATTTTGTTGAAAATAAAGAAACTATTCTGATTGGTAACATTACAATAGTAAATGAATTCACTATGTTTTTCCTGTTGAATTTCATTGTATTGATCCTAGTCGAGAGGTTGAATTTACTATTGATTTATGGCCTAATTCAAAACCTATTTATAAACCCCCTTATTGAATGGCTCACATAAAACCGGTGTAATTAAAAAATTAGTTACAATAATTACTTGATAATGGTTTCATTCGACGTTGCACTTCCCCATGGGGTGCAATAGTTTTATTTGTGAAAAATAATGATGGTTCTATGAGACTATGTATTGGTTACAGAGCCTTGAATAAAATCACTATTAATAAAAGGTATTTATTTCCTCATATCAATGTTTTATTTGATTAGATCCAAGAGCTATGTATTTTTGGACGATTTATTTGAGGTCTGGGTATAATCTAATAATGGTGAAATAGGATGATATTACACAGAAAACATTATCAATGAGACATGGGTATTATGAGTTTGAAATTATGCCCTTTGTGATATCCAATTCACCTATTGTATTTTTTAATCTCATGAATGGAGTATTTCTTCTGTTTATGTATTAGTTTGTGGATGCTTTTATAGATGATATCTTGGTATATTCCAAAATTTGTAATGAATATGAAGGTCACATAAGGATTGTTTTACAACCTCAAAAGAAAAGAAAATATATGTAATGTTTATTATGGTTGAATTTTGGTTTAATAAAATTTCATTCAATGGTCATATTGTTTCTAAATATGGCATAACTATTGACCCATTTAAAACAAAAGTTTTTGATGAGTGTCCAGGAAATTCTAATATCGTAGAGATTTTTAGTTCTCTTAGATTAGCGGGATATTACCAAACGTTTGTTGAAAACATATCTTGGTTATATATACCTCTAAATAAGATAACACATAATGGAGTTAAGTTCATCTAGATAAAATAATTTAATGAATGTTTTTCAGAAATGAAAAAATGGTTAGTATATGATCCTATTTCGGACTTACCATCCCTAAATGGTGATTTTATTATCTATAGTGATGCATCATTCAAAAGAATTGGTTGTGTCCTAATTTAGAATGATCAGGTAATTACTTATGATTCATTTTAGTTAAAAACTATTGGGATAAATTACCCTACACATTATTTGGAATTAGCTATTGTTTGTTTTTTCATTAAAAATGTGGAGCATCATTTGTATGGCGTAATGTGTGAAATATATTCTTATCACAAAATATTGAAATATATATTCACTCAAAAATAATAAAACATGAGACAATGGTGGTGGATAGAATTAATCAAGGATAATGTTTGCAGGATCCATTACCATATAAGAAAGGAAAATAAAGTGGCTAAACCTTTCAGTCAAAAGAGTATTGCTGCATTAACCATGATACGTTTGGAATGAGATCCTTTGTTTCTAATTTGATGAATTTTTTATTGGAAGTTGTTGGTGTAGCGAATTTCATTGTGTTTCTCTGGTTGATGTGAAATGATATATATCATACAGAATTAATAAAGTGCAGAAAGAAAATATTGAGTAGTAGAAAAATGTTGATTTAATTCAAATGGGTAAGTTACCTAAATTTATTATTGATAAAGATTGTGTTTTGAGGTTTTGAAGGAGATTATGTGTGCATTGTAATTCACAGTTGAAGAAATATTTCTTATGTGAAGCTTATAGTTATCTTTTTTTCAGTTCATCCTAGAATTACTGATATGTATAGAGATCTTCAGGAGTATTTCTGGAATGATAGAATGAAAAAAGATATTGCTGATGATACTATGATGTGTTGTATTTTTTATAAGGCTAAAGTAGAGTAGATGTTATCAAAATTTATGCTTCATCATTATCCAATTACAAATAGGAATGAGAGAAATATATCCATGGATTTTGTAATGGGGTTACGAAAAACATCTTGAGGTAACAATTGAATTTGGGTTATTGTTGATCGACTGACTAAATCTAATCAATTTCATCCTATTAACGGTATTCTTCCTATATATTAATATTATCGATTTTATATTTAAGATTCATTCAGGTTACATGGAGTTCCCATATCCATTGTATCTTCTCGTGATCCCAAATTCACATCTAACTTTTGGAAAGTCCTTTAGAAGTCATTAAGAACTAAATTAAATTTTATTTAATCATTTTCATCCTCAATCAGATGGGAAGTCAGGACGAACAATTAGAACCCTGGAGGATATGCTATGTTCTTGTTCACTAGATAACTATGGATTTTTTGGATCATAATATTTCTTTTTTTTATATTTCTTATAGTAATATTTTTCATTCCAGTATACAGATGGAACTATATAAAGAATTATATAGAAAGCAGTGTCGAACTCTAGATTTTTGGATGAAGTAGGTGAAATGAAGTTTATGGGACTAGAATTGATTGAGGAGATGGCAGAAAAAGTTTAGTTGATTCAGAAGCACATTAGGACAGCTCAGAGGAGGAAGAAATGTTATGCGTGTAAATGGAGGAACGATCTAACATTCGAGGCAGGTGATCATGTATTTCTCAAATTTTCTCAATTGAAATATGCGATGCATTTTTTGAAAATGGTATTGACGAGTATGAGGTTCATTTAACCGTATAAAATCAAAGAGAATGTTGGACCAGTTTCCTATAAGATAGATTTAACTCCATTTTTATCCTAGTTACACAATGTCTTTCATCTTTCAATGTTGAAAATGTATATGTCAGATCCATCTCATTTTTGAGTAAAGAGGCAGTTCAGTTGGAAGAGAATATTTTTTATGAGGATTATCCAGTAGAGATTCAAGACCAATGATAGAAAGTACTATAGAATAAGGTGAATCATCATGAAAAGGTTTTGTAGAGAAACCATTTGGTTGAAGAGGCAACATGGGAATCTGAAAATGCTATGATGGAGGAATACCCTAACTTATTTTATAAGTAAATAAAATGGCTAGAACACACATTCCAAAAGGGGGAATGATATAGAATCCCATGTATTTATAGAATATCACTTTTAATATCAATTAATATTTATTAAAAAGATATTATTTTTATGTTTAAGAGGATACTTTGTCTGATAATGTACTCTACATCCAACAACAGGTTTTTCTGAAATCTTTCATTTCACCCAATTTAGGGTTATTCTGAAAAATAATACAATAATATTATTATTATTTTAAATGGTAGTTATCACCTAGACCTTTTTATGGAAAAAATGTACAAAATTAAGTACAATATTATTATATATATTTTTTATGTTTTTATATTTATCTAATAAAATTTAGAGTCTTAAAATGAAAATAAATTCAATTTTAAGCATGAAATACACTAATATATTTAAAAGGATGTTTTAAAACCTTTTGATGGTGAACCTGTTTTAAATATAGTATTTTCACCTTTATATGTTCTATTTGAAAAAATATATTTCTTCTTTAGCAGTGGAACATCATAAATTTCTTTGGTTGAAATTTTGGTATTTTTCTGATGAAATTAAAATTTATAAGAATATTAAGAAATACTGCATTTTCATTCAAAAACATCCTTTTCATATAACTTATTTCTATAAATATATTATCCATTTATTTTTTTTTAAAGAGTAATTGGATTAATTTTTTTCAAGTAATCCAATGCTGTTCATTAAGAGTAATTTTACATAGAAATTGGACAAAAAAAAATGTCGATCTTTTGATAGTTATTACTTCTTAAAACCCCGCTTTTTAGTTTTGACAACAAGAATGATTTTCAAAATAATTTCAGCCAATTATGTGTTTTGAAATTGTATAAATTTATTCCATATTTGGAATTAGGATTTATAATTTTTTTTAAATATGTACCTTTTATTTTTTACATTATGAATAATAACTAGAGTAATTATTTTATTTATCATGGTTAAAGGGTATATCTGGTAAATAAGTGTAATAAACTAATATTTTTATAATATTAAACTACCCTAACACATGTACTAATCCTATTTGATGAGATATTTCCGACCATGGGCATGCCTGGGACAATTTTGGGACCCCAAAGAGCCACATGGGACTGATAATGACATGTTATATAAATTAATTTAATGTATAGAAAAATATAACATAAACATGTATCTTTTTATAAAACAATTTTTATACAAGTATATATAAATTAACAGTTTGACTATAAATAGTAAATAAAAATATAAAAAGATTTCATAAATCATGATATATTTTTTTATAATTTTTATACATCATATGAGTAAATATATTTATGACACAATGATTATGTAGTGATTACCATATTAGTGAATGGTAAAAATAAATGAGACTATAAATATTAAGATAATTTTATATTAAAATTTTAATTCCATAAACGAATTTTATGGATTATTATGAATTTTTATATTTTAATTTATTAATTTTGTTAGATAGAATCAATTTTTTTATGGATTCTTAAATAGTCATGATATGAATAGTACAAAAATGGACATAATTGATTTTTTAAAACAAATACTATTTTATTAAATGATATGATAGTACTCAAAATCTAAGATTCAACCAAATGACATATATGATGTTTAAAATGACATTAATGAACCAGTTGAGGTTTTAATGTCATTTTATAGTAAATGTATAAACCATATAGTATGAATATACAAGAATACATGGTAAGAGTTAAATTAGTTATACAAAGCATAAAGCTAAAAGATAAGGTTAAATGTATTACCTAGACATGTCTATGATCTATTGGCTTAGTGGATTTTGACTTCAAAACATCCTATATTTCAAATAAAGGACATTGGAACTATTTGAAAATGAAAATCAAATTATAATAAAATATTATTTCAATACCTTCCTTAAGTGCCCAACCTCCCTCTTATAAAAGGCCACCACCTCAACCCATTTACTCACACATCTCAAGTCCCTTTTCTAATCCAAAATCTGATCAAATTATCTTCCAACATTCCTCCATTATTCCTAGAATCCATACCTTGATAATAAGGCAATTCAACATATCTTTTTGGAAAAAACTAAAAGAAGATTCCTGATTTAGAGGTAACGCCTTTTCTCAAGTTCATTCCATTTATTTTTCTTATCCACCCCCGATTCTCATTTTATTCATTTATAAAAAAACCCAGTATCCTCAATATACTATGTTGTTTTTATTAGAAGTATTCAAAATAAAATTACACACACTTCCATCTAATGGATATGAAAATACATATTATGTGTACAGTGAACTACTACCTCACGAATTGATAATCGATTGATTTTTCCCTACCACCTCTCATGGTGGGCATTACTATTGAACTGTATGTATATATTATATATATTATATTTTTATTGTTTCTATGATTCTGAAATTTGTATTTACAATATACGTTTTTTCATTCTAGGTTTTTTAAAATCAATAATTTCATTTGAGTAAGTGTGGACAACAGCCTCCTTAAAGTGATATTACTAATTCATGTTATACATGGAACGTATAAAAAATGGTTTTATTAAACCTATGATACATACATGAAAAAATAAAATACTTGTATTATTATATAAAATTATATCTTATGATCATTATTCTTTAACTTTGATAAAGAACTGAAAGTAGGGTCATGCGTACGTACGACCTACCGTCTCTATTCCCGGTTCATTTCATTTATTATCTACAAATGTTATGAAAAATTATAAATACATATCAGCTGGATATATATTATATTTAAATCAAGAATAACATTCTGGATATGATGTAATTTTGACTACTTGTTCAATTTATATTAAAATAAGTTCATTTTCGACTCAAGTACCAAATATCAACAAAAATAATGATTTTAACAGAAATAATTAAATGATTTTTAGAATGTGGTAATAAGTGATATAAAAGGAATAATTCACATGAAAAAATTTTCTTAATAAATTATAAATTAACATAATTTTATTATTCTAGAAGAACAAGGATAATACGTGACGAGTTAGACACAATGTAAGGGACATCATCACAATCTCCATTAATTGAGGCATGTTTCAATAATATACACCTTCTTCTTTTATACAGTGTATAATAAAACCATTTGACCTTAAATTTCATTTAAATGGAATATTTTTTCTATGAATGTTTTCATAAATGACAAAATTAATGCTTTTATCCTATGTAGTGACAATGACCAATCTATCGCCGTTATTGTTATTTGATATCTGGCTTCCTCTATAATACATAATGATTTCAAAAGGAAAAGAAATACCTTATTTAATTTTCTATTGTTTTGGAATTGAACATTGTTTTTGAAATAGATTTAGAATTTAAATATCTTGAAATTAATTATGGTTATTTAAAAATAAATGTTAGTACAGAACGTTGATATTTTCAATATTTTATGTGTTAGGATTACATAATGGTACTTAGAATGTTGACAGGTGGTAATGTGATTAACAAATGATGGGGGGTTATGTGATAAACCAATTAAGGTTGGTTCTATGATAAAAAATTGATGGGTGGTTATGTTATATCCTCTAATGCATTTGGTATGGATGTTGGCCATAGGACTATTGCATTTAGTGATATATGTGGAAGTTGACCATATGGTTATCCAAAAAAGTTTGTTTATATTTCAATATAAAAATGTATTCTATATATTTCATTATATGGTATTTAGGGTAATATTGTTCTACATAAATTGTTACAAATGATATTATATTCAGTAACGTATATTTACTACATCTTAAAGGTGAAGAGTATTACTAATGATAATGTATTTTTGGTTTTCATGTTATCCCATGAATAACAGTTTTATTTCATTCTGTATACCTTCCTGAATTTTTTATACTCCTCCCATGTTTTGAAATTTTTTTCACATGACATAAGGATGAATAGAGCCAAGGATGGGATAAAAGAAAAAGTTTTTTTGTTTAAACATGAAACGATGTCATGTATCTTTTTAAAGATTTTTTGTTTTATGAAAAAATGGATTGTGAGTAGAAGTGTAAAATATTAATAGTCATTATGTTCTGTATAATTTATAACATAATTCTCTAAAGCTCTAAACCTAAAAAGATCCTTGATGTTAATTAAGGGAAAATTATTGACATATCTCGAGAATAATTAATATTAATGTCTAGGGCCTAGTAGATACAGTGGATACTATCTTTATATAAGAACAGAACTATGGAAACGCGTTTATCCCCAAATAAATTTAAATCCATTGAACATGATCTTATCATATCAATGAGATTTTGAATTTTTCTCTCAGAATGACTTTCCTTCTAGGGATTATAAGTAGTATTGATATTTTTCTTTGTATCCACTGGTTGCTGAAGTATTCTTTTGAACCTCATGGTAATCCTAAAATAATGATTAGATAGAATGTATATTGTTATTAATGTATTATTACAACCTCTCTTATGTATAAAATGGTGAGTTATTCAAGATAGAAATCATACCAAATGAAAAAATGAACTTACATTATAAGGTGACTAACTACCACAATGATGGATTTATTTCATTTATATAAGATGGGGAATCCTATGATGAAATCCATTGTTATGTTTTCTTATTTAAATGCTGGTATGGTCAATTGTTTCATCATACCCACAAAATTATATCATTTATCTAGGGCGTATTGGCTTTCCAAGTATCAAGATTAAATTTCTAAAATCTCCCACTATGTGATATTTTGCCAATAAAATTTCTTTAGTGCTCCATACATCATATTGTTTTAGAGATGAATAAATAAGGTTAAGTTATTTAGATCATCTAGATGATCATTATTTATCTATAGATTTTACAAGACACGTTTCCAAATTGGATAATTTATAAATCCACATTTTAAAAATGTTGAAATATTCAATAATCACTACCTTATTCTATAAAACCTCGTCAACTTTTTATTCATCCTTAATCCTCTTAAAAATGGATGGTACTGAAGTTATATGATTAATGAATGATGGATATAAATTTATTATTCCGACGTTAATAATTTTCATTTATAATAATATTTTATCCCCTTAAATCCACATCATTGATAGGGTTGTCAGATTATTTCTATATCAATAATCTATCAATTTTTTCACCCTCTAAAGTAAGTAATTGATTAAACAACCTTGACCCATGATCGTCCATAACCACACCCCACGACATATGTTGTAACATTTCTGTGTAAATATATGCATTTGTATTTTAGAAATTGGAATATATCGATATTTTTTCATACAGAAAATACTAATAAATATTAAATGTGAAGATCATTATATCTAATTCCAGATCAAGATATGTTTATTTCTTCTCAGGGAACATTAATTGGTAGGACACATGGTATAACACTTTTTCCTATTTCATGTGTACACAACCCAAGACAATTTTTTTGCATCGTTGTAGATTAAAAATCCACAACCCCTTGTGGGTAATTGGAGAATAGGTGTAGTGATTATCATTTTATTACTCTTTAAAACCCTTTTCACATTCATCATCCTATATAAACACCACTCTCTTCCATGTTAGTTTTGTTACTACAGATGATATTCATGATATGTTTCTCACAAATAAATTATGGTATCTTTCAATTCCAAAGGGAACTATGAATCTATAATACATATGTTGATATGGGAGACCCTTGAATTGACTCTATTTTTAATGAATCTATAGATATATCTTTTCTCATTATATCATGCTCCAGGATTGGTAATTTATTTATGGAAAGCACACAATTTTCAATAATTTTCTTATAAAAAATATTTTTTATAGTATTTAGTACATCATTCAAATTCTTCTAATGTTCCTCCTTTGATTTGGATTATATAAGATTATTGTATATAAATACTATGAAAAATTGTTCACTGTAATACCTACAAAATCTATGAATTATTTCTATGAAGTGGGATAGAGTATATGTGAGTAAAAATGGAATTAATATGAACTCATTAATACCGTAGCTTATAAGAAAATATTATTTAGTGATGTCCACATTCATTAACATTACATGATAATATTCATACTAAATATTTACATTGGATAATTACTAGATTCCATGTAGTTGATCAAATATGTCCTTAATCCTTGGAAGAGGATAATTATTCATTATTGTGGTCATATTGAGTTCATTATAATAAATAGATTGGTTCATTGACCTATCCTTCTTCTCAGTAAAGAGGGCTTGTGCATCCCTTAGTGAAGAACATGGGTATAGAAACCATTTATCCATATTAGCATGTAGTTTCTTCTCTAGATACTCATGTTCAATTGTGAAAAATCTATATAGTGTATTGGATTTTGGAAAATCGTAGGGTATATGTTTAGTTGAGAACTACACATCACAACCTCAAGTAATACTATGAAATTATTCATGTAATGCATCAATATATTCCCTTACAATATGCATTTCACCATCGATGATCTTTTCCATATTTTAAATTATTTGACCGAGATATGCATTCTCAAAAATAAAAAACATCCATTATTGTTATGACCCTATCAAAATTTATTAATCCTCTTCCATGAACATGAATAACCAAATGTGGGGATTTATGCTACATATGGTTAATTCATTCTATATGAAATTCTTGTGGGATATATAGTAGTAAATGTAGTCTATACCGTGAATATAATCGAATTCAACAAAAGGGAGTATCACAAGGTTCTTTGGGAAGATCATCCACCAAATATTTATATATTATATTTTATATACATGGGATTCAATAATTCCCCAATTTTCTATATTACTATATAGCTACACCTATATGTATTTATATTTTGTATGAAATGTTATATTAAGATTTTGTGATATGAAAGAATGTGTAGAACCATAGATGAGAAGTCGACCCGTAATTAAATGATCATGTTTATAATTATTTACTTCTTTAAAAAATAATTAATGAAGAGAGTTTCCTAATTATTAAAAATATACTATAGAAACTATGATCAGTTATGGGAGAACCAATAAATTATATATATATAGTCCTCAACCTATGATTTTTTTGGTTTTAATCTTTGTTACCCATGGATTATTTCCAATCATAATTTATTGGGTCATTTTTTCTCACTTTATAATGGTTTGTAAATATCTTGTGAATTTATCATAGCATATACCACATGATTTTTTGACAATTTATGTAGTAATGCATATTTATCATGCACTGGGTGATGATATAGCCAGATACCAATGTTCATTTTTCCATGGTTATAACCTCTTATTACAAATGTGCCATATCCACGTCCATATACAGTATCTATAAATTGATGATCATACTATCAAGACACTAACTCTATAATTTACCATATTTATGGAGTTTTCCTATGATTAGTATTCTACCTAATAGTTGAATAAGGTTTTCTAATCATATTCCTCAAAAATAACTAGACTCATCTCGCATACCAACTATGACAACCCCTTTAATTTACACACATTAATTCAGAACTTATTACATAATTACAAACATAATAAAATTAAAAAATAATTTATACTATTATATTTTGGTAATTAGGTACATATCTACATATCAAGTGTAATGTGTATAAAAATATTATTTAAAAATAGAGGATCATAACCATATATTCTTCGGATCTTCAAATGCTACATGGGATAAACTACTGATATACTTAAGAAATGTGCGATCTATAAATCCATATAAGTTTATAATTAATGAATAGAATGATGATAGTATTAAATTTTATCAAAGAGGTATATCATCGTTAAATAAAAAGGATGAGAATTATAAAAATGAACAATGAAGTATTATATGAGAAGAGAAAATAAATTCAATATTATAATTTGGAAAAAACCTATATCAGGACATCATAATTTACTATTCTTATAAGGACCACACCATCCCATATGTGGTATCTTATGAGATAGAAAAAATTACCCATTAAATTGGAGGGAAATATAATTTGAGGGCCACCTGAAACATTCATATTATTTAAATTCACTTTTTTCTGCATTGATCATACAACAAAATAACAACTTTTATAACTTTTAATTATAAAATCATATAGTATGGGTCACATACGTGGACATTCCCAATCAACTATTTATACATATATCTTTGTGAATAACACTGATTAGAAATGGGGATGTGTTTTCACTATATAATAGATTTGAAAGAAAAATCAGTGGATATTTTCACCATCATAACAGGTGTACATAAAGGTTTATTGAATGGGTTAATGATATTTATGTTCAATATATTATTAATTTGTAATCATAAGGATTATAATGGGGTGTGTAAAAACATGTTTCTATACAAAACTTTATAAATAAAGAGAAATAATTCAATTAATGTGCACAAATAAAGAAGAGGAGGATAAAATATCTTACCCTGAGAATGGTATTCCAAAATATTTAAAGGGCCTTCTTAAGAACATTAGAACACCATGGGGGGATTTAAACAAGGTTATGGAATGTAACATCATTGTCAATCTGTTTTGAGTAAAGATGAGTTGAATTGTAACATCCTATGTTAATAATGTATATGGCATTGCCATATTTATTAATATTTGTAAATTAAATCTTAATCTTATGTAAAATATGATTGTATGTCTGATAGCATACTCAACACACAACAATGTATTTCTACGAAATTTTACATTGCACACAATGTTGATTTATATTGAAAAATAATATAATATTATTATTATATTAAATGGTATTTAACGCCTAGAAATTTTTTAGCAGGAATGAATAGAACTAACCATATTATGATTAATAATTTTTTTAAATGTATTTACATTTATCCAAGAAATTTTAGAGGCTTAAAATAAGAATGAATCCATTTTTAAGCATAAAATACTCTAATATTATTTAAAGGTCCTTTTACCACATTTTGATGGAGAACCCATTTTAAATATATTTTTTATCATTTTTCTATGTTTAATTTCACAAAATATACTTATTATTTATAATTGGGATATCGAAATTTACATTGGGTAATTTTTTTTGAATTTTTCTGATAATGTTTATTTTTTAATTAATATTGAATACTACTGTATTTTAAGTCAAATTGTCTTTTCATCTTATTTATTAATATGGTTATATTAAATTTTTAAAAAATTTAAAGTATAATTGGATTATACTTTTACCATTTAATCCAATTTTGATCATTAGAAGTAATTTCACTTTGAAATTGGACATAAACACATGTCAATCTTTTTTTAGTTTTTTACTTCTTAAAAATAGGCTTTCTAGTTTTGACATCAGAAAATAATTTTAAATTAACTAATGAAACTTATATGTTTTCAATTTGGTTAAATAAACCTCATTTTTGATTTTGGAATATCAAAATTATATTTAGGTGAATTTTTGGTATTATTCTCAAAACGTTCAATTTTTTATGAATAGTGGAAAACACTCCATAGTAGTTGAAAAACAAACAATTTCATTCAAATGAAATTTTACAGATTTTTTGAATTGAATTTCTAAAAACTGACATACATGGTTGTCATCAGTATGTAAAATTTGGTTCAACGTGATGAATATAATTTCTGATGAATAATATGTTTTGATTTTTATATACTATGGTTAAAGGTAAATAGGGTAATTGATGGTAAAAACAATATTATAATAATATAATATTTCTTTAAGAAATGTCTGAACAATATTTTATGAGTCATCATCAAGCAATATAATCCTTGGTTGAGACTTTTGGCCTGTGAATGCCACTTGGAAGAGATAATGACTTTAATAAATTTTTATTTAATGTAATAATAAAAATATTAAAAACATTTATTGTTTCGCTAAAACAATTTTAATGTGGGGTTATATAATTGATATATTTGACTATAAATAGTAAGTAAAAATCTAAAAATATTTCCTACATCAGTTAATTTTATTTTTAAATATTATTCATCAAATAAATAAATTTATTTTTGACACAATGATGATGTAATAATTACGTCCTAAATGAATGTTATAAATAAGTGAGATTATAAATTTTAAAATAAATTTATTTTGAAACTTTTCATTCCATCTAAAAATTTTGGTGTTTATTATGACTTTTATATTATAATTAATTACGTTTTTTCAAATGACCCATGTTTTCTTGTATTTTTAATAAGTTTGGATACGAATAGAATAAAAATTGACATAAATGTGTTTTTAAATCAATTAATATTTTATTATCTCATAAAATAGTCCTAAAAATATAATATTCATCCAAATGACATATATGATACTAAAAATGTCATTAATTATTCATTATGGGTCTTTTTTAATTTTATAGTAAATATATTGACCATATAATATGAATATAGAAGAAGACATGGTAAATGTTTAATAAGTTAACAAAGGGATAAATAAAAAGGGTAAGGATTAAATAATATCCAAAACATGTCAAATCATCATTGAATGATTTTTGTAGACATATATTCAAATTATATTATAATTTATTGAGTTTTGGTCCTTTTGAAATCATAAATCATTTTATAATAAAATAATATTTTCAAACTTTCTTAAAGAGTGCCTCCTCTCAATTATAAAAGGACACCACCTCTAGCTCATTACACACACTACTCAAGCCCAATGGATCAACAAAAAACATTCAAAATAATCTTCCAACGTCCCTATATTACTCATATAAGACTTACTTTAGGAATAAGACACTTCAACAAATCCTTTTGGTTCAAACCAAAGGGAGTTACCTGATTTAAAGGTAACGCCTTCCCTCGAGTTGTCTTCATTTAGTTTACTTCTTCACTACTGATGATATCCTAAATCATTGATTACATAAAAACACATGTATCCTCAATATAATAGGTTTTTTATGAGAATTATTAGAACTTCACTTCTACACATCTCCTTCTAATTGATATAAACATTCTATTTCTAGGAACGGTGAACTACTACCTCATGAATGATGATTATTCAATTATCTCTCACCACCTCTCATGGTGGCCATTATGATAGAACCTTATATATATGTGATATATATTTTACTTATATTGTCTCAATTATTCTGTATTTTAAATTTATATCTTACCTTTTTGGTTTCCATAATGGATAAATGTGATAATTTTATTTGAGGAAGTGCAGACTACTGCCCCCTCAAAGTGATATGACTCATTCCTGCCATATGTTGAATGTATAAGGGATGTAATTAATGAAATTATATATGATTTTATACTTTTATTATATTATACCAATGTATAATTATTTTTTAATCCAATAAACATGAAATATAATTGAATTTAGAGTTCATTCGTTCGTACGGTGTACTGCCTCCATAAATAGTGAATTTCATTTCTTATCTCCAAATGTTAAGTAAAAATTATAAATAAATATATATAATAGATATATATTATATATATGATATCTAAATAATGAAAATACTTATTGATATAGTTGTATTTTGACCACATGAACAATTTTAATCATAAGATGTTCATTTTTTGGTTCGAGTACCAAATATCGACAACACGACTGATATTAAATTAAATAATTATGTAATGTTTATAATGAGGTAATACATGATATAAAAGAAAAAAAAATCTTGAAAAATATTCTTAGGAAAGTATAAATTTTCTTTAGTTTATGATTCAGGAGATTAAAGAATGAATGAGTCAAGTCATACACGAGGTAAGGGAACATCTTAACCAAATTTCCATTCATTGGGTTAATATTGTACTTTTAAAAATGTCATTCCATGATTATGTAAAAAATAACTTTTGATATCCTATCTAGTATATATACATTAATTATATTTACTTATAGTGAATACACTTAATCAATATATTTTATTTATAAAATGATCTCTGTAAGGGACTTCGTCTCAATCTTTTTTTGTCGAGGCATACAATTATTTATACACAACTTTACTTTTTACAGGGTATAAACCATTTTTAATTTTAATTTCACTCTAAGGAAATATTTTCTCTTTGAAGAGTTTTTCTAAACAACTAAAATAATGTTCTTTTTTAACGTACGTGGTGATAACATCATTTCCACCACCGTAAGCGTTATTTGATATTTTTTTATTTAACAAGCTGTAATGTTTTTAAAAGGAAAATATATACCACATACTCTTTTTATGTTTTTTGTGGTTGAAATTGGTTTTGAGAATGTACTGATTATGTCAATATAATGGATTATTATATTGTGAATTAAAATTTTAAAATTTTATCTTTCATTTATGGTTGTTGATGTGTTATGATTTTTTTATGGTTCTTGGGAATTGTTTATGCATATGAGTGGTTCCATGATAAAACTAGGGTGGGTGATCTTGAGATATCTCTCCAATGAATTGGGTAACGTGAAAGAGGTAAACATTAATGTTTTTCATAAGAGATTTAGGGAATATAATTTGATCTGTATTACAACATAACACCATACGTAGATGATAAAGCTATTATATAAGTATGATATGGATTCCACAAGACACCTTTATGATTTATGTTTATTATGTGTTATTAATAAATATTATGATTTAATGAGGAATGTAAAAGAGATTATATGTTTTATGTATCGATGGAATAATGTTTTATTTCTTTATTTTATAACCCTTAAATAGTTTTTTATGGTCATATCTTGTTTTGAAATGTTTTTAACAAAACTTAAAGAGGAATAGGGTCAATACTAGGATCAAAGAAAATTCTTGTTGTTTAAAACATGGAACTAAATATTTTTATTTTTTAAAGAGTTTTTATTTTATGAAAAAATGGACACTGAGTAAAAGTGTCTACTATGTTATATTTGAGATGTTATTTTAATAGTTATGTCCGGATTATCTAAAACTATAAACCTGAAAATATACTCAATGTAAATTATTAACTTAATTCTATATTATGTAATGTTTAAGGCTGGGGCCTTATAGTTTTAATCAGAGGTCGGTTTAGACAACTTTAAGGATTATTATACCAGGAAAGTTCAGTCAGAGGAATATCCTCTAACCATTTATTAAAAGAAATAAAAAGTGCAGTAACTAAGGAGATGGATGAGGGCGAACATCTTGCACAAACCCAATCAGAAGTCCCCACCAAACATAGTCAATTACAAACCAAACCATTACACCCAAAACCAAAGACCCATACTGCTGATTCAACACTTCAACCAGCAGTTCATCATCTTCATCAAACAAAAACATCACAACTTCCAGATTTCAATAGCATATCTTCTCTGCAATTACTGCAACCGCGACTTCATTCCAGAGATCTTCCCGAAAACAAATCTCGAAAAAGCGGAAACAAATCACGGAATAGAATGAAATCTGAAATACTGGTCCATCATTCAGCAAGAGAATCAGTGAGATCAGATCACCGAGGGAGCAATTCCACCATCACGCAACACAAATCCAAGAGAACCCGGAGCAGATTCATCCAAAAAACACCAACGCAAAATTGCAGTTGACAATAGCACGAAATCCATCACCTCATCCCACTCATGAAGCAACAAAAACCGACGATAGAGAAAAGACACCGAATTCGAAACCAGGAACAATCTGCAGAAACAAAAAAGGAAAACATCACCAGAACTCCGACTGGTAGACCTGGTGAAAATCCGATCACGTCGCCGCCATCCCTGTCGCACGTGAAGTCCACAACCCAGCATACAGACGGAAAACGCGGCCACAAACACAGGCTATAGAAGCTAGATCTTGGTCGCTGGCCGACAACGTGCTACCATGAGAACCCTAACCGGAGATGAGGGATTAGGGCGAGGAGAGGTCAACAATGTTGCAGCTGAAGAAGGGCGGGACCAAGATGCCGACGCCACCGCAGCCAAGGATCTGCCGCCGCGAAGACACAGAGCATGAGGTAGGAGGTGATGCGTCAACCCTAGACGAAGGAGGTGATGACGAGAGGTGGATTTTCACGGAGAGCGCCCCTTACGAGCCACAAAACGTGTTGTATGGGTAACGAGGTATAGGGCTGGCCTACCCACCTGCGCGCCTCACGCCCCCAGCTAGGCCCAAGGTGGCCAACCCTTGGGCTTGGGTCAGTTCCTACGGAGTCGAGGGGACGAGAGGTTCGCTAACAAATGGTGCACATTGCCTTTGTGAGGACTCGAACCCGGAACCTCAGCGACGGGTCGCCACCGCCTTGAACCAACTCACCCAGCCCCCGCGGGCAAAACGTGTTGTATGGGTAACGAGGTATAGGGCTAGCCTGCCCACCTGCGTGCCGCACGCCCCCAGCTAGGCCCAAGGTGGCCAACCCTTGGGCTTGGTCCAGTTCCCACGGAGTCGATGGGACGAGAGGTTCGCTGACAAATGGTGTGTGTTGCCTTTGTGAGGACTCGAACCCGGAACCTCAGCGACGGGTCACCACCGCCTTGAACCAACTCACCCAGCCCCCGCGGGAAAAACGTGTTGTATGGGTAACGAGGTATAGGGATGGCCTGCCCACCTACGCGCCACACGCCCCCAGCTAGGCCCAAAGTGGCCAACCCTTGGGCTTGGGCCAGTTCCCACTGAGTCGAGGGGACGAGAGGTTCGCTGACAAATGGTGTGCGTTGCCTTTGTGAGGACTCGAACCCGGAACCTCAAAGAATGTTAGTTACAAATGGAAGGAGGAGGATATTAATCAACATTTTTATCTCTTCCTGATGACATTCTTTCAATAATTATTATAAAGTCATGTTCGGATAATTGTGGAATTTTTCACGTATACAACTCATTTGAAAGAAGCTTATTTGAGATATCAAACACCTCCACTATACCTTAATATGATTGTGGATCATGGGTTGTATTTAATCAAATCATATATTATAAATATAGTCATATTTTCATGAAAGGAAAATATTACCAAGGCATTTTCAAATATATTACCTTATCACTAGATTTTGATTAATATTATGATTTTGAAAAATGTTCTGAAGAAAGAGAACCTTCTGCAACCTATTTATATTTACATTTAAAATATATTCTCTCAGTATGTACTTATCGTATTTTAAAATGCAAATTGATTGAATGTTAAAACTCAAATTTGGTCAGACTATTTTATAAAAATATTTTTTATTAGATGTTTTGAAAATAGATGTCATGCATGATAATTTTATGAAATTATTTTCCCACGAACACCTATATGACCCAAGTTGTATAAGGTGTATTTGGATGATGTAAGGAAATTATTTTGAATGATCTCTAATTCATTGTTACAACCCATGGACTTCTCACATTCATGAACAAGATGACAATGAAACCATGTGGACACCATGATATATGTATGATGTTCTTTCTATTGGGAATAGTATTTTTTTTATCATATGAAGTTGAACAAAATATAAAATAGATATAATACATCATGAATTAAATTGTTATGGTCATAATGTGTTGGGATGAAAATTATATGTATAAGAAAAACAAAGAGTTTAAAAAAATTTGGCATTATTTGTGAGTTTAATTAAAGGACAACCTGTAATATGGGTGAAAACGTATTGTATATGGCAGGTCCGCAGGAATTGAACCCACAACCAATGTGTTATTATGATTTATCACCTACCACTGGACTATGTGAAGTCCATAGATAGTATGAATAAATATTTTTAGTTAAATGATTTTATAGATCATGAATAAGTTGATTTTAGGAACTTATGTTTAATCAAATGGATATCTTTAGTGTAGTAAAATGATTTCGCGATTATGTGATAAATGTTATTTTGGAAGACATTATCTCTTTTGGGGAACACTATATGTCTAAAAAAATAGAATATTATGCTATTTACTTTGCGGAGTAATGGTTGAAATATTATTTTGGTAGAATCTATGTTTTATTATGGACATATGGCTATTTGGGTTTTTTATGGATATGAATAAACCATCATAGAGAGTATGTGACTTGGATAGATACTTTTCAGTATGAGACTTTAATACTAGTTAATGTTATTTGGAGATAAATGTTAAGATTTATCATGGAAGACTATGTGATCAAATCCTTCATAATTTTGGGTTTCAGACTTGGTATGGATTATTTTGAATAATTTTAAGGATAGTTGTGTTTTGAATGGTACATGTGTGTCTGGAAGTATTATTTTCTCAATTTTATAGATTATGAGTAGTATAACTTTTTTATAAAAGATTATTCTTTTTGGGGATTATCTAATAACGTACTGACCTGTTTAGTTTTTTAAAAATATAAATATTGGGGAAATATATATAGTTCATATTTTTTGGATTATGTGATTCTCAAGAAGTTGATTCTAGCACTTCATGCATGACCAAGTCATCTTGAATACTCATCTTTTGGAAAGAAGATGCGTTTTTGGAAGCAACTTGTTAAAGTATGAAACACTAAATGTAAAGTAAGTATATTTCCTTATGTTCTTAGTAAATCTCATAAATAAATTCAAAATTTCAAGAAAATGAACTTCAAACAAAAACAGTGTTCGTTTAATTTTCCTACTGCATAATCAATCACCATTTAACCCATCAAAAGTTTGTGGTTTTCTTTTTGTTAACTTTATCCTAATCATGTATTCTATCACTCTCCATCAGAACATGATGGTTAGTTTTCTCTTCCATATCCATGATTTCCTGGAATCCTAGTATGTGTTATCTCGAGTGACATTTTAACTTCAATTTCTTTATTTTAAATTGATATTTTTTTTGAATATTTTTCTAATGTGGGACATTAAATGACGTTTCCAAGCCCAATTTTCAAATTATGAGGAAGCAATTTCTAAAAGGGGGGAAGGATATAACATCCTAAGTAAATAAATAATATGACATTTTCAGATTTATTTATATTTTTTAATTAAAAATTAATTTTACTTGAATGGGGATTTTATTTATGATATTGCACTAAACACGCAACAACAGAATTCTCCAAAATCATACAATGCACCCAATATTGAGTTATATAGAAAAATACAATAATATTTTTATTATTTTAAATGGTAGTTAACACCTAGGAGTTGTATTGTTGGGAATGAATAGAACTAAGCATGTTATTATTAAACATATTTTATAAATGTTTTTACATTTATCCGATAAATTTTAGAGTCTTAAAATAATAATGAATCATATTTTAAGAAAGAAATACTCTAATATTCTTTCAAGGCTGTTAAATATTTTTTGATAAGGAACCCTTTTCAAATCTAGTTTTTGTCATTTTTATATGTTTCATTTGACGAAGTAAGCTTCTTCTTTATAACTGAGATATCAAAAATTACATTGTGTAAAATTTTGGTAATTTTCAAACAAATTTCATTTTTAATGAATAGTGAAAAATACTGCATTTAAAGTCAAAATAGTCATTTCATCTGATTTTTTTATGTCGTTAGATTATCTTTCTAAATTTTTTTAAAAATAATTTGGATTATATTTTTACCATTTAATCCATTGTTGATCATTGGAAGTAATTTGACTTTGAAATTGGACATTAACACATGTGAATCATTTTTTAGTTTTTACTTCTTGAAAACAGAATTTCTAGTTTTGACAACCAAAATTAATTTTTATTTAATTAATTAATCTTCATCATTTTTAATTTGATTAAATAGAAATCATTTTTGAATTTGGAATATAAAAATAATTTTTGTGTGATTTTTGGGTATTTTTCAAAAAGTGTTCAATTTTTTATTTATATTAAAAAAGACTACAAAATAGTTAAAAACATGAATTCTACATTTAAAAGAAATTTTACCAATTCTGTGAATTTAATTTCAAAAATATAACATACATGGTTGTCATCAATTATTAAAATTTTGTTCAATATGATGCAAATATTTTTTTTGTGAATAGTAGCTTTTGATTTTTATTTATCGTGGTTAGAGGTAAATAGGGCAATTCAAGGTAAAAATAATATTATAATAATATACAATTCAATTATCACTCATCCTAAACTTTTTGGATGAGTATTGGTTGTCCAATAAAATCCTTGGGTGAGACTTTCGGCCTTTGAATGCCACATGGGTAAGATAATGATTTTAATAACTTATTATTGAAAGTAAAAATAAAAATATCAATAAAATGTATTATTTTTCTAAAACAATTTTATTGTGGGGTTATATAGTTGATATATTTGACTATAAATATTCATTATAAATATAAATAGATTTTCTACATCATGGTGTTTTATTTATAAATTTTGGAAATAAAATAAATACATTTATTTATGAAAACGTAATGATGTAATGATTACATTCTTAATGTGTGTCTTAAATAAATGTTATTATAAATATTAAAATAAATTTGTATTGAAACTTTTAATTCCATCCACGAATTTTAGAGATGAGTATGACTTGTTATATTTTAATTACTTAAGCTCTTCTGAAAGAATCATGTTGTTTTGGATTTTTATAAAATTCATAATATGAATAGTACAAAAATTGACATAAATGAGTGTTTTAATCAAATAAGATTTATTAAATGATAAAATAGTCCTAAAAATATATTATTCCGAAAAATGATATATATGATGTAAGAAATGTCAATAATGATAAATTTTTGGATGCTTTTAATTTTAGAGTAAATATATTATCCATATAGTATGAATATAAAAGAAGGCGTGGAAAAATTTAAATAAGTTAACAAAGGATAAATAAAAAATATTAGGGATAAAAATATCCAAAACCATTCCAATTATTATTGGATGATTTTCTTTATACTTATATTCATATTATCTTTTTAATTTAATGATTTTTTGCCCTTTTTTAAATGAAAATTATTTTATAATAAAATAATACTTTCAACCTTTCTAAAAGGGGCCATCCTCCCTCTTATAAAAGGAAACCTCCTCAAACCCATTACACATGCCACTCAATCCACTTGGATCATCCATCCTCAGCCCAAATAATATCCCAACATCTCTCTATTCTTCATATAAGCCTTACCACTGGCATAAGGCACTTCAAAAAAGTCTTTTTGGGTCAAACCAAAAGGAGTCACCCGATTTAATGGTAATGTCTTCCCTCAAGATCACTTCTTTTATTTTACTTTATCACAATATATGATATATTTATTATATTTCTTCATAAAAACAAAATTATCCTAAATTTACTATGATTTTTTTATGATAATTATTCTATCTACACTTCCACACACCTCAATCTAATGGATACAAACACACTATTTCTGTGGACTATGAACTACTAACTCGTGAAACAATGATTATTCAATTATCTCCTACTACATCTCATGGAGGCCATTATTATGGAACTCTATTTATATGTGATATATATTTTATTTATATGGTCTCTATGATTATTTATTTTTCACTTATTTAATACCTTTATGGGTTCCATAATGGGTAAATGCGATAATTACATTTGAGGAAGTGCGGATACCACCCCCTCAAAGTGATATGAATCATTCATGCCATACGTGGAACGTATAAAAGATTGAATTAATGAAAAAATATATTATTTTATACTATATTTATATTATAATTATTTATAATTATGATTTCATTCCATTAAATATGAAATTGAAATGAAATTAGCGTTCATGCGTATGTACGGCTTACTGTCTACAAGAACGGTGTATTTCATTTCTTATCTCCAAAGATTATGTACTATTATAAATAAATATATATACTGGATATATATGAATATATATTATATATAAATCATGAATATTATTATTGCGATAATGGAATTTTTACCACATGGAAAATTTGTATTTATAAGAAGTTCATTTTTTACTCATGTATTAAATATCGACAAAATGACCGATATTAACTTAAATAATTATGAAATATTGATAATGAGGTAATAAGTGATATAAAAGTAAAAATAAATTTTAAAATGGTTCTTAAGCAAGTATAAATTAACCTTAGATTATTTTTCATGAGATTAATGATCAAACGA
The DNA here is from genome assembly GCA_963277665.1 of Viscum album. Taxonomy (NCBI): domain Eukaryota; kingdom Viridiplantae; phylum Streptophyta; class Magnoliopsida; order Santalales; family Viscaceae; genus Viscum; species Viscum album. The sequence goes on along the minus strand of OY728151.1, from coordinate 62,608,206 downwards.
GTAAGTTTTGACATGACATAAGGGAACGTCGTACCCCAATTTCTAGTCATTTGGTTAATCTTAAACTTTTAATTATGTATTTACATAATTATGTTAAAAATTAGTTTTTAAATCATATCTTGTATATATACATTTATTATTTTTACTTATAGTGAATACACATAATCGATTTCTTTTATTTATAAAATGATCATTGTAAGGGACTTATTCTCAATCTCTTTTTATTGAGGCATACTTTTATTTATACATGAAATTCCTTTATATGATATATAAACCCCTTTTAATTTTAATTTCATTCAAAGTAATTATTTTCTCTAAGAATATTTTTACTAAATAAAAAATAGAATGGTTCTTTTTAACATACATGGTGAAAATTAATTTTCCACTTCCACATGTATTATTTGATACTTGGCTTCCTTAACAAACTATAATGTTTTTAAAAGGACAATAAATACCATATACTCTTTTTATGTATTTTGGTATTAAAAATGGTTTTGAGAATGTATTTATTATATTAATATATTGAAATTATATATTGTGAATTGCAATGTGGAAATGTTATCTTTCCATTATGATTGTTCATGTGTTATGATTATGTTATTATTCATAGGAATTTTTTACACATACATGTGCTACAGTGATAAACCTAAGGAGAATGAGCCTGGGATAGCTCTCCAATGAATTGGGTAACATGATATAGGTAAACATTAATGTTTATCCTATGGGATTTAGGGAATATACTAGGATTGGTATTCCAACATAACTCTGTACGTATCTATGAAATCTAAAATGTAAATATAATAGGGATTACACAAGTTACCTTTATGATTTATGAAATCTATGTGTTATTCATAAATTGAATGATTTCATGAGATATATTAAAGAGATTATGTTTTTATGTATTAATTAAATAATGTTTTCTTTCATTATTTTATAACCATTATTATTATTTTTATGCTCATCCCGAATATTTGAAATTTTTTTCACATGATTTAAAGTGTAATTGGAAAAAGGATGGGATCAAGACAAAGTATTTCTGTTTATAACATGGAACTATACATGTTTCCTTTTTTAAGAGTTTTTATTTTATGAAAAAAATTGATACTAAGTAGAAGTGTCTACTTGGTAATATTAGAGATGTAATTGTAATAACTATGGCCTAATTCTATAAAACTATAAACTAGAAAAGATCCTCAATGTGAATTATTAACTTAATTCAAGATTATGTAATGATTAATGCTAGGGCCTTATATTATGTATTATAGGTTGGTTTAGAAAACATTTGGGATTAATATTTTTCATTAAACACACGGTCAATCTCTATGTCTATTATTAAATTTAAATCTTTGTTTAATATATTTGTCAGATCAAGGAAGGTTAGTTACAAATGGAAGGAGGAGGATCTCAAACTAAAGTCTTATCTCTTCCTCATGACATACTTGTAATAATTATTGCAATGTCATTCTCAGATGATTGTGAAATTTTTTCTAGCATAAAAGACACTTGAAAGTAGTTGTTTGAGATAACAAACAACTCTACTATACCTTGATACCATTATAGATAATGGGTTTTATTTAATCAAATCTTATTTTCTCAATATTATGATATTTTCAAGAAAGGTAAATATTATCAAGGCCTTTCCAAATATTTTACCTTATCACAAGATTTTGAGGCATATTATTATTTTAAAAAAGGTGCTATAGAATGAGACCTCTATGCAACTTATTTATATTTACTTTTAAAATATATTCTATCATAATATACTTATGGTATTGTAAAAGGAAAATTGATTGAATGTTTCAACACAAATTCAGTCTTTCTGTTTTATGAAAATAATGTTTTATCAGATGTTTTGAAATTATATGTCAGACATGATTATTTTACGAAACTATTTTTTCACAAACACCCCTATGACCCAAGTTGTATGAGGTGTATCTAGAGAAAGGAAGAAAATTATTTTGAAGGATCTCTAAATCATTGTTTCAATGCATGGACCTTATACTTATGTGAACAAGATGACAATGAAACGATGTGGGCACCATGATCAAGGTATGATGTTATTTCAATTTAGAATAGTATTATTTTATCACATGGAGGTGAAAAAATGGTGAATATATATATGAATTCATGACTTATTATGTTGAGGTCTTAATTGTTGGATTGAATATGTAGATGTATATGTATATTAGATAGAACAATACAAGTGGGGGGTGACTTGTATGTTTAAAAAAACTTGAGCATAAACACTTAAGAGATTAAATTAAAAGATCTTAAACTAAAACAATTCATACAACCACAATTGTATTGAATATAAAAGGTATGATATAATGTAATACTACTAGAAAAGTAATGTAATTGTATTCAAGATGAATACAATAATCAGAGTAATACAAGTGTAAGAGATTCTGTAGTAAAGCGTATAGAATCTATTAATACAAAATGTAATAGAATAATTGTAATTGAAACAATTACAATTGAAAGTAAAAAGAAGAAAGGAAAACAATACAAATTCCTTTCAAATACAACAGCAGTGGAAATGTAAAAGTACTAAAATTCTTTTGACCCAAAGAGAAAGGACATCAATTCACCTAGGATAAGATGTCTGTCTTACCACCACCTTGGTAAGCCCTCGATATGATGATTGGTTCATCTGTCCTCCTATCCCTGGCAGCGCTTGATACGATGATCGGACCATCTGTCTACCAATCCCCGGTAGCCCTCAATACGATGATCGGAACGTATGTCTACCTATCCTCGGCAACCCTCAATTTTTTAGGTAACCGGCACCTCTGTCTTTCAATTACTTGAATGACCTCGATACAATTATCAGACGAACAAAGCACAAAGCATTAGAGAAGTCACAATGTATCTCTCTAGAACTTGATAGAATAAATGTATCACAGTTGTATCAGACTCTCCTTTCTTGGATTCAAATGACCTCTTATTTATAGGCCCCAGGTTACAACAGTCACATTTCCTCCTACTGTCATATTTCTCCGAACAACTCGGAAGGACTTGGACACCTGGCATTATAACGGTCATATTGAAACAGAAAGCACGACATCATTTTAGTTAGTTTGTAACTAACTCAATGATATTATATTAGTTAAAAAAAAGACATATGAAGATGATAAACATGAGTACGATTAATATAAAACATGTGTTTTTGACTAAGTACCAAAACAAGCAAGTAATGAATGTATGAGTCGCAGAGTCAGTATGATACGATTGACAGAGTTAGTACGATACAATTGATAGAGTCAGTACGATACGATTGACATAGTTAGTACGATACAATTGACAGAGTCAGTACGATACGATTGACAATATAAAAGACATTTGTGATTTCCAAAACATGATATAGTAGTCAAAAAAGAACTTTTGACTCGAAAATCACTCAATTTTTGGAAAGCACAAAACACAATGTAAAGACAACAAGAAAAACATATCTCCACCTGAGTTATTGGAAACTCTTCTGAATATCAATTTGAATACAACTAACTCCCCCTTAGGTATATACATTCATAAGGATTGTATTCGTAGATTTTACTTGATTTAGAATTGTTTGATTAAATCATTCTCCTTTGTAAAACATTCTCCCCATTTTTAAAACATTTTCCCCCATTGTGATTTACAAAAATAATGGGGTAACCTTGGATTTCCTGAAAGGGTAAGATAAAAGAATTGCAGGACAAAAGGAAGAGTAACATAAAAAAGTCATTAGAAAACAAAGACAAATTCCATTAGAAAAGAAAAACAAATACAATAGTCCTTTGTTTTCTCTTTCCTTTTCCTTCTTTATCATCTCATGAAGAATAGATTTCATCTTCTTGATTTCTTTCTTGTCATAAAGATTGAATCACCCTAAGATCTGAGAATCTCTTGTTGGTCGGAAAAAAGTTGATCTTGATTTTAGATAGACTCCTCCTAGACTCTAATTACTTCCTCAAGGGTATCAATTCTATCTTGCAGATTCTTGTTATCTTTGGATAACACATAATTTTGTTTCTTCAACAAAACCATTTCATCTTTGAAAGATGAATCCTTTGAGAATTCAGACTGAAAAGCATTCATTCTCTCTTGTAATTCTTTTACTGAAGGAATATCAGCTCCATGAGTTACATGATTCATCCTTTCAATGGTTTCTTTTTCAAGTTGATTGAAATAAATCGCAAGATCATTTGATAACCTCCTTATATATTCAATTGATATCTCATGGTCATTTACCAGGATTTTGGTTTTATATGACCACTTGGTCATCCTATTGAAAGCCTTCTTATGAGCAGCCGAAGTTTCAAAAATACCTTTCAAATCGGCTTCAACTGACAAAACAATCATTCTTAATTATCTTACAGAACCAAACTTCTTTTTTTGATTTTCAGAAATAAAATCAACTTTCCCTTCCAGCCTGGGAAAGTAAGGAATAGTATTTTCAACCCTTCTTAAAACATGAACAATGTAGTCACTCTTCTTGAGAGAGATTGTGTATTCTGAATCTGTATCATCATCGTATGAAGGCAATTAATTTGATTGGCTTGAGTCTACAACTGGTTGTTTTCCTTTTTCTTTTTCTTTCTTCTTCTACTTTTTCAGTGATGACAATAACTTTTTCATTATGAGAGGATTGAGCACCTTGCTTTTCTGGAGGGGGTGTTTTATCCGGAGTTTCAAAAGCTTCTTATGGGTTCCTAATCAGCATGAGGAACTTGTTGAATACCATCACACTGCTTTTCAATAGATTCTTCTCTACTCTTTTTCGATCTCTGAAGGAATTCTAAAAGAAAATATCCTTCCTCTTATTCAACTTCTTCTATCTCTTCCATCCTCTGTTTTCCTTTTTCTTTCTCTATAAGACTCTGTACGATTGATTCTTTCTGAACTTCTTTCGTTAGTAGAGCACTAGCATCCTCAAACATTCTTCAGTACTTTAGAGATATCAAAGTCGTGAGCCTTTCATTTCAAAATAATTATCTTTTTCTTTTCAGCTTGAAGGGTTCCCTCTACCCTTATTCTTTCTGAAAAATCTTTAGCTGGGTCAAGTCCAACCATTGGATGACCTTCTTTTCTCTGTTTCCTATCCTTTCTCCATTTGGCTACAACCTCCATACAATACATTGGCTTCTTCTTTATCTTTGATCTAGTTTGAAGATCAGACTTTTGAGTAATACCAATATAAGGATTGTCTTTGGATGGCATAAGTGCCGATTGATTCTGAGCTGATTCTACTTCTAAATCTCTAACAAAAAGTTTTGAGTTCTGATCAAAACAATCATTCAACTATTTCATCGTACTCTTACTAATCTAAGAGGGTTTCAAATATACCAGGTTTCCTTTCAAAGGAATATTACAAAACCTCATACTCTCAAGAATGAATTTTGAAAGAATTGATGGATACATAATCATTTGGGACTTGATTCCTCCTATCTTTACATTCTTGATAGTTTCAAAAACAAATCCCATGAGATTTACTTTTCTCATATTTACAAGATAGTCAAGCATAAAAACATCAGAAACTTTCAGAGTTTCTCTATCTCCTTTCCTTGGGATAAGAAAACCTTGCATCCAAAGATTCACAAATAAATTGACCAGAGAAAGATGAGCCACTTTCCTCTTTTCTTCATTTATAAAAACAGATACTTTTCAGAATTCTCTTTGTTAAACGTACCAACTTTCTCTAGTAGTTTATGAGATGGACAGAAAGAGTCACCTTCTATCGAAACATTCAGAAAATGAGCTGCATGACTCACAGACATAAAAATCTAAATATCGTACACAGCAAAGATTATTGTCATATTTTTATCAAAAGATTCAGTTTTATAAAACAGAGTGACTTCATAAAAAGAACTAGATCTTGATACACTGTTTTTTCAACACATAGATGATCCCATCCTTGAAACAGAATGATTCATCTGATTGTAGAATCGTACGAATAAAAAAAGTCATGAGAAACTAACCTTTCTCTAAAAAAGTCTTTTTCTGTAAAATAATTTGAAGACATTTTAGCGGGAGTATTATAAAATGAATAAGTCATATAGGTGAAGCCACTTGAAAGATCGTATGATGCCTTAAATCGGTGGAGCAGGGCTTCGCCAGAAATCCTGAAAAACCGGTGTGGGTTTGGGGAGGGGGGTCTATTTATAGGCGATATAGGGGTGACCGTTGATCTTTTACGGTCAAGATTAGAGGAAATAAGATCAATGGTTAGGATTAAAATGAAAGAAAAATTGTTTTAAAAAAAAATGAATTTACCTGCCAAAGAACGATAGGTATTTGTTGGTTTTAATGGAGTTCAAAAGAAAACACAAACGTACGTAAGGAAAAAATACTATCAATAGTCATGCCGATGGGAAAGAAAGTCATTACCATGAACTGACAAACCAATGGAAAACAAACTTGTTACCATGGTCATGCTGATGGAAGAGAAATTCATTACAATGATCTGATGATACAATGAGAAAGAAATTCATTACCATGATTTGACGATACGATGGAAAAGAAATTCATTACCATGATCGGTCAATACGATGGAAAAGAAATTCATTACCATGATCTGACGATATAAGGGAAAAAAATTCATTACCATGATCTAACGATAAGATGGAAAAGAAATTCATTACCATGATCGGATAATACGATGGAAAAGAAATTCATTACCATGATCGGATGATACAATGGAAAAGAAATTCATTACCATGATCGGACGAGCCGATATGTAGGTGAATAATACAGTAAAACTATCAATATGGTAAATTGTCAATACGCTAAGTGGATAGGACATAGAAAAACATACCAAGAGAACAAATAATTAAAGATCATAAGATAAGAAGAAACATAGTAAGACACATAGAAGGAAATGTTATCCCCCTTTTTGGAGGAGTTTATTAATATTAGGAGAAATGTAAAACATGAAGTGGATATGAATGATTATTTTAATGTAATCATTCCTAACTTCTGTTTGGTAAACTAAAATCTATCGGAAGGTAATGGTTTTGTGAAAATGTCAGCAAGGTGTTCTTGCATTCCGATAAATGGTAAAATTATATCTCCTTTTTGTGTGTGATCCCTAAGAAATTGATGCCTCACATCTATATGTTTTGCACAAGAGTAATGTTTTGGGTTCTTACTAAGAGCTATGGAATGAGTATTATCACATAGAATTTGAGTTTTGGAAAAACTGAATCCATAGTCAGTGAGTGTGTGTTGCATCCACAACACTTGAGCAGAGCAACATCCAACAACTACATATTCATCTTCAGGAGTGGAAAGTGCTACCGAGTGTTGTTTCTTGCAGGACAAAGAAACCAGAGAATCTCCTAATAAATGACATGTTCTAGATGTACTTTTTCTATCCATATACAACTGCCAAAGTCAGCATCTGAAAAACATTTTAAAACAAAATCATTTCCTGAAGAATCAAAGAGACGTAGATCAACATTGCCTTTTAAATATCGAAAGATTCTCTTTACGACTTTTAAATGGGACTCTTTTGGATTAGATTTATATCTTGCAGATAACCATACGGAAAAAATTATTTATGGTCGACTAGCCTTCAAGTATATCAAACTTCCTATCATACCTATAAAAATTGTTTGATTTACTAGTTTCCCAGTTTCATCAAGATATAGTGTATTTGAGGTACCAATTGGAGTGCTAATACTTTTAGTTTTGTCATAAACAGAATTTTTGAGTAAATCTTCTATATACTTATGTTGGGATATATAAGTTCCTTCTAGTTTTTGAGAAATTTGAAAACCAAAAAATAATTTTAACTCACCCATTATACTCATTTTAAACTCAGACTTCATTAAATTAGAAAAAGAATCAGGTAAAGATTGCTGAGTTGATCCAAATATGATGTCATCAACATATATTTGAACAATCAAAACATTTTTATTTTCCATTTTTATAAAAAGGGTTGGATCTGCTCTACCTTTTGTATAATTGTTTTGTAAAATATATCCTGTAAGTCTATCATACCACGACCTAGGGGCTTATTTAAGACCATATTGAGCCTTGGTAAGTTTAAAAACATGAATAGGATGTTTTAGGTCAAGAAAACCGTGAGGTTGTTCAACAAAAACTTCTTCTTGATCAAAACCGTTTAGAAAAGCACATTTTACATCCATTTGAAAAAGTTTGAAATTAAAGTATGCTACATAAGCTAATAGAATATGAATAGATTCACGTCTAGCGATAAGAGCATATGTTTCTTCATAGTTTATTCCCTCGCGTTGATTATAGATGTTATCAACAAGTCTTGCTTTATTTCTTACAAGAATTCCATTTTCATCACATTTGTTTCTGAAAACCCATTTTACACCAATTACAGTTGTTTCTTTAGGTTTGTTAACTAATGTCCAGACTTGTTTCCTCTCAAATTCATTTAGTTCATCTTGCATTTCTTTGATCCAATCATCATCACATGAGGCCTCACTTGGACTTTTAGGTTCAAATTGGGAATGAAAAGCAAGATATTCTATTTCATTTCATAATGAATTTCTGTTCCTTACATGTTGATTTACATCACCAATGATGTTATCACTGGGATGATTCCTAAGAAACAATTGATTTGGGTTATTTAAAACCTGTTCCTCAACAAATGTTAGAAAATATTCTGTTGTAAATGTTTCAGAATAATCTGCTTGAATATTTTCCTTATCAGAAGGATCTTCTATCAAGGGTTGATAAACAGTTTTTGAAAACACATCTGAAGATGTAGGTTGGGATTTTTTACAAACAAAAGGATCAGTTTCATTAAATTTTACATGTACTGTTTCCTCAACAGTACAAGTGTTTTTATTCAAAACTCTATAAGCCTAAGAAGTTTTAGAGTAGCCTAGAAAAATTTCTTCATCAGATTTTGGTGCGAACTTGTTTAAATTATCTTTTGTATTCAGAATGAATACTTTTCACCCAGAAACATTAAAGTATGAAAAATTAGGTTTTCAGCCAGTCCATAACTTCTAAAGTTTTTTATTAAGAAATGGTCTGGATAAAACACTATTTATAGTATAGAAAGCAGTACTAACAGCTTCAGCCCAAAAATGTTTAGCAATTGAGTATTCACTCAACATGGTTCTAGTCATTTCCTAAAGAATACAATTTCTTCTTTCAACAACACCATTTTTCTGAGGAGTTCTTGGAGCTGAGAAATTGTGAGTAATACCTTTCTTACTACAAAAAGTTTCAAAATATGAATTTTGAAATTCACCAACATGATCACTATGAATAGTTATCAATTGTAGGTTTTTCCCATTTTTAACTTGGGCTCTAAAAGTTTTGAAAGTGGAAAAGGCTTCAGATTTAATTGTTATAAAATAGACCCATGTAAATCTAGTAAATTCATCAACTAAAACAAATACATAATATTTGCCTCCAATGCTTCCAGTTTGTGAAGGACCAAAAAGATCCATATGCACTAGCTGTAATGCATTAGAAGTTGAAACTTCATTAATTAATTTAAAACTAGTTTTATGTTTCTTTCCATATTGACAAGGATCACAGACTTTTGAAGAATCGCATCTAATATCCGGTAGTCCCTTCACAAGTCTTTTATTTGAGAATTTACAAAGGTTTCTAAGATTACAATGTCCTAGTCTTCTATGCCATAGCCTTGATTGGTCTTCTATTTCACTTAAATAGGGTATGTTTTTTCTCCTAAGGCCTTCTAAGTTAATACTGTATACATTCTCTTGCCTATGGGAAGATAGAATGAACTCATCCTTGGAATTGTGAACTAGACACTTGTCATTCCTAAAATTCACAAGGTAACCTTCATCACATAATTAACTTATGATGATGAGATTGTGCCTAAGACCTTTAACAAACAAAAAATTTGATATAAGAACTTTTCCAAGAAAAAAAATATTACCTATACCAACAATCTTTCCTTGAGCATTATCTCTGAAAGTAACTTTTACACCTTTTGTTTTGATAACCTTTTCAAAGAGATCTTTTTTTCTGGTCATGTGTCGAGAACAACCACTATCCATTTACCAAATATTCTTGTTGGTACACCTCACATTTTCCAGAAAGAGAAACAATTATTTTTTCGGAATCCAAACTTGTTTGGATTCAGAATGGTTCGATAACATAATTTTAGGAATCCACATTGGTTTTTCAAAATGAGATTTATGAAATCCTTATGATTGAGTTTTATTGAGAGAACACTCTCTTTTCCAGTGTCCACCATATTGGCACTTGGAGCAAAAAGATGTTTTTTATGGAAGAAAATAGTTATTACTAAAAACAGGTTTGGAATGAGTATTAACATGTCCAGAATGATTTCTCAAAGACCGGATTTGGGAATACATTTTGTCAGAATTATTTTTTCCATGAGTAAAGTTCGAAAAACATTTCTTGAAGGAGAAAATTTCTGACTTTAGGTTTAAAACTATGTTTTTATCTTCCAAAACATTTTATTTTAAACTAGAGTTGTACTCTAAAACATTTCTCTTAGAAATCACATTTTCTAGATCCTTAGAATGTTTATCCTTATCAGATATGACTTTCTCATGGATTTTCAAATTAAATTCAAAATTAGAAGTTTTCATATTAAGACTATTTGAAAGATCCGATACTTATTTAGTTAAAACTAAAATTCTAGAGTTTTCTTTCTCAAGCTTCTTCTTGAGTTTAAAATTTTCATTTTCAATTAATTTTTCAAATCTAGATACTTCTTCAAAAGAATGTAATGTATCATCTTCTGATGATGAAGATTCATCATTTGATGATTAATAATATTTATCAGTATAATTTGTATTTAAAGATACATTTGTAATAGCTTTAGTATTGTGTGCCTTTGCCATGAGACAATGATCTTCAATTGGTAATCTGCCTAAAAGTCCAATATTTCTCTATCCTGAGGACTCATATTTTGAATAATTGTCTGAAGAATAACTACCACTTGCACTCCAAGTGTCATTTTCCTTCAAGAAATTATTTGTCTTATAATAGTTTTTATTATTTATTTCAGAATGTTTCTCCTTTCTGTCTTTTCTCTTCAGTAAAGGGCAATTAGGCCTTATATGTTCTACTTTTTACATTCATAACAAGTTACCTCTGAATGTTTCTTGTCCTTCCTATCATTCTTTTGGAATCTGTATTGGAAATCTTTATTTCCCATAATCTTCTTCATCCTCTGAGAAATATTGGATAACTCATTATCCGAAAGATCACAATCACTTGAATCTAATAAAACAACATTCTTGGCTATGGATCTTGTAATCCTTTGAGGTGTTTTAGCTTTATATGTAAAGGCTACACTACCATTTCCATTCTTCTTCTTGTTGAAATCAGCATCTCTTTTCATTCTTGTCTCATGCTGTAAAAGAGTTCCAAATATTTCATCAAGAGTAATCTAGGGCACTTTTTTATTTTCATCAATAGTTGTCCTTCTTGACTCCCCTTCATTTGACATTATATCTATAATATTATATATAAGAGCTTCATCATCAGGTCCTTTTTCTATGATATATTGTAAGCTGTCGACAATTGACACAAATCTTTATTTCACTTTACATACTGGCTCTCCATAAGGAAAAACAAATCCATGATACTCTGCTTGAAGCATTGCTCTTCTTGTTTCTATAACCTAGGATGTTCCAAAATGACTGGCTTCTAATTTCTTAAAAATATAGTTAACTGCTTCACATGAAGATAACTGACTGTATATAATCCTTGTTATTGAACATAATAATCTATTGTGTACCTTGTAATTCAGTTCATATTCTTGCTTCTATTGGTTAGTGAAAGTACTGACTTCATCGTCGGGTATTTTATAACCTCTAGTAAGCATAATAAAATTTTCTACACCAGTATTGATCACAAAAGTCTTCATACGATCTCTCCTATACTCATAATCATTCCCATCAAAGATAGGTGATCTAGAAGGATTTAGATTGTCTATTGACCCAACATTTATTCCTACCATCTATAAAAACAAAAATCTTTTCCACTCCACATGTTAGTGTAGTAAGTAGTTAAATGAATGTTTGAGAGAAATAAATCTAGTAAAAAAAATAAATGGAAACCTCCTTTGATACCAATTTTTGGATCGAATATGTAGATGTATATGTATATTAGATAGAAAAATTCTAGAGGGGGGTGAATTGTAGGTTTTAAAAAAATGAGCTTAAACACTTAAGAGATTAGTTTAAATGATCTTAATATAATACAATTAATACAACCACAGTTGTATTGAATATAGAAGGTATGATGTAATGTAATACTACTAGAAAAGTAAAGTAATTGGATTCAATATGAATACAATAATCAGAGTAATACAAGTGTGAGAGATTCTACCATAAAGCATATAGAATCTATTAATACAAAATGTAATAGAATAATTGTAATTGAATCAATTACAATTGAAAGTAAAAAGAAGAATGGAAAACAATACAAATTCCTTTCAAATACAACAGCAGCGGAAATTTAAATGTATTATAATTCTTTTGACCCAAATAGATGGGATATCCTTTCACATAGGATAAGAGGTCTGTCTTACCACCACCTTGGTTAGCCCTCGATATGATGATCGGTTCGTCTGTCTGCCAATCCACGACAGCCCTCGATATGATGATCAGAACATTTGTCTACTTATCCCTGATAGCCCTCGATATGATGATTGGACCATCTATCTGCATATCCCCGACAGCCCTCAATTTTGTAGGTAATCGACACCTCTGTCTTTCAATTACATGAAATCCCTTGATAGAAAGATCGGACGCACAAAGCACAAAGCATGAGAGAAGTCACATCGTCTCTCTCTAGAACATGATAGATGCAAAGTATCAGAGTTGTATCAGCATCTCATTTCATGGCTTCAAATGACCTCATATTTATAGGCCCCATGTTCCAACAGTCAAATTTCCTCCAACGGTCATATTTCTCTGAAAAACTCGGAGGGACTTGGACACCTGGCATTATAATGGTCATATTGAAACAGAAAGCACGACATCGTTTTGATTAGTTTATAACTAACTCAAAGACATCATATTAGTTAAAAAATGACATATGAAGATGATAAACATGAATACGATTAATATAAAACATGTGTATTTGACTAAGTACCAAAAAAAGCATGTTTTGAAAGTATGAGTCGCAGAGTCAGTATGATACGATTGACAAAGTCAGTACGATACAATTTACAGCTTCAGTACGATACGATTCATAGATTAAGTAAGATACGATTGACAGAGTCATTACGATATGATTGACAGAGTCAATACGATATGAGTGATAGAGTCAGTACGATACGATTGACATGATAAAAGATATTTTGATTTCCAAAACCAGATATAGAAGTCAAAAGAGAACTTTTGACTCAACATTAATGCATTGGGATGAAAATTATAGGTATAATAAAACCATTGAAATTAAAACATACTAGGACTATTTTTGAGTTTTAAAAAAGGGAAAACCATAAGATGGGTGAAAAATTGTCGCATATGGAGAGACTATAGGAATTTAACCCACCACCAAAGTGCCATTGGGATATATCACCAACACTATACTACATTTAGTACCAGGTTAATATGACTAGTTCTTTTTAGTTAAATGATTTTCTGGATCAGCAATAAGTTGATTTTGGGAACATATGTTTTATCAAATGGATACTGGTTGAATAGTAAGATGATTTTATGACTAATTGTAAAGGTTATTTTGGAAGATGTTCTCTCTATTGGGGAACATTATTTTCCTAAAATAATAATATGGGATTTAATTTGTTGAGTAATAGTTGAAATATTATTTTGGGAGAATCTACATTTTATTGTAGACATATGGCTATTTGGTTTATTTATGGAAATGATTAACCTATCATAGGGAATATTTTATTAGGTTAATTACTTTTCAGTATGAGACTCTAAGACTATTCAATGTTATTTGGATATAAATCTTAAGATTTATCATGGAAGAATGTGTGATAAAATCCTTCTAAATTTTCGCTTTCATATTATGTTTGGATTATTTTGAATAATATTAAGGAGAATTGTGTATTGAATGGTAATTTTTGATCTTTGGGTATTTTTTGATCAATTTTTGAGATTATGAGTAATATTAATTTTTTATAAAGGATTATTCTTTTTAGGGATTATCCGATATGGTACTGAACTTTTCATTATTGGTTAATATCTATAGATAAAAAATATATATATAGTCTATATTATTTAGATTATGTGAATATATTGACATTGATTCTAGTGCTTCAGGTGTGACCAAGTCATTTTTAATACTCATCGTTTGGATAAAAGATGAGTTTTTGGTAGAAACTTATTAAATAATGAAGCTCTACTTGAAAAGATAGTATATTTATCTATGTTCTTAGTCAATAACATAAATAAATTCACTAATTCATGAAAATGATCATGAAACAAAAATGTGGTCAATTTACTTTTCCTACTTGGGAATCATAAACAGTTCAACCCATCACATGTTTATGGTTTTATTATTGTTAACTTTCTCCTAATCAGGTTTTCTATCACTATCCATCATAATTTGATGGTTAGTTTTCACTTCCATAACCATGTTTTCAGGGAATCTTAGTATGTGTTATCTCAGGTGACCTTTGTACATCCCTTTATATATTTTAAAGATTTAATTTTAGTTAACCTTTTTCTGATGTTGTACTTTTAATGAAGTTTCCAAGACCAATTTTAAAATTGCAAGGATGCAATACGCAAAAGTGGTGAAAGATGTCAAAAACCAGGTAAATAAAGAATATAAAATTTCCATATATATTAAAATTTTTAAATTAAAGATTAATTGTACTTAAAAGGGGATTATAAGCCATATAGTGTACTCAATATGCAACAACGGATTTACCCATGATCTTTAATTGTATACAACATTGAGTAATATCGAAACATAATATAATAATATTATTATTTTAAATGGTAGTTAATGCCTATCAGTTATATTAGTGGGAATGAACAAAACAAACCATACTATGATTAAACATGTTTGTTAAATGTTTTTACATTTATAAAATATATTTTAGACGATTAAAAAAAGAATTAATATGATTTTATGCATGAAATACTCAAATATTCTTGAACGGTCGTTTTATCGAATTTTAATGGAAAACCCTTAGTAAATATATTTTTTTCATTTTTATATATTTAAATTGACATAATAAACTCCTTATTTATAATTGGGATATCAAAATTCATCTTCAGAAAATTTTTGGTATTTTTCAAAAAATGTTCAGTTTTTGAGGAATAGTGAAAAATACAGCATTTTATGTCAAAATTATCTTTTCATCTGATTTATTTATATGAATACATTTTATTTAAATTTTTTTTAATTGAATTAGATTATATTTTTACCATTTATTCCAATTTCCATCATTGGATCTATTTTAACATTGACATTGGACTAAAACACATGTCAATTTTTTTTGTTGTTTTTACTTCTTAAAAACACGCTTTCTAGTTTTGACATTGAAAATTGATATTATATTAATTAAAAAAACATATATGTTTTTAATTTCGTAAAATAGAAATAATTTTTGAATTTTTAATATCAAAATTATCATTGGGTGAATTTTTGGTATTTTTCTAAAAACGATCAATGTTTTATGAATAGTGGAAAACACTACATAGTAGTTAAAAAACCATATCTTTCATTTAAATGAAATTTTACCACTTCTGTGAATTGAATTTGAAAATCCTAAATACATGGTTTTCATCAGAAAATAATATGTGGTTCAATATAATGAAATTAATTTATGGTGAATAGTAAATTTTGATTTTTATTTATCGCGATTATATATAAATAGGGTGATTCAAGGTTAAAATAATATTATAATAATCTAAAATTATTTTAACACATGTCCTAATCTTTTGGATGAGTAATTGATGACCAATAAAGTCCTTGTGTGAGACTATTGGAATTTAAAAGCCACATGGGTAAGATAATGACTTTAATAACTTTTTATTTAAAGTAAAAATAAAAATATCATAAACATGTATTGATTTTCTAAAAAAAAATTTAATGTGGGGTTATATAACTGATATATTTGACTATAAATAGTCATTATAAATCTAAATATATTTTATACATCATGTTTTTTTATTTATAAATTTTATACATCAAGTAAATAAATTTATTTGTGACACAAGGTTGAGGTAATGATTACCTCATTAATGAATGTTTTAAATAAATGGGATAATAAATATTAAAAAAAATTTATATTGAAACTATTAATTCCATAAAAAAATTAGAGATGAATATGACTTGTTATATTTGAATTAATTAAGGTTTTTAGAAAGAATCATGTTGTATTGTATTTTTACATTTTCTAGATATGAATAGTATAAAAATTGACATAAATGAGTTTTTAAATCAATTAATTTTTTTATTAAATTTTAAATAGTTTAAAAATTATTAAATTTTTATGAATTAAAAATATGGTGTTTTAAATGTCATTAATGATTCATTTTGGGTCTCTTAGAATATTATTGTCTATATATTTACAATATATTAAGAATATACTTGAAGACATGGTAAAAGTTAAATAAGTTAAAATAGGGCTAAATAAAAAAGATAAGGATTAAATAAGATCAAAAACCTCTCCAATTATTAATGGATGATTTTATTTATACATATAATCATCTTTTTTTTGAATATAATGAATTTCGGTCCTTTGGAAAGTGAAAATCATTTTTTAACAAAATAATACTTTCAAATATTATTAAAGAGCACCACCCCCTCTTATAAAAGTGCACCAACTATATCCCATTAATCACACCTCTTAAACTCCTTGTCTCATAAAAAATCTCCCCAAATAATCTCCCAACATCCCTCTCTTCATCCTAGAGGACTTATCTTAGGCAGAAGTAACTTCAAGAAATCCTTTTGGTCCAAACGAAAGGGAGTTACCCGATTTAAAGGTAACATCTTCCCTCAAGTTCTTTTCATTTATATTACTTCTTCACTCACTATTATCTCTTTACTATTTGTTTAAATAATAAAACCAGTATCCTCAATATAATAGTTTTTTATGAGAATGATTTTAACAACAATTCCACAAAAATCTATATAATGGATACGAGCATACTATTTCTATGGACAACGAACAACTACCTCCTGAAACAATGATTGTTCAATTATCTCCTACCACCTATCATGGTGTCCATTATGATGGAACTATATTTATATGATATATATATTATATTTATATTGTCTCTATGCTTCTGTGTTTTTATTTTATATCATACCTTTATGGATTCCATAATGGGTAAATGTAATAATTTCACTTGGGGAATTACGAACTAATGCCCCATAAAATTGACATGACTCATTCATACCATACGTGGAACATATGAAGTATGAAATTAATGAAAATAAATATGATATTATACTGTAATTATAATATACCAATGTATAATTATGTTTTTATTCCTTTAAATATGAAATTGAAAATAAAGTAGAGTTCATGTATACGTACATCTTACCGTCTCAATAAATGGTGCATTTCATTTCTTATCTACAAATGTTATGTACTATTATTAATACATATATATAATAGATATATATGATATATAAATAATTAAAATAAAAATGAAGATAATTTAATTTTGACCACATGGACAATTTGTAATTACATGAAGTTCATTTTTGTGTCAAGTACCAAATATCGACAGAACGACAGATATTAACATAAATAATTATGTAATGTTTATAACAAGGTAATAAGTGACATAAAAGGAAAAATAAACTTGTAAAGGGTTGTTAATCAAGTAAAAATGTACATTAGTTTATTATTTAGGAGATTAAATAATGAACAAGTCATTTGGTATAATAGGAAAGGGAACTTTTTAACCAAATTTTCATTCTTTGGGTAATTCTTCTAACTTTAGTTATGTCATACTATGATTATATAAAAAATAAATTTTGATATCCTATATTCTATATATATGTTAATTATGTATAATTATAGTGAATACACATAATCATTATATTTTTTTTAAAAATAATCTTGATAAGGGACTTCGTCTCAATCTCTTTTCATTGAGGCGTACATTGATTTTTACATGACTTTACTTTATAAGATGTATAAACCCCTTTGAATTATAAATTCATTCATAGGAAATCATTTATCTATGAAGAGTTTTACTAAATGAAAAAAATAATGTTTCTTTTAATCTAAAGTGGTGACAATGACCTTTCTACCGCCGCAATAATAATTTGATATTTGGCTTCCATAACAAGTCGTAATGTTTTGGAATGTAAGATAAATACCACATACTCTTTTTACATGTTTTGGAACTGAAAATGGTAATTTAGAATGTATTTATTATATCAATATATTGGAATTTCATATTTCGAATTTCAATCTGGAAATTTTATCTTTCCTTTATGCTTGTTCATGTGTTATGATTATGTTATGGTTCTTAGACATTGTTTACCCATATGAGTGCTTCCATGATAAACCTAGGGTGGAGGATACCAATATTGCTATCCAATGCAATAGGTAACTTAAAGTAGGTAAACATTAATGTTTCTCCTATGAGTTATATAGAATATACTATGATGTGTATTCCAACATATCTCCCTACGTAGTTTTGAATGCTACAATGTATGTATGATATGGATGCCCTAAGTTACCATTATGATTTATGATTTCTATGTGTTATTCATAAATCGTATGATTTCATGAGGTATGTAAAAGAGCGTATATTTTGTATTTATCGATGGACTAAGTTTTTCATTCATTATTTTATAACCCTAACTGAGCTGTTTATGCTCATCCCTGGGTTTTCAATTTTTTTCCATTGGAATTTAACTGGAATAGTGCCATGGATGAGATCAATTAAAAGACATTATATTTAAAACCTGGATCTAAATATGTTTATTTTTTAATATTTTTTATATAATTAAACAAATGGATATAGAGTAGAGGTCTCTACTTTTTAATATTTGAGATATAATTGTGATAGTTATAGCATAATTCTCTAAAACTCTAAACCGGAAAATATCCTCAATATGAATTATTATCATAGTTCAGGATTATTTAATGTTTAAGGATGGGGCCTAATATTTGGTATCAGAGTCCATTTTAGACATATTTTGGGATTAAGAATTTTCGTTAAACACATGGTTTATCCCAATTTCCATTATTTCTATTAAATCCTTGTTAGATACATTTTTTAGAATACATTAATTCAGTTACAAATGGAAGGTGGAGGATCTCAAAAAAATTATTATCTGTTCCTAATGACATGCTTGATATAATTTTTCCAAAGTTGGGTTCAGATGATTGCGAATCATTATATAGCATAAATCTGACTTGAAAGCAGTTGTTTGAGATTGAAAACACCTCCAATATAACTCGATACCATATTGGATTATGCGTTGTATTTAATCAAATCATATTTTTTCAAAACTCTCATATTTTTAAGAAAGATAAATATTATCAAGTAATTTTCAAATATTTTACCACATCACATGATTTTGAAGCATATTATTATTGTGAAAAAGTTGATGAATAAGGATCCCCTACAAAACATATTTATATTTATTTTAAAATATGGTATCTCATCGCATACTTATGGTATTTTAAAAACGCCATTTATTGAATGATTCAACTGAAATCTATCCTTCTATTTTATAAAAATCACGTTTTATCAGATGTATTGAAATTATCTGTCATACCTAATTATTTTTTGAAACTATTTTTCCACAAACACCCACATGACCAGGGTTGAACATGGTGTTTTTCATGACGGAACAAAATGATTTTGAAGGATCTCAAAATCATTGTTGTAATCCAGGAACCATCTACATACGTTAACAAAATGACATTGAAACCATGGGGACACCATGATCAATGTATGATGTTCTTTATATTGGGAATAATATTATTTTATCATATGGTTTTGAAAAAAAGGAAATATATATAAGACTTCATGAATTAAGATGTTGAGGTCTTAATGTGTTGGGATGAAAATGATAGGTATAAGAAAATCTTTGAGGTTAAAACATGTTAGGTTTATTTTTGATTTCTATAAAAATGAAAGCTAGTAAGATGGGTGACAACTCTTTAGGGATGGAAAGTCCGTTGGAATTGAATACACAACCAAAGTGTTAATGTGATTTATAACCTACCACTGTACAATGTTATGTTCCCAGTTATTATGACTAAATATTTTTAGATAAATGACATTATCGATCAGTAATAAGTCGATTTATTGAGATTATGTTTTATAAAATGGATATACTTATTATTGTAAAATAATCAGGTGATTATGTGGTAAATGATATTTTAGAAGATGTTATATCTTTTGGGAAACACTATATGCCTAAGGAAGATAGAATACTATGGGATTTAATTTGTCGAGTAATGGTTGAAATATTATTTTGGAATATTTTATGATGTATTGTGGAAATATGGATATTTGGGTTATTTATGGAAATGATTAACCTATCATATAAAATATGTGATGAGGTTAAATACTTTTCATTATGAGACTTTAGGACTAGTGGATGTTATTTAGATATAAATGTTAAGATTTATCATCAAAAACAATGTGATCTAATCCTTTGGAATTTAGAGTTTTAGTCCTAGTTCGGATTGTTTTGAATAATTTTAAGGATAATTGTTTATTGAATGGTTCTTGTTTAGCATGTGGTATTGTTTGTTCCATTTTAGAGATTATGAGTAATATTATTTTTTTATAAAAGATTAATCTTTTTGGGGATTATATGATATGGTACTAACTATTTTAGTTTTTGTTAATGTATAAAGATAAAGGAAATATAGATAGTTCATATTATGTTGATTATGTGATTCTATAAAATTTTATTCAAGCACTTCATGTGTGAACAAGTTATTTTTAATACTCATTGTTTGGAGAAAATCTGATTTTATGGTAGAAACTTATTAACATATGAAACACTACTTAAAAAGTAAGTATATTTCCTTATGTTCTTAGTCAATATCATAAATAAATTCAAAAATGCATGAAAATTACCTTGAAATAAAAAAAATTTATGTCTAATTTTCTTATTGGGGAATCAATTACCATTTAACCTATCACAGGTTTGTAGTTTTCTTATTGTTAACATTCTCGTAATAATGTATTCTATCACTCTCCATCAGATCCTGATGGTTATTTTTCTCTTCCATATCCATGTTTTCATGGAATCCTAGTATGTGTTATCTCAGGTGACCTTTGTAATTATCTTTATTTATATTATTGTTATTGTTTTATTGAATCTTTTTTATTATGTATAACGTTCAATGATGTTTCCAAGAATAATTTTAAAATTGTGTGGACGCAATTCACAAAAGGGGGGGAGGATGTAACATCCAAGGTAAATAAAGGATATGAAAATTTCATATTCATTAATATTTTTAAATTAATGATTAATTTTACCTAAAATGGGAAGTTATGTCTGATAGCGTAATCAACATGCAAAAACGGATTTCCCTGAAACCATATATTGCCCAAAATGTTGAGTTATACTGATAACTAATATAATAATATTTTTATTTTAAATGGTAGTTAATGCCTAGCCGTAGTATTGGAAGGAATTAATTGAACTAACGATATTATGATTAAACATGTTTACTAAATGTTTTTACATTTATCCAATAAATTTTAGAGGCTTAAAATAAGAATGAATCCAATTTAAACATTAAATACTCTAATATTAATTAAAGGTCGTTTACCACCTTTTGATGGAGAACCCTTTTTAAATGTTGTTTTTTCATTTTTATATGTTGGATTTTATAAAATAAACCTATTCATTAGAATAAAGATATCAAAATTTACATTAGGTACATTTTTTGTATTTTTCTAATAATGTTTATTTGATAATGAATTTTTAAAAATTCTGCATTTTAAGTCAAAAATTACTTTTCATATGATCTATTTATGTTGTTAGATTATACTTTTAAATGGTTTCAAAGTGTAATTGGATTATATTTTTATAAATTAATACAATTTTTTTCATTGATAGGTAATTTAGAATTGAAATTGGTCATAAACACATGGTAGCCTTTTGGTAGTTTTACTTCTTAAAAACACGCTTTCTAGTTTTGATAATGGAAATTAATTTAAATTAAATTAATAAATATTCTATGTTTTGAATTTTTTAAAATAAATATATTTTTAAAATTTTTAATATCAAAAGTATCTTTGGGTGAATTTTTCTTATTATTCTTAAAATGTTCAATTTTTTTAAAAGTCATGACATTAATAGTATAACAATTGACAGAAATGAGTTTTTAAATGAATTAATATTTGATTAAATGATTAAATATTCCTAAAAATATTAGATTCGGACAAATGAAATATATATTGTTAAAAATTTCCTTAATTATCCATTTGGGGTCTCTTGGAATTTTATTGTAAATATATTAAATATATACTATGGATATACAACAATACATGATAAATGTTAAATAAGTTAACAAAAGGGATAAATAAAAAAGATAAGGATTAAGAAATACTCAAAACCTTTAAAATTATTATTGGATAAATTTATTTAGACTTATATTCATTTTATTTTCTAATTTAATGAGTTGTGGACTTTTGGAAACCAAACAAAATTTTATCACAAAATAATACTATCAATCATTCCTAAATAGATCATCCCCCCTCTTATAAAAGGACACCACCTCTAACCCATTACTTATGCCTATCAATCCCCTTGGCTCATCCAAAATCTACCCAAATAATCTCCCATGATCCATTTCATCCTCATATAATCCATACCTTTGGTATAATGCACTTCAAAAAATCCATTTGGTCAAACCAAAGGGAGTTACATGATTTAAAGGTAACGTTTTCCCTCAAGTTCTCTTTGTTTATTTTACTTCTTCACACCCTATGATCTCCTTATTCATTTTTTACATGAAAACACATGTATCCTCAATATAATTGGTTTTCGTTGTTATAATTATTCGAACAACACATCCACACACCTCCATCTAATTGATATGAACATATTGCGTCTATGGACGTCGAACTACTGCCTCACGAAATGATGATTGTTCCATTATCTCCCACCACCTCTCAGGGTGGCAATTATGATGGAACTGAATTTATATGTAATATATATTATTCTTGTATTATCTCTATTATTTTAAATTTTTCAATTATAGTAATCCTTTATGAATTCCATAATGGGTAATGCGATAATTTCATTTGAGGAAGTGCGGACTACCACCCCCTAAAAGTGATATGAGTCGTTAATGCCATATGTGGAATGTATAAAGGATAGAATTAATGAAATTATATATGATATTATACTTTAATTATAATATAACTATGTATAATTATTTTTTAATTACATTAAATATGAAATATAAATGAAAGTAGCATTCATGCGTACATACGACTTACTGTCTCAATGAACGGTGCATTTCATTTTTTATCTCCAAATTTTATGTACTATTATAAATACATATATATACTAGATATATATGATATCTAAATCATTAATTTCATTTTCTAGATAATGTAAATTTGACCACATGGACAATTTGTAATCATAAGAAGTTAATTTTTGACACAAGTATGAAATATACTCAAAACGAATGATATTAACATAAATAATTATGTAATGTTTATAATGAGGTAATAACTGATATAAAAGAAAAATAAACATGAAAAAGGTTCTTAAGGAAGTAGAAATTAACTTTAGTTTTTTATTCAGGATATTAAATAATGAACGAGTCATGTCTAATATTAGGTAAGGGAACTTCTTAACCTAATTTCCTTTCTTAAGGTTAATCTTCTACTATTAATTATGTCGTTCTATGGTTATGTAATAAATAAATTTTTATATACTATCTTGTATATATACATTCATTATGTTTACTTATATTGAATATACATAATTGATCTATTTTTTTAAAAAATTGATCTTTTTAAAGGACTTCATCTCCATCACTTTTCTATTAGGAATACATTGATTTATACATAACTTTCCTTTATATGGTGTATAAACACCTTTTAATTTTAATTTAATTCAATGGGAATATTTTCTCTATTTTGCATGTTACGAAATTCCAAAATGAATGTATCTTTTTAACTTATATAGTGACAATGGCCTTTCTATCGCCACACGAATTATTTTATATTTGGATTCCTTAACAAGTCATAATATTTTATAAGTAAAATAAATACAATATAGTCTTTTTAAATATTTTTCTATTGAAAATTCTTTTGAAAATTTATTTATTATGTCAATATATTTATATTTTATATTGTAAATAACAATGTAGAAATGTTATCATTATTTTATGCTTATTCATGTTTTTTGATTATGTTATGGTTATTGGGCATTGTTTACATATAAGGGTGGTTTCATGATAAACATAAGGTGGGTGAACCTGAGATAGCTTACTAATGCATTGGGTAACGTAATGGAGGTAAAAATTAATGGTTCTCCAAAGAGATTTAGGGAATATAATGTAATGGTTATTCCAACGTAAATCCCTACATAGTTGTGAAATATACATTCTAAGTATGATATGGATTCTACAAGCTACCTTTAGGATTTATAATTTCTATGTGTTATTCAAAAATATTATGATATCATGAGGTATGTTAAAGATATTATGTTTTGTATATAACAATGGGATAATGTTTTCATTTTTTATTTTATAACCCTTACTAATATTTTTATGCTAATCTCATCTTTTTGAAATGTATTCCATATGAATTAAAGTAGAATAGGGTCAAGGATGGGATCAAGGAATAGTCATGTTGTTTAAAACATGGAACTAAACATGTTTATTTTTTTTAAGAAATTTTATTTTATGAAAAAATGGATACTGAGTAGAAGTTTCTACTTTTTAATATTTGAGATGTAATTGTAATAGTTATAGAATAATTCTCTAAAACAATAAACCTGAAAAGATCTTCAATGTGAATTATTAACTGAATTCAAGATTATGTAATGTCCAAGGATAGGACCTTATATTTGGTATCAGAGGTCAGTTTTGACAAATTTAGTGATTAATATTTTTCATTAAACACATTGTTAGTCCCTATGTCTATTATTTCAGTTAAATCCTTGTTTTATAACCTTTTCAGATGAAGGAAATTCAGTTACAAATGGAAGGAGGAGGATATTAAACAAAATTCTTATCTCTTCTTGAGGAAATGCTTGGAATAATTACTGCAAATTCATGTTTGGATGATTAGGAAACATTTTAAAGAATACCACTCACTAGTAAGTAGTTGATTGAAATATCAAACACCTCTACTATTCTTCGATGCCATTATGGATATTGGGTTGTATTTAATCAAATCATATTTTCTCAATATTCTCATATTTTCAAAAAAGGTAAATATTATCAAGGCATTTTCAAATATTTTATCTTATAACAAGATTTTGAAGCTTATTATTATTTTGAATATGGTTCTGAAAAAGGGGACCCTAGCACAACCTATTTTTAATTACATTTAAAATATAATCTCTAAGCACATACTTAAGGTATTTTAAAATGACCATTGGAAACTCAAATTTGGTTCGATTTTTTTATAAAATTCATGTTTTATCAGCTTTTTTGAAATTATATTTCATATATTATTATATTATGAAATTTTTTTCCATATACCTTCATATGACCAAATTTTTACAAGGTGTATTTGGATAAAGGAAGAAAATGATTCTAAAGGATCTATAAATAATAATTGCAATACATGGACCTTTTGACCTACATAAACATGATGAAAATGAAACTATGTGGAAAATGTGATCAAGATATGATTTTCTTTCTATTGGGAATAGTATTATATTATCATATAGATGTGAATACCTTTGAGGTTAAAACATGTTAGGATTATATTTGGGTTTTATAAAACGACAACACATAAATGGGTGATAACCCGTTGAATATGGAAATGCCATAGGAATTTAACCCACAACCAAAGTGAGATTGAAATTTATCACTTACCACTGGACTATGTTATGTGTCTGGTTCGTATGACTACCTCTTTTTAGTTAAATGATATTATAGATCAAGAATAAGATGATTTTGGGAACTTATGTTTTATCAAATGGATATCTTTATTATAGAAAAATTATTTGGTGATTAGAAGAGGTTATCTATTTTGAGAAACACTATATGCATAAGGAAAATAGAATAATATAGGATTTAATCTATGGAGTAATGGTTGAAATATTATTTTGGAAGAATCTATGTTTTATTATGGATATTTGGCTATTTGGTTTATTTATAGAAATGATTAACATATAATAGAGAATATGTGATTAGGTTAATTACTTTTTTGTATGAGACCTTAAGACTAGTAGATGTTATTTAGAGAAATGTATTATGATTTATTGTGGAAAACTATGTGATAAAATCCTTCTGAATTTTCGGTTTCAAGATTAGTATGGATTATTTTGAATAATTTTGAGGATAATTTTGTACTGAATGGCCCTTGTTATTCTTGGGGTATGGTTTGTTCAATTTTTGATATTATGAGTAATATTACCATTTTATAAAAGATTATTATTTTGGGGTATTATCTAATATGGAACTACCCTTTTTTGTTTTTGTTAATTTCTTCAGATAGGGGAAATATATATAGTTCATCTTTTATAGATTATGTGATTCTCTAGAAGTAGATTCTAGTGATTCATGTTTGACCAAGTCATCATGAATACTCATCATTTATAGAAAAGATGGTTTTTTGGTAGAAACATCTTAAAGTATGAAACTCTACATGAAAAGTATGTATATTTCCTTCTATTCTTAGTTAATCTCATAAATAAATTCAAAATTTCATGAAAATGACCTTGAAACAAAAAGGTTGTCCATTTACATTCTCTACCGGGGAATCAAAGGCTGTTTAAACCATCACATGTTTATGGGTTTCTTGTGGTTAACTTTTTCCAAATCATGTTTTCTATTAGTATCCATCAGAACATGATGGTTAGTTATCTCTTCCATATCCATGTTTTTATGAAATCCGTGTACGTGTTATCACAGATGACCTTTTTACTTATCCTTCATTATTTTAAAGTGATAGTTTTATAGAATATTTTTCTAATTGGGACATTCAATGAAGTTTCCGGGAAAAATTTTAAAATTGTAAGGACATAATTCCAAAAATGGTGCAAGGATGTAACATCCCAGGTAAATAAAGAATATGAAATTTTCATATTTATTAATATTTTTAAATTGAAGATTAATTTTACTTAAACGGGGATCCTATGTCTAATAGTGTACTTAATTGACAACATTTGTTTTCTCATAAATCTTATATTTCACATAATGTTGAGTTATACCGAAAAAATTATAATAATATTATTATTTTAAATAGTAGTTAATGCATAGATGTTGTATTTGCATAAATGGACAAAACTAACCATATAATTATTAATCATTTATTATAATTTTTTTTAGATTTATCAAATAAATTTTATAATCTTAAAACAATAATTAATCCAATTTTATGCATGAAATACTGTAATATTCTTTAAAGGTCATTTTACTACTTTTGATGTCGAACCCTTTTTAAATCTTGTTTTTCTCATTTCTATATGTTTAGTTTTACAAAATAAACATATAATTTAAAATTGGGATATCAAAATTTACTTTTTGTAATTTTTTGGTATTTTTTGAAAAAAGTTCATTTTTTTAATGAATAGTGAAAAATTCTTCATTTAAAGTCAAAATTGAAATTTCGTCTGATTTATTTTTATGGTTATATTATCATTTTAAATGGTTTTAAAATTTAATTGGATTATATTATTACCATTTAATCCAATTTTGATCATTGGAAGTAATTTTACTATCAAAATGGACTTAAAAAAATCTTAATCTTTTTGTAGTTTTTACTTCTTAAAAACATGCTTTCTCGTTTTGACAAAATAAAATAATTTTAAATTAATAAATGATACTTATATGTTTTTAATTTTTTATCATATAAATCATTTTTTAATTGGGAATAAAAAATTAACTTTGGATGATTTTTTGGAATTTTTTCTAAAAACGTTCAATTTTTTATGAATCGTGAAAAACACATCATAGTAGTTAAAAAACCGACTTTTTCATTTAAATGAAATTTTATAACTTTTTTAAATTTATTTTCAAAAATTTGAGATACATGGTTTTCATCAGTAAGTAAAATGTGGTTCAATATGATTAAAATAATTTTTTGTGAAGAGTAACTTTTGATTTTTATTTACCATAGTTAAAGGTAAATAGGATAATTCAAGGTAAAATGTATATTATAATAATATAAAATCACCACAACAATTTTCTTAACATTATTGGATGAGTAATTTATGACAAATAAAATACTTGGGAAATACTATTGGCCTTTGAGAACCACTTGGGTAAGATAATGACTTTAATAACTTTTTATTTAATATAAAAATAAAAATAGCATAAAGCAGTATTATTTTGATAAAAAAAATTTAATCTGGGGTCATTTAACTAATAAATTTGACTGTAAATAGTCATTACAAGGCTAAAACTATTTCTTACATCACAGTTTTTTATTTTTAAATATAATACATAAAATGAATAAATTTATTAATGACACAATGATGATGTAATTATTTATTAATTAATGAATGGTTTAAATAAATGATATTATAAATATTAAAATAAATTTATTTTGAAACATTTAATTCAATACAAGAATATTAGAGATGAGTTTGAATAGTTGTTTTTGAATTTATGAAGGTTTTTAAGAATAATCAAGTTGGTATAAATTTTTTAAAAAGTCATGATATGAAAAGTATAAAACTTAACAAAAATGAGTTTTTAAATCAATTAATATTTTAATAAATGATAAAACAGTCCTAAAAATATAACATTTGTTTAAATGACAAATATGATATAAAAAATATCCTTAATGATCCATTTTAGGTCACATGTAATTTTATTGTAAATATATTAACCATATAGTATTAATATAAAAGGAGACATGGAAAATTTAAATAAGTTAACAAAGGTCTAAATAAAAATGACAAGGATTAAAAATATCCAAAACCTGTCCATTTCTTATTGGATTATTTTATTTATACTTATATTCATCTTATATTTGAATTTAATGTGTTTTGGACATTTTAAAAATGAAAATAATTTTATAACATAATAATAATTTTAAAATTTTTTAAAGAGCCCCTCTCCCCTCTTATAGAAGGACACCACATCTAGCCCATTACTGACACCTCTCAAGACCCTTTTCTCTACCACAAATTTCCAAAATAAGCTCCCAACATCCCACTATTATTCCTGGAGTCATTACCTTAGGAAGAAGGATCTTCAAGAAATCCTTTTGGTTCAAACCAAAGGGAGTTACCCTATTTAAAGTTAATTTCTTCCCTCATATTCTATTTTTTATTTGAAATATTCACTACATATTCACTCATTATTCTTTATTTACATAACAAAATAGGTGTCCAAAATATACTAGGTTTTTGTTATGAGAAGTATTTTAACTACACTTCCAGACACGTCCATCTAATGGATACAAAAATATTGTTTCTATGGATGGCAAACTACTTCCTCGTGAAACAATGATTGTTCAATTATCTCCGACCACCTCTCATGGTTTCCTTTATGATGGAATGGTATTTATATGTGATATATATTATATATATGTTGTATCTATGATTTATTATTTTTCATTTGAATAATACCTTTATGGTTTCCATAATGGGTAAATGGGATAAATTCATTTGAGTAAGTGTAGACTACCGCCCCCTAAAAGTGATATGACTTGTTCATGCCATAAGAAGAATGTATAAAGGATGAAATTAATGAAATTATATATGAAATTAAAATGTAATTATAATATAATTTTTTATAATTATGTTTTTATTGCTCCAAATATGAAATATAAATGAAAGTAGCGTTCATGTGTACGTACGAATTACGGTCTCCATGAACAATGAATTTCATTTCTTATCTCCAATTGTTATATATTATTATAACTGCCTATATATAATTGATATATATTATACATATAAGATCTAAATACTAAATATAATTATATAGATAATGAAATTTTTACCACATGGACAATTTGTAATAAAAAGAATTTCATTTTTGAATTAATTCCAAATATAGACAAAAGGTCAGATATTAACTTAAATAATTATATATTGTATATAACGAGTTAATAAGTGATATAAAAGGGGAAAATAATAAAATGGATCTTAATAAAATATAAATTTACTTTTTTTCATTATTCAATCGATTAAAGAATGAATTAGTCAAGTCAAACACGATGGAAGGGAACATCTTAACCCAATTTCCATTCTTTGGGAAAATCTTCTACATTTAATTATGTCAAGATATGATTATGTAAGAAATAAATTTTCATATCGTATCATGAATATATATATAAATTATTTTTACTTATAATAAATACACATAATCAATATATTTTATTTACAAAATGCTCTTTCCATGGGACTTCATATCAATCTCTTTTTATTGAGGCATACTTTGATTTTTACATGATATTCCTTTATATGGTGTGTAAACCCCGTTGAATATTAATTTCATTCAATGGGAATATTTTCTATATGAATAGTTTTACTAAATGACAAAAATAATGAATTTCTAATGTACGTGGTGACAACAACCTTTCTGATGCCGCAAACACTATTTGACATTTGGCTTCTTTAACAAGATGTAATGTTTTTAAAATCAAAATAAATATCATGTGCCTTTTTTAAATATTTTGGTACTGAAAATGGTTTTAATTATGTGTTGATTATGTAAATATTTTGTAATGTTATATTTTGAATTATAATGTGGAAATGTTTTGCTTCCTTTAGTCTTGTTCATGTGTTATGATTACGTTATGGTTTCTGGGAATTGTTTACACATACTGGTGGTTCTATGATAAACCTAGGGCGTGTGACCACGATATATTTCTCCAATGCATTGGGTAATGTGGTGGAGGTAAACATTAATGTTTATACAAATATATTTAGGTAATATACCGGGATGTCTATTCCAACATAACATCCTACATAGCTGTGAAACTACAATGTAAGTATGATAAGGATTCCACAAGATACCTTTATGATTTATGATTTCAATGTGTAATTAATAAATCTTATGATTTCATGAGGTATGTTAAAGCGATTATTTTTTTATGTATCGATGGAATAATTTTTACTTTCATTATTTTATAACCATTACTGATAATTTTATGCTCATCCCATATTTTTGATATTTTTTCTCTGGACTTAAAGTGGAATAGGGTCAAGGATGAGATCATAGAAATTTATTGTTGTTTAAAACATGGAAATAAACATGTTTTTTCATGAGTTTTTATTTTATGAAAAAATGGATACTGAGTAAAAGTGTTAAATTTTTAATATTTGAGATGTAACTGTAATAGTTATAGCATAATTCTATAAATATCTAAACTTGAAAAGACCCTCAATGTGAATTGTTAATTTAATTCAAGATTATCTAATGTTTAATCTCGAGTCCTTATATGAATGGTGGGTCTTTTTTATAAAAAAATAGGGGGGAATTTTTTTTTAAAATTTCTAAACATATATTTTGAACTCTCGATGATAAAATAAAAAAAATATTTCCATGATTTTACACCTATTTTCTTAACTAATAGTGGTTTTCAATATTTTATAAGGATGAAAATATGAATCCTTACAATAATAACCATTTTTATGTCAATGTTATTCTTGTTTATAAATATTTGATTTTATAATCCTAAAATATAATATAGGTTTGGGAGGATTCATTAATGGTTTACAAAATTTCTTGAATAATATAAAAATGAATTATTTTTAAGGGAAACATATTTTTTTCATTTATTTTATTTATACTATTTATTACATTACATTTTGGATATTATTATGTCATAATATGAACATAATATTTATGTTGTATTTCATTTTTACACAAAAATTAGACTCTCTCAGAACATTATGGAAAATTTGTGATTGGATAATTTAAAAATAAATTTCAAACTATTATTTATTTTATCTCAAAAATTATTTAATTTAGAGAATTTACAATTTAATGTTAAAATAATAATTTATTTAAAAATAAAATTTTTTATGACTATACTAGTATTCTGGAACTTGTAATGATTATATTGGAAATCATTACACAATAATATCATTTATATAAAAATATTATTTAATAATTTTTTTGTAAAAAATAATTTTATTTCAAGATACATCAATTTATCAAATATTAAGTTTTACATAAAACTAATTTTTTAGTAATAAAGTTTGTTTCTTTATAACAATATCTTTTTTTTATCAACACATATATAATTAAAATAATGGTAAAGAATAAAAATAAAGATAATTTTTTTATATTGTAAAAAAAAATCTCATACAACTATATTGAAGTTAAATAACAACTTATTGTATCAACATATTCACTAAGGGTATGGTGTTTGATTGTGTGGATTTCTTGCTATGATTTAGAAAACATGGTTTGGGCTTTGACGTTGATAAGATTCAACTTATCCTATAAATGGTTTCATTCATGATTCATTTATCGAATTTGAGCTTGGTATTAGTCATGGGAAATTTCATGTGTTTCTATCTCCCTCAGAATCCCTCACAAATGATCTTCATTG
Source organism: Viscum album (assembly GCA_963277665.1). Taxonomy (NCBI): domain Eukaryota; kingdom Viridiplantae; phylum Streptophyta; class Magnoliopsida; order Santalales; family Viscaceae; genus Viscum; species Viscum album. Next base: position 62,575,645 of record OY728151.1, on the reverse strand, counting down.
GGTATGATCTGACTAGTTGAGACCATCACTCCTTTAAAATCATATAATAGACATCATCATAACCATTATTAAATTATAATAATATTGTTAAATAGAATATAATTATATTATCACTGGTTAATATTCTTAAAGTTATTTTAAAATTCAATATAATTTTTTTTAATTTCAAAAAAATAAACAAACTGGTCCATGAGTATTCTATAATTACATAAAATAATGAATATTTTATTCATTAAAAATGGAATTTAATTTATAAATGTTTTTTTCATTATAAGGATGTTTATAATATGTAATGGGATATATTTTTCAATCTCTATGACTCATGTGATATATTGGGATCTCAATCTTTTATAGCATATGGGTATTTATTTTATTTTTTGGGATTTCAATTATAATTATACCTTTATCCTATTTATAATTTCATGTATAATTGTATGATTCTTCAACTATTTTATATAGATATCCATAAAATAGAATATATTCTTCCCTTGGTTTCTCCATCATACCACATTTCTAATTTGTAATGACTAATATATAGGGTGGTATGAATCAGGTCACATAGAATTTTGGTTTATTGTTGTAATTTTAGAAGGGTTCATATGATGTACCAGATTCCTGGATGTCATACACCGGGATGGAATGGGTGCATGGGGATATCAAACATGAGGATAATATGAACTAGAAATCTCTCCCAATATAGTAAATTCACCATTTTAGAGAAGCGAACCCTGTGTGTCTTTCTCCATTCAAATTTTCTCCCACCCATTAAATCTTCATCCTATATAATAATAATGTGACTACATATGAACCTCTTCATATTTTTATTCAATTAGGATGAATCATACGAAATTATAATACTTATTAATCCCTAACATGAAATTTTCTTGATTTAGAGTGCAACTATGTTGGAGGAGATAAGAATGTGCAGTATTAATGAAAATTTCTTGGGTGATTGGTGTGAAAGAGGTGTATAAATACTATGTACTTTTTCTAATGTCCACAATGATATGGTATCTAGTGATGGATTTCATCCATATAAAAGTATATGGAACCACCTTTCCTAAGGGTGTATGATTCACATAATAATTTCCTAATGATATTGACTCTCCAATTCTATTCTACTGAGCTTATTTTGTGATCTACTCTTACTTATTCTAGGCATTATTTTCTCTTTAATGCCTCAGTATCATTGTATTGGCATTAGGCTTAGTGAACTCATCTGGTTGTATCACTTTTGGGTCCTTGGCCAAGGTGTATAAGGTTTGTATCTATATAGACAAGTTAAACAGCACCTAGGAAAATTGATCTATGTGATTTTTTTTCTATCAATTTTCATCAACTCACATCATGGTATAATTCATGAATTAATTTAAAAATTCCTTATCATGTCCTGTTTTGTGATAACTTTTGAAACTATTTAACAAATTCAATGAAAAGGTATGGAAATATATTTAAGCATGATTCTTTATGAAGTCATCGATGCTAAAATTCATGAACAAGTCATGTATTTCATGTAATATCATGTGTACATTTTTTAAAAAAACTCATCAAATATCACTAAATGTTTTCCAGAACATCATCATAGATCATTTATCAAACTTGTTACACCACTATAGACATTAATTCTTAATAAATTCTTCAATCCCATGGCTATTTGACAAATTTTTTTATTCTTGGTTTACTTACTCTATTATTTTGGTATTTTAAAATTTATCATTGAGTGTTTCATAAATTATGGAAGGATTTATTAACAAAATATAAATAATTTGGAATAAAAAAATATACATCCAAAACCAATAAATTCATGAAATATCCTAAAATAAATTTATACCTCTATATACAACCATGTTTCTACTAGTCAACTACACATCTAGGACATTAGCTAAAATATATATCATGAAGGATGATTTAATCCTAAATAGATGTGATTATACTAGATTGGAATGAGATTTTTTATTTTTGAGAAAAATATTAAAATTATTTCCATATTCAATGTCTTCTATATATCGTATATGTATGTGTAAAAGAAAATAGATTCCATCCTTAATATTATGATCCATTTTAGAACCAATTAAACACACATTAGTAATTTAATTGAGATGTGGGATTCATTCCATGGAATATATAAAAATTATTTCGGCTTCAAGTAATTGAGCAGATGTATGAATAGTTCTTCCCCCTCGAAACATTTTCTAACAAAATTATAACAGGATAAATATAATAATTAATGTAATGTTTAGGGAAAATACAAATTCTATGGGTAATAATCATCTTCCATAAACATATTTCAGCTTCCATATATGGATGAATATTATCATATTCAAAATGGATGATTAGATAACCTCACATTAACCAATGAGATTTCCCACAGTGTAAAAGCTATGATCCTTTAGCACTTATTGGCTCAAATTATAATAAGGTCAATATGAGATGTAGATATATTGATTAAAACCCAACATATACATCCAACATCATATTTATAACTTTCAGGATATGTGTCCAAGATAAAAAATTTTGTTTTATTAAAATCACACATAAGTGTATGGAAAAGTACTTTATTAATTATGGCATGATGAGTTGAAGGAAATTTTATAACCATGTAGGTACTGATAAAGGATAGGATAAATATTTGTTTGTAATATATATATAAATATACGATCAAGTTCATATTTCAATAAATTTTTTCTATAATTTAATAATTTCACAGTTATTTTTTTATTGGTAATTTTATAAACCATATGTTTTAGTAACATTTTGGATTTTGTTATGAAAATGGCTTGATCCATCATTTTTAAGTATTTTTTTTTAAAATTTCTTATTTTTCCCATATATAATTTAAAGTAATATAAATTGAAAAATAATTTTTATTAGGATTAATAGTTTGATGTGATTCAATTCAATAAATCGGACATTGTACTAAATCAAACCATATGGTAAAAAATTAAGCTTCTATGTTAGGACTTTAAACCATGCATAGTTTTAGATAAAAATAATTTTAGGGTCAGGTATCAAAAATTTATGTTAAATATAATAGGAAATTTTACATAAATAAATATCACTGTAAATGGAGAATATTTATTTTCTATGTCCACATGGTATTCTACCATTTTGAAGTCCAAAAACTATTCATTAACTCAGTATTTGAATTTAAAAATCTATTTGTATAAGAAAGGTTAGTTTATTAATTTTTCCATATCATTTGATAAATCTATCCATTAAAGATTAAATTTAATGGTAGAACATATAATACATAATGTAACAACATCATTCTAAACAAAATTCGAATATTCTTCATTTTTTTTCCAAACAAAATACGAATTTCATAATATAGAATTGGAGTGAACTCTATCCCACCTCTTACCCAAATATTTATACAACCACATCCATTAAAATAATTTTTCATTTTCTTAATTGATAAGTTTATTGTTTTATTTTAATGGTATTTCAATACTTCAATATATATTAGATTTTCCTTTCCCTCATTATTTCATTTTTTTCACCCACCATGATTTTTAATCAAAATGTAAATGTAGAACCAATTTGGGAAATTTTTCAATGGAAATTTGAAGTTTCCCAACATTAAGAATAATTTATTTCTTCCTAATTATTCATAAATATTCATTCCCATCACTATCTATGTCATCCATATGATGTAATTTGTGTTATATAGTGTTTTTCAGTGAAGAAATATTCTAGATGTCTTAATGATGAGTATTTCCTGACATTTTGGCGTCTCTGTGAGGTTAATATAATTTGAACTATGAGGCTGTTCAGTTATTGTACTTGATCTCAAAATTGGATCGAATACATGTAATGAATAATTTTTTAAGAATAATGATACCTTCATTATAAAATCCCAACGATAACATCTCTTCTTTCTTCTTACATTCAGATTTTTTTATTGTGTTCTTATTTTTTACACTGATATATATATATATCATATGATTTTTGAAACCCCCATTATATTATTATTTTGTTTCATATTATAATTTAATAATAAAATCTTGGAAATTGAAAATTTGTGATTGTGAGTGGGATTTGGAGAGAATGACCCTAGGTTTGGACTATATTGCATTATTTATAAAATAAAATTTATTAATCATGGATATATGAAAAATACGTTTATTAATTCCAAATATTTATAGGGGAATAATAGTACATTCACAGATTGTTTTATATAAAAACTAAAAATAAGTCATAAATTTTACAAAATAAAATTTAATTAACATAATAATTTATTTAATTTCATTTTTAAATTATTTTTGTGAAAGTATAGTATCATTATGATAATTTCATTTCATTTTATATTGATTAAAAATTATGTGATCTTGTTAGGGAATAATCATTAAAACATTATGATCAATAGAATTTCTAAATTCTAAAAGATGTGAGAAAAATGGAAATTCATTCCACCTACAACATGGAATTAGAATCTCAGAGAGAGTCTCAAGAGAAGGGAGAATAAAATATTATCACATAAAATTATTAAATAAAAGGAGATTTTTAGGATGAAATTAATAGGGTAATATCACCAAAACTATCTATACAATTTTTAGATAAATGTTAAAGAATGACTCCTTCCAACAGATGTTATTATGGGAGGTCAATATGATGTTTACGAGTATTAAGATTATTTTAAATAAGATGAAAAATATAGTTACCTCTTGTATATTTACTATTTAATATAAAATCCTCCATAATTCAATTTGATGTTTTAATATGATGCCATTTCTATTCCATAATTCGAATAATGGATGGAGAAGATTGAATAACTACATCAAACTTAAAAAAATCAAGTCCAACTACAATATATAAAAGAAAAAGAGAATATTGAAAAGGAAAATAATGAATATAACAAATTCATTAAGTAATTTATTTCATTATTTATTTAAAATTGATTTATCACAACATCACAAAAATTTAAATATATTTATCTGGCCAACACATAGATAACCTTAGAATATGAAAAAGTAGATGTGAATGCACCTGTTAAAACTGGGTTCCCCATGTCATTCACAAAAGAATTAAACTTATAATATGATATAATTGAAATAGAATATTTATATGTATTCATTTTGATTTTATCATATTAAAATTATCCATTTTTATGCTTTACTATTTTCTATAAATTCTAAAATAGTAAAAATGGAGTTGGCATGTGAGGCTAAGTATGAGGGAAAACAATAATTGTACAAAGTTATATAGGTAAATTCTTTCTTTATTCCCTTACAATAAAAATTTTAAATCATTTATAAGGGGTTGAAATTAAATAAAACTATCCATTGGTTAATTTACATGAATTTAAAGTTTAATATCATTTTAATGAATAACAGTTTCCGATTTATGAGAAATAAACTACACCCACATAAATATTGGATATAATTTATGAAACTATACAGGTTCATATTGTACAAAATTAATTACCCACTATATTGTAAAATCATGTTTTACCCTTTATCTTATATCACATTCAATTTTTTTCATTTTATAGATTTTTTTGTTAATACATTATCGTAGGTTTAATGAGGAAGTCTATAGGATTTATAATCATTGCCACCCCTACCCGAATAAAATCATGTTGTGTATTTCATTATCATTATTTTTCTTACCATATTCATGAAATTTTTATTCATTTTTATTTAATGGTTTTTAAAACCATATGGTGGTGGATGTCCACATATTTTTGATGAATTTTTCTATGTTATCTTTTGGTTTAAAATGATTATAAAAAAAATTCTTTTTTATTTTTATATTTTTTTATTTATAGTGTTTATATTGAACTGTAATTAAACAAATAATTTTTAAAATTTATGACATATGGTATTTTTTGGAAAAATGTGTTATTTTAAAATTTAAAAAATTAAAATATTTTTGAAATGGGTTCTTTTCAATATTTCAAATATTTTCATTTATTTATGTTTGATTGATTATGAAAATATTGTTTACTGATACTATCCAAAATTAATATCATCATGAACTTGAGGGTTTCTGAATTTTTTCCATTTTATATGGATTCTCATTTATATGGGATACTACATTCATGTTTTCAGAATAATGACATTTTTTGGTCAATTTAATGCTATTATGTTTCATACAATGTTTCATTTAGGTTTATTAAGCAAATTTAAAATACCATTTTACTGAAAAATATTAATTTTCTCTTTTATTTCATATTACCTTTATTCCTCCCCTGGTATCAATGAAATAAAAACTTAGGTAGAAATATTAAAATACATTTTTCCATTATAACCAACTCTAGATGTTAAATACATGATTATTATTGAACTCAAGTTTGTGTGGGTTTGGGTTCTGTGATGCTTACTTTGATGCATCATTTTCAAGGAAAAATAAAATTTTATCAAAAATTTTCTATTTTTTTTGGAGAACACACATGTCATAAAAATATGGGCATCATCCAAAATATTATTCAAAATATGGGAAATATAGTTATCACTAAATTTTTTTGGTCAAGTTACCAATGTTCCTTCCAAAAACTCAAATATACATAAAAATTTTGGATTTAGAAGAAGTAAACATTGCTCTAATAAATTAGGGGATGATGGAAGAAATATAATTGATATTTAATATGGTCAACTGGGGTCTACCTAATAAAATCAATAGGTGTTCTTATGTTACGTTCTTTAAAGAGAGTGAGGATAAATGCATTGCAGAGTGAAATTATTTTCATTTATTTTACTTTACATTAGAGCCTAAGCCTCCTCATTATATCCCTTATAATTTTAGTTTTAAAATGATCCTTCCCCCATAAAAAACAATTTAAAAGACCCATGACTGACAAATTTATGACTCTTCTTAGTATAGGCAATTTATTGAAATTTGGCCTACGGAGATCACGTGTGTTTCTATGAATGATAAAACTCATATAATAAAATCCTTGACTAAGTGAGAACTAGATATTTGGGGTGGTAGGCACGGAATGCACATGAGGACTATATTAGAACAGAATGATATATTTTACTATATTTGAGAGTGAAACACTTTACATCCATGTAGGATGCAAAAAATTTTCTTGGGGTTTTTGATTTGAGCAGTGTTTCAAATTATAAATTTAAAAGATTTTCGAATCCTTAGCATAGTTGATTTCCCAGTATTGTAATAGTTAAGTGCTGGGGATTGATAAATCACATAATTTCATACATATAATTCTAAAATTTAAATTAATAATATAATAAAATTACACTTCTCACATTTTACGTTTTAATAATTTATTTTCATTTATTGAAAAATTTGTCTAATTATTTTATTTTAAATATTTTTATTCATTTTTGAATTTTTTTCAAAAAATTAAATACAATAATCTAAATTGGAAATAATTTTTTTGGGGGTTTCATGTCTGATGTGATTCATTTCATTCAATGACACCTAGTTCTTAATCCAATTATATAAGGACCAGATTAATATTTGATGTTGGGAATTTATGTCTATGATTATTTTTTATAAATTTTTATATTAGGACTATATCTCACAAATGGATAGCTCTAGGGAGAATAAATGTTTAATAATGATATATGACGTGTCAATGAGAATTTTTATTAACTATGTATACTTTAATTTATAATTCATTATGGTCATACTTGCATGAGAAGATAAATTATTTGAATTAGAAGAGTTTTATATGTTTAAAAATGTTTATTTATCAATTTATCCATTTATTTTGAAACAAAAATCCAATAATGTTTAATTTTATTGATAATATATCTATGAAAAGAAGGGATAACCTCATTTAAGGCCAATGTCCAAAATTATTTTATTTATGGGGACAAAGAAGTGATATCTTTTTTATTACATAATTGAATAGAACTATTCTCTTTCACTAGACTATAAATTTATACTTCCACTTAAACTATAATATTTTTCCATTTAAAATAGATAAAGTGGTATTTATTTCATATAATTTTTATATAAATATTTAATATATATTATTTATCTCTTAATATCTTTTTTTCGTTTCTCATATTTGAGTTCCCCAACAATGATTTCCTATCTCCATACAAATAGGGAACTGACTTCACCAGCTCATTGAAGGAAAGGTTTTTGAGTACTCTGAGTTCATCTAACGGAATGATTATATTTATTTTATTAATTTTATTTACTAGTGGTTAAATAAAATGTAATTAGTTTAAAAACGTCTTTATCTATGATTTAGTTCTTTTTCCTTTTTCATTAATATTAATTCCATTTATTATCTATGTAATTCACAAGTAGATTTTTGGCATAGGTAGTGAATATGTCACATAGCTATATTAAATAAGTGTAACTCACCTTATATAGAGGTCATAGTTTGAGAGAATTTTAATTTGAACAAGATGAGTGTTTAATGATAGCACAAGATCTCAACATTTTATATAATATAGAGAATTAATTCTTTTAAAGAGAAATTATATTGTCACTCTTAACTCTGTAGGACATGAGCTCTTATATCTTGTTAATAACTCTATTATATCTTGTTTTTTTAAATATGTATATATATATATAAATTTTTAAAACACCCATTTTATACTAATTTAATTTTGTAGTATATATTAATCATGAAATCATGATATTTAAAAATCAGTATTTGTGAGTCACCTCCTAGTGAGAATTACCCTAGGTTTTAATATATCACAATTCATCAAAAAAATTTAAATATGGATATTTTTAAAATACCTTTAAAAATTTAACAACATTTATATGGAATCAATAAACAATCACAAAATATTTTTAATTAGACACAAAAAATCATGAATTTAATAAAACCTATATATATATATATGGTCTATTAACTAATTTAGTAAAAATAGATTATCATTGGATTTATAATTTTTATTGGCCAACTAATTATCAATTGGATGAAACTGTCAAGGAAGAATAATTAAGGAATTATGTTTAATAAAATTTCTAAATTCATGGGGATATAAAGAAACCAATGGAAATACATTCCACTTATCTTAAGGAATTTGATAATAAAATAGGCTCCCAAAAAAGTAATAAAAAATAATATAATTCAAGATTTATAAATGGATGAAAAATTTTATCATTGAGTTATAAATTTTCTACACATGGACATATCCATGCAATTTATAGTGGATTTAAATGATAATTAATTCCACCAGTTATCATTCTGAGAGGCCAAAAAAATTTCTAAAAGTATTGGGTTGATTTTGTAAAAGGTGATGTGTCCAATGAATTCCCATGCATAGAAAATTTAAAAAATAAACATATCTTGATATATTTTTATTTTTAATAATTATCTAATAATGTTTTGGAATTTATAGACAAGATGGAGTAGAATGACTCTATACCTTCAACTCCAACAACACAAATCCATATATAACTAATAAAATAAAAATGATTTGTTTTCACTGAAACTCATGTAGATAGTCATTTGATAAACTCACTAGTTTAAAAAAATAATAAAAATTACTTTTTTATTATGTATTGACAAATAATATTATATTTTTTTTCAACAATTGTATTACCTTAGAGGATGAAGAATAAGAATAGATACCTTAAAAAAATGAGTACCTAGTGGTCTTAGCTAAACCAATAAATTTCCAAGCTAAACTATTTTATGGGGAATACTTATATTTTTTTTTTAGTGTTTAAATCATTTTAAAATTTAAATTTTCATTTATTTGAAATTTACACTAATATATGAAATAATATACATGGATATTTCCCTAGGAGATATAGAGGAGGTGAAAAACGAAGTTGTTGATGTGTTTAAGGTTCCTTTCTATTTCCTTCATTCACATTACAATTTTATGAAATTTTTAGGGTTTGAACATAAATAAAACTATACATGGGTTCCTATAAAACCATTTCATGTGGAATGAAATGAAAAATTAAGGCTTTTTTCTATTTATGGGTAGGAAACAAAACCCAACATCAAATTAGGGAAAAGACCATGAAATTTTCCAGCTGTTGATATCAAAAAATACAGTGCCCAAATAAGAGGAAAACCATGTTCCTTTCTTTTCAATTTATTTTATTTAATTCTAAATTTAATAAATTTATTATTATTTTTCATTATTTATTATTGTTCTAAAATTGAAAAATATAGTGTATTAGCTCAATGCTTCAAAACCCCAAATTAAATCATGTTTTTTTCTTTCTTTCTCTTTGGAATTGATTCCATGTTATTTTACTATTATTTGACATTTAATTAAGGGTAGATAAATATACTGTATGGGATTTCAGGGGATGCTTAACTATTTTTTAGGATATTTTCATGATCAATTTTCCCATTATTTTAAAATCCATAATTATACATGAATTTTTGTTCATTTTTTCAATTTTGAAAAGTTTTTTACATTTATAGCTTAATTTAATACATTATGAATTTAAAGTCATCATATATTTTTTAGAATATTTATCTATTTTAAAATTTATAAATTTAAATTATTACTAAAATGGGATTTTATCACTGATTAAATGTCATTTCAATTAAAAAAAATTAGTGATTATAAAACTCATGTGAGTTAGTACTATCAACAATGAATCTTTTAGCCAACCTGAATAGTTTATCAATATTTTTAATATTTTATATATATTTATATTTTTATATGGAGACATGATTCATGTATTCATATATATAAATTACCACATTTATCATTTTAAAATCTTATATATTTCATTGAATGTGTCAAGTATTATTGAGGTACTATTTTAAAATATCTTTTGTAACTGAAATTATTTTTTTGGATTTCCTTTACATAAGACCATTATTAAATCCATAGTATACATTTCATAACATTTTCAGAAGCTATACTAAACTCCATTTAACCCTTAATAGCCTCATCTTGGAATTAAATTCAAGATTCTTGTTGAACTCAGATGTGTGTGGGGGGTAGGTTAAGTTTGGTCAGCATCACCAAGAATAAGATTGTTGAGTGAAGATGCAATTTTTCTTCACATCACTACTTATATTTTCAAGAAAATTATCATGTATGAAAAATAGGACATTATTGAAAATATCCTTTATAATATAGTTAAGGAAGATTAAACTATAGTTTTATTTCTAAGATACCTCTCTTCCTTCAGATGACTCAAATCTATAAATAAATTCGAGACCAAAAAGATACTAATAATGATGATAAAAATGGGTTAAGATGAAATAAATATTATTTCTACCTAATATTATTATCTGTGGACTACCTAAGGAAATCATGGGGTTTTTTAATGTTAATATTTTCAATGGTGGTAAAGAGTTCACTATTCATTAGGGAAATTGGTTTTAGAAATCTTATATTATTTTCAAGAATATCCCTCCACATTCTTCTGGTGATATTTTTACTTTTGAAAATTTCCAACTATAAGCCTCTTAATAACCCATGAAAAATACCTCATGATTTAAAGATTTACGACTACTATTAAAGGACATAATTTTAAGGTATAAAGAATATAGATTACATGAATATGATTTCTGATGAGAAAAAGAGCATATTAAAATCAAAGAATGGTAGAGAAATAATTTTATAGGGAGTTTGGAACAATATGGACATGAGGATTAGAATACTATTAAATGATATTTTATTAATAGTTTTTTTATTTTTGGAATTGGAATCCACATAGGAGGCATGATATATTCATTGGGTGTTTCATTTGACTATTATTTCTAATTATACATTTTGATTTCATTAATTTTAACCTTGGTGTACATTATTACTTTAGAGTTTAATGTCAATGTGTGGGTAAGTGATGAATCACATATTTTCATAAATTCTATTTATAATGTAATCTTTTAATCTCTAAAATTTTATATATTTAGGGAGATTTTCATATTTTTTGGTTTTACTAATATTTTATAACTTATAGAAAAAAGGAGTAATTATTTATTTTTTAATGATTTCATTCATTTTATAATTTTTTATAAAATTCATTGCACTGATAAATATTTAAATAATATTTTTTGGGATTACACGTTTTACTAGATTTATATCATATAACTAGTAGTCATGTTGAATCCAACCATACAACAATCAAATGAAGATATAAAGTAAATATTTGGCATCATTTTGAGGGAATTTAATTATGTTTCGATATCAAAAACCATTTTTCATCCTAGGGAGAAAAAACGAATTTATGATAGATGAGAGGTTAAGGAACATTTTCATTATTTATGAATACTTAATATTCAACCATTATCAAGGTTATAAATTCATGGTAAACCAGAGAATTATTTTTTAATGTGTCTAGAATGATATAATATATTACATTATTGATTCTCATAGATCTTTTTAGACAAGTATCTAGTAAAGATAGACTTTTATAGGTTAACAACTAATATATGAAGGAAAAATTCAATTCAATACCTCATTCGAAAAAACATCTTTTCAAAGGACCAAATAGAATATACCTTTTATAACATAGAATTTGAGAGAAATTCACCAAACATTTTACCTATGAATATATACATCCATTAATATTTAAAGTATTTCTAATATTTTCAATGATAATGAGGGGATTTTCATATCATAATAGTCTTATATGTTTTCAATATATAATTATTTTATATTTTTATCTTTAATTAATTTTCTCTTTTATATTCCTCTAGAATGATGATAAATAGAAAATAAATGGAGAACTGACTAATGATGATATTTTATAGAATGTATTAGTGTATTATTTTAGTTCATTTTATTTAATATTTATCATCACTTTATTTTGGGGATTTATAAGTGGTTAAATTGATTGCAGCCAGTGGTCACCATACCTTTTCAATTATTGTGTACTCTATCCTTATTCAATACTAATTATACCCTTTAGTATATAGGTTATTCATCTTGTGATATTTTTTATTGGTAGTGTAGTCAAATGAAGAGGTCTCATAGTTATGTCATGAATTAGTATCTTCTACCCCGAAATTTAGAACATCATCTAGATTATGTCAAGAGTCGAGGAGCATTCCCAAACCCCCTAGGCTAGTGACAATCACTAGGGAATTTGATATACAAAAAATGGGACGTATTATTAGAAATTAATATGATTCCATATACAACAAGATAATTTTAGAAATTCTATAATTTCTAAACAATACATTTGGCATGCATCCTAAAATAATGAAAATATAGTCAATTTGTAAACAAGATAAATGAAAAATTTTGAGTGGGAACATGAATTTTAATTTCATAAAATTAAACTATATGTGATATTAAGTACAATGAAATAGAATTTTTATGTGGGTGCTCATCATTAATACTAAAATAAAAATATAAATTAACTGACTATATATCAAAATGACACAGAGGTCTCATTCTCTCTTTAGTACCATGATTGCTTCATGGAAATAAATGTATTGATTTTAAACCCGAAATTTTAATATTTATGTTCACAAATTCAAGAAGTTAATCTAAGGAAACCAAACCCTTGGTCTAATTTTTAAAAATAAAACCATTTCATTGTTGTTTGAAATAAAACTAATAATTTTGTATCCAATTTTCTTCAAAATACAAATTACATGTCGTCATATTTATAAAACCCCTTCATTTTAAAAATATATTTTATGAATTTGAATTTAAATAAATCCATGTAAAACATTAAATGAAGTAATATAATTTGATTTAAAAAGTAATTTCTTTCTATAGAAGTTAAAAAACATTATTTCTTTTTTAAGGGGAACATAACAGTTCTTAATGATCATTGATAAAAAATCATAAATATATAATAATAATAGTAAATCAAGGAACTATATAACAACGAGTAATCAAAAGAACACAAAAACATTTGAGAAATAAAAAATTTCCATATTCAATCATAAGTGAATAAGATAACACCTCACACACAATGGGTAAAACTAGAACTATATAAAAAATGATCCATCATTTCGATGTTATTGATCAAATACGTTTTATTTATTTACCATTTTCACCCAAACTAGGCTAACTTAGGTAAAATCCCACAAATATGGTAATGATATATATTATGGTCCAAAATCAAAAGTGTGATCCTAAGCTAGTACAACATGTGTATCCTAACATCCCACAAGATACTCTGAGTTTGACATGACATTTAAAATTGAGGTGGGTAGATAAAAAAATGAGTATATATATATACATGTACATATATACAATAGGAACTATTATAAAACCCACCACTAACTATTTACTATAGAAGTTACCCCCTTAATTCTCAAATAATCAATATATACAATATATCCTATGATGTGGAATACTAATTTGACTAATTTGTACAACCACAGGGGCACAACACAAGGGAAAATAGGTTGTTTGGAAAAATTTTGAAACAAAAAATTCATATAATAATCATATAACATATCATAACACTCATCATTTGTTCTATTACAAAATAAAAACAATGTATACATTAGGATAATAATCCTAAAACCATTGAAATTCCATTTTAAATACATAGACAACATTATCAAATCATTCTTGAATTTAATGTTCTATTAGGGATGTTAATAATCAATTTAATTACATATTTACTTAAAAACTATTTCAACCACTATGATACATTTGAAAAACTTCTCTATATTTAACCAATACTAAGGTATATACAAATTTATTTAAATTATAACTGACCACAATATTAAATGTTGTCATAAGGAATTAAAAACATAAATTAAAATGGATATAAATCATGGATTTATATTTAAATATTAATTAAATTGGGAAAAATATATTATATGCATATCATTAAGGTGTCATGGCATGAAATCACTTTGAGATGTCAAAAAGAACTCAATGGGATAAAAAAGAAAAACTAAAAAACCTACATGAAAATTTAAGACACATAAATCCCTAAGTAACTAAAACCACATTAAAAAAATAAAAACAACAAATAAGAAATGTAAAATGGGGTTAGGAGTTTAATAGGATAATTCCTTGATATATTGACCATAAATCATTTGTAAACCCCATTAGATCTATATGAGGGGACGTGAATAGAGAGGGAGAGGTTCCATAACATGATAGTCTCAAATTGGAGAGAATAGATTCCTAATGGGGTCATAGATGAGGAGGGATAATCTAACAATTTCCTTTTTTATTCGATGAAAGTTTTAATGGTTTGGTGAATCATGGATCAATCATAGGCCCTCTAATGAACAACCCAAGTACACCACACAATTTTCCTATATTTTGTGGAAAACCACTCACATTACATGATTTTTTTATACTAATTACATATCTTTTCAATATTTCCACATGGTTTTTAAAAACCATTATTCTAATAATGTACCCCATATGAAAAGAAAATAAAATTAATGTTTTAGAGAAAAAAAGCCTAACAATTAAGTATGAAAATGACCAGAATTATATAGGTATCATAATAAAAAAAATACATTTCAAGGTGTGGTAATTATCTTTACCATAATTATTTATAAACCTAATAATATTTGGATGATTAAATAGATCAATAAAAAGAAAAAGGTTCATTCTCTACAAAATGATTTTTTTTTTTCAAAACCAAGGAACACCATTTCCACCGAAAAGAGAATCAATAGATACAAATCAAAATGAACCATGTTTATATACTGAACTCATATCATCTATCAAAGAACTTCAGATTCCATAAATAATAATAAAATACGCTATTATCATTTATTATTCGCATAAGGGCATGTAATAATGGTCACAATTCTCATTTTTATTTTTGTAGTAATGGTAGATTATAGATTGGTGTGTCAAAAAAATGCGGTATATGTATGTAAAAGTATTTAGATAACACTTTCTATACCAAACCTTGGGTTACCAGTGTATTTTGTATATAAATATTGTATTATAATACTTATTCATTCAATGTTTGTGTATATGTATTTCTATTGATGGTGTTTTTAATTTTTCATATGATTATTTGAGTTGTTTGCATATTTTATCATTCTGGGGGAGAAGTGGGTGTTGAACAAATGGCATGTTGTGAGATCCCATGCTCTTAAAAACAATGTGGATCCCAAATACATGGTCCTGAATAACTATAAATGGTGAAAAATGGTTGGGACATGACCTAAAAAACCATGTGGCCAAGTTATTTGTGGTCACAAAACCCCCACCCCTTCATTTTTTTATCAGACATCCCTTATTGTCTCTATGCTTACTAATATAACATGTTAGGGTTACTTAGGTAAAAATTAGTTTCAAAAATTAAAATAAATAGTGTCAATGGTCAGATTTTTTTATGAAATTTTTAAATTAGTTTTTCTAAATTAATTAATATAAAAACATAGTTCTTATATTTCTAATATAATGCTTTTTATAGAATATATTATCATAAAAGAAGCCTTCAATATGTTCTTTTTTAAAAAAAATGTTATCTATTGTTTTATTTTTATTTTCATAAAATATGAATCAGGCATTTTGATAAAAATTGATTATTCTTTAAAGGAAATGTGAGTGTATTAAATTTCTATTTTGAGATTTAATTAATCTATTTTCAAGTTAAATTATTATTCAGTTTTAAAAGAATTTTATACTAATATTTATCTTTGTTCATTTATTTCTATAATGTTTAAGTGTATTCCCCTACCATGTCTTAATCGATTTGTAAAGTAAAGATACATGGAATCCTCCACTATTGAATCCTTCTACAGATCAATCTAGGTATTTCCTTATAGATTTTATATGTTTTATCCCTCTACACTTTCTTAGTCAAATACTTATGAATTGGAAGGGTGGTTATGAAATATTGAGATGATATTTGATCTTCTTAAGCTTCCTGAGTCTCTCAATATCAATTGTCTGTCCATTATACTAGTAGTTCAATTTTTAATGTAGTGGATTACCATTATTCAAAAAAAAAGGTGTAGTTATCATAGGATGGTTTTTAGGATTTATTCATTCAATGGTATTTATCTAAGGTGGTTAAAATATATATGTTGATACATTATTCCGCGGGGTAATTGTTTAGGATCTAAGTATGTTTTTCATTTTATTAACAAAATACCCTTTCATTTAAAGTTCACCATTGATGATTCCATTATGTCCCAAAAATTTTAATGATTCATTCTTCTAAATCATTATTCTAGGCTTTTTATGTTTTGTTTAAAATAATTTTTAGAAATGAAGAGGTATGTTGTTTGGGTAGAGAGACTATATTAAGAAGTAATTTCTGGGAATGATACTTTCTCTATTCATAGAAAAATGGAACGTATTTGTATTAAAGGGGAAGTTTTCTATGTATTTGTATGTAGAGGGTGGTTATAAGATTCCTAAAAATTTATTTTCAATATATTCTTCTATTGGTAGGACTCAAATGTTCTATTAGTATTTATATTCATGTAATAAGAATCACTCCTATAATAATGATAAATATAGTTTTCATGGTTAAGGATATTTGGTTCATCTATAGAGGATTTTCAAAGGATCCAAATGTAGAAAGAGTTGATCCAGACCTACCCTTTGCAGAATTATCCAAGCCCAATTTGCTAAAATTTTCCATAATCTTTCTTTTTATAGTTAAAATTTATTTTACCCGTTGTATTTCCCATATATGTAGCAGTTTCCCTTATTAATTTAAATGTTTCTTTCATTGTGTGGGATGTGTATCTCATGAAATCCATCATTGTGAATTCGTTAAAGTTTTATTTTTCATTTTTATTAGTGGAATCAGATCAGAAATCAATCAAAACATCAATAGAACTGTTTGGGATGAAATATAGGGTCCACAATGTAAATATTTTGGTCTAAGGGTGGGGAGAATATAACACTCAAAACATTTAAAGGGTTAAAACTATAAATGATACTAATAAATTCAAAAAGTTTCAGCTTTTAATTTTTATTACAACCAAATTAAAATAAAAAATGAATTTAGCTCGACCTAGAGTAGTTTCAGGTAGGGTAACCACTATAAATGTTTTCTAGGGTGTTTATGAGTCGGGACAAAGAAAACTAAATGAAAATTTTTAGCATGTAGGGATAGTCATTATTTTGATGATCTGTTCAGGAACATGGGTGAGGGCCACTGTACTACCCTAATAATTTTTTAAATATCGATTTTCAAAATAAATTATCATTTAGAAATTTTTCATTATACACAATATCTATTTTAGCTTATGTTATATGACTCACTATATTTTGATTGTGTTAAATGAATCACCATGTTTAAACGAAACATGACATACTATTAAATTATTATTATTTAATAGGATTGTTATCACCTAGCTAGTAGAATGAAGTATATGGACAATATCAAGTAAATTATGAAAATATATGTTTTACACAAGTAGATAAAATTTCATTTTTTTCCTCCAATTATTTATAAATGTACAAATTACTATTTGAAAATAATGGGAATCATTTTTTGAAAAACAATTTTTAGGCACCCAAATTTGTATTAACTTAAAAAATTTAAATAATAAATTTATGTGAATAATTTTAATTTTCTTGATATATTATATATTTAATATAAATTTTAACATCCATAATAAGTTTTTTATAGGTAATAGATAAGAATAAATACAATTTTACGCATAAAATGTATTTTTTCCTAATATTAGTTTTGTCAACATTTCCACACATACATCTTGAGATTATTTTTTAAAAATTTTATAAACTTTTTTAATAAAAATAATCATCATGTTATGAAATCGTTATTTTGAAATATTCATAGAGATAACATTTTATAAATTTTTTAAAATATAAAATTTTCTATGATTATTGAAAAATATGAGTTTTTATATAGAATTAACATTTCCTTTAAAAAATATAAAACATATAGGTTAATTTATTATTATTTTAAAAGTAAAATTATTTAATATATATATATATATATATATTTACATTAATCATATTGATTTTATTGGAATAATGTTCATATTTAATTTTCAAATAAAATCGTTTTAATCTTTTTAACATTTTCTCATTCAAAACCCTCATTCTCCTAAAATTGACAGGATTAAGTTAAAATAATATTTTGACACTTATGTGATTTTAAATTTTTATAATTGATTAAATATTTTAAATAAGAATAATTTATATTATATTATAAATAGAAATTAATTTTTCTATATAAAGAATAGAAAAACAAATTCTTTTTTATGGACAAATGAAAAATGGTTTTACCAAGGGTAAAACAAAGAATATAATTCTTAACAATGAAATGAACCATTAAATTAATAAAATTTATGGAAATATTTAGACCCTATAATATATATATTTCTAATTACCCTTTTTTAGCCTCATTGGGTTTGAAAAATCATGGTGCACCTTTTTCCATTCAAAAATTAATTGTATTCCACTCACCTCACATATAAATAGTCATACCCTATCAATTCATCTTCAGGGTTACAAACCCATTTATGTAAATGAAATACCCAAATAACAAAATTAATTCCACAATTTCATCTTATTAAACTTACTTTGGTCATACTACTAACCAATAATTCCTTTTGGTGAATAACAAAATAAATTGTCCAAAGGAGATGTAATGTCACAAACTAATGGTAATATTTTATTTCATACTCCACATACTTTAATTATTAATATAAATTATTGTATAATAACCTTTATATATTTCATACATTGAATCATTATTAATTTATTGGTATAAACAAATTTTTTATATTCTTATATCAAATCGTAAACAAAATCATCATTTGTGTGTATAGAGGACTACACCCTCACGAATTGATGTTTTCCATTTTCCATAACCACCACTAAAGGTTGGATGTAAAGAGTTATTTAATGATTATATATATATATATATGTCATTTTTGATATTATTATTCCTATTTAATTATAATATTACAGTTACCTTTTTTTCTCCAAACTGGTTGGCAAAATAATAATGTTGTCCGTGTGTACGGCAGACTACCACCTCACGAACTGATGTGATGTGTTTTTCATTTCGAATTTTCATGGAACATGATAATGATATATTAAATAAATATATATTATTTTGGAAACATAATTATAATTATTTCTTATGGATTTATGTATACAATATTACTTTCCATTTCATAGGTGATATGATAATGTCGTTCGTTTGTACAGTGGATAACTACATCACAAGGCAATGTAATTCATTTTTTAAGAATGATATACATGAAAGGTAATTATTATATATATAATGAATTTATGTGATATATATGAAATTAAAATTTTCCAATAATGTTAATGTATTCTTTACCTCTCTATCATTTCATCTGTTGAGAAAATTGAAATAACATTCATGTGTACATACAAACTGACTTCTCCACGAAAGATGTATTTTATATTTTATATCTAAATTTAATAGATTACTATAAATAAATATATAATTAATATATATTATATTCACATCAATTTTTTAATTTTTATATTATAAAAACATGATCATTTTAATTGGACTAAAACTAACAAATAAAGACATACTCGTAAAACAAAGCGATTATTGCCGAATACATAATTTTAACTACGAATTATTGATAAAAGGGTATTACAAGGTTATAAGTAAGTCATATATTCTATGATACATATGATTATGTTAGTTTTATATTTTTATATTAACCAAATAATTATCATTTCTATATTTTAAATTTTGTATAAATAAATTGAAGACTTAAGGTAATGGATTTCTAGGTCACTTTTATTTTCATTGAGAAACATGTCATATTCACCATGTGATTTTTTATATGGTGTATATACTTAACATTAATGAATATAATGATTATTATACTTATAATTTTTTTATTTATGTATTATTTTTAGGATCCCTCTTTTATGGAGTTTACAATTTAAAAGTTACCAAAACGGTAACGAATTTTTTTCTCAATTTTACATCTTTGGGGAATCCATCATACGATGAACCTACCATCTTTTATGAAGTTTATATAAAATCTATTTTACATTTAATATCATGAATTTATATATTCTAATTAGATTATTTGTGTCATTTAATGTTATTCTTAAATTGTTCCTTAGATTCAATGTTCCCAAAGAGGTATGGGTTTTGTGATACAATCAAATTGTTTTTTGGGATTGTTTACTATTATGTTTTCAATGATAAAATATTTTTATCTATACATCAAGAACTTAATAAAATTAATTCCCCTCTATTTATGTCATATGAATTATTTCCATTAATTTTCTTCTATTTATTTACTCAATTGTCAAAATTCATGTTTTTAAGCAAAAACGTATTTATTCCTATGTTTGGTCAAAATAACTTTTATTCCATATCCATGTTCTAAAAAAATGTTTTCAAAAAAGTTTTATCATTCACCCGATTAATTATTTAATATAATTTTTACAATGTTTTAATTTTTTTAGAAACATTAAATGAATCCTCATCTAATTTTTAAAAAAAATGACTATTTTCATTTTACCAAAAAAGATAAAGGAATATTTTTTAAAATATATGATATTTACCACAATCATGACCACTAAATGTGTCAATTTGTTTATGTTTTCATGTTTATATTAATTGAAAATGATTTAAAAAATATCTTATTAATTGGTATTTTTGAAATTTTATTTTTAATGGAAGTTATTTTCCATAAGATTTTTTTAAATTATATTTAAATACTTCATAATGAGTTTCATAGTTACATTCAATGAAATTTATTTTTAAAATGTTTTATGTTTTTAAAAAAAATCAATGAGGAAATAATGCTTTACTAATGAATTTTCCAAAGTGATATTTCAAAATAATATTTCATCTAATATGACATCATGTAATGTTACTCATGATTTACATAGGATATTATCCAAGTATACAATTATTATTCATTCATTGAATGGTTTATGTTTAGGATGAATTATATTTATGATACCTATTTATCTCCCATGGGTTGTAGCATTGATAAAATATTTATGAAACCTGTCACTCTTCGATGAGTCATACCCCGATTAAATGTTTATGAAACACTTTTTTCCAAGGTTCTTATGTGATGAATGACTTATGAACCCCATTCCGTTTCATGGGTTAGGATATGGTTTATGTATTATGAATCCCATTTCAGTTAATGTGTTCATATTTTCTGATTGTTTCATCATATTATGGATAACTTATATATTATATTCATTTTTTAAGGTGGTTACATTAAAGCAAAGGAAGGTGGTCACATTATAACCAAACACGGGTGATACCTATATATGGATCCAATTTATTGGGTATTGATGGATAACTCTTAAATAAATTTGATGAAAATGATAATGATTAGATGTTCAAAGTGTTTTGTGTAAACGTGATTACAATTTCATATGGTTATTACTGGAACTAGATTTCATGTCCATAATTTTATACATAAACCTAGTATTATGTCTATAGGATTATGGTAGGGCCATATTTTATGTATTTAATTAAATTAGTGAAAAAGTATCAATTTATACATGTTAAAAATATTTTTATATTATGTATATTACACAAATATATTTCTTCTTCAAATGTTCTTCATAGATGTCATATGTATTTTGATTCCATTATGATTCATTTCATATTAAAATTAAATATTTATTCCTTGAATCATGTTAATGATATATGAGATGCATGGTGTGGATTTTAAATGTTATTATTGTGTTATCATGGCCTTATGCTCATTATATGTTTATATTTCAGTTCTTTAGGCATCTAGAGCATATGATCACACCATTTATTATGTATCATTTTTAGTTGTTATAACAAAAGGTATTTTGTATTATATATCAAATAAGGGTGTTATTTATGAAGAACATAGATGGACATGATGTATCACACATATGGACCTGTTGATTATGTGGCTGTGTTCTTAATTTCACTAGCCCAAAATGATTTTTTTAAGGGATTTGTTTTATGTAAAAAATATTCATCCATTAAGATGTAATACTTTTGTATGACAATTTTTTTTCGTGTTGTTGGTATCAATGAAAGGTTTACTTAACCTTCTAAAATTATTATGAGAAATCATTAGTGAGATACCTCGGTATATTTATAAAGAATTCTTAGGGATACATCTATTGATAATTCTATTGATGATTCAAATTATAATTATATTTCATAGTGTTTTGGTAAGGGTTGGATTGAGTCATTTCCTAGAAATTAAATCTCTTATTGATACTACAGGTGTATGTCCCTTAGGAACAGATGTTCTAGTGGTCGATAACTCTAATAATGGATCCTTGAGCAGGACATGATCATCACCTGGTGAATTCCAATATGCCTTGTTGAACACCTGGATTGAAACTACCATGGGATATGATTTTTGGAGTTCTGAAACTCTTTATTAAGCATCATGAAGGATTATAATAAGGGCCTATGATAAATCTATAATGTCAAATATTTAAAATATGGTGTCATTATTATGACCTCCAATATGTGTATTTTCGTGATTATGTGGTTTCTGACTACGATTATCAGTTATTAGAATATGATATATTTTTTAAAACAATGTTGGGGACAAGAAGGAACTGGGTTAATATTAAATGTGATGGAAAATTTTTGGATGAGAAACAAAATTACATAATCACTAGAGAAATGGAGATTATGATTAACCCTAATCTGGTATTGTGATATATGATTCATAATATAAACCTTAAATGACTCTTAGACTAACCAAAGAAGATAAGAATATAATTCATTAAGATTTTTTGCGGTAGAGACAATGGTGAAAATAATATTCATTTTCCCATATGTTGAGAATGTGGGAAGTACAATAAAGGTAATGTATAAAAGTAACAAGAAGATGTTTTTTAAGTGGAGAAGAATGAAAAATAGAATTTACTAAGGGGAAAGGTAATGTTCAATTAACATAATTTATGTGAATATTGGTATCCCTATGTTATTATCAATGGATGAATATTTTAAATGTAGAATGTAGGATCACTATAAAATTTAATTACCAAAAGGTAAATCTGAAGAAGATGATCAAAAATGTTGTATGAGTAATGTTTTTTTATTGAGGATGATGATATTACAAATGAAATGGGATTAGAAATATTTATTAAGGAATATAAAAATTATTCCATGTTAATGGTTTAAAAATAAAGTGGAATGATTGAAGTGTTTTTCTTTGGGAATTCAAGAATTATGTTATTTGATTCATGAAATATATAATGATCAATGTACATAATTTGTTTATTAATGATTTTAAATATCATGTTGAATTATAATTATGAACTAGAAAAATGATTTAATGGAAAGGTAAAATTTTATGGAAAAAATAATTAAGGGAAGATAACCCTTAATATTTTCATATAGTAATAGAAATGGGGTTTTTTTGGGTATTGTGATGATTGATATGGATATATAAATTGAATTAAATTGATTACATTGAAAATGATTAATGATGTGATGAAAAATTATATTATATTATCATTGAGAGTGTTTAAAAAATATTTTTATTTATGGAATGTAATCAATTATATGTTATATTATAATATAAGTATTATTATTTTTGAAAAATTTCAATTTTAATTTATGATTTATTTTAATTCTAGTTTCTATAATGTTTCATAAAAATATATGATCAATTTATTCAAATATTTTGTTTGTGAAATTGATACCGACGTCATATATTTTGGGTTATTATTGATATGTTTATTTTGGATACTTATTGAAAGTCCCAGACCTTAAACATTACATAATAATGAATTAATATAATATTTCACATTAAGTATCCTTTTAGGTTTATAATTTTAGAGAATTAGGCCATATCTATTACATTACATCTCAAAAATTAAAAAGTAGACACTTCTACTCAGTTTCCTTTTTTTATAAATTAAAAACTCTTAGAAAATATATATTTCCAGTTCAAGGTTTTATATAGAAAGACTTTTCATTGTTCCATTCCTTGATCCTATTCCTCTTTATGTCGTCTAAAAATCTATTTAAAAACTTGATTTGAGCATAAGATTCTTAGTAAGGGATACACAATGAAGGAAAACTGTTAGTATTTACAAACAACAAGTAAACCATGAATACTTTATCATAAGTAATACTTTTCACCTTAATAAAGTAGTAAATAATATTCACTAAATAAAAGACCATTTCTTTAAATTTTTTATCCAAAATATTACCATAACACCCAAAGAAATAACACATAACATATATAGGTAACTTGGGATATAAACATACTTTAATGGAATAACCATACAGTCAAATTCCACACATATCACTAAATGGAATAGCCATATGACCTACTTCCATAACCAATGCATTGGAGGTTATAACGTAACCACCCATCCTAGTTTATCATGGAACCACCCATCATTTGGTTTATCACATAACCACCCATAAAATTTCCAAGTAAAATTATAAATCATAACACATAAAACTATCATGAAAGAAATATAAAATTTCAACATTTCAATCACAATATACCATTTCAAGATACAGAAATAATCAATGCTTTATCAAAACCATTTTCAAAACCATTTAAAACATTTAATAAAGAGATTTTTGAAACAATGTATCCCATTACACTAGGAAAATATTAAAGGTATTGACATTTTAAAACATTAATATCCATATAAATAAATCATGAAGTCTATTTTTAAAATATTGACATTAATGAGACATATTTATAAGAAAAACTCATTAAAAATAATATTTGATTTAAGGAGTTCCTAACCAAATGAGAGATGGTTGAATATAAAGAATTAAAAAATAACATTTCATAAAAACCTTATAATATCATGAGAATAAATTTATTCATGATATCATATGACAAAGGACAGTATATAAACTGTATAAATTTGAATTGGCTCATAATAACAATGAATTCTCAATGGAATATAAATTGAGACAAAATCCCTTATAAAGACGATATCCTTAGATTAAGGACAAATAAATTACATATAAATGTGCAAAAATTATAAATATACTCAATATGATTAGATATTAAGTGTAAATCAATCATATTAAATTCACACATATTCTTTTAAATACAAAACCAATGACATGGATGTTTAACTCAATGAATGGAAATTGAGTTATGATTACCCTTATCTAGTTCATATCAATGACATAAGAAATTATCAATGGAGTGATTATGCGTATCAAAATTATATCCACAAAAAGTGGAGTGGAAATTAATATATAATTAAATAAATATTTATTCCACACATAATAATATAATGACATAATCAGATATTATAATATTCACCCAAATGAATGGAAATTGGGTTAAAAAGTTCCCTTACAAAAAATCAGCAGCCAAATGGCGTCAATTAAAAATTTCAAAAATGAGTTGACGAGTGAAAAAGGGTCTCTCATAACATAGAAATGTAATTTAAATCAATAAGTATATATAAGAACATATCCCAACATTATAAAATTTAAATTTAAAGACATAAAAGAGGAATTTTACTAGAAGAGTAGAGTGAAAGGTTCCCCTACCGATTTGGTTACTTATGAAACTTACACCACATGAAGAAAGGATCATAAAATGAAGATGTAAATAATCATAAATTAAATTATATACACAATGTATATAATCATTGTACTTACATACACCACAAAGAAAGAAATAGTTTCAAATATAGCAAGAATCTCATGGGGAGAAAAAGTGAGATGAAAACCCCATACCTCAAGTCCAAATTGTCTTGTATATTACTTGTTATTCTTAAATGATAAAATTAAGTTAATTTATACTTGAATAATAACATTTTTTATTTTTATTATTCCTTTTATATCACTTATTACCTTACTTTAACAATTAGTTAATTATTTGTGTTTCTATCGGACAATTTGTCGATGATCGTAACTTAAGTCAAAAATTAACTTGTTTTAATTACAAGTTGTCCCTGTGGTAAAAATTCAATTATCTCCAAAATGATATTAATTATTTAGATATCATGAATATAATATATAACTAGTATACATATTTATATATGTATATATATATTTATAATAGTACATGACATTTGGAGATAATAAATGAAATGCACCAGTCATAGAGGCGGTAAACCGTACGTATGCATGAACACTACTTTCATTTCTATTCCATATTTAATGGAATTAAAACATAATGATACATAGGTGTATTATAATTAAAGTACAATATCAATTGATATATATGTTACATAATTTCATAACACCATTATTTTCACATTCCATTTATGTAATGAATGAATCGTATCATTTTGAGTGGGCAGTAGTCCGTACTTCCTCAAATGAAATTATCATGTTTACACATATTGGAAAGCCTAAAGGTATATTAGTAAATAAACATCATATAATAATATGGAAAACATAAAAATAATATATGTCATATATAAATAATGTTTCATCATAATGGACACTATGAGTTCCGGTTGGAGATATTTGAACAATTATCATTTCGTGAGGCAGTAGATCCCCATCCACAGAAACATTATGTTCTATACCAATTAGATAGAGGTTTGTGTCAGTTTAGTTTGAATAATTCTCATTAAAAAACGTAATATATTTAGGATACTGGTGTTGTTATTAAAAAAACAAATGAATAGGTTTTAGTGGGTTGGAGAAGTAAAATAAAAGAAAAGAACTTAAAGAAGATATTACCTTAAAATTGGGTAACTATGTTTGGTTTGAACCAAAGGGATTACATGAATTTCCTTATATCTGGGGTAAGGATTCTAAATGGAATAAAGGAATGTAGGGAGATTAATTGGGAAGAGGCTGGATGATGCAAGGGCTTGAGATGTTTGAGAAATGGGTTAGAGGTGAGGCCTTTTAAAAGGGGGAGGATGGGCTCTTTAAGAATGCTCGGAAATATTATTTTATTAAATAATTATTTTCAGTTTTTGATGTTAAAAAACTCAATAAAAAAAATATTAAAAGACTATTGTTATAAATAAAATCATCTAATAATAAATGGGTAGTTTTTGGATATTTTTTTAATTTTTATAATCTTATTTTTTTTAAATCATTCATTAAGGGAGTCAACACGACATCAATATTGTGTCATAAATAATTTTATTTATATATGACCAAAAATTATAAAAAATACCTTAATTTAGGCAATATATTTAGATTTAAAATAAATATTTATAGTAAAAGAGATAGATTATATAACCCAATGTAAAAATTTATTTACTAAAAGATATATGTTTAAGTATTTTTTGTCTATACAATAAATTAATTAACATAAGGTGTCATTATCACACCCAAGTGGCTCTATGGGGTCCCAAAATCATCCCAATAATTCCCATGGTCGGACATGTATCAACTATTAGGATTATGACACATGTTAGTGTAATATAATATTAATACAATATTATTTGTTTACCCTTATTTACCTGATTTATGACATTTACCATGGTAAATAAAATATTTACTGAAGTTAATATTAATAATTTAATAAAATAAAAGTTACCTATAGTAAAATATGGACGAAATGATTACAAATATGGAATCCATTATTCCCAATTCTAAAAATATAAGTGGAATACTTTAATTGAAAATCAATTCTTGTTGTTAAAACTAAAAGCTTTTTTTTAAGAAATAAAAATCAAAAGATTAACACTTTTTTATGTCCAATTTCAAAGTGAAATTATTTCCAAGGAAAAACAATGAATTAAATGTTAAAAATATAATCTAATTATACTTTAAAAAAATTAAAATGGTAATCTATCTATATAAATAAATTAGATTAAAAGGTACTTTTGAATTAAAATACAGTATTTTTCACTATTCATTAAAAAATGAACATTATTAGAAAAATACCAAAATTTCATCCCAGGAAATTTTGATGTCCTGATTCTAATGAATAATATTATTTTTCCAAATAGAACCTAGAAAATTGAAAAAAACTAGATTTATAAAGGGTTATTCATTAAAAAGTGTAAACCTAACCTTTTAAAGAATATTAGAGTATTTATGTTTAAAATTGGAATCATTCACATTTTATGCCAGTAAATTTTATTGGATAAATGTAAAAACATTTAACAAATTTATATAATCATATTTTAGTTAGTTATGCTCATTACTTCCAATACAATAGCTAGGCTTTATGTAACATTTAAAATAATATTATATTATTATTTTTCATCATGACACAATGTTCTGTGCAAAGTAAGATTTCATAGAAACCCATTGTTTCATATTGAGTATGTTTTCAGACATAGCATCTTCATTAAAGTAAAATTAATAATTAAATCAAAATTATTAATAAATATGAAAATGTATTATTTTTTATTAACTTTCTATGTAACATACATCCTCCCTTTTGGGAATTTCTTCCTCGCAATTTTAAAATTGGGCTCAGAAACATCATTAAAAGTCCATCATCGGAAAAATTGTCAATAAAACTATCACTTTAAAAGAAAGAAGGAAAAAAATTGTAACTAGAGAAATAATATATTAGTATTACATTAATATTGTCACGACCCGTCCTCGGGACCCGTGTCGTGACTACCCCAAGCCCACCTTCCATAGGCCAGGGGCTGGCGACTAGCACCAAGGCGTAAATCCCAACAAAAAGGGAAGGCATTGCCTTTGAAAAGTAAACAAGCACCACAGAGTAAGCAAGCGGAAAGGTAAACACTGAGTAAAAACTATACAAGCTATGCTGAAAGTAAAAGGGGCCGAAAATACAAGCCCAACTGTAAAGTACAACTGAAAGGAAAAACAGCAACTGAAAAGGGAAAACAGCAGCATCGAGCCGTCCTCCGGAAGTCCCACCTGAAGGGTGGGTACAGATAGCCTCCACTGCTCCTCGGGTCCACCTAACCGCTCCGAGTACGTCCCGCCCAGTAGTCCACCTCCAGGTACTGTCCTGCTCCGCACGCCTCCTCCACAATCAGCGCTGTCCGTCGTCTGCAACCAACACCACGAAGTTCGGGCATAGCCCGTGCAGGGGTGAGTATAAGCTACTCAGTAGGGACCCCGAGACCCCCGAAGGTCTCCCGAAATCCACAAAGGATAATCCAAAAAGGAAAGATACAATCACGAAGTAACATCTAACACGGCTTAGGTATATGCCCATACATACACCTAAGTATTCAGTTCCCGTTCGGCTCCAACGTCCGGGCCCAAGCACAACCCATTCCACACAGGAAAGCAAAATGCATACCCACGCAGGATAGAATAACACAATCCACAAGGGAGAGTAAACAGTAAATCCACACAGGATAGCTCAACACAATCCACAAAGGAGAGTAACACAAGATTCAGCTCACACAGGTATACTTCTTCGGATGACGATAAAGATGATCATTGAACCATCTAAGTCGCTGGACCCACGAAGGATCGATAGGTACTAACCTTGAAGTGACCCACACAGGATCGGGCCCACGCAGGACCTGTAGAAGTTGGATCACACAGAACCGCTGAGAGATGACCCACACAGGATCGGGCCCACACAGGACCGGGCCCCCTAGGTCGGCCCGAACTGGGTCAACCCGTACCGGGTCGGCTTGGCCGAGCCGCGCGGGTGGAAGCCGCGGGCGCTGACATGCGGCTTGAGGAAGGACCGCGGCCCGCGTGCGGGCCGCGCTGGCGAACCGCGGACGCGCTGAGCCGCGTCCGCCTGGACGAACCGGACCCGCCGCCGTGGGTCCGTTGGCCGCCACCGCCGCGGCTTCAGCCGCGGCGGATCTCGTCCGGTGGCCCGTTTTCCTTCTCGTCTGCGCCGTTGCTCCTCCCAGGATCCGTTATTTACTGAGGAATTGTCAAACGTCCACTGCGGCACGTTCCCTCGTCGACCGTCAAATCCGCACAAAACAAGAACGGCGGAGGGTCGTCGTGCCGTGTTCGTTTGGCCCGCGCCCTCCGCGTTAGAAATAAACAACTGGGAGAAAAAGATTCCACACAGGAAACGACAAATTTGATCGGATTAAAAATTGTTCACAAAAGGTTCTTTAATTTCTTTAAAGAAACAAGGACGGGAATTAATTTTAAAGGGGTAACTCCCATAAAGAAATCCCTACCTTGATGATCGTCGTGCGCGGGCGTTCTTCACGGAAGAGATCGTCGCGGAAGAGGTCGATCGTCGCGTCGTCGCGGGGAGGCGTCGCGTCGTCGCGGAAACCGACGTAGAGTCAGTGAACTCAACGAACCAAGAACAACAGATAATTAATTAAATCTGTATTTAAAACCAAAAAGAACCTTGAGCGGAAATCCGAAAGCACTTACCTCGAATGGTCGGTGATCGGAGATCGGAGATCGGGGATTGGAAGAACGTCTCAGACGAAGGCGTCGTCGATTTCTGGGTTCGGCGTTCTTCGCGTTCTTCGCGTTCTTCGCGAGGGATCCGAAGAAACAGGGATCCTCTCAATCTTCCCAAAGGATTTTTAGGTTGGTCTTATTTTATTAATATGCCAACACACGAAACCAGTTAAGAAAAGATTGAATTAATTCATTGAATTAATTCAACGAAAGAAACAGGTCATCTAATTCACGAAAGAAACAGCCCATTTAATTCACGAAAGAAACAGCCCATTTAATGGTCTGTTAAGAATTTAGAAAACGCGTCAGTTGACTTTCATTAAGACGGGTTTTCACGGGTGCGTTTCTTAGCGGAAAGAAACGGTGGGGCTCGTGCGGGCCCCACCTCACAAATATCCTACCAAGGGGGTAGGATATTTCTGGATAGCATCCTATGCAGTTCAACTCAGTTCAAGCCGCCTTTAAGTGGCTTCAAGTGGCTTCCAAGTGGCTTAAGTAGAATAAAATAAAGTTGTCGCAAAATTATTTTATTTCTTAACTTTAAGCCCGAAAATTAAAAACTACACCCGAGCAAACGCAACTCCGGAAGAGGAGTTTCTAAGCGAAAATCGGCACTGCGATTTCATCGGTGCCCTCAGAATTCGATTCCGGGCACCGGTTCAAAAGTTAGAAAATCTCGCTCGTCCGTTCACTGAACGTACCCGAGCCAAACTTCGGAAAATGATTCCGGGCACACCGGGCCTCAGAATCAGGCGCCGTCAGAAACTACGTTCTTGTAAAATTCCAAAGAAAATTAAGAAAAAAATTTCCTTGAAATTTACGGGTCTTTACAAATATATTCATATGGAGGAGAAACTAAGTGTCATGTTCTGATGGAGAGTTATAGGAAACACGATCATGAGAAAGTAAAAAAATATGAAAACTACAAACTTGTGATGGGTTAAACGGTCTTTGATTACCAGTAAGAAATGTAAATGGGGAAACTTTTTGTTTTACATTACCATCCATAATTTTGAGGAATTTATGTATTAGATTAAATAAGAACATAAGGAAATAGTCTTACCTTTCAAGTAGAGTTTCATCCCTTAATAAATTTCATCCACAAACTCATCTTTTAACCAAACGATGAGTACTCCCAACGATATGTTCACACCCGAAGTGCTAGGACCAACTTATAGAGAATCACATAATCCAAAAAAAAGAACTATATATTTTTCATGCCTATAGACATCTACCAAAACCAAAATGGTTATTACGAGATCAGATAATCCCCAAAAAAGTATAATCCTTTATAAAAATAAATACTACTCTAAATCTCAAAAATTAATCAAAAATTATCAAATGTTCTAGAAAGAAAATTCATACAAAATTTCCCTTAAAATTCATCAAAATATTCCAATCTAGGTTTGAAACAAAAAAAATGAAGAAGTATTTGATCACATAGTCTTCCATGATAAATCTTAATTGTTTTCTCCTAATAACATCGACTACTCTTAAAGTCTCATACTGAAGTGCAATTAACCTAATAAAATATTTTATATGATAGGTTAATCATTTCCATAAATTACCAAAATTCCATATGCTCTTAATAAATACATATATTCTTCCAAAATAATATTCCAACCATTAATCCACAAAATAGATCCCATAGTATTATATTTCCCTTAAGCATATAATGTTCCAAAAGAGATAACATCTTCGAAAATAACCTTTATCACTAAATTAACAAATCATTTTCATATTTTAAGGACATCCATTTGATAAAACATAAGTTCCCAAAATCCACTTATTCTTGATCCATAAAATCTTTTAACTAAAATAATAATTCATACTAACTAGGGACTTCATGTAGTCCAGTGGTAGGTGATAAATCGTAATCACACTTTGGTTGTTGGTTCGATTCTCGCAGCCTTGTCCGACACGACCGGTTGTCACAAAATCTATCTGTTGTACTTTTTCATAAAGTATTTAATTTTAAAACATTCCCAAAAAAATGAGACACTTTCCACAAAAATAACCATAACATATTTTAATTCCAAAGTTTTTCTTTACCTTTTATTTTCATCCCAATACATTAAGACCTCAATATCATAATTCCTGAAGACTTATATATATTTTTCTTTTTTTTCACCTTCATATGATAAAATAAAACTATTCCTAATAGAAAGAACAACATACCTTTATCATGGTGTCCATATGGTTTCATCGTCAAGTTTTTCACATAGATAGAAGGTCCATGCACTGTACAAATGATTTGGATATCCATCAAAATAATTTACTTCCTTCATCAAAATACACCTTGTACAAATTGGGTCATATATGTGTTAAAAAAAATTGTATACGAAAATAATCGTGTATGACATATTATTTCAAAACATCTGATAAAACATGATTTTTATAAAACAATCAGACCGAATTTGAGTTGAAACTTTCAATTAGTTGTCCTTTTAAAATTCCATAAGTATATTATGAGAGACTATATTGTAAAAGAAAATATAAATAGGTTGAAAAAACATTTCATACTTAGAAACCTTTTTAAAAATCAAAATATGCATCAATATCTTATGAGAAGGTAAAATATTTGAAAATTTCATGATTAATTTTACCTTTCTTGAAAATATGAGAATACTGTTAAATTAATATTTGATTAAAAACAACACATCATCAATGATGATATTGGGTTCTAGTGGATGTGTTTGATATCTCAAAAAAACTATTTTCAAGTGAGTTTTATGGTAGAAAACTTTTCAAAATCATCTGAACATGACTTTGCAATAATTACTGTAACCATGTCATTAGGTAGAGATATGAATGTTGTTTGTGATCAACCTCCATCCATTTGTATCCAACTTTCCTAGATATGAAAAAGTTATAAAATATTCATTAAACAAAATAATAGACATAGGGACGAACCATGTGTTTAATGAAAACACTTAATCGCTGAAGTTTTCTAAACCAACCTCTTATACCAACTGTATGGCCCCGACCTTAAACATTACATAATATTTAATTAAGTTAATAATTTACATTTAGTATTTTTTTTCAGGATTAGAGATTTTTGGAATTAGGCCATGACTATTACATTACATCTCAAAAATTAAAAATTAGTCACTTTTAATCATTTTCCTTTTTTTATATATAAAAAAATCTTAAAAAAAGAAGTATACCTTGATTGATGTTTTAGATAGCATGACTTTTCCTTGATCCCATCCTTGACCCTATTCATCTTTATGTCCATTAAAAACATTTTAAAAACATGGGATGAGCCTAAAAAGCGCAGTAAGAGATACAAAAAAAAAGTAAAACTATTAGTTTTTCTAAAAAACAAGTAAACCATGAATACTTTATCATAAGTAATACTTTTCACCTTTATAAAATAGTAAATAATCATCACTGAATAAAAGATCATTTCTTACCTTTTGTAGGAAAAGGATTTCCATAAAACCGATATAAATCATCGATAATATATATAGGTATCATGGGACATTAACATACTTAATTGGAATAACCATACGGTCAAATTCCACAAATATCACTAAATGGAATAGCCATACGGCCGACTTCGATACCCAAATCATTGTAAGTTATAACGTAACCACCCATCATGGTTTATCACGGCACCAATCATCATTTAGTTTATCATGTAACCACCCGTAAAAGGTCCAAATACCTTTATAAATCATAACACATAAAACAAGAGTGAAGGAAAGATAAAATTTCCACATATCAATCACAATATTTCATTTCAAGAAATTGACATAATCAAAGTTTTATCAAAACAATTTTCAAACCCATATAAAACATTTAATAAAGAAATTTTTTATTCAAAGTGTCCAAAAACAATTTGAATCTTTTAAAGGTATTAACATTTTAAAACATAAATATCCATATAAATAAATCCTTAATAACATTTTGAAAATATGGACATTAATGAGAAATATTTTTAAGAATAAATATTTTAAAAAATATTTTTGTTAAGGAGTTCTCAAACAAATGAGAGATTATTGAATACAAATAATTGAGGAATATCATTTAATCAAAACATTATAATATAATAAGAATAATGTTATTTATGATATATTATTACAAATTCCATTATATAAACTATAAAAATGTAAATTGGGGCATAACAACAATGAAGTCTCAATGGAATGTAAATTGTGATGAAATACATTATAAAGACTGTATCATATGATTAAAGATAAATAAATTACACAATTAAGTGTGAAAAAATATAAATACAATAAATATTATTAGATATTCATTTTCAATCAATCAGATGAAGTTCACACATATTATCTTAAAAAAACCAATCACTCAGATGTTTAACTCAATGAATTTAAATTGAGTTAAGAATACCCTTATCAAGTACATATAAATTACTTGAGAAATTATCGATGGAATGATTATATGTATCAAAAGTATATCCACACAAATAGGAGTGGAAATTTTGACATAAATAAATAAATAGTTATTCCAAAAATAATCATATCATGACATAATCTTGAAGTATAAGATTAAACAAAAAAAGGTGAATTGCGTTAAGACATTCCCTTATTAAAATTCAGTAGTATAACGACATAAATTAAAAATTCAACGTATAATTTGATGGTATAAAAAGGGTATCTCATCATATATGAATATAATTTATTGAAATAAGGATATATAATAACATATACTTTTATTTTAAAATAAAAATTTAATGTTATAAAAGAAGTATTTGACTAGAAGATGAGAGTGAAAGGTACCCCTATCGATTAGGTAACTTACAAAGCATACACCACATGAAAGAAGGATCATAAAATAAAAATGTAAATACCCATAAATTCTAATATATTTCACAATTAATATAATCATGGGCAGTACATACACCACACAAATGGAAATAGTGGCAAATATAGCATGAATCTCAAGAGAATAATAACTGAGATGATAACCCCTTACCTCAAGTTCGACATGTCTTGTGTATTCTTATTTATTCATGAATAATAAACATACATTAATTTATACTTGATTAAAAACTTTTTTAATGTTTATTATTCCTTTTATATCAGTAATTACCTTGCTATAAAAATTACTTTATTATTGGAGTTCATGTCAAACATTTTGTAGATGTTCGGAACCTAAGTAAAAAATGAACTTGTTTTAATTACAAGTTGTCCTTGTGGTCAAAATTTAATTATCTTTATAATGATATTCATGATTTATATTCCATATATATAATATAGATCTTATATATATATATATATAATAGTTCATGAAATTATAAGATAATAAATGAAATGTATCGTTCATGAGGATGGTGAATCGTATGTACACATGAACAGTACTTTCATTTCTATTTCATATATATTGGAATGAAAACATAATGATAAATAGGTATATTGTAATTATAGTATAATATAATATTATATATATGATACAGAATTTCATAACTCTATCCTTTATACATTATATGTATGTCATGAATGAATCATATCACATTGAGGGGGCAGTAGTCCGCACTTCCTCAAATAAAATTATCGTGTTTAAACATATTAGAAAGCATTAATGTATATTTGTAAATATAAATATCATAAGCATAGAGAAGACATAAAAATAATATATATAATATATAAATAATTTTTCATCAAATTGGCCATCTTGAGAGGAATTTGGAGATATTTGAAAAATCATCATTTGGTGAGCCAGTAGTTCGCCATCTACAAAAACATAATGTTATATACTCATTAGATGGTGTTGTGTGGAATTATAGTTCAAATACTTATCATAACAACAACATAGTATATTTAGGATACTGTTGTTCTTAAAAAATTAAGTAATAAAGAGAATTTAGGGTTTTGGGGAAGTAAAATAAGAGGAAGAACTTAAGGGACGACATTACCTTTAAATTGGGAAAACTCGCTTTTGTTTGAACCAAATGGTTTTGTTGAATTTAGTTCTTCCTAGGGGAAGGCTTCTAAGAGGAAAATATTTATGTAAGAAGAATAATTGGGAAGAGTATGGATGATCTAAGGGGCTGGAGTGGTGTGAGAAATGGGTTACAGGTAAGGGATTTGTATATGGGGAGGAGGGTCTCTTTAGGAAGGATTTAAAATATTATTTTATTATATAATTATTTTCGGTTTCTAAAGGTTAAAAACTAAATAAATTAAAATATTAGATTACTATTGTTCTAAATAAAATCATGCAATAAGAATTGGATAGATTATGGATATTTGTTTAATTTTTATAATCATTTTTATTTAACTCATTCCTTAATGAGGTAAACACTTCATCATTATTGTGTCATAAATAATTTAATTTATTTGATTTCTAAAAATTATAAAAACAATAACATTATTTAGGAAATATTTATTACTAAGGAATATTTATATTATATGATATAACTTATATAACCCCATGTAATAATCGATCTACTAAAAGATATATGTTTATGTCATTTTTATCTTTCCATTAAATTAATTAAAATAAAATTTCATTATCACCCCCATGTGCCTCCATGGCGTCCCAAAATTGACCCAAGGATGATTATGTTCGTAAATGTATCAAAAAATATGATTAGGACACATTTTAGGGTAATTTAATATTTTTATAATATTCTTGTGTACCCTTATTTACCAGATTTATCACTTTTACAATGGTAAATTAAATATTTTCTAAAATAAATATTCATAATGTCTAAAAATAATGTTACCTATTTAAACAATTTGGACCTTATAATTCCAAATAATAAAACTATTTTTCCAAATTCAAAATGTATAATTGGCAGAAATTAATTAAAAACTAATTTTCATTGTCAAAAAAGAAAGTATGTTTTTAAGAAATAACTATCAAAAGATTAGCACTTGATTATGTCCATAATCAAAATCTAATTACATCCAATGAACAAAATTGGTTTAAATGATAAAAATATAATCTAATTAAAATTTCAATCTAATTAAAACGTGATATATACATGTAGAAAAAATATATTAAATGATATTTTTGAATTAAAATACATTATTTTTCATTATTCATTAAAAAATGATCATTATACTAAAAATACCAAAATTCCATCCAATGTTAATTTTCATGTCTTGATTATAAAGATAAATTTTATTTTGTCAAATATAACTTATAAATGTGACAAGAACATGATTTAAAAAGGATTATCCATTAAAAGGATTTAAAACGGCATTTTAAAAAATATTAGAGTATTTATCCTTTAAATTAGATTCATTCAAATTTTAAGCCACTAACATTTATTGAATAAATTTAAAAAAATTTAACAAACATATATAATCTTATATTATTTAGTTCTATTCATTTTTTCCAATACAAAGGCTGGGCCTTAACTACAATTTAAAATAATATTATATTCTTATTTTTTAGTATGACTCAACGTTGTATGCAACATAAGATTTCAAAGAAACCCATTTTTCATATTGAGTACACTATCAAAAATATAATCTCCAAGAATTTAAAATTAATATTTAATTAATATATATTAATAAATATGAAAATGTCTAATTCTTTATTTATCTGGGATCTTACAACTAGTGACATTATTTTTCATTTTTCTATATTTGATTTTTTTTGTAACATTGATAAGACAAAAGGTTACTTATTCATGAAATATATTAAGTTGAAATTTGGATATTATTGGATAATCCATTGAAAGTGTATTATTTTTTATAATAACTAGATAAAAAGGGATTTAAATTTCAATAATTTAGGGATCATATGATCCATTACTGATAATAAAAATGAAAATTAATTCCCTAAAGTAAAAGATGATATTCAAATTAAATGAAGAAAAAACAATGGATGACATTGTTAATATAAAATTGAATTAAATAATTTACGTATATCATCTCATTAAAATTAATCATCCTTAATAAAATTATATTGATATAAATTTTTATTCATTTACTATTATTTCACCTTTCACGTATTTCATAATTTTTGGTTGTACAATTTTTCAATTCCATGTTCTCTATAACCCACCATCCATATTTGGTTGTTAGTTTCCTCTTTAATGTCCATTTTTTCAGTTCCATTCAATTTTAAACTACATAGAATCCTTGTGATGTGTTATTTTTGATGCCCTTCCCACATTGTTTCTCAAATTTTCAAGAAGAATTTTTATTAACTATGTTTACAAAATATTTTTTAAAACATTGTTATTTTAAAATCTTAAACACATTATTATTGAGCCCAATATTAAATTACTATGAATAAATTTATTTAAGTGTGGTAGAATGTAACACCTTTATATTTTGTTAAAAAATTAAATAAATATAATATTGTTGATATTTTATTCTTACAGGAATCACTTAGTAAACATGTGTTATAAGAAAAAAACATTATGTTTTGTTACATTCAACTCCATTTATAAATTAAACAAAAAATAATATAAAAATATTATTCAATATGATAGTTATCACCTTTCCTTCATAATGGTGTGTATGAATAAGATTAAATATATTAGTAAAATATATGGTTTTGACATGAACATAAAATTAATTCTTATGTGACCAATTAATTATAAATAAAAACAAAAACTATTTAAAAATAAATGACATCTTTTTATGAAAAAGTATTTTTATTCACCCAAATTTATTTTATCTCAATAAATAAAACAAATAATATTTTATGAAATATTTTAACTATGAATAAATTTATTTAAGTGTGGTAGAATGTAACACCTTTATATTTTGTTAAAAAATTAAATAAATATAATATTGTTGATATTTTATTCTTACAGGAATCACTTAGTAAACATGTGTTATAAGAAAAAAACATTATGTTTTGTTACATTCAACTCCATTTATAAATTAAACAAAAAATAATATAAAAATATTATTCAATATGATAGTTATCACCTTTCCTTCATAATGGTGTGTATGAATAAGATTAAATATATTAGTAAAATATATGGTTTTGACATGAACATAAAATTAATTCTTATGTGACCAATTAATTATAAATAAAAACAAAAACTATTTAAAAATAAATGACATCTTTTTATGAAAAAGTATTTTTATTCACCCAAATTTATTTTATCTCAATAAATAAAACAAATAATATTTTATGAAATATTTTAATGATTTATATATATATACATTCAATCAAAATTTTTATATTCTTTTTATCGATTTTTTATAAGAGATAAAATAAATAAACCTTTTCACATAAGAATTATATTTTCTTAAAAATTATTTATATAGCCTTTTTCAAACATATTTTTTAAAATTAATTTTTCATATTAATGTATATTTTTTAAATCATGATGTCAATATTATCATTAATTTTGTTTTAGATATTTTTCAAAATGAATAATTTTTTGACAAATAGAGAAAAATATTTGATTTTAATAATAATTTTCATTTCATTTAATGAATTAAACAAATATTGGTTTAAATGTAATTTTATTTCAACTTTATAACTTTTTGATCAATCTAGCTATTTACAATCAATTTCATGTTTAATTTTGAAATAAAAATTGTCTTACTTTTGAAAATTTTAGCTTTAAAAACCCACGTTCCCAATAAATTTATGGGTATAATTTTAGATTATATTTTTCCAATTCTATGAGTTGAATTTGGAAAATGGATTTCATTTGTCTAGTCACAAACATTTTTATTGATTAAAAATATCAAATTAATTTTTAACCATAATGAACAGTAAAAAATGAAAAAAAACATTATTACATATTATGGAAAAAATTGGATTACCAAGGGCTAAGATAACAATATAGGGATAATAAATGATCTAAAAATGTATAAACCCCTATATTGTGGACATATTTATACCATATAAACAATAATTTTCTATAATTTTTTATTTTGGATCATGTTGTCTTTAGAAAAATGGGGGTGCATTATCATATAAATATTTCTGAGTGTGTTTCTAACCTATCTTAATAGGTCAACCCACATCCTATCTTATTCACACATCAAAAAACCATTGGTTCCACCAAATACTATCAAATAAATTCATTACATCCCTCATCGAATCCTAGATGCCTTATTTTGGTCGTAAATCCAACCTATGAAACATTTTTGTGTAAACTAAAAGATGTTCTCTGATGAAGTGGTATCGTCCCTAGCTCAGTGTTTTATTATATTTATTCCCCAACATACATTAATTATTATTAAAAAATTATGATATAATAGACTCAATTTATTCTATAAACAAATATTTTATTCTATTTTAATGTAATGAACTATTGTTTTCTCCCTTTAAATCAAATGGGATATAAATTCACCATTCATGTGTATGATAGACTACCACATCACAAACATTAGTTCTTTATTTCACATCACCATCTATTAAGGATAAATATATTTATGGATTTAAATTATATAAATTATATTAATGGTATTATTATACATGTTTAATAATAATACCACATATTCCTTCTTAACACTAAACCCATTTTGTAAAAATATTTTTGCTAGTGTGTAAGCTGGATTACCACCTCACAAAACAATATGGTGGGTTTCTCATTTATGATTTACATTGGTGGTAATAATGATATATTAAATGAGTATAGTTGTTATTTGTAACATTATTATACTTTAGTATCTATTATTTCACATATACCTTATTACATTCAATTTCATGATGTATACGATAATATCATTCTTATGTATGACATACTATCTCCTCACGAAGTAATGTGTCTCGTTTTTCACTAACACCTTAAATAAAAGTTAATTACAATAAATTTAATGAATATATGTTATATTTATGAAAAAAATGAATTTTTAATTCTAATATATTATTTACCCACTTTTTATTTCATTATTCAATATAATGGAAGTATTATGCATCTGTATGCATGACATAATGTATCTTTGAATGATGCATTTCATTTTATATCTATATAATTTATGGATTACTATAAATACATATACAATGAAAATATATGATATTTATATAATGTTTAATATTATTTTGGTGATGTAAAAATTATCAAAGTAATTGTACCGAAAACAAAAAAAAACAAAACATTCTCTAAAAATAAAGTACTTATAACATCAAATAATCTTTTAATAATAATAAATTGATAAAATTATAACAAAAGGAAAAAACTAAGATATATTTTGTATGAGGAATATGATTATGGTTCTAGAATATATTCTTAATAATCATATATTTATTATACTGGAGGTTTCAATTTATATAATTAATTTTCAGACTTATACTATTGGATTTTCTTCTCACTTTTATTGTCTTGGTGACAAGTGAAATATTCACGATATGATTCTTTTATTTCATGTATATACTACTCATCAATATAATTTATGATTATTATCCTTAAATTTATGTGTTTTTACATATACATTTTAGGATAACTATTTCAAGGGGGTTTATGGATGAAAAATTATGAAAGAGTTAATGGATTTTTATCTTAAGATGCCTTCATTGGGACATAGGATATGATATGCACCTACCTTATTATATGAGGTATATAAATACACCATCTGGTATGTAATATTAGTAATTTATATATTCTCATGATATTTTTATATTTC
This sequence comes from Viscum album, assembly GCA_963277665.1. Taxonomy (NCBI): domain Eukaryota; kingdom Viridiplantae; phylum Streptophyta; class Magnoliopsida; order Santalales; family Viscaceae; genus Viscum; species Viscum album. The sequence goes on along the minus strand of OY728151.1, from coordinate 62,533,118 downwards.
ATTTAATTTTATAATTTAATGGTGTTTATGATTTAATGTTTCCAAAGTGGTATGGTTTTATGATACAATATCATCATTTATCAGAGTTGACTAATATTATGTTTTTGATGATGAAATATTATAATCCATCAATGAACAACATAATAAATTTTATTATCATCTATATATTTCATGAGAAAAAATTCAATTCAATTTACTCTCTTTATGTACTCAATATTCTAAATAGTGTCTTTTAAAGAAAACCCACATTGTTTTTCTCTTCATTCAAAAACCCCAATTATTCCATATAATTGTTTTCTAAGAAATCAAATTTTTACAACTTTATCTCGAGGATTTGTTATATAATTTATTACCCATTTTTTTACAAAAAATATTAAATTTAATATCCATTTCTTTTTAAATATAGACTTGTTGTTCTTAAACTAGAAACATGAAAGTAAAAATTGTGTTAATGTGTATATATTTTATCACTATGAGGACTATTAACTATTTTAATGAGTCCTTTATAAGAATAAAGGATTATTTTCCAAAAAATTTATTTCCAAATTCTTTATGATATTTTAATTTAGAATGTTATTTTTATATAATATTTAGTTTACTGAAGAAATATGTTACTTAATTGTTAAATTATTACTTAAAATATTCATGTTTGTTTTCAATGGAATGGAATTTGAATTTTTTTTTCAAAATTTATTTAAAATTTGGAAAGGTCTGATTGATAAATAAATATCCCAAGTAGAATTTTTATATAATTTTCTATCTATTACGAACATTTTTTATGTTACTCTTTCTTTACAAGTTATATGATCACAGAAAATTATTATTATTCTATATTTAAATTTATTGTGTTTATGTTGACAAGAGTTTAATGAAAGGAATATCAAGTACACTGGTTATAACATGATAAGAATTTTATGAAACCTATTTTTGTTCAATGGTTATACAAAGATCAAAAGTTTTAAGAAACCCATTTATTTTCATGGGCTCTTATATGATGAATTAATTATGAATCCCATTTCTTTTCATGGGATTTGATATGATAAAATTGTTTTGAATCTCATTTATTTTCGTTGGTTATAATATGACTAATGTTTTCTTCTATTGTTTCACACTTACATATTGTGTTTATTATTTTATCATGGTAACATTATTACCATAGAATGTGGTTATGTTATAACCAAATATGTGTGGGACCTATATTTCCCTTCATTTTATTGGATAAATATGGATAACCCATGAGTAAATATTATATGTGTAAACCTGATTACATGTCCAAAAAATTATAAATGAACATAATTACATATCTAAATTATTATGAATTAACTTGTATTTCATGTCAATAAATATGTTAATGGATGTAGTTTCATATCCATTTTTTATGAGAGCGTCATATTTCATGTCCCTAACAAAATGATGGAATCTGTTTCTATTTAAACATGTTTGTAATGTTATAATAATATGTATAAGCCTTAAATATATTAATTATGAAAGTGTTATTCTCTTGTGGATTTTATATTTTTATTAAAATATGATTCAAGTATTATTAACTACCCTGATTTATTCTATTTGTCATGTTTTTGATTGGTGATATGCAAGGAATCGGTTTTCAATGTTATTCTAGTTTCCCATACACATTTTCTCATGATATGTTGATATCTCCCTTTCCAACATTATTAATCATCAGATATCACCATTCTAGTATTTCCTTTCTGGATGTTATAATGAATGGTATTATGTATGATATTTCTATAAAGGTTTCTAGTTCTGAAGAACATAGTGGGTGATAACATTGCTCACTTATAGACCAACTGTTTATGTGTCTATATTTTCAAAGGCACTATTATTACAGGGCTATATCATGTATAATTATGTCATTTAAAGAATATTCATCTATTATTATTTAATATTTCTTTTATTATAAGTGTGGGAATCTACACCAAGGTTAGGACACAACATGTTTGCAGGGAGACTGGAGGCGTTCAGTGGGAGTTGTTTTAATAAACTAATTAAGTAGTTAATGTGAATGTGCTGTCTGTTGGTCCCATATATTTTAACTAAAATTAACAAGTGAATTTAACTAAAAAAGTTTTCTATATATTTGATAATAAAAATTTGAATAATAAATGTAATATTTATAGTATGTGATCTCAATATTTGGTATAATATTGATAAATTATATTTTTTTGGAGAACAAATATTACTTCCATGTGAGATCCCTTAGACAGTTTGTTTTATTTATTAATGTTTACTTCACTATGTAACTTGATCAAAATTTTCATATGTATATATATATATTATTTTTAAATACATTATAATATTTTTATTGAATTTTTAGAATATTTTTTAAGAAAATTAAAATAATATAATTTTGGTGTTTTTGAGTGGCCTCCAATTCAGAATGATAGTAGGTGTGCACTATACTACATGATTATATAAATAAAATTTTATTTAATAATTATTTGTAATACAATAATCTATCGATTTGAAATAATTATCCTAGAGTTACAGTACTTGCACATACTATCATTCATAATAACAAAAATAAATCATAAATTTAAATGAAAAATAAAATATAGAATATCATTGAATGTAACATTTTTATATGATTTTATCAAAATTAAGTTTCATAATGTTTCTTTTTTCATTAACTATTAATAAAAAATTTCATGATCCTAGGGAGGAATAATAACTATGGAATCATGTTAAAAAGAATTTTATAACGCAAAAAGATGTGTGAAAATAAATCAAAATTCATTCAGATTCCTTCAAATAATTGGATGCTTGGAAAATATTTTATGAAATAGATGATTCAAAACATATTATTTTGACATTATTAGTTGGTTGAAATTGTGAGGAATAAATTTTGAATGAACTTTACTTGAACTAATCCATACCATTTCCAAAGTGTTTCAATTGAAAGGCTTTTAAAATGATGTTTTTTTGAGATTCATGATGATCTGGAAGAGTTTTGGGATGATTTCAATGAATATAATTTTTTTATCACAAATAAATTGAAATTGTGAAATAATTTCCCATAATACCAATATTTTTATTTGAATAATACACTACTTTGTGGGTGAAATTTGATGTGAATATGGTTTTCATTGAAAACTCGCGTCTGACACCAATAATTCAGCTCTATGTGGAACAAAACAATGAATAATAAAGTTAATCCAAGCCATATTAATGGTATAAAATTTAATTGAACTCATTTGTTTCTTATTTTAATGGAAATTAATTTATTTTTACCACCCTCTACAATAGGATTTTTATTTGGGAAATATTTGGATTAATTTGGGTGTTGATGAATAAGAATAAGATACACTTGATGAAACAATGTTTATCTTGGAATTTACTGATGAAACAAATTTCTAAGAAGCTCCAATTAATGGTAACAATTTATATATTTATTAATATTTATTTATTCATATTAATTTTTTTATGGATTTCCCCTTTATATTAGTTTTTGATACAATATACATATAATAAGATTTGAAAGTTAAGGAGGAGACCAAAAAAGTAGTGGTTGAAGTAATGGAGGACCAATTCATTATACCTTTCTTATCATAAAATGTGTAATATATTTAAAATGGATTGTACATGATGAAAAATCTCTCAATATTTACCTACAACTAGTGAAAGGCTATGATCACTAGAAGGAATATGTTTTAATGGTTTATGACTAAGAAACTCCACCCATATTCTCATTGGGTATAAATTTATCAAATTATCTTTCTATTGAAATGATAAACATCCACACCCACGTGGGAGTTAAATAATATACTAAAATTTGTTATTTACTTTTTTTATTCATTTTTATATATTTTTTTAATTAATTGTTTTTCTTCATTTCAGGTATTTTTAAATTTTTAGTATCTAGGATATTAACTCTAGGTTTTCATTTTCCAAAAAACTATAGTTTTCTCTTTATTCTTATTAAGATTTATTTTCCAAATATTTAATTCTTTTCATTAACGAAGTATAGATAAATCATAGTCTTATGGGGGATATCAACTTATTTTTAAGAATTTTATTTATTTTTATTTTTTTCATAGTATCAAAATCTATAATTCTTAAGGTTTTAATTTTTTAAAGAAAACTTGTGTTTTATATGATATTTATATTAATATAATACTTTAGGTTCATCAAAGAAATATTTTATTTTCATCTCATAACTATATTTTTACATTTTAAAATCAAAATTATTTATAGAATAGGGTTTCCATATTTTCTAAATTTTTATTTGGGGTTGTCTTATTAATTATGAAAGACATGTTTTCTAGATCAGTTTAAAATGAATATCATTCCCAACCAAATCATTTTTTAAAAAATTTATAAATTTTTTTTAAATAATTTTTATTAAGAGTATTAAGTTAGTATTTTACATATAGAAAATTAATTTTTTTCTTTTTCAGTCTTGTTATAGATAATATAATATTTCAAGTATGATTGATGAACCATTTATAAGTACAAATTTTTCATATAACACTTATTTTATCATGCCATTAAATATGAACACTAGTAATCCCCTAAAAACCATGAAATAACATATTATGTATCCACATAACAATTCTTTGTCCATTTCAATCACAGTATTTAAATTAAATATGTAAATATTGATGAACTCAATTTTGGGAGGATTTGGGTTGTGTTCATTGGTCCTAGAAAAATAATCTGAGCTAAAATGGAAATTGTTTATAGTTTTATTTTACTATTTTAATGAGAATACTCTAGATAAAAATGTTTCTGGAATTCCAAAACATCAACAAAATGATAGGTAAAGAAGTTCATTCTACATTTTGTATGTTGTGTTGTATCTCTTCCCTGCAAAAACACAAATCTGTTCTGAAATTCAAGATATGAATGAATGAAACAACCATTATAAATGTAGGGGAAGAGGGATGGAATGTTTATTTGGAGAAATTATTCCCACATGTGCACATATAATAAAATCAACAACTCTTGATAGGTTACATTTTTCTTGTAAATTTAGGATTACACCATTCTTGAGGGAAGTTGTTTTCATGAATTTACATCACTTTAGACCCTAAAAATATTCATTATTTATATGAACCTTTTTTGTTTAAAACTATAAAACCCTCTACCTTATAATAACCCATGTAAAATACCTCATGATTAACACATTTATTACTATATTTATTAAATATAATAGGAATAAAAAAATCCCATGTTGCTCATTTATAATCTTTATAATAGGGAATATTCCACATTAAAATCATTTATTGAGAGAGAAATACATTTCTATGGAGGTCGGAAGGTCATGTACGTGGGCTTTATTATGATGTTGAATAAAATTTTGTAATTATTTTTAGAAGTTATAGATTTAAAATATTTTTAGGTGGAATAAAATATTCATTATGTGTTTGGGTTATATAGTGTTCCCAATTATACATTGGGCTATTTGTGTTAGCCTGTATAAAAGTGACTTACCCTGAGTGCAATGTTTAATTTTGGGGGATTGATGAATAATAATTTTTATAAATTTTTTATATAAATAAATATTTTAATCCATCCAGTTTTTTATTTTAATAGATTGATGCCAAATTTTTTTGTTATATATATTTACATTATTTATATGTAAAATGGATTAATTATTTATTTTTATCATTTTTTATTCATTTTAATTTTTTCATTAAATTTATTAAAATTATAAAATTTAAAAAATTATGTATTTTTATATGACATGTGTTATGGGGTTTTTTTATATTTGTTGGACCTAGTGCTAAATCCAAATATTTGAGGGAAATGAGTTTTTTAATTTATTCCAGGAAATCTAGGTATATATTAGATAAATTTTAATATTAACCCCATATATCAACAGTGGCCTATCCAAGGAAGACTAAATTTTAAATGAAGATAGGGTGAAATTGAAGGAGTAGTTTCAATTACTATGGATTCTTGAGATTCATCTATTTTTAAAGAAATTAATACATCAAAAATTGAGAATTGTAATTATAAGAGTGTGAAAATCATGAAAATTTTACATTGTTAATGTATCAATATCCTTGTATAAAATATCCAATGAATATAAATATTTATGATAAAATATATAATATGTAATGGAATAAATTAATTTATTAATAATTTCCATTATTCTAAAATTTAATAGGCCATATAGGCAAAATATTTCGGGAGGTAAAATTATAAAGAAATTTACCTCACCTCTTTCTTATAAATTTGGAGCTTCATTTAAATTCAAAAAAGATATTGATTTTTATTAAATAAGTAGGGTATTTTTTAATTGTAGTGGTCTTATACAATTTTAATTTAAATTATTTTTCTCTTGGTAACTACATTTAATTTTCTCATTTTTCCCCTCGTTGTGATTTTCTATCTCCAATAAAATAGAGAACTGACATCATCTGTTATTTGAAAGAATTTGTTGGTAGACACATTGAGTTATTATGCGAGAATATTTCTATAAATTTTATTTTCAAGGTTTATTATTGGTTGAATTTATTTCACTGAGTGGTTCCCTTTAATTTATCTACTATTTATTTATTCTTCCATTATTTTTAATATTTTTTTCCTTTCACTATCAAAGTCAATCATATGTTGGAGTGGGGATTATGTAATATTGGTCAGTGAATAAGTATCTTAAATGAATTAAAGAAAATTATTTTCTCATTTAATGAGAAATTAATTTGGGCTAAAATAATTTATAAAATTATGGGATTTGGATATAGTTATTTATCTCAATATTGGACAGAATATTAGGAATTAATAAATTTTAAAAAATAATGATATCATTATTATAAACTCTTAAGAAAATAGCTATTATTTATTACAACTAGATACTCTCTATATCATGTGTCTATTTTATAATTTATATATATATCATAATAATTTTTACAAACCCACATTATATTAATATTTCATTTCTCTAGAATATTTTTCCAATAAAATCAAGGAAATTGAAAGTCAGTTTTCTTGGGAGGTCTCTAGGTCTGAACGATTAAGGGTGTGCACTGTACTACATAATTATTTAATAAATATTATTGATTAAGGATTCATAAAAATCCTTTGACCAATTTTGGAAATTTTAAGGGAGGTTTAACACGTTTATACATTATTTTTAATAAAAATTTATAATTTTATAATTTTTTTAAAAAAAAATTAAAATTCATTACACATCCATTTTAAAATAATTTTTTCAAAATAGTTATCATAGTGATTACTATTTTTATTTTATTTTTTATCAATAATTATATAATCCTATCATTGATGAAATTTTAAACAATAATGTTTAGTTGAATATTATGATCACTAAGAAGGTGAGAAAAATTGAAATTCGTTCAACATCCCTCATGTTATTGGATGCTTCTAAAAAGTATTAAGAAGATGGAGAATAAAATATTAATCCTCTAAATATCTCAATTAATGAAACTTTTAATGATTAAATTATTATGGTAATAGCCTCAAAACTATCTAATCTATTTCCCAATCATGTAAAATAAGAAGTATTTGATGATGTTATATGAGATTAAAATTATGTGGAGATTATTAACTGCATTTGGTAATATCATTAATGTCCAGTGATGTCCTATACATTGAAATTGTGAAATCAGAACCACATTATCTCAATTTGGATTTTGAATAATACCCTACTAAATTGGAAAAATTGGAAGATAATATCATGGTGATTGACTACATATATCCAAATTCAACAAGCCAACTCCAACTTCCCCAATGAATTAAGTGAAAACTCTATGAAAACCAAATCAAAGAGATATTATTTTTTTAACTCATATGTTTATATTTTATAAAAAATTAATTTAGTATTATATTAAAATATTTTAACATTATAGGTTTATCTAAAACACTAATTCATATAGTATATCAACTCAATGATTAAAATTCACTTATAGAGACTTAGTTACTAGGTTCCATTCTTATAGAAGATAATTTCCATGATAAATATCTTGAATGGGGATATTTTTACATTCATTAATATTTTTTTAATAATATTTACAGTGGAATTTTAATTAATTTTACCATTTAATATAATTTAAAAAATCCTACACATGGATTAGGATTTGTAAAATAAAGAAGATTTTGGTCAATTATTGGTTTGTGTGGTGGATGTACCAATATTTTTTTCTTCCCCCACCATATAACTTATTCAACATTTCTAAAGGAGTGTACTTGAAGAAAACTATCCATCACTTCTTATACTAGAAATTAAAGATAAATAGTTCTTAAAGTAAGAAGTTTTTCTTGTTTATAATCAAAGAACTCCACCCACCACCATGTTGGGAAAAAATTTATATAACATTTAAAACTATAGATATTATAATATATAGAACAAAAATAGGGGTTAAATGTTGTTCTCTCATGTAGGAATTGTGGATAAAACACAAACCATCTACTTTTCTTGTCTCATTTCACACTCCTGGTGTATTCCAAATTTCAATGGGTAGTCGAAAAGGTTGATATCATCTAATGAATTCTTAGGGAAATTATTTTAATTAAATTTAAAATAATTACTATGAATTGAAATTTTATCAAAATTTATGCATGACCCATCCATACCATGTACCACAAGGAAAAACAAAATAAATTATTTTATAATATATATAAAAATAAGGTGAACATAATATTTTTTATAATAAAAATAAAAAAATACTGTAAAAAGATCTCATATACATCAAAAGTGGATGAGATAAATATTTTAAAAAAAATGTTTGAAAAATTAAAAAAAAATGCCAAAACTATTTTCTAAGTGAACATGAGGTCACCACCCATCCTCAAAACACTATCTCTACATGGTTTAAAATCTCAAACCAATACATAAACCTCAAATATTATTACATGTGGTCATGAAGGCCCAATAATAATTACAAAATAATCCAAACCTCATGTATATACAACAATAACAAAATCCAAATCCATTATTGTTTCGAATATAACTCAAAAGTTTATTTCTACTATTAATTATAAAAAACAATTTCTGTCATTAACAAATTGACATTAATTTTTAGAAGATATGTATATAATTACTTGGTATATCTATTTTTTACATTTTTTAATGATGAATGAGAATTTAATTTTGGAAGTCATTTCAATTTGAATAGAATAAACTATTTTTCATTAAATATAATAAATAATAATGATACATAACCATAACCAAAAATCTGATTAATAATGCTAATAATAATAATAAATCTATGAAAATGTATTCATTATAACACCTCTGATCTATCGAGAAATACAAGACAATACTAAAACATGATCTATCATATTGGTGGGCCTAGTTTTATTTAGTCTTCCTCAATGTAGATTATACCCCACCTAGTCTAACTAAGGGGATAAGTAATGATGTTTTTTTTCATCCATACTATTGTCCATTAGTCGAAGAACTATCCTAAAATAGTTTAGCAAGTTTATATGGATGTCCCTCTAGATATACTGGGTTTCCCAAGGCATGAAATCATGGTGGGAAATTGAAATAAATAAGTATGGTTAATCCTATATATATATGTATTATTATTAGTTGTAGTAGTAAAAATACTTTAAAACAAACCCTTATTACACCCACACTTCTAAAATAGTTTTCCACAAATCCATTATTTAATTACAATGATATCCAATGTTGGGAAATCAATACTGTAAATTATAATGGGGGTAAATTCGGAGTTTGTTATTTTTAACAATCCAACTCGATGTAGAAAATAATCGTCATATAATTTCCCTAAAATGATAAATTTAAAAATTTTCTTGAAATGTAGTTGCTAGTTTTTATAGAATGTCCAAAAAAAAGTTTGGTGTCTCAAATGACTATTTCCAAGAACAACGAATGCCATTTTAATCCATTAAATTTTATAAAAGTCAACTAGGGAATCATACAATCACATTAAATATCAAAGTACATAAGTAAAGCTGATATTGGAAATTAATCAAACACATAGGGTGTATAGAATTTGTCAATGGATTTAAGTAAAATTATTTAGAATAAAATAGTATTTCATTCAATATATACAATGTAGGTCTTGTTTTATATTTCATATAAAATCCTAAACACATTAAATATTATCAATAGTCAACTAAAACATTCGTGTAAAATACATTTAGTCAAGGGTTATCAAATTTATAGCATTATACATGGACCGAACTAACTCAATCATGGGTTTCCATAAGCATCATGGTAGTATAAGATTGGAAGGGAATGAAAATACATAAGAAAACAAATAAAACCCTACAATAAAAAAATTAAAATCAATCCACAAGACAACAAATGTCACTAAGTCCTTTCTAGGAGAAATAATGAGATAAACGAATTAAAAAATATGATAAGCAGAGAAATAAGATATTACCTCTAGAATTTAATAGGAAATGTTTAGAAACTCCCAAAAAAGGCACATAAAATAGGAGAATAAAGAAAGATGAAAACCATATCCTATGAGAATAAAATGACTTTTGAATATAAGGGTTTAAAATCGTATAAGGATGTAATAGTAAAGTTTGAAAAAAATTCTGGGGAAATATCATGGTTTGTCCACATTAGTTACCATTCTATGTTCCAACCATGATACCCTTGTTGGAAACACCTAGGAACCTACATAGTTTTTCTAAATTATTTTGGAGACCATGTTCCATCAATGTGAAATTAATTTGTTATAATGAATACCTATATAAACTCTTTGTGAAAAGTTTCTTTTAAATATGAGATTATGTGGAAATTCAAAAAATTAAAAAGTAATAATTTTACCCAAAACTGATTGATGAGTTAAACATAATTAAATATAAAAAATAATAACTAAAAAGTATCATGGATGGATAATACTCTAAACCATAATTCTTTATTACCATAGAGAACATCCATATATTGTGTTAATTAATTAATATAGAAAGACTCAACTCCTTAGCATGACTTGATTCAAAAAAATCCTTGAATGCCATGAATTTCGCTAATGAAACACCCATTCATCAGTAAAAATGATGCCCACACTTAATCCAAAATCAAATATTATTTTAAAGAATAACTAAATCCTCAACCAACAACTTGGAATTCCATTTTCAATATATGTATCTATAAATTCATTTATGTTATGTATGTAAAGAATCAAGATATAACTGACTATTGTTTTCTCCACACCATAATGGAAAATATCTAAAGCATTTATAGAAAACTATTCCAAATGAAACAATACCCAAAAAATATATTTAGCATATGAAACAAATAATCTCCATGAAAAACAACCATGATTCATAATTTCCATAAAAGTTACATTTGAAAACAAGGAAAAATAACCTCTAAAAAAACATAGAACCAGCATAAACATAAATAAATAATTAGAGACACACAAAAAATATGGAGAATAGGAAAGGAAGGGGAAAAGAAAAATAACTTATACAGCTACCTAATCAATATTATGTACAATATTATAGACCTATGAATTCTATAAAGGCTATGATATGGTTACACTCATAGGAAAAAAACATTTGCAAACCCTTTCTAGATAACCTAATCCACCATGATAATGAAAGAACCTAAGATATTTTTTTCATGATGGATTCATATGGACCGAATTTATATTGTTATTGTATACTAGTGTCATACATCTATGACAAGTAAATGAGATATGTGAATTCCTCTATATTCCACAAACATCCTTTTTATCAATAGATGGATTCCCTTTCCCTCAACTAAATATTCCATAATCACTATTGGGTATGGAGGAATTACCATATACCTCATGAACTTTTGCTAAATCTCCCTACCATGTACTTTTATTCTTACCACATCTATATATGAAATCAAACCAGACTCTAAAGTCCAATATTAGAGAACTAGATGATGAAAATTTTCCAAATACGAAAATATAAAGAATATACCATTATCAAATCCAAAAGATGAAGGACTAGATAATAAAAATAGTGAATATACCCCAACTTCATTTGATCACCGTAATAGATTATACAACTCCATTTAATTTTCTTCATTCATGGCCTCAGAGAAAAACTATTGCACGATTGAATCATTGAAACTCTCCAAATAAGGATTATTTCATGGTTTTATCCAAATTATGGACTTTAAAAATATCCATCAAAGACCATCCAATATAAAGGTAGTGAAATTGATCTTTACGGACTTGGATAATTCAGGAAGGGAAAAGATATTCTGAATGTTATGAAACCATTCTATTACTTCCTCAAGTTCCATCGGCATGTAAAATAGAGAAGGATATAAAATCTAAAACCCTATAAGAAATCCATAGGATGATCAATTGAATAGTTCACTATTATTATATAACTTATAACTTCACTTTGGAAATATTTCATGGATTAATTAAGGTGTTCTCCAAAATAATAAAAACAAAAAACACAATCACAATAAACATCAATATTTAATTTTCACAAATATATATACTATGATATCAAAAAAATCACTAATCCATTTCTAAATAAATTTTCTAAATCTACTCAGAAGACATTGAAAACATTTCCAAACTAATACTGAAATTTTTCAAAGATCTATACAGATACATCCATTACGTTCTATTGGAAAGGACGCTAGATTCCATAACAAAACCTCACTTTTTTATATCAAAGTCACTCAGTAACATTAACAAATATTTAAAAATAATTTTTATATCAACAAAAATTATCTTTTAATATTATAAAACACATTATATAACTATTTTATATGAAAAATTTATTAATGAATTTTATTACTTATCTCGAAACGGAGTATATTTTTAACAAAATTTCAGAAAATTATTATAAAATTCAAAAATAAAAAAAATCTCATTATAAACATTGGATTTAAAATTTTTGGACAAGAATTATCTTAGAATCATAAATATTTCATATTAAATAAATTGAATATAAAAAAATACATAAAAAATTCAAGGGTTATTAGTGTCCACAATTGACTTGTCCACATGGTTGGAGGACAATTTTCTAACCATACGACATCCATGAAGAGTTATCCAAAACTATATAAATGAGATCCACATGGTTTTCTAGACCCTATAATATCAACTTTTACCACCATTACATCTCCCATTTCATATTTAATATGATATAATTTTAAAACTAAAACTAGATTACAGTCAATAAAATATAAAACACTATCAACTAAAATTTTAAAATGTAAAATAGATAATAGAAACTATAAAACATAATATTTTAAATCCCAAAATCCAATGGTAATTCATGTTTTTTTATTGAAAGTGTTGGAAAAACACTTCTTCATAACTAAATAACAAGTCCTAACAAATCTTGTCTCCAATTTATCATTCTCACCCAAATAAAAAATCACACTCTAGATAATAGGTTCTTTAATAAACCTAGGATATGATATCATTTTATCATCATACAACTTAAAAAACCCATGATCTATGAACTCCTACCATTCTGTGACTTGCTTAAGGCTTATTACATATTACCTCAAGAATTATTAAATCCCTAGGATATTAAATTATAACTAATAGGGTTAGTTTTTTTCATAATAAACACACATTACTTAGACGAAATTATTTACCAAAATTCTTCAATGACCTATCCAAACATTGGAATTCCACGAAAATAAAGGAATCTATTTCATAATTTAAATGAAAAATTGATCTACCATAATAAATATAAAAAATATGAATACTGAATTACAGTATGATTATATCATGGACACATCAAAAGGAGAACATTGAAATATAAAATACATCAAAGATAAAAAAAATAAAACAAAAATACACAGACCAGTCTATTTGTAACCCCAAAGTTACCACCCATACTCATCTCGCTACATCTTCAAGGTGAAAACATTAAAAGGTATTTGTTCAAGGAATTATATTTAATTTGAGTGAGAATCCCTAGTAAGAATTATAATGGAACTCCCACCCCATGTATATACTTTAAATATAAGATCAAATTTCATGCTTGTTTCATAGAAAACTAAATATTATATTACTATCTTAATTCAAATGAAAATTAACACAGCATACCATCAACATAGGACCATTTATTTTTAAAAGATAGTTTTTTACATTTCTATTAAATTATAATTTTACATTTTAAAAATATGAAGTGGAATTTAATTTTTAAATTCATCTCAATATGAAAAAAATAAATCATATGTTTAATAAATGAAATAAAAAACACAATTATGATATGTAACTATAAACTACAATAAAATGAATAATTTAACAATATAAATAATTAAAAATATTAAAATACATGGGAAATAGTAATAGATAATAGCGGAATTGAGAACAATAATAAAGAATGATCCATTAGATCATCACATCATGTGTTGTCTAATCATACTAAGACTTGGTAAAACCCTACTTGTCCAAACCAAGTTAAAATCTCCTTAAGTAGGGTATGATAGTTAATAAGGGATAATAGTAAATGAATTATCCAAAAGTATTATATTATGTATTCCTAGACATATTTATAGGTGCACATTGTTTTCTATAACCGGAAAAGGAGGTGGTAAATTCAAAGAGTTTAGTAGTAATATGTACGAAATCATATAGTAGTTGTTGTTGTAGTAGTATTAGAATATGTAGTACTAGTGATAGTAGTGGTAGTAGTATTAGTGATAGTAGTTTAAATTTATTAACAAAAATCATAATCACACCCACAATATTGATGCATGTTTCCCAAAAGTCACCCCCATATTATGGTGATGTATGACATTGGGAACTCAACAGCATCAGTTATAAGAATAATAACATGATAAACAATTATTTTTAGAAATCTTAATAAATTTAATAATTAGGCCTTATATAATTTTATAAAATTGAGATGTTATGGATCCAATTTTAAAATATGTGACAATGATTTATAAAATATAGAAAAAATTTGGTGTTCCAAACTTTTTTTGAAGAGACAAGATCACCCTTTAAACCCAAAAGATAATTTAGAAATCAGCTTGGGAACAAATAAACAATTTTAAACACCAAAAGTAACAAAGAAAGTATCATAAATAAATATAGTGGACACTAAGTGTTATTGAACACCATAAATTGATTTAAATCAAATATTTCCAAAGAAAATTTTATTTAATTCAATGTAATACTTAGAAAGAAATGGTTTTCATTCAAAAAAACATTCATAGACACGTAATATTTTGAAAATGGGAAACTAAAACAATGGTTTTAAGAATAAGAATATAATGGTTCTATAATTTAAATATTTAAATATGTAATACCAACCCCAATCTCACCACTTATATAATAAATATGTTAATCAATTATTAAAAGGTAATAGAAATACATAAGGAACCCAACTAAACCGTAAAATAAAGAAAAAAAATAAATATTAATATAAAGGAACACTTGTTAATTGAAAACTAAATCAGTAAATAATGATAGATAATAAGAAGAAAAATAAGATAAGTGAATACTTTGGAGTGATCGCCATGAGAATTTATCCTCATGTCACCAAGAAATCCAAAAACAATCCTTTGAAGTGACAAGACCAATGGAGTAGGGAAGTTGCAACCTTTTCACATGAATGGGAGTGAAATATATGAGTTTGGGATTAACAATAGGAAAGTAAGTAATGTTAAATTAATTTAATTATAATTTTTTGGAAAGACAGTAAGTTTGGTTGTGTTGTGGGCCAAACTATGAACCAATCACATACCCCACACTAAACATACTTAAGAACCAACAAAATTTAGCCAAAATATGTGGAAAACATCATGAGCACTATGTTAAATGTATGTGTTAGAATATATAACCATATAAATGGTTTTAACTAATATGGGACTCTACCTAAATTTTAAAAAATCCAAAAAAAATCCCATATTCTACCCAAAACATGAGAAAAAGATCAAAAATTAGTAAATACATAAAATAATTAGTAAAAATGATTTTTTATGTGTGACAAATTATATATGTTATCCTTTTAACCTTTCTATTTTTTTGAATATATTATTATTTTAAAAAATTTATTATGTATTATACCTCATTTCTTATATGTTTAATGTGGTACTAGTTAGGAGCTCAACTTATGTTTTTTATTTCCCAAATATACATAGGTTATGCCTTTAATTTTATTTGGTTATTCAATACTATTAATTTAAATACATTTAATTTTAAATGAAGTGTAGTTAAATCATAATGGGAAGATGTACACCTAATTTTATTTTTATTTCAACATTATATAATATATAATCCTTTATTTTATATTCTTATATTTTTATTTTTTGGATTTCTTTTAAAATCATGATATTAATCCAGTACATTCAAAAATCAAACAATCCTAGAATTTATTGAATATTTCTTAATTTTAGAATTTATGGATTTCAATTTTTGTTGGAATTTTATTTCTTCATGATTAATAATAATTTAATTTAAATATGGTTGAATTATTTTGATACTAGTTTTCACTATTTTTGTCCAAAATGAGTATTTTACTCTACCTAAGATGTTTCCAAACCTTTTGTACAAATTATTTAAATATATATTTGTATAATTAGATTTTAGTAATTTTTTACGATATATGACTTAATTTTTATCTTTTTCAAAGATACAATAGTTCATATAATTTATAAAATAGGATTAAGCCACCAATTTGAATGAACCTTTTTTACAAATAGCTCTTATTTTGTTCTTACTTAACAACTCACCATTATTAAGAAGCCATTCGCCAATAAATGCCTTTTAATGAAGCTAGATTAAAAGTAATTTATCACTTTCAAACCAAATCAAGATTCTAAACTCATGATTATTACTAATGTAAAGTGTGTCTGATTTGGGTTTGTTATGTTATCCTAAATGAATCTTTTTGCGATGGTGTAGAAAATAGATCCACTATCTGATAATAATTTTATAGATAATAATCAATATATAAAAATATGGGGTAGTATTAATATAAATTTTACGTTCGTCAATGTTGTTCATTCTATATTTTTATATTAAATATTCCTCTCTTTCTTCAAAAAACTCATATCTATTTGAAAATTAATGATTTGAAATAACAAAACAGTGCATCTACAAATGGGGGGAAAGGGACAAAATATTATTTCCACTTAATATTCTAATGTTTGGACTACCTAATTAAATTAATAGGTATTTTTAGGAATTTTTTTTCAATGGGATTAAGTTTCATATTCTTCTTAATGGAAATTATTTTCATGCATTTTAATTCATGTTAGAACCTAACCCTCCTCATTCTACATCTGATAATTTTTCATTTATAACACAAAAACCCTCAGAATAAAAACCAACCATGTAAAATATATTATAATTGAAATTTTATGATATTAATTATAGGAGATTCTAAAAAAATAAAAAACATATGGGTATTTTTTTACTTGTAGGAATAAGAAATTTACCATATAAAAATCCTCAAATGATAGTGAAAAAATGCTTCATACATTGTATGTATGATATACACATGGAGATTAGAGTTACATTGAATGAAATTTTATAATCTATTTTGGTAGCTTAGTAATCTAAATCCAGCTGTGATGGATGAAATTTTCTTTAGGTTTATTTGTTGAGTATTTTTTTCCAATTATACCTTTATAATCTCTTTTAGTTTTAGTATAAATGATTAAACATTAATGAAATGTTTAAGTGTAAGGAATTAACGAAACTCATATTTTCATACATTCTATTATATAAATAAATGTTTAAATCCTTCAAATTTATTATATTATGGTAATTTGTCACATTTTTATGTTTTTTGAATATTTTCGACTTTATTGTGAAAATAATATAATTTATGATTTTAAAATTTTCTTTTCAAATTACTTAAATAAAATTCACTAAAATAATCTTAATTGAAAAAATGTTTTTTATAACATTACTATTTGATGATATTAATTTCTTTCAACTCTATCGAGTTTTGAATCCAGCCATATCTGGACCAAATTAATCTTTTATGTTGGTTCTTTAAAACCTTGCATATTTTTAATGAATTTTAATGTTGGGATCGTATCTCACAAATTATCCTTACAAAGAAGAAATAATAGTAAATTAATTTATAAGATATTGAGAGACAAATATTAATTAACTATTTTTACTAAGAATTTCTTTTCACAATATCTCTATAGTATTGATTCAGTGGTTACTTTAGTACACTAGTTCTATATATAAGCAATCTATTCATAAAGTCCTGAATTTTTTAGATGTGTTATAAAACAAGACACATGCATGAATTTCACATTACCTTGAAAAAATAAAATAAAATATATAAATTCCCTTTATTAAACCATTATTTTATTTATAATCTACGAAAATATCAATATTTATAGACCTTTTAGAATCCCAGGTAAATGTAAAATAATAAATTGGTGAGCTATAATTCTCATTATGGGTATGCATAAAGAAAAATCTATCTAAAAAATATTCCATAATAAATATGGTATGGTAAAAAAATAAAACATATCCCATCTAATCTATAACATTAACATGTTGAATAACATAAAATAATAAATTATAGTCAAATAATACCATATGAATAATCACAAGTCCTTAAAATTTATCAATGGATATTCTAATTAATAAAATCATCATATGGAAGTCTATATATAATATCATAGTTAGATAATTAATAATGTGAAAATTCATAACTGTATGATCAAGACCTGGTTCCAAGACATCAACCACAAATGGGTAAGGCCAAAGCAAAATACCCACGCTAGATTGTCTGATGAGACCTACTGATGCATCAATGGGATATATTGGACAACACCCATAACATAATAAGTGCAATTTGATCCTCATAATAGAGTTGTGAAACAAAATTAAAATAAATATTCAAATTTAAAAACTATCATATGAAAATTTTATAAAATCCCCCATCGATAACCATAATCATAAACCATTCAGAGTCATGTAGATAATGGTATCAAAATAGTACATCCCCTATCAAATTGTATGAAAAACATGTTCAAAATTAATATGAAATTTATGATTAGAAAATATTCCCAATGGGGGAATAAGTAAAAGAATGGTTTTTTCCTTGAGGAATAGAAATACCATAAAAATTCTCTTAATAACATTCTAAAAAAAATTCCCTTTGACTTTTAATATAATTTTAAAAAAAAATCATAAACATTATGAAATTAATTTTCATTTAAAATGGACCAATAAATAATAAATTTAATCTTCAATTAAATTAGCGGATATGATGGTTTGTAATTTCTTACAATACTTATATGTTAAAATATTAAATTAACATGGTTCTTAAAAGATGAAAAGTGCATTTTTTATAAAATGAAAAGAGGATAACTCTAAAAAATCATAAAAAGTAAAAAAAATTTAAAAATTAATTTAATGATACATTTGGTGAATTTTGAAAACATTTCAGAAATTATTTTTTGTAAAACACGAATATGGTATAAAATGGACATTCGAATGAAGAGAGAATTAATTTAATATTTTATTAAAATTATTTTGAAAACAATGATATGTTCCAAATTGAAGAAAATAGAACTATTACATGAATATTTCCATAACAAATAGAGGATAATAAAATATATTGGACTTATGTCATTAACTTCAATCAATTCCCCTAGAGATACTTAAGCATAAACAATCCTAAATAATGATGAGATTGTAAAATAAACCCCTACCACATTGGTAACTTTTGATTCATAATCCACATGATTAAAAAAACATCAAATATAACCTAAAATACAATGAATATAAACAGAATAATTTTATATAATATAAATATTTCTGTATAAACTACAGAAAAATGATATAAGTGGTAAATATGAAATATATCTAAATGATGTAAAATTGAGCTAATAAACCTCTATTGCTTCAGTAATTTTTTAAATAAAAAGACCCAATAAAAAATAATAAAATTAAAAATTAAATATCATGGAAATAATTAAATTCATGATATTACATAGAAATGGGTTATTATAAACACAATACAAAATAAATGAGTCATGGATATGGCATATGTCTCGCAAACATAAAAGTGACACTAGAAATCACTTTCCTCAGTTACAATTTCCTTAATATGTGTCTGTAACTCTAATATAATAAATATTTATTTATTATAAATATTTTAAATTATCATAAAAATATATTTAATACCGTATATGATTTACTTATCGACTTTTATGAACTTTTTATTAACAATTCTTTGTCAAATTCTCTATTTTTGTGATAATTGATTCATATTTCATGTATGTTTTGGATTCGTAATTTTGGTCCTTTATCATTGATCATGATTTCATAAAATATTTAAATTTAATCAATGTATAAATATCGTTTATTATACTTTTATAATTAACAATAATAGTTCATAAATGTTAGTTATTGGAAATTGAGTTACACCATTCATAGAGATGGTAGGCCAAACGTATGAGTGATTGTTTTTTTCATTATTCCAATAGATGGATTAAAAGTAATTTAAATAATATTATATAATTAAAATACAATTATTATATGTAATTTTTAATTTAAATTAATTAAATATATTATTATTATCATTGATGTCAATTAAATTAAAAACAATCACATCTTTACGTGGAGGCTGTAGTTTGAATATATGCACAAGTGAAGTTATTTATTTCCAATGAATGGGAAGGTAAGAAGTTATATGTGATGTTATAATTGATGAAGATTATTGTTGTAATAAAATTAATACTCATATTTATAAATAATCATTTAATCCAACCACTAATTTTGGTGAAGGAAAATGAATTAAATCTTTTCATGAGGGGGTAGTCAGCCATAAACAAAATCAATAGTTCTATTTCTTGTTTGATGCAGGAGGATAAGAATGTAAACTTTTTAATTAAAATAAAAATTTAATTTTATATGGGATATAATATCATTATTTTGTCATCATATTTAGGTATATTTTAAGGGGTTATATGAAGAAATTAAATGAAGTTGTGTGATTAAGAATATTATCTATTCATTGGAAAAACTCATTATGATTATACCTAAGTCCTTCAAAAATGTTATTTATGATAGAAAAACAGCTTACAAGACATTTTTAGGAATATAAGAATTATTTTTGGAAAGTGATTTACTAAACCCAATATATTTGGATGTTTTAAAAGGAGAGGGTAGTGATGGCCTTTTATAAGTGGGGTAGAGGGAACACATAGAATTTTTTAAAGGAATAAGTGGTACCCATGTTTTTTAAGTGACATAAAGATTAGAACTATATAATTATATAGACCTAGATGAGATAAGGCTGAAATATATGCATCCAATAAGAATTCAACAAGTTTATTTTTCATTTTAACCCTTATCTTTTTTGGTTTAACCCATAGATGATGGTTCCATACTCAATAGAAGCATTAAAAGGTGGGTGATATATGAAAATTAATTTTAATAATCGTCTCTGAAAACCAAGAGTGGGAATCTTGTAAATATCATTTATAATTATTTTACATTATACTTAAAGAACTAAATACCTAGGATTATAAAATATCTTCATTGGAGAATGTTTATATCAAAATAGACCGTTCCAGATAACATTTAAAATGTAGTGAGGATCCCATGATAGAATCCCACTATTGGTGATCCACACAAGATCCAATGATCACATACCAACACCACAAAATATTTGGGTGTTATCATGGTAAGTCAAATTTATTGAATTGTTAGTTCTAAATCACAATTTATTTGGTCTTGAAGAAATATCTTTTTTTACTTCTCATTATTGGGAGGGATATAGGAGGAGTTGGGAGACAATTAATTATGTGCAACAATTATCTATTCTCAATTTTTGGACTCTCTAAAAAATAGACAAATATTTTTATTTATAGAGTTATGACTTATGGAAAAATAGTATTTATTGTCAAAATATATATTAAATAACATTAAGAAACATTAATAAACCCCAGTACACATAATAATAATTATTTTGTCATTATTTTGTGTTGTGAGATAGCTTTCCCAATAAAAAATATTATGTAATGATCATGTTAATTTATATTTGTCAATGGAATCTGTTTGGGTCCAATCAAACACCTAAATCATTTACTAAACTACAAAATAAATAATTTATTGGTAAATAAATGTTTTAATTTCAATCTATTGCTTTAATATAATTTTTAATTATTAATTAAATGAAATAAATATTTTATTCCCAAGTCATTGTGAAAGTATTGATTTTCTTTATTCAATCAATATGACATGAAAAAAATTATTCCATTTACTTGACAATAAAATTTATTCCATTAATTAACCTCAAATTTAATTTAATCAAGATCAACGGATACACATAGTGTGTGTCCCCATATGATGCTTTCTTGTTGTAATTAAGTGGGCTTGCCTATTGTCTAAGATCACAACCTAGAAATATGACAAGTAACTGAATTGAATGAACTTAATATCGCAAAATCCCAAAGCACATATGAATTCTAACTGTCCAATATAATCCCTTTGTTAGAATATCTCATACAACATGTTGAACATTAGAGGAACCAAACAATTTGTTCAATATGTCATTCTTTTATTCATGAAATAAACATGTCATTAAACCATTTACATGGAATTTAATGGGATGGTTATATTCTAGTCAAAGGGATGATATATCTGCTTTATTAATGATTGAAGGGGCAACTCATTCCTTGACTTGTTCATTAGTGACATGTCACTCCTGAAAAAAACAACATATCCAACATCGCCATGAACTATTATCATCATGCTTTACAAAATACATATTGGTATTTGATTTGTAACATGAATTAATCATAATATTAAATTGTAAGGACTGTCACATAGACTCATAGATAAGACTATCCAAAGAATCCAAAAAAGCATAATTTATATTGGTTGATATGTTATCATAATCTCCAATTGTGGAGATTACCATGTGAAATCTTGATGAGTAGAAGCATCATCTACATATGTGTACTCACACCTGAAATTCTATGTACTATGTGTCCAATCATATTACAATATCCAATCGTAGAACATTATTTAAGAATATCGTTAAAAAATATCACGAATTTCTTCATAGTGGGGAACATATATGACCTTATCAATGTGGCATATACTCTACGACATAGTTATATTTTTTCATGAAGAAAAAAATTAAATAAGAAAGTTATTTAATATTAAATACATAAAATATACATGTAATAAATGTAAAACTAGTCAGTCATAGGACACAAACTCCAGCATTACTAAACTAGTTTTAACCATTACCATGGAAATTAATTTTTTATGTATTTACTATTCATAAAAAAATTATTTTCAAATTATTATATAATATAAATTATTTTTTATTAAAATATTGCATCTATTTTTATAAATTCAACTCACCAAATTTGAATAATTTAATTTAAATTAAATATTATAGATATGATGGAAAAAAAATTTCCAAAGAAAAAATTTTCATAAGCGTAGAATGTTTTAATATAACAATTCATTATTATTTTGATTCCAATTACATATTTTGTATTTATTAAAATATTATTTTAATAATTATACTTCATGAAAATGTTAATCAAAATTTAAAATATAAAATCCTTTAACGGAAATTTTTTTTTAATTAAAATCCATTATTATTTACTAATCGTAGAAATATTAAACTTTTTAGAAAATTATATAAAAAATTATTCTATGATAATTTCACATTGATGATTCAAAAAATAAAGTTATTTTTTTATAATATATTTTACAAAATTGGTAAAAAATAATTTTAAATTATGTACACAGAACATGATGACTCCACCTTTTAAAAAAATATTGTTTTTCCAAAAAGGATTCATTTTATTTCAAATGATTATTATTTCCATTATAATAAATATATAACCATATAATTTATTTGATAAGTTTTTAAAATATATAAATTTATTTATTTATTTATTCATATTCATACCTTTATATTTAACTTCCAGTTTATAATTATATTCTATAATACGGTTTATATAGAATTGGGGTTGTGTGTACCGTAAGCTATCAAATAGATTAAATTTAAACAAATATATTTTTAGGTCATTATTGATCACTTTTTCAAGTTTCATATGATATTTTAGACACATTTTTTATTTTATAATCATTTAGTGTTACATTCTCCCCACCTTAATTGATGTGCATCCCCATAATTTTCCATTGATACCACAAATCAAAGGATCATCATTTCAAAACACCTCTCTTGAAATCCCATATCATATAAAGGATTAATAAAATATCAACTTTATAATAATGAAACATAACTATGAAGTTCATCAAGAATAACACATAACTAGGCTTCCAATTAAAAGTAAATTGGTGGAATGCTAAAAGATAGGCAAGAAACAATTCATACGTAATTATGGGGGGTGATAGGTATCATTGATCATAATAATGTGAATATTCAAGTGAAATATAACATCCAAATAACAAAAAATATGTTATTAATGAAAAATCAATGATTCATCGAAAATTAATGTGAACGGAAAAAAATTTAAAAGATCCTTTTATAGATTTGATGGATTCTATCATTATCCCGATAGAGAACACCTAAAATTGTATTTACATGAAATATTTTTATTTTATAAACACAATTTCATCCTTTCATTATTCTTTGATTAATATAAACATCATTTCTTACTCCAATAAATGATTATCAAATATTATTTTTTTATTTATGGATTTCGTAAAATTAAAATTTTTTGGATCATAACATCAATAAAATAGTGATAATTCCTTTATTAAGTCTATATATAATTACCAAAAACAAAATAGGTACCAGGTGTTAACCATGGTGATATGTTATTCTCTAAACCTCCACTAAAATACCCAATGCTAAACCTAATAAATTACATAAGTATTTATACATCCAATCAGTTAAGTAAAAACAATTTGATAACAATTGGAACATTATGTTGGATAGTGGTGTGTGGTGTACCCTTATCAGCCATCAGTTGTGGGTTCAAACCTCACAACCTTTCTCAAATGAATAGGTTGTCACCTAGCATTTAGTTTTTCTTTTTCTAAAACCATATTAATATAAATTCCATAATATTCCAAAAAAGATGATGAATTTTCAAAAAAATAACATTGGCCCTCAAATAACATTTTTCCATATGGTTTTTCTATACGACTTAATATTTTTCAATGAAATCAAAAATATTTAATTGGATATTATTAACTCAACATAAATGATTATATTTAACCTAAAGTTTATTAATAAAATTATTATTATGTACATGGAATGTAAAGTAATTCTTCTTTAAAAATATTTTCACTAAAACATATACTAAACCAACAGGTTGTATTGCCATAATTGTCTAAAAAAATATACTTAATAAATATAATTTTCTATTATATAAAGCTTCAAAAGGGGATGTTTATGAAACTAAACATATGATCAACCACAAAATCAAAATCTCATGATGATAACTATAACTCGAAAATAATATTACAATAATACATATATTATTCCATAACTAAGATAATCCTTTGATATTTTATGATTCTTATAACCAAGATAAAATGAGTGAACATACTTCTACAACATAATACATGAGTCTATATACATAATAACATTTATTATTCTTATTTTTAAATATTATCTTCATAAGCTCAACCTCGATCCCTTTCATTATTATGTGTTATATTTAATTCACACTTGGGACATTGGTTTTTATACTTCATCATCTCCTTATAGTTTAATCATTGTAAATTGGAATCTAATTTACTTCCCTTGAAATCATGATTCTACTGTCATTTATCCCCATACATGAATCAAAATCAAATTACCTTCATAAAATTACCTACGTGTTTTTTTAGAAACTTATCAGAAGTGGGAATATCCAAATTTACCTTCTTCCCCGTATCTATTTTTCCTATACCCTCATCTAATTTTCATTCATCCCTTGGAATCGGTAAGACTAGTATAATTGTTTCTCTTTCTTAATATCATGTGATATTATGTTCTTCTATGATGATAATGTTTGAAGACTAGTTCTATTGGAAGGATATTATTAAGGCCACTAAAGAAACAATCATTATTTCTATTTGGACAACAAATGTAGTATATATCATTCCTTTCGAACATTATAATGTTGGATTCATACATTGGGAAATTTTCCTCATCCTTTTTTCTCATAATAATCTATAATCTCACCACATCCAATAATTTCCCATGAGGATAATATATGGACAAGAAAGGTACATCAAAATCCTTCTACTCCATGCTTGATATTTCTTCTTCATCGATAGTGTTTTGTATCATTTAAAACTATTGATCCAGATCTCCTTAGAGATGATAAAATACCATGAAAACCATTTACATCTCATTACTACCTAGAGTGATAAAAATATTTTCTATGTAACTTATACATTTCTCATCTATAATAGAATTTATAGATCCATTAAACAGGGGAGGTTTATGATAAATTATGAAGTATTACATTGTTACACCACTTGGGGGAGCAGTAGTATACTCCACATAGGAAAGGATATATCTCATAATCATAGTTAGGGTTCCCAATGTTGTTATAATTTGATTATTTCCAAAGGTAGCTCTAGCACCATCATCATTTATCTCTCCTTGGAGGGAATTCCCGATATGGAGAACATACATTTATACGATTCTCATTCCTTCTACATGGTTCTATTTCTAAAAAAGTAATACATTAAATTTTATCATAACATAATGAATAATATTTTATAATCCCTACACTAGTGAAATTATCAATATAAATTGAAAAATTTATACATAGATTATCTCATTAGAATATACATAGTTTAATTGGGAATGCCACAAAATAAAAAATATATCAGATTCTTTATAATGATCTATAAATAAATTTTCGATTTTTCCATGAATATCGCCTGGTATTGTAAAACCAGTTGTGTATAAGGGTCATTCTTTGGCACTAGGTAATGATCTAGTAAAATCCCAATGCACCCTTTTCAATGTTTTACCGCTAGGTACAATGGTGTTAGAATCATGTCCCTATATAGTATTCTTAAAAAGATTTATTTCATGAAAAAAACATAATCACTATCTCTAAAAAATCGTAGGATGTTATCCTATACATATCCATAAATTCCATCAAAATGTTATATTTTGTAATATTTGTTTTCCAAAATCTAGTTTCCTTGATTTTTATTAAACATTCATTGATTCTAAATATAAATACCTTGGAAACAATATCCTTGAGTTGGTTTTTACTTCTTTACATTCATGTTATATACAAGATTAAACATCCCAAAGGACCAAATAAATGATAAATTTTTGAAAAATAGATACATTGATTAATTTCAAATTATTTTTGAAACATAAAATACACCATAAAAATTCCTTTGGCAACAGTATTATTCAATTTATAATATCCGAAAATATCCATCATAAAATAATTCCTATAATCCTGTGGAATGGAAACCAACTAAATAAGAGAGGTCTAATGATTGATACGGTTATGCGTGCAATGGAATATTTTATAAAAAAATAATGCATTAATCAATATGGAAATATAAATAACTGAAACACATTCCAATTAATCAATAACATGAACATGATGAAGACAATTTAATAGATAAATGATTATCAAATAATTCCATATAAATAATCATATGATCTTAAATGTTATCAATCGATATTTTATTTAATTGAATAATCATATGGACATTAATAACTAATATCATAATAAGGGAATTCCTAGTTCTAGAAATCACAACAATATCATCATTACCTCATTCTAAGACATCTTATATAAATAGTTAATGCCTCGCCCAAATGCAGAAGTTATTTTGACTAAGGATAAATATCAATGCATTGAGGGGATAAATTAAGCCTCACCCATTAATCACTATGTATAATGCTTTCTAAAAATTAACATGTAAAACATAATAAAAAAAATTCTTGTTGAAATACTTCAATATGAAATGATATTACCTTCTCCAATCAATAAACATATTCATAAACAATTAAATGTAATATGAAGATTGGAATAAAAATAGTACATCCCCAGTTAAACATATCAAAAACCATCCTGATAAATAACAAGGCTGATATCATTGCAACATATTCCCAATGAGAAAAAAGTGAATACATGTTCTTTTTCTATGAATACAATGACAATAAAATACCATATAAAATATTTAGGAAAATATCATTTTCACTTGGAAAATGACATTCAAAAATAATAAAAAAACCCATAATATTATGAAAAAAATCATCAAATAACTCTGTAATCCTGTTTAGGATGCTACAATGAAATTATTGGTCTTGATATTGTGTGATTTCAACCAATTTTTATAAGTTAAAAAATTATTTTCACACTATTGTAAAAAGGTTTAAAAGATCCCCATTCAATCAATACAATAAGATTCATCTAAAAAAATTTCAAATTTTCCATAATTGGAAAATTATATTTAATAAATAATTTTTGGAATTTTAGAAATATTTTTTAAATTATTTTTAAAAAATACAGATATATAAAATAAGTATTTTCAACCGAAGTGAGAAATAAAATAATCTTTTCATAGAAATGGAATCTTAGTCATTTTAAGTACTAAAGAGAGGATAATATTAATATTAACTGAAACTATATTGAATCTCTAGTTTTGAATAATATATAATGGGTTTAGTATAGAAAATAAAACAATTCCCCCATGTTAAACATAAAGATGAACAATCTTAAATAATAGTGTGATTGTGAAATAAACCATTACAACTTTTTAACTTTTGAATTATAAGACCCAGAGAAGAAATAATTTTAAATGAAGCTTTAAATAACCTTAATATAGATAGATTCATAAGATAAAATGTCAAATAATAATTTTATGCACTACACCAAAGAAATAAGTGGTGAATATTTCATATGACTCGTATGAGTAAAATAGAGAGTACAAATCCCTTTCATCAGTTTTGATTTCCATTATCCATGTTCATAACTCATGTATAATAAATATATATTTATTTTATATATTTTAAAAACCATAATAATATATTTCATAATACTTATGATTTAATTATATTCTATGATGACTCTTTTAGTAACAATTCATTGTTAAAATCATTGTTTTGTGTGATAATTACTTCATTTTTCCTGTATTTTTTGGTTTAGAAAATATTTCCCTTTTTAGTTTAACATGGATACATTATATATAAAGTGATATAAATGATATAAATATCATATATTATTATTATATAGGAATTTATAATAATCTATAAATTTTTGATATGCGGAAAAGACTTACATCATTCATGGAGATGGTTGGGCTTATGTACGCATAGAAATTGTTTCTATTTTTCTAAAAGATGGTGTGTAAGAAAAGAAAATAATATTTCACCGTTGAAAATAATTTTTATATAAAATATTACATTTATATTCATTAAATATATTCTTTTAACAATCCTTGTAAAAAATGAAAAACACGTTGTTATGTGCAGGAGGTAGTCCACATGCATGCACATGCGATGTTATTATTTTTCAATGTATTAAAGTTAGGAATATATATATATATTATTGTAATTATAGAATTATATTATTTTAATAAATATCATTCAAATATTTTAAATATTACATTATATCCTTCCATTATAGGCTGTGTTGGAAAATTGATTACATCTATCTATGACGTTGTAGTCCTCTATACACATGATCAACAGTTTTGTTCCCCATTTGATGGAAGATGATATGAATATAAATTATATCATAAACATAATAACATATTATAATTATTTACATACTATTTTTACTAGTTCATAATAATTTATGTATATTTTAATGGGTCATAAAATTAAATAATATGAAAATAAATCCCCAAGAACATTGCCAATTCATCAGACAAACTCTTTAGTTTTATAACTAAATCTATCTAAGATTTTTATTATGATAAAAAATAGTTTAAGATGTGGTTAGGGATATATTTATTAGATTTTTAGGTATTTTTAATATAATTATTATTGTTAAATGTGAACAGATGTGTAGATGGGGTGTCCTTTATTAAATGGGGGAGAGGACGCACTTGGAAATATTTGAAAAGTTATAATGATACAAACATTTTACACATGGAACATGGGTCCAAAATATATAATTATTAAGTCACTAATGATATATAGATTAAATATTTTTATTTAATAGGAATTTAACAAGTATCTAGGTAATTATAACCCATTATTTTTGTTTAACCCCGAGTAAACCGGTTTTAACTTTAACCATGAAACTTAATTTTTATTATTTTTACTATTCATTATGAAAAAAATTTCTAAATTTATTATATAATATTCAAAATTATTATTCAAAATATTAAAACTATTTTTTAAAACTAAATTCAATAAGATGGAATGATTTAATTTAAAATTATTCTTGGATGCATGATTAAAAAATTGTATTCCAAAGAAATTTTTTTCCTATGTATAGAAATGTTTAATATAAAAATTCAATATAAATTTGATCTAAATGACATAAATTGTATTTATTAAAAAATATTTAAACTGTTTTTACATTTAAATAAATTATTTGAAAAATAAACATTTATGTGCATTAAATGTGATCTTTGTTTCCAATAAAAACCAGTATTTTCATTATTAACCAAAAACTTATTATTTTCAAAAAATTATCAAAAATGCACTCTAAATTAATTTTTACTTGATGAATTAAAATATAAATTATATTTTATAAGATAATTTTTTTTAAAATTTTTTATGAATTAAGGTTATTGAATGTGAACAAATCATGATGATAGCACCTTTAAAAAAATCCAGTTTTTTATAAAACCTTTCTATTTCTTTAAAATGATTATTATTTTATTTTAAATCAATAGATAGTTATTGAATTTATATTATAAAATTTTAAAACATAAAATATTAATAATTTTTTTATCTGTATTCTTATTCTAAAATTTAATGGATGGTTTATAAATGTATACTATATTACAATTCCTTTAGACAAGGGGTTGTGTGTACCACAAGCTATCAAAGAGATTAAATGTTATGAAATAAATTTTCTGGCTCATTTATGCTTAGAAATTATGTTTCTTGAAATAATGAACACAATATTAATATTTTAAAATATTTTTCTGTTACATGTTTCCAAAAATTCAATTCTATGAAATCTTTGGTATATAATAGAAATGGAAATCAAAGTATGTTACAGAAAATAAAATGATACATAATTTCTGTGAAAATTTATTTAAATAAATAAATAAAATGTAGTTGAATTTTTTTTGGAAGAATATCTAAGATAAAAATTAACAACATAATATAAAATTATATTACATGATTATAAAATTTGTAGGTCATGATTGATGATGTATTTTTTGGAAAAGAATTTAAAGGAAATATTCCCCACCTTTGGGCTATAAATTTATACCTTTATGTCTTTATAAAAGTACAATTCATTAGTGGAGGATAAGGATCAAATTATTTTCTATTATTGTTCTTATACATTTTTATTAAATATTATTCTTCTTGTTTTCTCTCAATCATTAAATTTCTCTTTTTTTCGTCACTATGCTTTTCTATCTCCTTGAAAATTGTTAACTGACATTGGTAATTATTCAAAGGATTATTGCGGTGGGTCATTTGAGTTATTATACAATGTTGTTAAAATTTATTAAAATTTATGAATTTAGTAGTGGTCATATAAATTATTTTTAGTGGTCTCTCTATTTTCATGACTATTTAGTTCTTCTATCTGTCAATAAAACTTCCATCCCTTCACTATCTATGTGATTCATGTATTGGAATTTGGTGTAGGTTGTTTTGGTCAGTAAAGATGTATCCTATTTTATTTCAGAAAGCTTGTTGTACTTCATGAATATGAATCATTTTATGGTAAAAAACATTCATAAAATGATGGTATTCTTTTATATTCCTTGATCTCAACATCGGATAGATATTGATAATTAATTTTCAAAAATAACATTGATTACTTTAGTTTTAACTCCCTAGGATAGTATATCTTCTATATTCTTACGAGGTTTGTTTTGTCTTGTGTTATTATTTTTAAATTTACACATGCATAGACATATATATAAACATTACATTTTTAAATCCCCCGTTATAAAATTATTTCATTTTATAAGGTATGTAAATAATACAGTATTGAAAATATAGAATAATCATTTATGACTAGCCACATAATTTGAATAACTATGGGTGTGCACTATACTTCATTATTAGGTAAATAAAATAAATTAACCTGGGATCTATAAAAAAATTATTTTTCAATTTTGTGTCATTTTTTCGGAGGGAAAAACATGATTAGTCAATTTTTTTTAAAAAAACTATTCATAAATTCCATGAAATTATAATTTTTTTTCATATCATTTTTAATAGATTTGGTTAGTATGGAGCATCAATGTTATTATAATTTGGATTCACCAATTAATCAACATATATATTATCCAATTAATTAAGAATATAAAATAAAGAATGTTCAATATAATTTTAAAATTATCGAAAATTTAGGAAAAAAATTGATATTTTTTTCACCTCCCCCAATGAATTGGAATCTCAGAAAGAGGCTCGATAATAGGAAGAATAAAAAAAATTAATTTATATTATTATATTAAATAACATTTTGGGTAAGATATTATAAGGTTAATATCCTCAAATCTATAAATACCCTTAAAATATGTGATTAAATTTGAAGCCTTTACAACCTAGTTTATTTTGGGGGATTAAGAAAATTTGGAAGGGAATTGGGATAATTTTGAAAAGATGAAATGTTTAGTGATTTATTATATGTTGAACATGTATAAGAAACACCTCTATAAGTGTCTTTTTATTTTAATGAGGGAACCCCTGAGGTTTTACAATTTTTTGATATGATGGAGGAGATTGACTTCCATCCTCCCACCCTGAAAACCAACCTTTATACGATAATAAGAATATAAGAAAATGATCCTTCCATGAAAAATAATAATGATCATATTTTATTGATTTTATTTATTTATGATTTGTTTTAAAAATTTATTTCTTATCAAAACCTAATTACATAATATTCCAAATTCATATAATACTTTATGTATTCAGAGGGTGAATAATAATAATAAATAAAAAAATCCACCTTTTGAGACTGGGTTTACAAGGTCATTTCTAAAGAAATAAATTTCATTGTAGGCCTACATGATGTGGAATATTTATATATTAATTGAACTTATTTTATTTATATACAAAATGATGTTTTCTTATTTACCGTTTTCTATAATGTTTTAATGAACTAAAACAGATCATACCATAGAGTTTAAAGATGTATATAAATATGTAGTGGTGGAGTGGTGGAGGGACCAATCATATTTTTCCACTCAGCATAAAAGTTGTAACACATTACTAAATTGTTAGTTCAGAAGAAAAATTTCCATGTGCCAAATCACAACCAATGAAATCTAAATGTCACAGCAATGAATATGTTTTGGTGGTTTTTGAAAAGGAAAATTCGTCCAATATTATAGTGAGGATAATGTTATAGAAGAAACCATTATTGATGGTTTAAAATATATAACCAAATTTGGTGTTAATCCTAGTTACATCATTTTTATTATTTCATTTTCCCATTATTTTAATGTTTTTTATTTCAATAAATTATTTTTTTTCTAAATTCTTATAGATTTAATATGGTTTCATCCTGAAGCATAACTAAATGTATCTACTACCCAAATAAATCATGGTTGTGTCATTATTTATATTTTTAGTCAGATTTATTTAGTTTTATTTGAACTTAAATTAAGGGTATTTAAATCCTTATTGCTATGTGATATCCAAATTTTTTGTGAAATATTTTGGTGTTTTAATTTTATTTTTCATTCTCTTAAAATATTTAATTATAATTGTTTTCTTTTATTTTTTTAATTATTTGAGATTTTCAAATATTTTTTACATTAGTTCATTAAATTGGTAAATTTAAAAGCTATTGGTATTTTGGGGACATTTAATTATATTAGAATTTATGCATCCAAATGATTTTTTAAATTGGTTTTCCAAAAATTTGTGATTTTTTTATTTATGGATAATTGATTTTCATTAAAACTGATGATCACTAGTGTTGTTAAAATGGAATATCTTTACCAAAAAAATAAATTTATTATCATTTTTAATGTATTCATTAGATTTATATTTTATTGGGGGTTTTGAGTTATGCTTTGAGATCAATAACATGTTATTTTTACCTTTTCGAAGTTTATAGTGTTCATATAATGTGTCATGATTTATAAGGAACCATTTTCGAAGCCCATTTTTCATATAAATCATATTAAATTCATGATTATTGTAATATACGATCTTAAGTGGATCAAACAAATCACCCGATATAGCCCACCATATTGGAGTATCAAAAAAACTAAAAAATGTATCATGAATAACTAAAATAATTAAAACAATTAGAACACATATTGGAAGAATTATATATCGCCATGGGAAATATAATTTCAATCCAAATGGATAAAACTGAAAATAATAGTGATAATACTAAATGTGTCTTCATAAGACATTCTCTCGCCACTAAACTATCCCGCTATGATAGTGACAATAACCAAAAGAAGTCGGTGAGCTTCAAGACACCATAACATTTACATTATTCCTATAAAACCACATCTAAAAATTATCAAATTAAAATTTAGGGTGCGAAAATAATCCCTATTATGATTTCAATAAGAAATTTTTACAATGAATAATATCTTTTAACTGTTATTTCTAGCATTAATACAAAACAAATTCATAATACAGTTTCAAAATAGGGTAATTTTTTATATAATCCTTTTTTATAAAATAATTCCATAAACTCATAAACCAATAATATGTTAGGTTAATGATTCAAATTAGGCTAGAATATGAAAAACCATCCATGGATTTACCATAAGATAAAGAATTGAGAAATCAACACTAAAATATGACATCATTTGTCAAACCAAGCATAAATGAAAAAACCACAATTTGGATCTAGACTATGGGAATTAATATTAGACACCAAAAAGTATCCCAAACATGGAATAACAAGAATAAAACTAATGTTATGTCATGTAACAATTTTTCGATATCAAAACCTCCAGTTGAATTACATACACAAAGTTGAATAGTTCACTTCTTAGCACACATTAGGTTACTAATGTGTTGTGTCCTAAAAAAACCCATTTAAAACCGTTATCGCTTGTAAAAAAATATTTTCACATTGAATCGTTATCACTTCAAAGCATAAAAATCTAATTTTGAATCAAAAACATATTTAAGGAATTTTGTTGAAATATATTGTTCCAAAGTCAATTATTAAATAAAAACACTATTAAAAACATATATATCATAAATAAAATAAACATGGTATTAAATCCATAATATTCATATGAAAACTAAATAAAATTTTAATGAAATTCATGAAATTACAGAATTAGAAACGTTGTTTAGAGACAGATACCACATGAACAGAGATAAACTACCAATAATTTACAATTTAAGGGTGTGGTGAAATTAATCCAAAAGATTCTCCAATGTAATTTGAAGAGATCAGTTAGGAGAATAAATTTTGATAAAGAATGTTAGAAAAAGATATTGTTTGGAGGATTTTTATAGTATTTATATATAATTTAGAATATAAAATACTATGATGCATCCTCATAGATCATGCCATAGAAATGGATAAAATATGGGGCCCATAAAGCAATATACGAGACCCTTCTACAGAATTCATTATAAAACCTATTGTAATAACAATATACCCTTACATACCACAAATTCTATATATCGGGGGAGGGGATACAGTGAAACCAAACCATTAATTCCATAGAATTCAAAAGGGCTATGGTGAAACCTGTATGCATGTCATTAGGGTATAGAATTTTGAAGAACTAACCAAATTCCACCTAAAGGCCACTACTCCACAAATTCCCACTCCACACTACAACAGTAAACTGAACCACTCCATAGCCTATTTACATGGTTGATATATTCAAGATATGTTTATAGATTTAAATAACTACCACCTAGAAACCATGCTTCATATATCTCACCCTCACCATAACCAACTACATCATGCTGTAGTCTATACCCTCCATGGTACATCCCATAGTATAATTCCATTTAAACTACATATTATCTCCAAAACACATAGAAAATGAAGCACCAAATATTAATCATTAAAATGGAGAGTGTACCAAATCCCATACGGAGTCACAATTCACTCCAGTGAAAAAACTTTATATCCCTAGAAATTCCTCAATAGTTTGATCATCCAAAAAGTGAAGGCTGTTAATGTCACACATACAATACTCTCTCCCTCTTAATGGGGATATCTCGCTCGAACATAAATTATAAATGGAATAGGTAAATTTTATTTATGTGAAGTCTTTTATCTTGGATATTCGTAATCTGAACAACGTTCTCAACCATGGTAGTATTGAGTTAAATATAAAAAATCTCCCATTCAATCACATGGGAGGGTTGAAGTTAATACCTCTTTGTCTTTGAAAATTAAAACTCATTCTGATTTTTTATCAATAGATATGTATCATCCAATTGATACTCCACCAATCCAATTCATTCAATGATATCTAAGGGTACAACAATCCTCAATGCCATCTTATTCTGCTTACCCACCTAATGGTGTCCCATAAAAGGCAAATCTCAGAGAAAGACTTAATCACTATCCTCAAACTATACTAGCCAATGATTATAACAATAGTATTATTTCTAATGACTCTGTGTCATGAACAATATATTTCAAGTGAAATTAACCTTTTATGTCATCTCCTAAACAAGACTCAATCCATTCAAGGACCACAATCCCAACTCTACCTCGATTATGGGAGTTATACATGACCTACCATGAAATTAATACAATGGTTCCATCTAAATCATAGTCTGATAATTAATTTTATAGGAAAATTAAACTAGGGTAAGATGATTTTCACATTAACTACCAAAATCAAGTACACGTTCCAATATAATATCCTCACGATCTTGAATATCCCTATCCATTTTACCATCTATATATTGTTGATATTTCATGAAAAATTTAAACAGTGAATCCATTTCCTCCTATAAAAAAATTCCAAAACATATATGCGAACATAAGCCCCATTCAAAAACAACCATAGAAGGAACCACATCATCTCTCACAGCCACTCATACATACAAGTTCATAAGAAGATCCACCATTTTTTTCTTCTTGATAGGGAGAAAATGATCCGATTTTTAAACTATATCATTTATAAAACAAATATAATCCCTCCCACTATGAGAATATGGTAATCTAATGAAAAATTACAGTAAAATACTATTACACTTTAATATAGAATGTGATAAAGGTTCTAATAGATCATTGGGTCTCTATTATTATTGATTATTCCTCTAATAAAAAAATTTCCACGAAATGTAACCTATAATAGAAAATCTCATTACAAGTTACCAATATTAATCTCTTAGATAAAGATTTATTTAAGAAGTCCTTGGGTTCTTAACATGGCTAATTTCAACTATTCATCTACTCATGCCTTATAAAAATCAAAATGACCAACTTTCCTCAGAATCACAAAGCAAAAATGGGTGAGTAAGACCACTCTCCCAAGATCTCCCCACCATTTATAATTTTACTAGTGTTATAAATTTGTATCTTACACTTGGATGACCCAAATACCCTCATAAAATTATGATTCAGCCTTTCCCAAAGTAATTAACACTATTCAACTACCCTCTTCCACCCAAATCTCATCTTAGAGAATCAATTTATCGAAATATACTCCATTTATTCCATTAAGGATTGAGTTAGTAATTTCTTACAAAATTCAATGGAAACCATATTCCCTTTAAAAGGATTTTATGAAATATAAAAATAAAACATCTAAAGATACTCATCCTAGTATCTATAAAAAATTATCAGATCCTTCTGAGTGAAAATATATTTCTTGGTCTTGTAGTCAAAATATGCCATACTCCACACCACAAAGAGATTGTGATGCCATGTTTTGAGTTCATGAATAACTAATACAAATTCAACATCATGGGAAGGGTATTTCATCTAATAAAAAAATAACTAAAATGGTGTATAGGTCACCACCGACACCCCATGCATCATGATACACCCCAATCCCATACATAAAGAATCGCAAAAAAATCACAACTTGAAACTAGTTCCAAAATAACCATAAAATGTTCCAATTTCTATGTCACCATCAAATCATAAAAATATCTCTTCATTTGTCATTTCACTCAAACATAACACACTTGTTATTTATATTTTCATTGGATACTGAATATTTAAGAATTTATGAATAAATCACAATTAATAATAAGTGATTCCCAAAAATCCCTTAATATGAAACACATTAATAGGCTAATCCCATGAAATTACCACCTAAATATTTTCAGGATCTAATGAGATTCCCCTCTTAGATATAAAATTCCCATTAAATTTTACTTCTTGGATCCAAATCTCACATTTTGAAATATTAACATAAAGATGATGTTTATTCAATAATATAGGAAATGAAATCATAGTGATCCATTTTCTCCCCCTCTAACCTGAAGTAAACCAAAATATCATCCAAAAACATTATCATGAGTGATTCAAATAACCAATGAAACATTATGTTCATCATCATAATAAATACCATATGAGAGTTACTGAT
Organism: Viscum album; assembly: GCA_963277665.1. Taxonomy (NCBI): domain Eukaryota; kingdom Viridiplantae; phylum Streptophyta; class Magnoliopsida; order Santalales; family Viscaceae; genus Viscum; species Viscum album. Next base: position 62,494,656 of record OY728151.1, on the reverse strand, counting down.
ACCATATTGAATAACCAAAAACATAAAATTCTTGCCCCATCTCCTAAATGTTTTCCATGTATATCACATACTTAGACTCTTAACAAATGGTAACCTAAAAAATAGGTCAGTCATTGAAATCCAATGGCCCCCTATGATTTATTAAATGAGATAATAAATCCTATGAGAGAGATAATTATTATTAATGGTCACCTTATTTAGAATATGATAATCCATTCATTGTATGGGGATCATGTCTAACTTTTTGTAAATTTAGAAAGGCAAACCCTATGGTGACATGCTAGGATGAATAAATCCCTTATCCTAAAAATATACAACCAGAACCATAATTTCAATTAACTCAATAGTTGTGATGTGATAAGATTGAATAGAAACAATAATAATATAATGGAGCATAAAAATAATAAACATGATATATATCTTTAGTGGTAACCCAACTCATCATTATGAAACAACTCAAGGTATGTAGTCACCAATTTAGGAAGTTGAATTCCCATGAATGTTCCAACAAAATCAATGAACATCTCCAAAAATTATTAGAATATGGTTTCAATGTAAGGAACAATAGTCCTCTCTCTCAAAGATATAGAATCCCACTTAACCTAAAAGATATAATAGATTCCATTAGAAGACAAAAAATAAACTCAATGTTGATAATGTCCAATCTAGGCTGCATAGTTGATCCTAGAATCTGTTACAATCATGGGGAAGAAGATATCAATATCAATAACTAAGAAACAACACACCACTTTAGAGTTATCTATCAACAACCAATAAGTAGGTAATTTAAAACCTTATTCAGGCTTCTTTACCAATTATTTGGAATGATCTAACAAGAAAGATGAATTGTAATAACCCAAGCTTGACATACATGGACATTAAAATAATTTTTCAGAACAAATAACACATTACAAAAGAATATTCCCAAAGACTGTGTTAGTTTAGTGTCTTTGGAAACTCGGAACATAATCTTCTAATCATGGTGAAGGATTATCAGTATATCCCATAAAGATATTCCCCTTTTTTCTTACCTAAAAACTTTATTTATATCCTAGGAAATGAAATATTAAAAAGGGCGAGCTGAAATGCTCAGTATGGGTAGACATGGAGAATATAAAAACAATCCATAAACATTTGAACATAAAACATCAATATCATGAGCAATGACATAAATCAAGGCAGTACATAAGGCATATATCATAAAGGAACATTAATCATGATAAATAGAATTAGAATAGAACATGTAATTGTGTGAAACCATTAATCACATGATATGAATTCTGTACTAGATAAGGAATTTCTTCCAAGACCATAATAGTGGACAAAGTCCATTACTGAACAGGGTTTACTTACGGTCCCAACCCTATATTACAGAACCAGATTCACTTGTCATTCCAGCCACATCTATCTCATGAGATATAAATCTATACCAAATTCATTTTAGAGAGATATAGTTCCCATCCATCTCATAATGAAGTCATTCTTTTGTGTACCACAAAATAAACATAAATCATTCATTATAACCCAACGAATAAAATGAGTTTCATAAACATCATCCCATCATAAAACAATCCATATAAAACAAATGGATATCATTTCATTATAATAATAAAAATAAAACCATATAAATAATAGATATATTATACTTGAAACATAAACATATTAAATAATGTCATCTTAAATGGAAATAAGTTTTGATAAAACACTTGAAATGAATTCTTGAGGAAAATATCCTTTCTTTGTCAAAATCAGTTTCTTTTCACAAAATGCCACGCTATTTCAAAAGAAAGGGATTTTTTTGGAAAATAATCATGAAATATTGTAGTGGAAGCTTCAATAAAATAAGGCATCATGAAACCGTAATATCCGTTCATGCCATATATGTTAAAAAAATTATTCTCATACTTTTTCCGGAAAATTCTAAAAGTACCTCTTATGGTAAACAAAAGAAAGATTCCTTACAAACCATGTAGTAAAAGTAAAAAAAGGGTAAAAATTACATTAAACATACATGAAAGAATAGTAAAAATCTTATGAAAAAAATTAGAGTACATGTAAATGGATGATATACCTAACCCGGGAAATACATACGAATAAACAATCCTAGAGAAGAAAGAGATTGGAATAATTGTCCCTTACATTAGGTCCAATTTCATCCATACATGTCTAAAAATCTTGTATAGTCGGTTTAAACATATTATAAACTTGTAATAGAACCATAATAATATTTATGATATCATATATGATTCACTTACAACTTTTTATTACCCGTTCTTTTGTCAATTCAATGTTAGAGCAGCGTTTTGGGTAAAATTGTTTCATTTATCTTACGTGTTAGGACATTTTTTCTTGATATCATTAATTATATCATGATTTATTTACTTATAGAATGTAAAAAATGATTTATATATAATATATATCTATAATAATAAATATAATGGATAGATAAATGGAATGAAATAAACCGTTCAAGGAGACGGTAGGTCGTACGTACGCATGAACGCTGTTTTCATTTCCTTATTAAATTTAATGTAAGTAAGTAAATAACATATAAATAAATACAGTATTTTTATTATGTAATATATTTCATGATTATTTATTATATATTCTTAATAATCATTCAATAATGGTTGACATGGAGAGTGAATCTCATCGCATCGTGGAGACGGTAATCCGTACGTACGCATGAGCGATGCTATCGTTCCCATAATTATTGAATAGAATTGCATGGGATGATATAATATCTCAAAATCAATATGATGTTATAGTAATCATATATAGTTGTTATTTTTACCATTATACCCATCCATGTATGGTGGTTGTCAAAAAAACAGATCACACCATGGCGTGGAGATGGTAAGCTGTACGTACACATGCGCAATGATATCGTTTATGTATGATTGATAGAAGGTGGAATACGGTTGTTTAATTTTTTTAATAACATATCAGTATATTACTAATAATTATGTTATTACTTAATAATGAAAAAAATAAAGAATAATAACTAGAATAAGAATGAATCTTGAAAGAGTCGGTAGAAGAGATAACCTCTTTCTCGACGCACCTCTTTTAACATCCTCTTAAGGGACTAGAGTTGTCCTTTTGAGGAGACCGAAACCTACCTAATATTTCTAGGGATGTTGAGAAGAGTAATGGGCAGGGTTTTTCAGAACTTGAAGGTTCAAAATGGTGTGAAGTGGATAGGGATGAGGTTCACTTTTATAAGAGAAGAGATGTGCACTTTTGGAAACCAAACAAATATTAAGTTATAATAAATTCAAACCCAACTTAAAAAAACAAAACAAATGACTCAATTATAATATGAGATGAAATAGGTTTGTAATATCATCAATAAATAAAATTTACAGATATTTTATGTTTGTTTTAAACCATGTAATTTTGATTTATCCTTATTTAATCGATTTAATTTTTTTTGGTAATAATATTATAATTACTAAATTGTTATAAATACTTTCATATTTGTAGTGAATTTTCCATAATTAGATACACTATTAAATTTTTGAAAATATCATTTGAAATTTGAAAATTTTAAATATTTTTGTTATTTTTAAACAATTTTATAATATGTTATTTATAAAATATCAATTGTGTCAATTTTGACACTATTCAATTATTTGAATTTAAATAAAATCCACACAAAATAGATTTTTGAACCAAAATATTTACTATATTCGTAACATGTCATATTTATCTAAATAATTCTAAGAGAACATTAATTTGTTCATATGATATTTATTTTAATATTTTTAAAACCATTTATTGAATATTTTTCTTAATAAAATAATTACTATAACATTTTTGTATAATTTTTAATATACTTATTTGTGTTATAAAAATAAAAAATAAAATAATAAGATGGAGATAAAAATAATATTTTTCATAATAAAACTTTTAGTTGAATTTATCTTCCAAAAACCCATATTTTAAAATGATATGTTTATTAAATCATGAATGTGACAACTTTGAAATCATTTAAAATAATATAATATAAATTTCATAATATGTTATATAAGGATCCAAATGGTCCAAAATTGGACCCTTGGATGATTAGGGTATAGATATACTCGACCAATATGGTTTTTTAATGTTTCTAGTATTATTAATGGGTATTATTATTTTAATAAAAAATATATTATTGAATTATCACTAAATAAAACATTTCTCCATAATTAATTCTTAGGATATTAAAGTAATTATATATTTTATAAAAATTAAAAATAAATTACCATGATGAATAAAAACATTTTATCTTTCTAATGAGTATGTATAATCTAATATATATTCTTTATAACCTTATATTAAAAATAATTTAATTATTAATGTTTGAGTGAGACATATTTCACTTTCCTTTAAATACAATAAATAAAATGTCATAATCACTTCGATGTGGGTTCAAATAGATACCATTTTGACCCATGTATACTTTAGAATGAACTATAATCGACCAATGATATCAAGATAAGTGTTAGTGTTATTTAATTATATTATTTTTACCCTTAATTACCTGATTTACCTTTAACTGTGGTAAATAAAATTTACCATAGATACTATTCATAAATCCCAAAAATAAAAATTAGACTAGAAACATTATTTGGACCTAAAGATTCCAAATATGGAATCTATTTTCTCAAATTCAAGACAGAGAAGTTGCAGAAATAAATTTAAAATTAATCCCGTTTTAAAAAATTATTATTTTTGTTTAAAACATTACAAAAGATTGATATGATTTTACAAATGAATTCAATGAAAATTTAATGATAATGATATAAATTATATTAAATGATAAAAATATATTCTATTTATACTTTAAAACCATTTAATATTATAATTAAACCATCTTAATTATCTCTATAAAAAAATTAATTAAAATTTATTGTGTTTTTACTATTCATTAAAATATGAATGTTGCGAGAAAAATTTCAAAAATTTTTCCAAAGTAAATTTTTATATCCTGATTCCAACGAAAAAAAATTAATTTTTCAAATTTATCTTATAAACATGTCAAATATTATATTTAAAATGGGTGCCCTCTTAAAAGGTGGAAAACTGCATTTAAAAAAAACTTTTTTTACCCAAACATTTCATTTTTTTCATACCATGTTCTATAAAATAGTTAAGATGAATGATAATGTTATAAAATTAAAAATGTAGTTACTACTATTCATAACATCTAGTTCAAAATAATATTATTACAAAATATCATTGTTTTGTAAAACTCAGTATTGCGTACAACACATGTTATCGAGGAAGGTCTCTCTTGCGTGTAATGCAAGACAAGTCACGGTTGCGTGTAGTGAAAGCTTATTTTGTTGTCACTTATAACATAATCAAAACAAATTTCATTTATACATTGATCAAAATCTATACTCAATGTTGCGTAGAATAATTTCTACCAAATGAACTTGAAATTTTGTGTAACGTGAGCCAATAATAGTGTTGCATATACTGGAAGCTAATATGGTGTTTCATATAGCCCAAGATAATCTTTCTGCAGAGTACAATAGAATATATCAATGAAATTAAAAATAATATATCTCATAAATTATTGGGGTGTTACATTCTACCCCCCTTAAAATGAATTTCTCCCTCAAAATTCCTCGGGGTTTATAAATGGTTTACTACTACAAAGGTTTGTCATAGAAACCAACATCGTAAAAAGGAACAATAAAACTTAATTTTAAAAAAGGAACATTAGAAACATAACGGATAACCAAATTAACTCATCACTGGGTTTCCACATTGGAGAACATAGGTCAAAACATGGATATGGAAGAGAAATCTGACCATTAGGTTCTGATGGAGAGTGGTAGACAACATGGCTATAAAAAAGCCAAAAATCACAAAGCCACAAATTGTTCAGGATATAAGGTACCATATGATTCATCAGATATGAGGGCACTATGAAAACATTTTTTGTTTTTAAGCATTATTTCTTTAAAGTTAATGAATTTTTTCATAAAGGTAAATACATACTTTTTTTCAGTTTATTATCATTATTGGTCATTCCATGAATAATTTCCACTTCATCCCTATTTAGCAAAATGAAGTTGAATTTGTCATTCTTTACGTATTACTAGATCATGTGATAGAATGATATGTCATTTCATCTGTCTCTATCACAAAAATGTAAGAAAAAATTATTCAATATACATAATTCCATCTATAGTGAGATTAACTATATATGATTCCAAAATTGGACTTATACTTCATTTATCAGAAAACTAATTTATACTGACCAGGGAATTCTTGTCGGCCAATGGTGTGTGATAAAGGCATGTCACCCATTGGTTGTGAGTTAGATTCCTGCAACCTTGTTTGATGTGATTGGTTGTTTCCCATACTACTAGTTGTCCTTTTTCTAAAACTATACTATTATAACATTCTAGCAATAATATATAAAAATGTTCTAGCCTTAAACAATAATATCTTATGTCCAACATAATCCATTCCAATATATAGGCTTATCAAAAATACATTTTTTTCCAAGATCATAGTATAAATTAAATGATTACTAGAAAGGTCATCTACAATGAATGTGAATAGAACAATTTATCGCACATATATGATAATATTGAACTTGTTGGTTACATTCCGAACACGTGAATACCTTAATCATTTATTTTCCTGAAACATATATTACCATACTACCTTAGTGAAAACATTAATGATGTTAAAAGTTAACTCTTTCCACATACCAAAATCCATAAAATTCTATATACTCAACCCATGATATCACTTTTTCCTGTTATCAGTCATGAGCTCATTAATATTATCAAACATATTGTTTTATCTTTATACCATTATTATACGCATATTAATGGCTTTCTAAAAGTATTTTAGACAATTTTCATGATTACCAATACCATTCATCAAATACATTGAAATACTCAAGGAAACAAAATAGTGTAACAATTCTTAGATTATTCATTATTCCATAGTACCATACATTATTATTGATAAACATGAAATCATTCCACTACCTTCTTAAACTGTTGACTGAGCTTCATTATTTTATTCCTCAACACTTCTTTTATCTCATATATCATTTGTAGTCTCTTCATCATCATCAACATAAATACTACCCATATGACCATGCTGATTCTCATCATGAGATTTTCCCTTATGTCATTGGTTTTCATAATGCCCCATCATTCCACATTTATAAAATTTAACCATTTTTGATGTCATGGCAATACCATCGTCCTTGTCCATTGTGTTAACTAAACCTTTTACATTGAAATTACAGGCATTGTGTCCTTCTTTTCTGCACCCAAAGCATCTTCCAGTTCCATTAAAACATTCTCCTTGATTCCTCTTCCCACATGATTTACATGAGGTAAATTGAACTTTCTTTCCTCTATGATCATCATTAAACTTCATCTTCCTCTTATTAGCTGAGTCAGGAAGCTTACCAAAGTTGATATTTTTTATCATATTAGGAGATTGTTGATTGGGCATGATAACAATGTTTCTCCTTCCAAATACTAGTTCACATGGTTTCTCAAGAATAATATCATTCCATTATCAATCATATTCTCCATTAACATGAATCTTCCTGTTTCCATCCATTTTCTAAAACCCAAAAAGAATAGTGTGAGATGAAAATAAAATACTAGGCAAAAAACATAATCAAGGGGGAGTACTTTCAATCTCTTACATCTTCTCTTTAATCCTAGGTTATTCATGATCATTATCATAATTATAGGTTTTAACCTAAAATTAACCCTACAGAAATCCCAATACATATCTTAAAAATACTTCCATGGATCTCACAAATGTTTTCGCATCCTAGTTTCCAAACTTTAACTTAACCTTCTCTCTTATACCAACTGTAGAGACCCAATACGTGACGTACATGGAAATTACATTACTTTTTTGGAAAACATAATACATGACACAAGAAGATTCCCAAACACCGTGTTAGTTTAGTGTCTTTGCAATCTCGGAACATAAACTTCTAATCATGGTGAAAGATCTTCAACATCTCCCATAAAGATCTTCCCCTTTTGTTTTCTTACCTAAAAACATCCTTTATATCGTGGGCAAAATAAAACATAAAAAGGGTGAGCTAAATTCTCATTAAGGGAAATCATGGATAACATAAAAATAATCCATAAACATTTGAATGTAAAAACATGAACATAAAACATAAAAATCTTGATAAATGACATAAATCATGCCAGTACATAAGGCATAGATCATAAAGGAACATTAATCATGATAAAATGGAATGGGAATGAAACATAGAATTGTAGAAAACCATTAAACACATGATATTATTTCCATATTATCCAAGGAATTGGGGCCAAGACCATCATCGTGGAAAAAGTCCATTACTGAACCGGCTTTACTTGTCATTCCAGCACTGTATTACTAAACTGAATTCACTTATATTTACAACCATGTCTATCTCATGATGTATAAATCCTTACCCAATGCATTGGTGAGATATATAGGTCCCACCAATCTCATAATGAAATAATTCTTATGTGTGCCACAAATTAAACATAAATCATTGATCATAACCCAAAGTATAAAATGGGTTTCATAAACATCATCCCATCATAACATAATCCATATAAAACAAATGTCTATCATTTCATCATAAGAAATAAATCAAACCATGTAAATAATAGAGACATTATACGTGAAACATAAACATATTAAATGGTGTCATCTTTGATGGAAAATAGTTTTTATAAAACACTTGAAATGAATTTTTGAGGAAAATATCCTTTCTTATTCAAAATCATCTTCATTTCAAAAAATGCCACTCAATTTATAATGAAAAGTATTTTATTGAAAATAATCTTGAAATCAGGTAGCGGAAGCTTCATTAAAAAAAGTCGTTATGAAATTGTAAAATCCATTCAGGCCGTATAAGTTAAAAAAACATTCCTCTCGTACTTTTAATAGAAAATTCAAAAAGTACCTCGTATGGTAAAAAAAATAAAGATTCCTTTCATACCATGTGGTAAAAGTCAAAAAAGGGTAAAAATGACTTTAAACAAAAATGGAATAATAGTAAACATTTTTAGAGAACATGGAAATGGATGATAAACATAACCCTAGTAAATACTTATGAAAAAAAATCCCGGATAAGAAAGAGATTACAATATTTATCCCTTACCATAGGTCTAATTTCATCCATAAGTGTCCGAAACTCATGTATAGTGGGTTTAAACATATTATTAACCAGTAAATAACCATAATAATATTTATGATATCATATATGATTCACTTACGACTTTATATTACCTGTTCATTTATCAATTCCATGTTAAAGCAGTATTTTGGGTAAAATTGTTTCATTTATCGTACGTGTTTGGACTTTTTTCATGATATAATTACTTATATAATTATTTACATAATTCCAGAATGTAAAACATGATTTATATATAATTTATATTCATAATATAATATATATAACAGATCCATAAATGGAATGAAATACACCGTTCATGGAGACGGTAGGTCGTACGTACGCATGAACGCTTTTTTAGTTGCCTTATTAAAATGAATGGAATTAAGTAAATAACATATACATAAAAAATATCATTATTATGTAATATATTTCCTGATTAATTATTATAGATACATTATAATCATTCCAGAATTTTTAACATGGAGAATGAATCTCATCGCGTCGTGGAGAAGGTAATCTGTACGTATGCACGAGCGATGAGATCGTTCCCATAATTATTTAACTGTATTGGAGTGGATGATATAATATCTCAGAATCAGTATGATGTTATAATAATCATATATAGTCATTATTTCCACCACTATACCCATCCTAGTATGGTGGTTGTCGAAAAATAGATCACACCACAGCGTGGAGATGGTAAGCCGTATGTACACACGCGCAGTGATTTCATTTTTCATAGGATGGATAGAAGGTTAAATAGGGTTGTTTCATATTTATAATAACATATCAGTATATTACAGATACTGTTGTTATTTATTTATAATGAAAAAACTAATAAAGAGAAAGTAGAAGGAGAAAGAAACATGAATGAATCGGTAGAAGAGATTACCTCTTCCTCGACACACCTCCTTTAATCTTCCACTTAAGGGAATAGAGTTGGTCTTTTGGGAAGACCAAAACCTCCATAATATTACTAGTGATGTTGAAAAGGGTAATTGTTTGGGTTTAGATGACATTGAAGGCTCATAATGGTGTGAATATGAGAGGGATGAGGTGTCGTTTTATAAGATAAGAGAGGGGCACTTTTGTAAACCTCAAAAATATTATGTTATAATAAATTCAAACCCCATATAAAAAACCTCAAAAAATGACTCAATTCAAATATGAGATGAGATAGGGTTGTAATATCATCAAAAAAAATTAGACATGTTTTATGTTTATTTTAATCCTTATCATTTATTTTTATCCATATTTAATATATTTAATTTTATTCGAGGTAAAAATATTCTAATTATTAAATTGTTATAAATACATACATATTTGTTGTGAATTTTCCATAATTATATATACTATTAAATTTTAGACCATGAAATTTTCAAATTTTATTTTTGAAATTTTTTTGATATTTTAAAACAGTTTAATAATATGTTATTTATAAAATATCAATACTGTCAATTTTGACACTATTCAATTATTTGAAATTACATAAAATTGACATAGAATATATATTTGAACCAAAATATTTAAGATATTCCTAACATGTCATATTCATCTAAAAAATCTATGAGCACATTAATTTGTTCATATGGTATTTAATTTAATATATTTAAATCCATTTATTGGATCATTTTATTCATAAAATAATTACTACAACATTTATGTATAATTATTTAATATACATATTTGTTGCATAAAAATTAAAAATAAAATACTATAATGGAAATAAATCTAATATCTTTCATAAGAATAATTTTCGACAAATTTATCTTCTAAAAAACCAAACTTTTAAAATGATATGTTTATTAACTTATGAAGGTGACAACTTTGACATCATTAAAAATAATATAATATAAATGTAATAATTTCTTTTATAAGGCTCCAAATGGTTCAAAAGTTTACCCATGGATTATTAGTGTATATATATACTCAACCAATAAGGTTTGGTCAAGTTTATGGTCTTTTTTATGGGTATCAGTATTTTAATAAAAACTATATTATTGATTTTTAACTAAATAAATATTTATTCTACATTAATTTATAAGATATTAACGTTATTATATATTTCATAAACATTAAAAATAAATTACCATGATGAAGAAAAACATTTTATCTTTTAAATTAGTATTTATATTCGAATTTATATTTTGTATAACCTTATATTAAATATAATTTAATTATTAATGTTTGAGTGAGACATATTTAAATTTCCTTTAAATAAAATAAATAAAAGGTCATAATCACTTCCATGTGGGTTCCAATAGACACCATTTCGACCAAAGAATATTTTACGACGAAATATAATCAACCAATGTTATCAGGACATGTTTTCGGGTAATTTTATAATATTAGTTTTATCCTTAATTACTTGATTTACCTTTAATTGTTGTAAATAAAATTTATCGTAGTTACTATTCATAATGCCCAAAAATAAAAAGTAGCCTATTAAAATAATTTATATCTATAGATTGTAAATATGTAATCCATTTATCCAAACTCATGAAACAGAATTTGTTGAAATTAATTTAAAATTAATCTTGTTGTCGAAAAAACAAGGTTTTGTTTAAAACATTGCAAAAGATTGAAATGTTTTTACCTATTAATTATATGTAAAACTAATGATAATGATATAAATTACATTAAATGGTAAAGATATATTCTATTTATACTTTAAAACCATTCAGTATTATAATTTATCCATATAAATTATCCTGATGAAAAATTTGCCTTTAATTAAAATTTCGCATGTTTTTACTATTCATTAAAATATGAAAGTTTCCAGAAAAATATCACAAATTTATCCAAAGTAAATTATTATATCATAATTCCAATGAAGAAATTTAATTTTTCAAATTTAACTTATAAAAATGTAAACAATTAGATTTAAAATGGGTGCGCCATCAAAAGGTGGCCAAATTACATTAAAAACATTTTATACCCGAAAAATTCATTTTGTTTTCATACCGTGTTCTATAAAATGTGTAAGATGAATGATAATGTTAAATAATTAAAAATGTAGTTAAAAATATTCATAAAGGCTAGTTTCAAATAATATTATAATAATATATCATTTTTTAGTGAAACTCATTATTGCGTACAACACATGCTATCGAGTAAGGTCGCTCTTGCGTGTAATGCACGCCAAGTTAGTATTGCGTGTAGTGCAAGCTTCCTTTTGTGTTTCATATAACATAATCAAACCAAATTTCATTTATACATTGAAAAAAATCTATACTCAATGTTGTGTAGAATTATTTCTACCAAATGAACTTGAAATAGTGTGTAACCTGAGCCTATAATAGTGTTTCATATACTACAAGATAATATGGTGTTGCATATAGCGCAAGCTAATCTTTGTGTAGCTTACAATAGAAGATATCAATGATATTAAAAAGAATATATCTCATAAAATTTCTTGGTGTTACTCAAATTATTTGAATTTATAAAAAACATGTAACTCAATATTGTTGACATAAATGAATGAGTGTCAAGTTTATCAAATAAATTCAGTTACATAGAGGCTAAAATAAACATCGTACCTCTAACAATAGTAATACTTAACATAGATTCCTTCAATTCACACTATGTTATATAAATAAATCCAGTATCATCTCCCCCTGACGTTTTTTATCCTTATAAAAATCACCCATAGAATGAGGATAATAATGATAACCTAAGGATACATCATAATGAAACTACGAACCTTGGTGAGAGTGGATCCAACCCTACTACCTTGAATAATTATTACACAAAAACACTTGATATGGAAATATTCTCCCCAATGATGAAATGGTTGAGTAAAATATATACAATTATTATTAGTATCACCAGGTATTCCACACTATTAGGAAATAACTTGAATTTTCCCTTACGAATCCCCTATAGCATATCCCGATGTAAAATGCGCACCATTGCATTTTTTTTGAATCTGCACCGTAGAAAATAATTTCACATGCTGAAGATCCAAAAAACCCCTTTTTCCCAACTAGTTCTTCATCTTATAAATTCAATTTATCGACAACCTTCTTGAATTTAGGATGACATAAGATAATTAACATCGAATGAATATTTTCCCTCAGACCCATATAAAACCTAGAACCTTTAAGGAAATTATTTGCAACAAGCTCGGGTTTTTTGTGCACCAAATTAGTGAAATTGATGAAATTAACATTAACTTTTGCCTGAATATACTTTGAGGAAATAAATTATAAAATCATTTAGACTCACAATTTATTAGGTTAAAACTATTGGATGAATATGTTCATGAATGAATTTCAAGGAGGATTCTTACGAATCATAACTTCCAGAGGGATTCCCACAACCTCCTTCATGGTCCTTCCAGAATATGGATGAAAAAACCCACCAAATACTCTTCTAGAGTTGTTAGTAAATATAATATCCTACCAATATACTCATTTCATTAGTGAAATTCCTAGGATCACTGTCCCAATGTAAAATGGTTTTCTTCTTCATTGTAAATTCCAGGCCACGATCCACCATTCATCTTAGGTGTCTAATACCCGCATAACCGAAATCCTATATTGTGTGAATTATAATTTCCAATAAAGAAGGGAACACCATATGATTTTCCAACATAATTAATATCATATATTCATCAATTATATTTAGATGAATTTTTATAGGATTCATTTCTTTTTAAACACAAGATAATAACCAATTTTCTTTGGAAAACATTCCTAAATCATAAGAATAACATACAGAATCAATATAAATGGCACTAAGAAATAAGGATTTTCAAAATTACGGTTTTAAAATAATTAATTAAAATGCCTAAAAAATTAATATTTACATTTAAATAAACATTATATAAAGTTAATTTAAATAACCTCAACACCATGCCTCAATATTTCCAAAAAATATTGTGACCTACCACGGTAACTCGGGATCTTATATAGAAGTGATCTTCTAATAATAATCCCACACATACATTCCAAATTCCTGTGGTCCTAACTCATATCTAGAAAATAAATTTTAAAAATACCATGCAATATTGTAAAACATTTTTTTGCTTAATCCCTTTGATTGGATTTTTTAATGAACAATCTTAGGTTGATCAAACACATAACCTGAGAGGAACCACCATAAGAGAGTATTAATAAAACTACCAAACAAGTCTCATTAAACAAATTAAGGAAGTCAAAACATAAGACTATATAGTGTATGAAATAGACGCAATCATGATATATAAAAAATCAAGCCAAATAGATTAACTAAAAAAATCAATATAAAACTAAATGAGTCTTCATGTGACCACATGTCACCACAAAACCATCCAACTATAATCGGGGAGACAACCTGGAGAAGTCAATGAGCTATACGATCCCTTCCCATTACTTTAGTCCTGAAAACCCACTTCTTAAAATTAATTATGGAAAAATTATTGTTCTATAACCAAGACTATAAATATTTCAGAAAGGAGTATATACAAAATATAATATCATGAAGATGTTAGCTATATCTTTCAAAAAATAGTCATTTATAATGTAGTTTAAAAAGATGATAATTTTTAAAACACAATTTGGTTTACATTAAATTATTTTATATTATCATAAATTTGGAATATATGTACGTGAAAGCAATCATTTGAGACTAATTAATACAATCCATGTATAATCCATATGATAAATAAGTGAGTAAAAAACCATGAAACACACCATCATGTGTGAAGACAATAATAAATAAGAAATGCCAATACTGCGATAAAACATAAGGAAATTTTTATTATACATAAATTGATTCTGAAATTAGGTATATAATGGATTCAACTGATATTAATTCCTATCATTATCTATCGATATCAACAATCTATCGTGGAATTGCACAAAAAAAGGTGACATGGCCATTTTCTAATTCACCTATGGGTCATAATGTTCTTTGTATTCAAAAGACCATTTTAAAATAGTGATCACTCTTTTAAAATAAAAATTCATACTAAAGAGCTGCTAATTAAATGATTCAAAACCCATATTTTTTTATCATATCCACCGTTAATGAATTTCAAAGACAAGTAGGGTTCCCAACATAGATTTTGATGAAAACACGTATAAAACACGTATTTCATAATGAAAATACACAATGAAGTCGAATAAATTATTTTCATAAGTAAACCAAATGAATTATGCAATAACATCATGAAATTGATGAATTATAACCATTTTAAATAGACACCTCCACCAATAATATAGATAAACTACCAAGAATTGAATTCCCATATCTGAGCTTGAAGGCCAATAAATAGGTTCTTCAAATGATGTAAAATAGATCTCTTATCAACCTAAGGTTTGAGAGAAGAATTTGTAAAAGTATCTGGTTCATAGGGGTTTGGGGTATTTATTGGTAGTCATCATAATAAAAGACTACACAAAATATTTGGCTGAAATAGGGAGGAACACAAAGACACACAAGAGACTGTGTCGCATAATGTCTTGTAAAACCACATATAAGAATCGTGGATTATTACATGATGTATATCATATATAAATAGGGTTAGAAAATAGAATAACTAAATACACCATGATACATAATACAATAGGGTTATGGAATAACCTAGCTCCTAGGATTAGGGTTATGGGATTTGGAAAAACTATTAAATATACACACTAAGGCCACTACACTACAACATCCTACTCCACATTGTTGTGGTAAACCACCCTATGATACAACCTACCTAATCAGTGTAGCTATGAAAAATAATAATGAATCTATACATATCCACCTCATGGAATCTATATTTGTATCATCTTGACCATGTCATAGCTCTCCTCACCATGTTACGGTATATACCCTCCACAATAAAATCCCCTATAGGATTCTATAAAAATTCCATATTACTGCCAACACCCCTGAAACTAGAATAAACAACTCTTAAACATTAAAAAAAAGATAATATTGATTCCCAAATAGAAAAAAATATCTTATTTATCACAATTGTGTCTGGATTTTGAGTGTGTCATACTGACCTGGAAGAATCATTTTTAACTGAAATTTAAAATTATTATATCAATTTATCATTATTTTTTTCACAATTATTTATAGAATACACAATATTTAATGATCTGGGGAGGTCAAAAATATTAATAAAAAGAATTAAATGGTATTTTATAATATATTTTATAGGCAAATATGCCTCTCTTACTTCTAAAAACTCATATTTACATTAGAATTCTATATCTAAATGAACCAAACAACACTGCTATAAATATGTGGAAGAAAGGAAGAAATATTATTTGTTTTGAATATTCTCAAATTTGGAGAGACAGATGAAAAAAATAAGTCTTTTAAGGATACATTTTTCATTGGTGTGAGTAGTACACCACTCATGATGGAATTTTTGTTGAATGAATTTTACTTCTATATAAAGCCTAACCCTCATCATTCTACCTTGAGTATTTTAAGAAGTAAGAAATTCCATCACTAACCCTTAGAAAAACTGATATAACAAACTATTATTTGACATAATTATGTTTGTTTAGTAGAGATACCATGTATAAAACAATCCTGTATATTTCATGCCCATTATTGTGAATCAGAAAAACTCCAAATTAAATCCTTGTGTGAGACAGAAATAATTTTCTATGTAGGTAGCCATGAAATTCACATGGGGTTTAGCATGATATTGAATGAAATTTAATGAAAATATTTTTTAGTTCTGTAACAGAAATCCATCTATGAAGGAAAATATTTTCATTTTGTGTTTGAGTTGGGTAGTGTTTCCAATTATACCCTAGGATGTTTCTTGTAAACATAATATAGATGATTTCAAATGGATAAAATAGTTAAGTTTGGGGGTGTCAATGGATCACATATTTTTATATATTATATCATATAATTCAATGTTTTAATCCCATGAATTTTATAATTTAATAGTAATTGTCATATTTTTCAGTTTTAGGAATATTTTAGATATTTTATAAAAATAGATTAATTATTGATTATTAATTGTTTTTATTTGTATTTGTATTTTTTAACAAAATACACTAAAAAATTTCAAATTGAAAAAAATTACTTATTTAGGAATACATGTCAAATGGTTTTAATTTTATTTAGCCACACCTAGTGCAAAATTGAACCTTATAAGGCTCAAAAGAATCTTACATGACACACTTTGAAAAGTGTCTGCATTTTTTATGAATTTTAAAATCAGGCACATATCTCATAATTTTTTTTACAAATGTGAAGAAATTTTAAATATAGATAGAGGATATTACGAATAATGTATTTATATAAAATGTATTCTCATGATTGAATTATTTTCAAAGATATAAATAGATGTGAAACTAGAGAATTTGAATTCAACGATTCTATGAGGCCTTAAATGGTTACTTTATTTATTTACACATATATATTTTTACACATATCCCATGAATCTATCTTTTTTTAACACTATATATGGAACAAATTAAAAAATCAACTAGGATCATGTTCCATAATTATATAATTTGATGATCCAAATAGGCACAATATTTCGGGAGATATAATTATCGAATAATCATCCCCACCTCTTTATTATAAATTTATACAACTTATGTTAAAAAAAGTGATCTACATTTATTGGATATGAATATGATTTTTGATTGTAATGGTCTTATTAATTTTGAATATATATTAATTTTATAATTCTTTATTTTTTTATTTTCACTTTTGTGTTCTGAGACCATTTTTTCAATCCTTAATAAAACAAATAACATACATTGATTGTTTTTTAAATAAAAAGTATTGGTTAGTGATATGAGTTATTATTCATTAGATTTATATTTATTTTGTTATATGTATTGAGTAGTGGTAAAATTGATTGTATTGAGTATTCACTAAAAGTTATCCACACATGTTTCCTTCTTCCTTGTTCAGAAGTATTTAGTTTCGTCACAATCTATTTCATTAAAATAACTATGTCTTTCGTAGATAATGTTATAAATTAAAGAGGATTTTATGATAAACTAATTTTGAGTATTACACTATGTGTAAAGGTATCAGTTTGGGATAATAGAAATTAAAAAAAATTTGAGGGATAGTTGTTGATCTCATCACATGATAGAATACTTAGAATTAAGTTTTATGAATGATCAATGATATTATCACTATGAAATCCCTTGGATTGTATATATTATTTATACACACAAACAATATTTCCTTTTATGATTTTACATTATAATATATATGTATATATTTTATGAATTTTTAAAACCCCAAAATAAAATTAATTAATTTTTACTGTGTTTTTTTAAAAAATAGTGACAACTGAAAATAAAGTATTTTTATTAGTCACTTTGTTAGAATGACAGTTGGTGTTCACTGGACATCATGTATGGTTAAATAAATTTTATTTAATAGGGGTAAAGATAAAATATAATTATTAATATAATGATAAATCCTTATTTCACACCTTATTACTATTTTAGGTATTGTAGGAGTGGATTGTACCAAACATCAGGACATACAGTCCTCACACATGATCAAAATATTAAACTATAGATTTAGGTAAATTTTTTAGATTGCCTTCAGTATTTGACCATGTCAAAGAAGGATGATGTGTCTATCAAAACCCTAATGATATACCCAGTGTTAAAATTTCCCATTAAATTAGTTACCTAGTAGAAAAATTATAGACTATGAACATTGAGGATATATGTGGTGGCCATATGAAATTATTGTGAGAGGATGTATTTAATTTCTAGGTTATAATGTGATATTATTTTTTAAATTTGTGCATTACATATAGATCTTTGACTCCAATTTTATTACATATAGTGAGAATTATCAATTCTGTTTTTGGTCGAAATAATTATAAAACATCCTATAGTAGCTCATCTGTTATGGTTACTATTGTTCTAGAAGCATACCCACAGAAAAATCAAATTACCCTCCTCATAAATGGAACCAGATTTATGTTTTTGTATGACTTACTTTACATCCTTTTATATTCCCATAATATATTATCCTAAAAGCTCTAAAAAATTAGTCAATATTCAATTCTATAGAATTGATAGTGGGTAACTCAAAAGTCATGAAAGAAAGAAATTGTGACTTGGGAACCATCCCATCATGACCTTTCAATACAACATGTTTATTGGAAAATCACCCTTGAAGAGACAATGTAATTCAATCCCATGTTAATATGGTATATCTAATGATAGTGAGTTCATAATCTTATTGATAATGAAAGGCCACAAAATTAACCAACAATGAAGGGTCTAATAACATCCTTGAGTCATAATGAAGAACATCTAGTTTCCTCTATATTATATTTATATCAAAGACTAAAATGTTTCAATATTTATAAATATATATAAAACAAATTGAGGATATATGGACTACACTTCAAAGCTATTCACTTATTCAAAAAATATTATGCTTGAAAGAATCCGACAATACTAACATTCTAGAAAACCTAATCCAGATCAAAATTACCTTGGGAAAAGCAAATTTAGGTCATGCCACTGATTTCTGAATTCCAAACTTGAATTATGCATTTAATATATTGGAACATGAGACCATTCATGGTTTATTGAATTAATCTATTTATAAAAGGAGTAATTCTCCCTTCAACACCTGAGATATATAATGAAATCCTATTAAAGGTTTAAATTAAAATTTTCTAACTAACTTTGCCAAGAATAGATATTAATTATTTTATAAGGAATACATACTGTAAGGAATCCAATATAGTTTTAAAGATACATAGTAGATGGTACTCCATTTGGAAGTGAAATAAAGTCAATGGTTCTAATGAAAAAAGAGGTTCTTTTTATTCACAATATAATCCAGAATAAAGATAGATGGGATATAAAAAGTAGTTAACCCATTTTCTCCCTACCTATTTTAAAAATATAACATGATAATCCAAAATTTTGTTTATATAAATTGATAGAGTGTTTTACAAATAGAAAAAAAAATTATAATAGGTGGAGACTGATAGTATTTGAAATTACTATTTTTTCTTGTTTAAACACTTGTATCTCTCGATGATTATATTAAATAATTTTTATGCATAAAACTCATGAAATAGTTCCATATAATTAAAAATGAGAAATTTAATATGCAACCCCACCATGAACAGGTGTGGGAACAATAATAGAAACATTTATAATTTTGATGTCCTAATACAAACCTTCTACTAAAATGTATATTTATATGAAATCTCCAGAAAATTCCTGATTTATCAAGAGAGTTTTTTCAATAATTTATTTAGATGAAGCATGGTTATATAAGTGATATCCCAATGTGGTTCCTAAAAATATAGGAAAAAACACTATTATTGTCTTCTCTTAATGACTTTCCTCAATGCATAATAGATTTCCTAAGTATTTTTTGGATGAAAAGATAATAATTTATGTCTATATTAATTATATTTTATGTATTTATGAGTTCATGTGACATGTTGGGAGTGATCTATCAATGGATGGAAAATATTTTGAAATATTGAAAGAGCTCCATATATATTCTTCAAAATTTACTAAGATTAATAACGACATTAATGTATGTAATAACTCTCTATCAATTCTCTCTCGTTATAAAATGTTTTAACCAAATTCTTACTCAGACACCATGATTATCTAACGTGATATGTAAAAAATTTCCGTATGTGAATCTTATATTTCCTTTTATTTCTCCAATAAACTTCTCATTAGCATGTTAGCTAGAAAGAGTCTATTATGTTCTCCAAGAGTGATCTAGTAGGAATTATGATGCATTTATATTGATAGAACATTAATTTTCATGAAAACCTATGATGTTTCCAAGACATGGTATGGTATGGATTAGAAAGACATTGAAAAATAAATGGTTATAGGGTATGGTTCTTCTTATATTCAAAATGCTGACACTATTTCATTGACATTGAATTCCCTGGTCATGGTACTAGTTCTATCAACCATAAAAAGAGAATAATATTTTATTGTAACAACTATATAGAAAATGGTAGAGAGAATATTACATGTCAGTTAGTGGTGGTTAATACCATTGTCACCCTCTGATAAATTTCAATTTCAATAATTAACATATTATTTCACATTTTTATTGTTTTACCTCCATAAAAATGTCTTCATGGGTTGAAATATTCACGATTTTACTATATCAATCCTAAAAATTAAAAGTGATACCCATAAGGAGGTATCAAGTCCAGAACACATTTATTTTGTGACTTCTTTTGGAGATTGAGTTCCAAATTATTAAACAAATTGTACCATGAACACTCGTCCAATTCCATCATCCATCACACTTTAATATAATATGATATAAATAGTTTATATTAATATATATAAGATCATTTAAGAATCTCATATGAAAAATATAATTTAGAAACTACAAATGATCAATGTTTATTTTTTTAGGATTCAGTGGCCTCAAAAATTGAGAAATCCAAAAGGTTGTAAAGAAAATAATTAATAATGTGATCCAACACTATTGGTTATGGTTATCCTATTTAATAAAATTTACAAAATTTTCATTTCTTATTCTATTAAACTTCTTATTTTTTTATAGAAAATATAGATACATAGTGGATGTACCACCGTGATGGGTAAAGGATAGTCAATTAAGGTAAAAATGGATGATTGTATCAGTATAATCAAAGTCATGAAGTGGTTTATAACAGAGATTAAATCTCAATAAGGGTTCAGGTACCTTATAATTAAGTTATTTTCAGTTTTCCACAAATTATCTTAATCAATATATGTGAGGAATGGACAAAATCTCTATCTTATTTACCTATAACTATAGACCCAGGTAACATAGATTGACTTTTACATGGGTAAAACGTTCGTCCCCACAAGCTATATGACTATTTTATTATTCTAAAAATTTTCCTAATATTTAAAGGGATATGTTTTTCTAGTTAAAAAATAAATTCTACTTCAGAAAACATTTATTTATTTCCAAACATAAAAGTTATATGTGACACATTCTTTATTGTTATTATTAAAATTGTTGCTTTAGTTGTGAAGGGAAATGCCTGATGATTGTATACTTTTTTTCCACAGTCACCAATTATGGGTTCTCAACCTTATAAGTGAAATTTCTTTTTAATTTTATAAATTTAAGTTCATGTATGGAAAAACAAATGAGAATAATGTTTGAGGTCATATTGAATTGAACCAATGGGGCCAATGTTCAACTTTATATAAATTTTACTTAATGGGGATGTTGTTTTTGTTTATAAAAAATTTAATGAAAATGATATGGAATAAGAAATTATAATGTCAAAAATTTCCCATTATGAATAACGATCACAATCCTATTATATGTAAGCTCCAAAGGAAAGTGATTTCTATTTAAGGTCCTACTTATCAAGACAAAGAGAGCCTAATGTTTTAGGTTTCATTACATTGACATAGAATTAATTTTCATGAATATAAAAAAGGGTGATATTGAACTAAATTAAATTGTGTTAAATCAAGGGTAGATGATAAAAAACTGGACAGATAACACAATCCATGTAGTATATTGATAAATAAAATCATTTTAGTATATCAAAACATGGTATGAAGGGTAATGTAAATTGTAAATTTAGCTTCTAAAATTTGGAAATGATAAAATTGAAATAAATGTTCTAGGAAATGTAATAAACATTTCTAAATGAAAGTTCCATTAACATACTATTAAAAAGTAAAACTTTGGATGAATATTGAGAGCACCAAAATAATGGGTTCTACTAATATACTGAAAAAACATATGGTTTAAGGGGATCTTCCCACTAGGAAAAATTCATGCATTTCATTGGTTATAAGTATAATTTTTAAATAGTACATATATCATCCCCTATAAAAATTGCATCCATAGGGATTATATATGTTCACATTTAATAGATTAGAAATATTTTTGGAAATCACAATATTTAATATAAAATGGTTAGTATATGGAAAGGAATACTTAAATGAATTTGGAAAAATATGATTTGAAACAATTTAAATTTCTGTTGTTACAAAGTATCAAAAGTGAATATAAATATATTAGGATTTTTGGTTGGGTCCCAGAAAGGTGATCTAGAAATCCCTATGTATACTATAAAAAAGTAAATCAAAACATGATTATTGGAAAAAGCACAAAATTATCACCCCTATGTAGGGACTTTGTGAAATTTCCAAATTTAAATTGGGGAAACCCCAAATTCTAGGATTGAATATTTTTTTTAAAATGTGATTAGAAATATGATTTCCATAAAAAATTTACATTCTGTAACTCTATTGTAGAGAACCCAATGTGAAGGTGGATATTATTACACTATGAGGGATTTATATGGTGGTATAATTTTTCATCAGGTCTAAGATAAAAGATCTAGATGTTCTAATATATCCTATAAATATAGGAATCCTTCCACACATAGTACTTAGATGAGCATTCTTTATTTATTTATCTTATTTGTAAATGGAAATGAAATATTATGGTACTTAGGTGTTCTCTAGTGAGAGGATACACGATAAACATGTCATGATTTATTAAAAATATGGGCACTATGATAATATAAATGGATGGGGTGAAAGTGAAGTCTTGTGGTTGGTATCACAGTAGGTCATATTTGCATGATTATATATCTCAAAATGGTAGTAATCAATCCACACATAGTTTCAAAATAATTTCTACTTCAATCATAATTAATGATTATTAAAAACCCTAACTTCATAGGGAGACCATAAACCATGAATTCTTACATGGATTCAACTCATTTTTAAGAAATATGGTCATATCAAATGAATCACTCCAAGTTATGTAACGGTAATATATGATGGACCATATACCTTTTTTAGGTCATGTGGAAAACACCACATTTAATGTACATTAAAATCTCATAATAATCATGTTGTTTCTATGTAGTATAGGTTCATGAGATAAGGACAATTAGAACCTCATTTAGTGTTATGAAAATCATTTTAGTAGTAAAATATCAATGATTCTAGATTTGATATTCTCACCAACAATTATATTTAGAGAACATGATCTCTTAGTGTAGAACTTCTGTATGATATAAGTTCATTGAAATTTGATTTATAACATTTGGTTTTTCCTTTGTTTTATTATAATTATAATGAATAATATTAATTTTCTTCAATAAATTATTGTAGGTGGAACTTCTTGTTCACTACATGGATAGCTTTGTTTTGAAGTACATTTCTATTATGTAGAGTGTTCAAAATTTTCTCACTGAGTTTCTCTAATTTATCAATCTATATTTTGGACTATCTGTATCCAATTAGCTAATAAAAAACAGAAATATTACATGAATGAAATTAGATTTAATTTTCTAGGGATTCGTATTTCCCATATACAAGTGAGTACATGGTTCATTTTGTTGAAGTACACGTAGTGGTCTAATAATCCCACAAATAATGATATATATTATTCAGTAAAACATTTTATCTATTTCCAACTTTTATAAATTATCTTTGGTAAAGTTTAATTTAAGTAAATTCTATCTATTTACCACTACATGATAGTGTGGTTTCTATTACACTATATGTTGAACACCAAATACAGCTACATTAACTTCGTCACACCAAAAGGGGTGTTGTTTTCAATAATAATTAAATGAGTAAGCCAATAAATTTTTATTATATCATACTTTAAAAAGATGGTCTTAGTTTTTATTTAAAACACTTTTAATGTAACAACACTAAATAATTTGGAGGATTAGCGGTATCATAATCGATAAATTTTTTTTATCTAATTGTAGATATAGGTTACGGATTCATGACATCAATATACCAAACAAGAAAATAAAAAAGGATATTTACCAGTGTCAATGTTCATGGGGGTTAATAAATTAAATTAAAATGTATCTAAAATCTTTTTAAATTTTTTTTTGAATTTTATACAATATTGCATCATAGATGACCATGATAACCCAAGTCTCCTAATTTGGTCAAAGTGTTAGGTTCATGATTGATGAGAACTGTGGGAACCAATATGATGTTCCTACATAATAATGAGGTTCTCAGATTCTATAATTTATATAATGAAAACCCCAAAAAAACATTATTTTTATAGAATTTTATCCGAATTTGGAACATCATACTGGAGAAAATTTGATTCTAAATGATAGAATTTATTATATATAGAACTATCTTGTAGAAGGATTACGCACTTTTGATATACCATTATGAGTGTATTCTAATTGTTATTATTTTTTATTAAATATATATTGTCTCATCAATATCTAATGTGTTACTAATTTCTTAAAATTACTCTTCATTATTTATGAGAAACAAAAATACCACCATTTAGAAGGAAATATAGATAACTATAATATTCTAATTCGGGTATAAAAAATTCTCTCCTAATTAGAAAAGGCCACTATATGAGAATTATGTCAAAATCATTCTTATTATATGATAACAAACTTGGATATAGTTTATGATTTATTAGGTATATGATACAAGTATACCATTATTATTATATCAATGAATCATTTAGTTTAAGATGAAATGTTTTTTTATGAAGATCATTTATCTTCCATGGGTTATATCTGGATGAATCCCACAAATTTTTTAGATTGTGATAGGATTAAATGATTATGAAACCTATCAATTTTCCACCTGTTATGAAATTCATAAATTTTTATATTACCAACTTCTTTTCTTGGGTTATGATACGACGCATGTTCTATGATCTTACGAAAAATAAATATGGCTATTATTATGTGATGGATTTTACCTATATCTCTTTCCAATGAAATGGGTAACAATGGATATCTCATAAATATATAGGTTATGGGTAATCCTAATTATATGTTCACATTATTATGAATTAACCTAATTACATGTTCACAATGTTATTCTTGAACCTGATTACATATTCCCAATGTAATGTGTGAACCTTATTACATGTTCACAATGTTATGCATGGACATGTCTTTCATTCCCATAATGATATGTGTGGACACGATTTCATGTCCATATATTTATATAGGGACCTGATTTAATTTCCATAACATAATATGTAAAATTGTTTATATTTATAAAAGTTTATAGTGTTATAGTATAATTTTAATGCCATAAGTTTATGTATTTTTCCAATTTTGTGCCTTGATGAATCAAGTTCTCATGTTTTTGTATGATTCATGTCTTATAATCTAAGAATATGTATTCCATGACATATGATTATGTTCGTTTATATGTAGGGTATGTTCATTAAATTTTATAATCATGTTCATATACTCGTATGTTCATGTTATGCTTATGTATCTATTATATTATAACATTTCGTGAATATTATCTCATCGTTTATTATGTTTAATTTCCCCAGGTTATGGTAAAGGGTTATAAGTAGGAATACTAAATCAGTAGTTGTTTGTGTGAAACTTGGATTATATTTCACCAAGTCAGAAAATCAAATTCCATGTTTCTAAAGACACTAAACTATTTCATTCCACAATAATGTAGTTTTTTATTGTGTTGAATATTAATATAGAAAGATGTAACATCCCTATATGAAATGTTTGGGTCCCTATTGCTAGTTCATAGGAAAATTATAACACCAACTCTCTCACTTTATCATTTGGTAGTATTCATTCCTATTTATTGATGATTTACTATATATATCTTTTATTGATCACTTATTCAATATTTTATTTGATTCTTAATTAGACAATTATTATCTATAAGGCTACCTCCAAACCCATGTTGATAATATTGTATTATACTTTTTTATTGGTAATACACTTTGAGAGGAGGAAGGTGTTTAAAAAAAGTTATATCGTATGTGAAAAGAATACATTCCCCAACCCAACCTTATTTTCTTTAGGACCATTATTCCTTTCTAAGATATCCTTTGAGAAGTACAATTATAATACATTTATAAATTCTAATACGTATCATTAATGGAGGAAAATAATTTCAAGGTAGTTCTATGTCTATTGGTAACTCATCTATAGAGGGATGAACAATGAGGATATATGTCAACTCTTA
Organism: Viscum album; assembly: GCA_963277665.1. NCBI lineage: Eukaryota > Viridiplantae > Streptophyta > Magnoliopsida > Santalales > Viscaceae > Viscum > Viscum album. The sequence continues at coordinate 62,467,572 of OY728151.1, read as the reverse complement.
TCTATTGATCATATTCCTTGATAAAAAATTTATGCCAAATTATTATAAAATTATGGACTCTTTTTATAATAATAATTTGAACATATGATAACTAATAATTTATATGAGTTGATCTAGATGATAGATGATATGATATTTTAATGATATGGGTGGTGTAGAATCTTTTTCACCATAAATGTTTGTGTGAGACAATTATTTTCGATTGTAGTGTACCATATTTAAAGTTATACCATCTTCTTATTAACATAATATAATTTGTTTTCTACTCCAATTAGTTTTTGTAGATATGTAAAGTATCAAGTGATTTCTTCCTAGATTCTATATAATGTAAAAAAACCATCCCTTCCACATGGGGCATAAAAAAAAGAGTGTATAAAATAAATTTGTTATGATAGTCAAAATCCATATAACATTTTCCATACAAATAATAGGATACCAATTTCATCATCATATTAATGAAGGTGATAAATTTTCTTATGATTATTGAAATGAAATTAACAATCTAGTTGATACTCTCATATTGTCCTATTCACTCTTGAAGGTTTAAAGGAGGAGTTATATTATTTATTGGTGAAATTTTTTATTTCTCCACAATAATACCATAATGAAAGACTAGCTAATAAATTTTATAGATATCCAATTTGACATGAAATTTAGTGTGTTTATCATCATGTTATATATTTGATGTTTGGATAACATGACATTAAGTCTACTTAAATATTATAAACATTATCATGAATTGAAAACAAAATCATCCAAGTAACATTACATTATTTTACCATGAACTGGATTAAAATGGGGCTTATATCTCTTTTGTATGTGGTCCTTGAATTTATGAGACTGAAGGGAATAAATTTGTAGTAGTATACTCCTTTGGGTACCATGAATGTGGTAAATTATTCACCCTTCAGATCAATCTCGATCTTATTATAACATCTTCATATACATGATTGAGAGTTCTGATAAATTCATTATTCCCTAAATTTTTAATTCGATAACAAATATCAGAATGAAAATATTTCCAAAATTAAAAACCAAAACAAAAAAATGAAAAATATTATTTGGAAATTATTATTCTTAATAGTGTAAAATTTTTTAGGCATTTGAAATTTTAGATTTCTAAAATAACATTATCTTTAGCAAAAATGAAAACTTCAACTTCCACCATATAACCACGAGTGGGATAAGTCCTTCTTACTATATTTTATTAACCATGTTTTTTGTTTCCAAGTCTATGTTATGAATGGATACTTGGGGATATAACCCTGGAATTTCATTTCAATTCTATATGAACGTTAACTAGTGATACATGGTAAAATCAATTTATTTCCACTATTCATTTGGTTCCAAGGATACATTGATCAATTCAGGTAATTTTAGTTATTCAGTATTAGGGTCCACCTGATTTTACATATCAATGGTGGTTGAAATTTATACTAACAAAGAAATAATGGTTTTCTTGAGATATTTTACTTCTTTATTTTCATTACTATTAAAATATTGACTCACATTCTATGTGTCGAGTGGTGGTAAAAAAAATTCATGATCCTCATTGAGGATACACATTCCTAATGAGTGTGAGGGTTCATTAGACTCAATTGATGCCATTTTAATGGAGTATTGTTTTTTAATCCTCATACTATTCTTTGAAACTACATATCAAACTAATCTAATATCCTTGGTTTTGTTGATTGAATATCATTCAATATTTCATTCAAGTAGACATGTTCATAGGTATGATTAATATTCCTAGATTATATGGTATAATCTTATTATAAAAATGTATCTGGTTCAATAGATATGATTTATTATCAATCAAAATATTAGAAGTTGTTCTGTGGATTTATTTCCATGGATTATAGAATTATATTATTTCTCAAATATAAAATTATTACATTGATTATATTAATTGATAGTACAATAATTCTATAAAATATATCTTATTGATTCATTAGAGTATCCTACAACCCATTATGGGAAAAATTGGGTTGTATTATTCAGCAATGGTTGTTTCCCCTACCTTTTTTACTACCATGTATTGATCTATTATGGTATTTAGGACTCAAATGTTGAATTCTTACCATAGAGTATTCCAACTATTGATTGGATCCTTACCACTACAAATAAATTTTGTTAATGAATAAAACACTAAAATTATTATTATTGTTTTTTGTTTATTCATTAGTATTTTATAGTTATTATTATGTGAATAATCATTCTTTATGTTGGAAAATTATATAAGAATAGATGAGAGAAAAACCATATGTTTAATAATTATAATTTCTTTTTTCTAAATGGTTATATTTTCTATTAAACATTAAAGTACATAATCTTTTATGTGAAGTAATATGAAAAGTATAGATATCCTACAAAATAAAAATTCATGTCTTATGAAACTATATATGTGATGTAGAATTTTTTTTATATAAAATGTCGTAAGTCTAATGAAATTATACAATTATTACAAAATTATACGAATTTTAAAAAATTATTTAATTATTTTTAAATGATGTAATTTATAGAAAATTAAGTATGTCTTACAAAATTATGCAAGTATTATGAAATGATTGGTGTCATAAAAAATTATATAATACTTATGAAATAATGTAAGTATAATGATATTTAGAATTTAATATAATTGAAATTAATTTTTATAAAATCAATGAATTCTAATGAAAAGTAAATGCTTATAATGGGATAAATCTTATGGAATGTAAAGGAAATATTTTAAAAGTTATATAAAGCATTATAAAATATATATGAATACCCTTATAGTAATGGAAAATTTTTCTTATTATTATTTAATTATTAATTATCGGTAAACTATGACAATATTATAACAACTAGGATAACATGAACTTATCATAAGAAATATATGTTTACTAAAATTCCACATGAAGAATTACCTGTTTATATCTATTTGGAATATTATATAAAAATATTATTATGGTATTAATGGTAATTCAACATCAATTGATTGAATTTGTTAAGCAATCTACAATGATATTTTATGTATGCTTCAATGATTTTAATAGATATTTAAATACTAATTTCATATTGATTATCAGGGTGAAATTTATGGACGGTTATTAACTTGGTTATTATAATTAGAATTACTGAACATGGAAAATTTGAAATTATATTAATAAAATTATTATTTCATGATTGATGACTAAAAATGTTTTCCATAAAACATAGATATGATAACAGGATGTGTTAAACAATAAATTTTAGAACTATCAATGAATGATGGTAGCTACAATTTATGAAATTATTTTTTATAGTATATATATATATCATTCGATAGATTAGATTGTGATGATTTGTAACAGAAAAATTATATATACTATTACGTCACTACTAAATCATATTTTTCAACGAGGAAGAATGAAGGAGAAGAAGAAATTAGGTAAAAACTAGAAGATCATTATGTGGTTAATAAGTACTCACTGTAGATGATTTACATCAGGGGTCACCATAGAGATTTCATTCCTTGAATAATTATTCTCTAATTGAATAATCATCTATATTAAATTTATATTGATTTAAATTATAAACTAATTTCATATACAATTATAGATATCATGTATTTATTATACTTAATAACTCCATTTAGTTAGTTTTGGACCACCTTTTAACTAAATTTACATAGTTGTTGTGGTCCCCATTTAATGGATAGAAAATCATGATAAAATACATAATATATAATGTGAGACCATATTTCACCTAGTTAGGATATCCTAAAGAAAATTTTTATTATAGAACCAACAAGCTAGTATCAAGTGTTGGTGGAATGAATTAAGGTAAGTTCATATAGTCCTAGACCACAATATAAAATACTATATTTCTTTATCCCTTTTATTTATTTCCACTAAATCACTTCATAAAAGGAGAATTATATATTTTAAAACATTAATAGGTATCTTTTAATTCATGAAAATTTACTTTAAGGGACTCAATTCATTCTCATTCCATGTTGAGCCTTTTACTACACATCATCATGGGATAAAAAGAAGTATAAAACATCTCTCTTTAAAAGTTTCTTCTTTAGGGACATAATAATATATAGATTAAAATAAAACAATATAGATACATTATCTCATAGTAGGTATATCTATTATTAGGAAACCAAATTTTAATTATGAAAATTATGCTTTCTATAAATCTAGAGTGTTTATCAGGTAGATTAATCCTGTATTAAAAATTTCTTATAAAGGTTGTGAAACCCTATATGATTCATACAGGTCAACATGATACATGGAATGCTACTCAATAATATGATTAAAAATTATTAAATAATTTTAATATCATATACTATTATAAAATAAACTTCTATTAAATATTTTATAAAGAATAATTTAATTGTAACCATCATGGTGTATGATTTTAATATGTAAAAAAATCTGGTGACCGTGTTTTAATCAAGAATGAAAGTTATTTTCTTTTATTTTATAGTAAAACATAAAAATCATAATAGGAATCATTTAATTATGTTTGTAATAGTTTTGATTCTTGCTATCAAATTATAGGAAATGATAAAAGGATCAACATTTTGTTGCGTTACAATAAAATAAAAAATCATTGAAAAGAAATAAGTAAATAAAGTTGAGAAAAAACTACCCAAAAATCAATTTTCAAATAATTTATAAAAGGTTATATTATAAAAGTAAGGGAATCAAATAAATGAAACATAAATGGAATTCTTATCATGATTTATTTGATTAATCTATTTGAAACTCTACAACTAAGTATTTTAATTAACACATAAATCTATGTCTTATGTATCAAGTTAAAAATGAACTATATTTTTAATCATATAAATAAAAATTTAAAAATGTATCCTTTTAAACCTAATAACAATTATCTTATACCTGTGGAAAAATATTATTTTTTAATATAAGTATAAAACTCATAAAAAATCTTATAATTTTATTCTTTTTGAAAAATATGGATTTTATGAATACATTTTTGATCTGATGCCTAATTTATTTTTGTTTCTTCTTTATTTCCATTCATGGTAACATAATTGATGAATTTTTAGATGAATTTAATTATCTAAAATTGGATTCTAGTGTTTTTAGTAAAGGATAAGATCATTTAAATTCAAATAGTACAACTGATAATAGAAATATAGGGAAAATTATACTTGGAATTAATATTGAAAATCCGAATCTTTTAAAAAAAATATTTTCTAAATAATAAAATTTTTTCTACTTTTAAATGAATTAAATTTATTATTTATTGAAACTATTATAATTAATGTTGTTTCATAATTCTGTAATATTGTGGTGCTAGGAAAGGATAATTTTTAAAATATGTATCTAACATCAATGAAATAATTATTATTCAAAATAAAAAATTATAATTTCATAGATATCTTATTCCTACCACTATTATACCCAAAATAATTTAGCTACATGAATACACAAATGTTATATATTTTATAGAGAATAAAACTTAGGAAATAAATGTAACATAAAGTGATGTTTGTTTGTGGATTGAGGTTACATTTTCTATTTCTTTATTTATAAGAGCAATAAGGTTTTTAAATGATGTTGCCTTTGTGGTTAAATTATACTCCCTATAATGTAATGTAGTTACTCAAAAAAATACAGTAATTTGGTTATTTTATATCATTATAGTTTATGTACATCTAGATTTAAGATAACATTAAGTATAATAATAGTCAATAATATATCCATCGTACATTGGTCAAATTATTAATACATATTAAGGGTAATGATAAATTAAATTGACACCAAAAAAAGTAGTGATGGCCTTGACGGGTATAAATATCCCCAATGAAGCCCATATATCAGGGATTCTTAAGGATATAGTATCACTGTGATATTCCCTTGATCAAGGAAAAAAATAATCAGCAACTTAATCATGAGAGAAACTATTTACTAAAGAATTTAAATCTCCTCTAGATCATGAACCAAATTATGTATATTGAACCACACCATGAAAATCCCTCAATCATAGAAATTACATTTCTGGAGTTCACTAGTGTATTAAGTGGTTATGAATGTAAAACCTGGTATGATGGATTTTTTTATTTTTATGTTTAATAAAAAAATATAATATTTATCTTTATCTATTACTTTTATATATTAAATAATTATTTTAAAAAAATAGAGTTTTATGTGATGAAACCCAAATTGTATTGTTAGAAAGTTTATACTACTAGTCAAAACACCCTTTCTAATGAATTTAAGAATTTATGTATTAGTGATATTTTAATAAAATAATATTATTCCATAATATTTATTAAATATAACTGATTATATAATTTTACGAAGTCAAATGTAATTTTTATATGGCTCGTCAAACTGTTATTGTAAAAAACCAATATTTGTCAATATTTGTCAATTTTTTAATTATTATTATAAATTATTATTATATATATATATATATAATTATTATGAATAAGTAAATATTAGTTTTTAAATGAACATGATGAAATTATACAACATTTAATTTTACAGAATTTTCAAAGATAATATTATTTTTTGGGTCAAAATAAAATTTAGTAGAAATATAGACTATGTATTATAAGAATGTAGAACCCGAAAATTTATTCAATAGATACTATAAAGTGTATATAGGGAAAAAGTAATTTTTTCCCTTGAAAATTTAATTTTTTGTCTTTATTTTAATAATTTTTTAAACCTATTCTGAACCCTTCAATATCTACATTATTTTTTATTACTTTAAAATCAATTATTCATAAGAATGACTCAATTACACATAAATAATGGTATTAATTAAATGATTTCAATTCATTAAATTATAAAATAATGAACCACACTCTACTTTGGAAGAAACAATTGAAAAAATAAATGGTATGGTTTTTTGTTTGTAAGAATTTATAATATCTTTGTCCAAAACCTATGTGTTGAAATTAATAAATAATTCCTCTCTATTTTGAAATAAAAAACCACAAAGCCTCCCATTACTCGTCACTAAATACACATGGATTATTAAATTAATCAAAAAATACCTATATAGATCCTCCCAATGGTTTTCCAAGGATTTGAATAATCTTCTCCCTAGCTTTTGGAAATAGACTCTCAAGCTAAATAATCCATTCATTCTCCTCCTTATTCAAGGAGACCCTCTATATTATTCATTTTTATTTATAATTTTTTATGTTTAGATATGTTTTTTCTAATCCATATTACATTACTTCTGATGTAAAAGTGGAGAGAAACAATTTTCACCCTCATTAATCTATCCCATGAATCTTTGTGTAGACCTTTTATGCTACCAAAACTATCCTATGATTTTCCATTGAACATATTTTTGTAGAGAATATAAATCCCCATTTTTACTCATGGGTAATCAACTAAATGTACCTATATATAATTTATTAGGTACTTCCAATAATTTAATCCCATACCCCATAATAGTGAAATTAAAATAGTTAAAATTCAATTTGTTGTTGTGTGACCTTGGTGGATCACTTATGCATGTAAATGATTTAAAATAGACTAGCAGGCCATGAATTATATTATCATCAAATGAATTCGCTAATATTTTAATATCATGAGACTCCATGTATTGATAATTGGAGGCTATTTTAAGAACAATTATTTTTTTCCTTGGTATTTATCCTTTACGTTTGTTTATTATGTTATATAAAAAATTGTTTCCACATTCACATGTTACCTTTATATTATAATCTCGTATCTTTCTTTGACGATCATGTTTATGAATCCCATAACATTTATGTCACTAGGAATTTTGAATTTTCTTAAATGTATTACTTTTATCATGTTCAAATTTTATTTTTTACTTTACTAGAATTTATATATGACCTCTTTATTCTGTAGGTCTCTAGCTTATCCCATATAGTTTTTAAAGAGTAATTTAATTCTTGAGAAAGTTAAGAAAGTAATCAAAAATAGAATTTTATCTCTATTTAACGATATTTTTATTATAATAAATTACCGAAAACATTAGTACTCATTATAATTTGGGGTTGTATTAAGTGTATCTTTATCTAATAAACCATGAATTTTGGTGTATTAAATAAGGGTTGTTATAGTTAGTATTAAAGGAATGTATATTTATTTTTTAGAATTTAGATTAAAAAACCTTAGTCAAAACATAGGGATAATACTAAACATAAGAAAATATCCTCAAATTTTGGTACAGTATATAGTTTGTTGTTTCCAATAAAATACAACCTTTTCTATATACAACAAGTGGATGCAGCTCTCATAACTACGTACATAGGGGTTATAAAATCAAAAAGGGTGCATTGGTATGGACTAAATTATCACTTGGTGCAAAAAAATGGTCTTTTATGGACACCTAGTATGACACTCCTAGGGGTAAGGATTTTGAAAACAAAAAATATCAATATGAAACATTATTAAGGGAATTTAATTGCACATAATATATTATGTCAGAAAAGTTATCATAGATTACATATATTGAAGCCTAGAAATTCATAAGCTAAGGAATATATGTAATTTATGTGTTATTACATTATTGTTTATGGTATTTTATTTATGTTTCTAAAAATTGAAAAATAATCATCCCTAATTTGACTTTCATTCTAGTCAAGGGATGTAAATATGAGAAACTCAGTCAATAACAAATGTGAGGTGCAATTTGATGACCACACAAATATAATTCCAAACCTAATAGAAGTAGTAATTGTGAACCTCCTAAAAATATTGTATTAGGTGACTCTTGTTTTTAATAGTAACTTGAAATATGAATAATTCTAAAATCCTTCTAAGAGTAAGAAAGTTGAAATTAATACATTTATGCAATGAAGGACTCAAACTATTATTGGATCTTTCAATCCTTTAATCACAAAACAATGGATCTATTCCATTGAAAATATGTTCTTCACCCATCAATGATTAAATAAAGATAAATTTTAATTGGATGATTACTCTATGGAAGGAGTAACTCATCTATGGTATACATTGGTGAAAAAATGAACCACAAGGAGAATATCAATGAAAAGGGGTGCAACAAATTCTACATAGTTTTTTAGACAATTTTTTCACTCACAATATCTAACATAAAATGTTGTAGTATTTACATTTCCCAATGAAAAATTATAGATAATACATCAGGTCCTAGGTAGAAGACTTCACAATAATTACATGATAAACTTGTATCATTTTTATTATCCTTGAAAATATATTTTACATCTTCTTTGGGTGGATAAGGCTGAGTCTACAAAATGGAATATCAATTTGGGACATTGAAAAATATGATGAAATTTTAGGATGTTACCTCATGATAAAAATAATGATCATAGAATCTAAATGATCTAATATATATAAAAATACTAAGAAATGATTCTAATTCAATTCCTGTTGACCGATGGAGAAATCTAATAATTGAGAGAAATTACAACGTCCCAATTTTCAAAAGTGGGGGAAGAAGCTACTAGAAAATTGAATAAAGTAGATGAGGAAAAGGGTTAGGTGTGGGAAGGAAGGGCCTATGGCTTTCAATTGATAATGGTAGAAACCCCCCATTGGTATGAAATAATGGAATGCTTCATACAACCCTCATCTTATTGCCTAATGTTTCAACATTAATGAACACATAAACTATTTGATGCTACACCCAATGCTAAGAAATTTCAATAGTAACCAACACTAACAACCATCAAGGCCTAGAGAGAAAGGATGAACCTATTACATCCCATATTTGGAGGATTATATCTACAAAGAAGTGGTGATAGGTACCCCAGTTATTAATTCATTCATATAGAATTTACTTTTTTATTAAGGTTGTACACATTATTTCAAATCAGTCAATTGTATTATAACTATTCATACACCATAGGAAATCATGATGATAAAAGTATCAGTGAAAATTTAAAATGGGAATAATAATTCATCCTAATTATATAATTCATCCCCAATCAAAATTTGTGGGATGAAATTCTAAAGGAACCTCGTGATACTTAATTTAAAATAATTAAATTATATTCATGATATGTATAGGATATCCTCATAATTATCCTATATAAATTGTCGAAAGAAGGAAATAACCTTCTATATCATAAATCGCTCCATTATTCTATACATGTTAAAGGAATAAGATGAATTTACTATTGTATCATCATCTCAAGTATATATATTATTACCTTATAATAAAGCATAACTTACACAAATAATTGAGACTAATAAAGGATCATCCTTGAATACAATCCCATTATGATGGAATATTCCTATGTGTTTCATGAACAATTTTATAGGTGTCCATCTATCTAAGAGGTTATATTTTCAAGTTATATTATAACCAAAGAATTTACAATATCCATGAATATGTAAAGAATGGTCAGTGTTGAACATGACGATATAAAGAAGTAACTAAATGATAATCTAGATAAATGTTTCATATTCCAATGTTCTTTACTAGGGTGTTCACTAATCTTCTTCATGGTGAATAATGATAGGTCAATGAATCTCTTCATTGATTATCATTTGCTCAAAAGATCAACATAATGAATAAGTATCCTCCACAATGTATTGACGAATAATTTGATTAATAAAATGGAGCCCAATATTTATCTAAGTTGTAACTTCGATCAGGATACTATCAAATAATTGTGAATAAATAATATATCCCCAAGACATTTTTTGTACAATTTACTGACACTCTATGTTTATATTGATTACATTATAACTCATAAATTATCTAGAAATATACATTTAGTTAATGGATAAATTCATTTGGGATTAACTCAAAACAAATTGGTACACATTATAGATGATATTGTTATATACACCAAAAAAAATTAGAAACTCGAGGAGCATTTGAATATTTTACTGAATACTTGGATAAATGAAAATATGTATAAAAAGTATATTAATTTTGAGTTTTAGTTATATAATGTTACATTCATGGGACTTTTTATCACTTTTCTTGGAATATCTAAGAAACCTTCTTGAAGAAAGGAAATTTATGGATGGATAAGACATACATTTATGACACATATCCATATATTCAATTGATTAGTATTGTAATATTAAAAATTTATGAGATAAGTCAAAGGAATTTTAATCCCACTAACCACGATAAATAAAAATGGGTGATGATTTTATATAATGATGAAAATGATAATAGAATTAAAGAGACAAAGAAAAGGCTAATGACAATACCTATTCTCAAATTACCCACTAGTGGTGGAGGATTTTTGATCTATAGTGAGGCATATAAAAAGGGATCAGTGTGTGTACTAATTCAAGATAACATTTTGATAGCGTAACCCTCAAATTAATTATGGATCCATGAGAAGAAATATACAATTCATGTTCTATATTTTTCTAAATTGATATTTTTATTGATAATTTGTAAAAATTATCTCTATGGATAAAAGTATTAAATATGTATAGATTATAAAATAATTAAATATATATTCAAAAAAACTAAATATAAATCAAAGAAGGTTGATATAGATGAACAATGATTATGATTGTTCATTTCATTTCCATCCTTGGAAGGAAAATAATGTGGAAGATTATTTGAGTGAAAAAGATTTTATAACCCTATAAATAATGATGATTGAAAGGGATCTGGTATTATTTGACATGAAAATGATGGAAATTTCAATAATAACAGGATCTACATCCTTAATTTCTTAAATAACTTCTCAAAAATCCACTCATGATAGGAATAAGGAGTAAAAAGATGACAATGTTCTATAGATGATAATATAGACTATTATGGAATTCAACATTTCTAAATATGGAGTTATACAAATTGTAAAATGGATATGTGTTTAATAAAAATCTATGTTGAAGATGGAACTTTTGGATAATGCGCATAGATCATCCTTCTATATTCAACTAGGATGAAATAATATGTATAGATATTTCATACAAAAATACTTCTGGGATAATTTGAAGAATGAGATTATAGAATTAAAATATTTATTATTCATATGAAAAAAATAATGGTTGAATGACTTAAATATAATGGTATATCATTTACATTTCAAAATAAAATAACTTAATGGGAAAACATACCCATTGATTTCATTATATGACTCCATATGACATCAAATGGAAATAATTTCATCTAATTACTAGACAATCATTATAGAAAGTCAGTTCTATTCATTTCCCTCATGTTATATTTCTATCTTTACAATATAATATATAAAAAAGAGAAGTGGTATGAATTTATGAATTGTCACTATAATTTTTATATGATCTAAAAATGATGTTTAAATTAAGGCTTCGGAGAATTGAATAAAAAACAAAGATTCATCATTTCTTACCACCCTCATATAGATGGATAGTATGAAATAACAATCGATACAATATTGGATATTATAAGATCATATTTAATGGATTTACTAGGATATATAGATCTGAACTTTTCCCTTGTGCAGTTCTCATATAAAAATAGCTTCCATTAAATAAATCAACTTGAATCCTATGAATCTCTATATGGGAAAAGATTATATAATCTGAAATTTTGGGATAATTATAGAGAGTGGATTCTGATGGGACCTAATCTTATCCAAGATATGATAGAGTTGGATAAAACCATTCAAAATCGAATAAAATCCTCTCAATGTTAATAAAGATGATATGGAAAAAATATTCTATGAGACTTGTATTTTGATATTAGAGATCAAGTGTTCTACGTTGTATCTCTATGGAATAATTTCATGAGTTTGGAATGAAGGGAAATCATAGACATAGATTTATTATCTAATTTTAGATACATGTTCACTTCAGATCAGTGTCCTATCAAATAAAAATACCAGTCAAACTATCTCAAGTAAATTATGTTTGTATCCCCCGTGAATATTTATATAAAATACCCTCACATGTAATTAATCCATAGGTGGTTCCATTGGATAATGTTCTTTCGTTTGATGATAATCCAATGAATGTCATAGATCGTAGATATATTATTCTATTAAACAAGACAAATCAACTAGCTAAGTGTTGTAGCATAAAAAAATGTTTGATGAGGTGATAAGGAAATAGATTAATGCAATGAAATAGATGTATCCTCATCTATTTTAGTGTATGAACTGATAATTTTGAGGTTATAATTTATTATTTTGTGAAGAATTCAATGACATGGTAATTTATATATGAGGTTCCCTTCATAATTAAATTAAATTTTCTATTATGTATTTAGGTTATAGAAAAAACATGCAATAAATTTTTTATTTATAGACTATTATAGGTTATATCCTTTCAGATTTAAAATACTATTAACAATAATAGCATCTTATAATGTCATCATTATACAGGAATAATACGATTAGTCTATATTATGTGATTTCGTAAATACAATTAACACATAAAAACGGATTTTCATGATTATTAAGATTATATCATCTGAATCCCATTTATCAAAAATAAAAGGGGTAATTCCTCTGATTTTCCTTTGAAAAATCCTAAAACATGATTTAAAAGCTAATGTATGTCTAAAATGAATTATGGGAAAATTTAATGCTCATCGAGATCACGAATGAAACCATGTTCCCAGAACAACCCCATACAAATATCATCGTCACGAACCATTACATTATGAAATTCTTGGTTTTAATAAGGGGTTATGTATCTCATCCCTAATAGAATATTTTTATTAATAAATTAATAATTAAATTTATCTTTTGTATTAAAATTAATATATAAAAAAATTTATTGATATATATATTATATTATGATGCTGTGAAACAAAAATTGTATCTTTGGGAAATATATAGTTTTAATGAATACACACTTTTTGAGGAATTCAATAATTTATGAAATAAATGATATTTTAAAAGATTATTATTATTAAACAATATTTATCAATTATAACTGATTAGATAATTTTACAAAGAGAAATATAATTTATTAAAGTGTCAGAAAGCTGTTATTTTCAAAAGACCAATATTTTTCAATATAGTGATTTTTCAATTGAAAGTATAAATTGTCATATTTGTAAAATGATTCTGAAAAAATTAAATTTATTTTTGAATTCAACACATCAATATTATCCTAAAGTGAGTTTTTCATATATTTTTTTTGAGATAATATATTTGTAGGGTTAGCATTAAATTTGGTATAAAAAGATGGTATGGATTCAGAAAATCCCATAATTGATGTAATAAATACAATACATATTATCCATAAAATGAGATATGTATTCCCATTAAAATAATTCATTTTTAGATTTATTTTCTTAGTTATATAAACGCGTTAATAATCCTCCAAAACCAATATTTTATTTTAAGGTTTTTGAAATAAATTATTTATAAGAATGACTCAATTCATCATCCCAAAGTGTAATATTTTAATTAGTTTGTTTCTTAATATTATATAATAATTAAACACTATATACACTGGTAGATATGATGATAATATCCATTGGATGGTTTGGGTTTGGGATTAATTTATTCTATAGAGTCCAAAACATAAACATTGTAATTAATAATGAATTATCCTCTCCTTTTCTAAACCCACCTAACTTCCCATTACACATCACTCAAAAATCCAAGAAAATGAATTTTATCTACCATTACCTCTCTATATCCCTCCCATGGTTCTGACCATTCAATTAATAATATCAGCACTTGCTTTTGGAAACACCCTCTCAAGGTAATGGATGCTCTCATTCTCCTCTTTATTCATAAAACTCCCCTCTATTAAGCCATTTTTTCAATTGTTCATGTTTTAAAATTTTTTACAACATATGATTTACATCCCTTATAATTTCCAAGTGATGAGGGACCCATTTTTTCACCCCATCCTAGTTTTTTACTTTATCTATGCTCTGGTCATGTGGTCCACTAGGCCATAATCATGTCTCATCGTACACTAAATTCTGGTAGCTAGCTGTGATGCTCTGATTAAGAGATAGTGGGGAGACTATACCATCCTGTTATAATAATAATAATAAATATATATATATATATATCATAGTGACATAAAGACCATAATATCATAATAAACAAAATAAACCATGAAGAATCATATAAAAACATTAGTAGAAATAACAAACCCAATGCATAATACCATTTGATGATAAAAATACTATTATTGACAGTAATAAATGGAATACATGCATGTTATCCCATGGCCGACCATATAATTAAATATATTAAACCCCAAAATAGTTCCATATCGATGTAGAGGAACCACCTTGTCCACTTCCATCGAACACATGTTAATGCACTACATCCCCAAACACCAAGTACCATCTCCTAATCTCGATCTGTTACCTGATATGAACTTCAAAAAATATGTATCGTTCCCGAGAGGGCCATGTGGGGTATGTGTATTAACTCGGTAGGACACCACCAATTTTTTTCTATCCTAAATCCATAAATATGAATTTTTATGAAAACATAAATAAATAGAAGAAACTCACACATAATGATAAATAATATAATCCACTTGTGACCAAAATCCCAAATTATTGTTTACCTACATCAGCCAATACTATTATGTCTCTATGCACAATCCATCACAAATATATTTGAATACATGTGATTTCTATAGAGATCTATCTATGCTAGACAAGAATCATGGCTTAGCACCCAGTCATCCCCAAAATAATGGAAGTCCCGGTGAACCCTCAGGATTCAGCCACATCCTTGTCACCAGCACCTCATGAAACATAATACAACATGTTTCATATATCAAGAAATTGAAGGCATGTGATCATCATTCCAAATCCGTATGTCCCCAGTACCTTAAAGATTATTATAAAATTAACCCTCTTCACACTATCTGGATGTCCCAAGGTATGGTGATATTCTTCATCCTACATATAATAAATCACCATCGGATCAATGGCCAGATATTTGAAGGCTAGTGATAACCTTCCTTGAATAATCTAGCCTAGTGGACTAAAATATTAAAAGTGATCCTTAACCCCTAATCGATCATCTCCAATACCATCTATCGATGATCCATCACCATCAACCATGGATTTCTACTTTGAGAACCTCCTCAATAACCGATGGTCAACACCATACCCAAAACCATTATAACTATATATGCCTCGACACATAAAAAGTGTTTAACACCTCCTCAAATGAGTCTACATCTGGTTCACATGACCCCAACAACATGTCAGACAATAATGGTGAGTGGAAATTACCATCATTACCTAGTTTACACCATCTGGTAACCTTTTTTCTACATGAAAACCATTGTTCCCAAATTGTGATGGTTAATACCATCCAAAGATTTGCATGTCATGCCATCAACCAGATGTCAAGACAACATTCCCTTCACATTAATATGGGACTCATGCAATTATATCACCTTTTAATTAATTCAATTAATTAATTCATGACCAAAGAGCCAACTAAATAAATACTCATACTCATAATAACATATTTAAAATTAAAAAAACTTTCCCATCCATATAGTATAATACATTTTAAATAGATTAAATATAATGATTAATTAATGTATGGTTTCACTAGGACAAATCACATGTTTTTATTTAATAATTCATCCAATAAAACTAGTATATTAAAGAATAAATATATAAAACTCTTACCTTATACTCATTTGTTCTCTCTTTTCTAATAGCAGCCTCTAATTCAAGATATATTGAATGAATATGTTGTTTTAGATAAAACAAATAATAATAAGTAATTATATACCACATAGATTTATAAATAATTGGAAATACATAAATGTGTAAAAAAAGTTATGTGATTTAATAAATTATTTATAGGAATCCATATCCATCAAATGATCTTTAATGAGAGATTCAATGAATATGGAGGGTCAAAGCCTAGATGAGGGGAAGATGAGAGATCCCTTATATTGAAAGTGGTTCATCTGTAGGAGGATAAATTGGTAAGAATTATGATTAAAGAAATAGCGTTAAATTGACATATTTTGTTATTTAAAAAGCCACATAGTTATCACATGGTTTTGAAAATTGGCCACCATCTTTATGATGCTCACTATCCAAAAGGACAGACACCTCACGAGGTCTGGACGTACTGTTTGGAAAAATCTGCACCAATCACGAGGATAAATCTACACACCTATACTATAGTAAAAAATTTCTTCAAATGGGAAACATGGTTTTAGGAAACCATTTTCCATAACAAAATGGGCCACATGGTTTAAGCTACACAATTATACAAGTTGCGTTCCAACTTTTCTCCTCTGTCCATCTTCCTAAAATTGGACTTTTTAGGCATGATGCTCCCAATACTCACCCATACTCTCAAGGCACTCAATAATATATAAACTATATCTAAAAATAATTACTTAATGTTTCCAAACCCTCATATATAGGTTTTTAAGCTCAATATCAAATTTGGTCTGCTCACCAAACCCAAAATTCAAATTTACCTGGGAAAATCACCATTTAATAACCTATGACCTTAAGACCACCCAACCCTAATATATATCATCACAATGATTTTTTGTTTTATACAGAGATGGTAAATAGAATAACATTCTAATTTACTTTAACCTGGTCTACCCTAGTTACTAGTCACAAGCAGTTCCCCTTATGTAATTCCCCACCTTAGGAATTACATACATGATTGCTTCCCGACCCAAAAAATCATTTTACATTATAAAGGTTCATCTGACCATATTAGACATACTTAACAGCCAATTAAATAACATTATTCCTACACCACATTATATTCACATTGTTACTCATTCCATAAATGAAACTTATGAAACCCCATATCACAACCGATGACCACAAGTCCCATATCTCGTCTAATTTGAAAACATCCTACATCACATCTCATGCTCAAAATTAAATCCAACATCATATATATATATATATATATATATATATATATATATATATATATATATTAATTCCCATTATTGTATTTATGAATATGAACCTCATAAAACCCATGAATTATAACCAGTTCCATCAATCTATTCCGAATACTAACCATATCATACAAAACCTAAATCATGCATGATGCCTATATACACAATATTATATGGTTAATTCAAGTATCACACAATAACTATGTGATCCGAAAACCAAAACTGAAAAAATATCAAGGAAACACCCGCGATCATGGTTTACCTATAACCATCATTATATCCCTTGTATACTCAAACCCTTCTAGGTCAACAACATATACCTGGCCTAAATCCCAAATACCCAATGCATAACCTCGAAAAGGAGATGTTGTAGCTATTGGCCACTAACCAGCCAACCGGGGTTGGCTTAGTGTTACCGTGTAAAGCAGCCACTCCCTAGCATTGGAATTGGCACAGGTTCGAGTCTCACCACTCTCGAATTTAGCTGGGGATGAGCGGAACGCAGGTGGTGAATGGGGAATAGAATAATCATGGTGTGGAAATCACCAATACCTTGTTACCCACAAATCGTTTTAATTTTTCCAGATGAGACCGTAAGGGGAGCACTCTAATAGTGTTTCCTCTCCTTTTGTTGCCTCCTTTCCCACCTCATTTAGACATCGGCTCCTTCTTTGTGCTTCTTCGCTGTGATTTTAGGGTGGTTTCTCCTTTAGTGGAAGTGTTCCTTTTGTGAACTTGGATGTCGCAACTTATCCGCTGTTTTTTGTCCCATTCCACGCCTTTTTCCTCCTTCGCTAGCTAGGGTTTTTTTGGCAGCGCTGTGACATCCAGTGGTCGAGATCCATCTTGATATCCAAGGTTTTTTGTCTCGAGTGTCGGATGGGAGTGGGTGGGGTGGTTCGTGATGGTCTCCGCGGTGGATGTGAAGGCAGAGATGGGTCTCATTCATGTCTTGCGGTGTTTCTTCTTCCAGCGCAGACTAGCGTTCAGTGTTTTGTAGTGATGGTTTCTATTTAAATTTTCTATCGGAGTGATTTGGATCTGGATCGTTTTCTCATGATGTGTGATTTCATGTAGGGCCAACTGATTTTGGTTTCAGTGGTTTGTTTTGAATTTGTAGACGGGTAGATGTGATTGATGTTGTCATGCGGCCTGTTTTTGATGATGTTGGTAGATGATGTGGCATTTGATTGCTTTAGGCTTTGTGAAGGATGGAATTCCTTCTGGTTTCTAATTGCCTGTGTGATTTATTGGGGCTTCTAGCATGTGTTGTCAAGGACGAGATTTTGAAAATTGTGTCTGTTGAGGGTTACGATGGTGTGGTGTATGTTTACTTGATGTGACTGACATCGAAGATGGTGATGGCTAGCGGCCCATGGTGGTTTTCGGTGCCTGGTTTGAGGATCACTTTTTAATTTTGAATTCACAGATTTGGGTTGATGTGGGTACTATTTGTTTAAATTTTGAATTTTGGTTTCCTACATGGATGATGTGGTCCGTTTGTATTTGGGTTTTGGTATGTTCGGTTCCTACTATCCCCAAAAGTGGTTTTATGAAATTAAAAAATGGATTATGAGGCCACTAACCACATTATTGGGTCTCTTTGTCTCTCTTTTCTAACCAAAATGTTTCATTTAACCCTAAATATCAACTCATTGTTTCTCGATTAGGTGTACCTCAGATCCCTATGTCTACCCCGATCCATATAGCATCATCACTACGCTCACCTAAAAATGTCACCTAACTCTAACACAACTAGTCCATCATTATTCCCTTAGATACTAGTTCCTGATTCAATACCTCTAAAAATTATTTCATCCGTGTAATATTAACTAGAAATATGATTTTTTTGTGAAAAAATGTACTCAAAATGTATCAATATAGATATAATTTCACGTACTATAGAATATGAAAATCAAGAGTGGTTTTGATCCTTTCTGAATATCAATAATAGATGAATGTTGATGTAATAGGTTCATGAACTCACATTCTTGGTCCACCCTCAATGTCTACGAGAAAAAATAATCAAAGAACCAAGCCTTAAAATACTTTCAATACATTCCCTCGGGCATACCATCCTCTACCTATATACCCCAGCTTCTCATTTTTGTTTCCCTAAGAATATAGGTAGCCAACTTCCCCAACCAACATAGGGGTGTCTTGAGTTGGTTGAAAATAATCATCACAGAATCCATCCAATGCTTTTCTTCCTACAATCCAACCTCACCATAAAATAATGGTGGGAGTTGAGATTATAACTAATGAATAAAATAATACATGGATAGATCAACTCCCAGAGGTCCCTTGTAAATATCCTATATAAATCAAACTAAGATCACACCATGCTAATCTTCTATCCATCTCCAAAAATATAACATCTCATGTAGCTATCCCACCTATTATAGAGAATATACATGTCGCTTATTATCATCCATATCATTTGGGTACTTTCCGTATGCATGCTCATGTGGAACCACATCTCTATTGTCTTGAATCTGCACAATAATCTGTCTAGGAGGAATCACAATGAAGATAAAACAACATGGTCAAAAAATCAATACAAGTCATATATATTTAATGGATATAGAAATATATTATAGGTAGAAAATCCCACCACACTTACACTTTCCTCCACACCAATGTCACGTGACATCTAGCATCATGGACCCCAACCTACCCATAACACAGTAATGAATCACATATCATTTTTCTGCATAGATCATTACATACCCATAACAGTGTATGGATTCACATATATTTTGGACTCATGCACAATTTTTTACAAATAAAAAAGTTAGGCATCACATGTAATTTATGTCAAGAAGATATCACTAAGGTGTGTCTGATTATAATTCTACCAAAACGGTATAAATGAAAAGACAATTTATATTTTTGTGGACATTTTAAATGGCGCACCCCTTTTATAACTAATTACTACACTTAAAAAATCCTTTCCAAATCTGTTTTTTTATTTATCTATGCTCTTGCTCAGTGGTCCACGAGGCCTTAGGAATTCCTCCCCATAAAAAGGTTCTCAACTTATATTAAGGGTCTATTTAGGTGATAGTGGGGAGAATATAAACTCATATAATTATGATAATATTGGTCCATGTATATATAAGATAGTAAAAAAAAGGTCCATAATAGTAAAAGAAACATACTAAAATTCAGAGAAGCATATTCAAACAATAGTATAAATAAAAATTCTAAATATATCATAACATTTTTACATAAAAATAATTGTAATAATATTCCTAAAATAATTTAATGAAATTTATACAATGTTCAACCATATATGTATATATATATAAATAAAAAATATTTTCCAACTCAATATATAGAAACAACCAGGTTGGCATCCACCCTTCCAATTGTAAATCCGTACATCCTTGATCACTATTGTCTATATCCTAATATAAATCCATTACCTGATCCCAAATCCATAATTTCTACATGAGTCCTGAGAGGCCCATATAGGGCGTGAGTATGAACATAGTAGGCCCCCACCAACGTGTTCATGAATTTCATCCAATGTGGGTATGTCTCTATTAATAGGCCATCACATATATATTTTAATGCATCCCATGTATGTAATGATATATCAAAATTGGTGAGGAATCATGGATTAATGCCTATTTATCCCCATAAAAAAATCATACATGGTAAACGAAGAGGCTTCACCCACAACTAGGTCACCATAACCTAATGCCAACTAATACCACATGAATCATATATCGAGCAAGTACTAAAATATCATTAGCATTCCAAACAAATATATCCCATGTCCTTAAATCTTCCATAAAAATTTACCAATGACTAAATTGAATTATGCCTTAATGTATGGTTATATCCACCCAACCATATATAATAAATAATTATTGGGTCAATGGGATAGTGTCCTAGGGATCTGCAATACCCATCCCTTAATAATCTTTGTGAATGGACAAAAGTATAAATAATGAACCTTATCCCCCAAACGATGATCTCAAAAACCATATCACTATGGTACAATACCATCAATGATTTCTTTCTATGGTGTGAACCTCCTCTGTAACTAATGTACAACACCATCCCCTAATCTTCTATACTATGGAGGCCTAAAAAAATAATTATCGCTCAGTACCACCTTAATTGAGTATTATCAATATTCATGTGACACAGACTGTGCATTGTCTATAAATGGTGAGTAGGAATCACCAACATTTTTTAAGGGACACTATCCATGAACTTTTTTCCACATCCGAACCACATAGCTGAAATCCTAATGGTCACCATCATCCAATGTTCCGTGTACCATTCCCTCAAAATAAAAACCTCATCACCACAATCTCGATGGTCAAAAGCATCCCATATAACATGGGCCAAAACCCTAGCCTAACAAACCTAGTCCACTCAATCCCACAGATCATCAAAACTTCAATGAAAAATTCCATGTTTGTAACATTCCCATGGAACTCATGCAATCATTTTAATAATTAATTAGTTAAATTATATCAAATATAATCACATTACCAACTAAATAAATCCATAGGCCTTTCATAGAAAATTTCAATTGACTAGAACATTCTCAAGGGCATCTCATATTACCAATTAAATGATTAAAACAAAGGATTTGATTAATTAAGGGTTTAACACAAATAAACCCAATGTGAATATTTAATAAATCACCCTAAAATTAAAATATTTTAATGGAAAAATCTTGGATCCACCTACCCATGAATTTTAGTAACATTATCATCAGATATCATCCTCTAATTTGATTTGAATTGAAAGAAAAATGATTTTTAAATAAATTCAATAAAAAGAGGAAGAAAATATCACAGAGATTTAGAAATTCAAATGGATAGATATCGATGAATGGAATAATGGGAATTTAATGGATTATTGAGAGTAATCCATGGCCATAATTGGATTCTAAATCCATGATCAAGAAAAAAAGGAGTCACAAAACCTTGGGGAGAAAAAGGGGAAAGCTCCCTACTTTTGGAGGAGGTTCATGTGGGGGAGGAGAAATGAGGGATAATCCCCCTTAATGATGAAGTGTAAAAGAGTATTTTAACCTCTAAAAACCACCACTGTTTGGAAAATCATTATCCAATTTTGTGGTTATCACAATCTCAAGGGACAAAAACCGTGTATGGTCTAGCTACAGGGTTTGAAAGGCCATGTGATAACCATGATGGGGACTCTGCACACCTACACTCAAGAACATTCTTAACTTAATGGGGACACAATGTTTCTAAAAAATATAACACTAAACAAAAACGATTCATGGTTAGAAAAACCTTCTTCCAAACATTTTCATATGCCTATCTTCACCAAAAAAAGACTTCTAGTTCCTAATTCACTCGAAATTCATCCAAATTCTCAAGAACTCCTCGAGCCTCAAACCCCATATAAAAACAATTCCATATAGTTTGAAAACTTACGAAAATACATTCTAATTCTCAAAATCAATTTTGTTCCACTCACCAAACACTAAATTCAAATATACCTCAGAAAATTACCCATTAAAAACCCATGGTGTTACCACTTTGACTACCTTTATACTCTCACATGAATCTTTATATACCCACATTATTTTAAACATGTTATAATGAATCTTTCCATACCATACCTCTATGTAGTTAAGGACTATATCTATTTCCACTATTGGTTATTCACCTAAATATACCAATCCATTATTGATAGGGGACTTCCATGTATGTAAACACACACTCTATAATAGTGGTGTAAATAGTGATGAAATACACTCTTATGTTTTTCGATCATGGTGTCACAAATATTCCTAGACATGATATGGATGTGATGGTTCGGGGCCAATTTATATATCCCTCGAAATAATTGGGTAATTTTTTAATATCATAAGATTCCTTGAATGGTTTATGGAACGTTTTTATAAGAATTTTATTTTATGATGCCTTAATGGTTATCCTTAAATTATTTTTATGTTGTAATACATTTTATTTTTTATAAATTCACATATTGTCTTTATATTATCATCTATTAAATTTCTTTTATCATCATGTTTATGATTACCATCCATTTAATTTTACTATGATATACTGTTTTCCTAACATTTATTCCTTTCATTACAGTATTCATTTATTATTAACTAAATAGAATTTATAGATCGATAATTTATTTTGTATATCCACAGGTTATCTAATGTAGTTTTGAAATAAAAAATATATTTTAGTTCATGTTATGGATGATTTCAGTAATTTCATTTTTTCTCTATTTTATGTTATTTTTTATGTATTAAATTATCTAAAGACAGTAGGTCTCACGATCATCGGGTGTTGTATGAAGAATATATTTATGTAATGAATAATTATTTAAAGTGTATTAATATATGGTGTAAAAAATTATCAATGTTTTATGAATGTTATGAAGATATAATATTATTATTATATATCTCTAAAGTAGTTAATTATTTAAAATAAAAATCATTAGTGTTTCATGTGTGGGAAATCCAGAATGTATTTATATCATTTATATTATAGGTATAATAATTTATTTATTTGAAATATATATTTTATACATGGGGTAACTTTAATAATTGGTTTATATTTTGATCTACGACTGTATATGTTACTAAAATAGTGTTTTTACAATTGATATTATGAATCTTTAGTGTATTTTTCATATTTTTTGTGCATGTTCGTAACATTATGACTATTTCAATGACTAATTTATTATTTTTTGTACTGATTTGTTAACCTAATTTATTATTTTATTATCTTTTAAAAAGCATGAATAATCTTTACAATTTTATTTATTAGTATAATGGCATGAAATTATTTATATTTTTATGGTATGAATGTATTTACTCATCTTACTTTATGGTTTGTTAACATATTCATTATTGATTAACTATTTCCTGTGTTACATGTACCAAAATGGGTTTAACTAAATTATTTTAATATCCAGTAAATTACATGAAAATCATTATTCATATTTTAGGAGGGAGTTACCATGAATATCACCCTCTTAATGGTTTTCAAATTTGTGGTGAATTATTTATTATTATTATTTGAATCCATTTAACAAGATTTTATGGCTCCTTGAAATTCAATGATTCAATAATTTTAATGACTTATTATATTAAAGAGGAATGTTTATACCATAAAATTTTTCATTTTCATGGAAAGAGTTATTTTCTATTTAAAAAATAAATATTACTATTTTAATGGGGAATGTTATATTTGTTCATGTATACTAATTTCATTCATGTTTACTCATTTGAAATACTACCTGATTTTCCTTCATTATTTATTTAATGGTGGAAAATATGATTTAATGTCTCTAGTAAAAAAAATTTAATCTATTATGGGAAATTTATTTTCCTCTTATATCATATTGGTTTTTCTCTAAAAATAATGTGTCACATAGACTAGTTTGTTCATTAATTTATTTTTGCTTTATATACCCTTAATTGTCTTATAAATTTATATCATTATTAAAATGGTTACATTTTGTTTGATATGATAATATTTTTTAATTATCATAATGTGGTGACATTCGATTGTATTATTTCCACTTATTTTTATTTTTTTATAAATATTGAAACCCTAATTATATTATTTAGTAGTAATAGATTCTTTCATTATTATTTTAAAATAAATATTTTGTGAGTATTCACTTTTTTATGATAAATTATCTATGTACATATGAAAGGAAAAACTCTTGTTTGAAATTTTAAAGTTTAGTTAATTGAGTGTTAAAACAGTTTGGTAAACTCTTATGTCATTGATTTTTTAAGTAATGTCTTATGATAAATACAAATATCATAAAAATGAAAATATAAGTGTTATGAAATTATTTAAGTCTTTATAAGTGGTGGAAGTATTATTAATGTTCAAGGACCTAGAAACATATGGAATTATTATAAAATGAAGGATGTCTTAAGAAATTGTGTAATTATTTTGAAATGATGTAAGTGATAAGATATTTTAAGAGCCATTCAAAATCACTAAATTCTTTTGAAATTATATAATTTTTTGGAAACGATGTATGTATTACAAAATGAGGGAAATATTATGATAAGTGTAGTCTTATAGTTTTAAAATTAATCACTATAATATATGTAAGGTATTATGAAAGGAAATTTATTGGGATATAATAATTCTTATAGAAATTAAATAAAGTATTATATAATTGATATGATGTCTCATGAAACATAAATAAAGACGCTTCTAGTAGTGGAAGAGTGACTCTTATGATTATGTCTTATTTTTTTATACTTTCACTATAAAGAAATTATCACTATTTTGATGGCATGAAGAGATCATAAGAAAGATGAGTCTAGTATAATGATACAATTATAATTTCATATTCTCATATATATAGAATATTATTTTCCAATATTATTAAAATTTTAGTTATTATTAAAATTCAAATGGATTAATTTTTTAATGTAATATTCTATGAATTTTCAAAGTTTTTTTAATGAGTGTTATTAATATTTAAATAATGTTTAAATGTCAACTCATTTATATGAAATTAATAAATGATATTGACATAGATATTCTTATATGAATTATATATGAGATATAACATAAAATTATTATTCACCATATTATTTTTAATAGAGAAGACTACTGTTTTTTTAATTAATAATGGAGAAGATTATTGGATGTGTTGAATCATTTATTATTGAATTATAATAGAAAAATGGTAGTTGAAATTATTTGAATAATTATTTATATTATATATATATTCCCCATGAAAAATTGATTTATTTGAAATGATAAAAGAAAACAATTGTATATGCAATTTTTCTTCTGCTAAATCATATTTTATGAATGGGTAAAAAGAAGGGGATGACTTAATCCTATGAGAACATGAATATCATTCTATTAAAGATATAATCATTTAACATTATTTATAGAAAATATAATTTTTATTTTTTAAAAAAATAGAGACATTGTTTTTGAATAAATATTAATCTACATTTAGTTTCTAATGATTTCAGTTGTTTAGTGATGATTATTAAATATTAAATATTTTCTATTTCCTTAATTTAATAAATTATTGCTCTTATTTTTGGACCAAATGATTACTAATTGAAAAAATATGTCAAGGTTCTTAGTAAAATGATCGAAAGTATTGATAAAATATTTATTATTTTAAGTGAAAACATTCTGCACTTTGTTTGTAAATATCTAGGTTAAGGATCTATTATAAAATCAAAAAGCATGCTTTGGGTTTTGGTGGAATGGACTTGGGGAAGTTCCTATATCCCAAAACAAATATAAAAAACTATGCATCCTCCTCCTTTTTTATATTTCTAATCAATTACATGATTATATGGAAAATAATATATTACAACACAATATAGAGGAAATGTAAATTAAAAAAAAAATCATTTAAATGACTCATATCATCCCTTTATTAATTATTTATCTATATATCATTTTAGGATGAACCCAAATTTCCTATAAAGGGGTATTTAAAAAATTGATTATATGAATAAGGAAAAACTATATAAAAATGAAATTATAGTCTCCAGAACATTGCATTGACATCTGGGTGTTGGAGAATAAACCTAAATTAAAAATCAAATAAAAGGTCTTTGAATTATGTTCCATATATAATATATTTTATGATTTTTTGATTAATTTTTCCTTAACTGTCAATTATAGAATTTTACAGGGAACGAACAGTCTCATTTTATCACATATGGGTTAGATTCTTTGTTGGAATTAGGTTTAATATTGAACGATTTTTCATTAGGTACCAATGGAAATAATTTTATTAAGTTTCCAAGATACAAAAAAGGTATGATTTTCCTATGTGACACAACGTATTGATCCTTCACTATAAAGAAGATGATTTTGATACATTCATCTTGTATATTTTGAAACTCATATTTTTCAGTGGAAACCTTATCAGTCTCAAAATCACGAGAGATTAAAGAGGCCACAATTAATCCTTCTCTAGGTTTTTTGTAAATATTTTGATCATAATGAATTAAAATTAATGTGGGTATAGAAGATAAATGTTTTATAAAATAATATTTTTCGGTAATTGGTTCAAACGACCTATTAAGATGATATTATTTAGCTTCTGTCTTGAATGTCTTGGTTAGTTGGGTGATGTTTCCGAATTCCTAACATATAATTTCGTTGAATTTTATTCTATGGGTTATATCAGATCATCTTTCCCACACAAATTTATTTATTGAATGATTTTTAATAATTTGATGTCTCCACCATTATTATATGATCAATTAAATATTTGGAATAAATAGAATCAAATTGAATTTATTCTTGATAACTCTAAAGTGTTTGGATTTTGGTTTATTTTATATCTATCATTTCATTATTGATAACAGTAGTACTATATGTTCAGCCATGGATATGTCTACCTCATACTTGATGGCCTCCCATATGATAATTGATGTGATGACAAATTTAAATCCAATATTCTTAAACAAAATATGTGTTTATCAAATTAATGAGATTGAGAAAACTATATTTTGTATCATTTTTGGAAGGAATTACAATTTTATGACATGGTTTTCACCCTTATAATGACAGGGGTAAGAAATTCATAATGGTTTGAACTAGATTAAGTTCCTTTATGGTCTCATCATCGTATGTATTGTTTTTTCAATAATGTTTCCACCTAATTTTGGAAGAATGTGTATAATATGAAGTCATTATATGATTTATAAAGGGATTTGAGGTTGTAACTCGTTGATTTATTCATGATCCTATACTGTCATATATATATTTGATTAAATATTAAATCATCTATCTAATAAAATATCACAATTATTTTAGGGGTTTCCGACCATTCTTATGATTTTTCATGTAGTGAATATCGAAAATGTGACCCATGTATTATGGGACTATTCTAGATTATTAAATTCTCATCCACCATCCTATACAGTATGTCTAAGAAGACAATGTGGTCTTGGATGTTATTTTAAAACATCTTATGTTAGGGGAAATAATTTGGGATATTATTTAACCAAGCATAATTGGTATTTCTAAAATATTATAGTGTAATGAATTTCATATTAAAGGAAATATTAAAATAAACAAGGATTTATATTTTAGGAAGTTTAGTATTTTTATTTCTATTTTTAACTCTCTTAAAACTCAACTCATCATCATCTCCTAGTAGGGTGTTGTTGCTATTTCGTAATAAGAGAAAATTAATTATACATTGTATCTCTAAAGGATATAGTCGACAATAGTGCTATATTGATATTTATATGAGTGATTTACATTTTTTAGACATCCTTCTCTATATTGATGATATTTTCAATGCTTTTTCTATTGGAAACAAATGGGAATCATACAAAAACTATAAAAATAAAGACAACACATAGAAATGATCAAAATAATTCTGGGGAATGAGCACTATTTACAGTACCTCTTAGAGATTCTCTATATAAATTTTAAAAAAATTCCGTAGGATTTCCAGGTATAGTGAATAAGTTAAAGCCATCCAATTAGAAATTAATTAAATCTCTCTCACATTTTCAAAGTATTTTTAGATTTATAGGAAACAAATTATTTTCTCTCTTAGTACTGAGTATAATTGATATCAGAATAGTAGTCAAAACCATCACAGTTATCAATGGATTCAACTACTGGACTATTATACCAAAAGAATGTAGGTCCCACTAATGATTAAATAAAAAATATAAAATTCATCGATTCATATAGTTTTGATGATCCTAATGTTGGACCACACCATGATATAAATTTTTTAAGGTGTAATTTTATATCTCTCATGCCATTTTCACACTATTTTCATGGGACTATTCATGAATAACAATGTTTTTGTAACCTAAATTATTTTATCATTTACATTTTTATGGGAAGCTAGATTGAGTAAGCCTAGAATTAATTATTTTACCTATTGGTTATTATTACACTAGTGGAGGGGATTCTTGGTAATCAATCAATGGGGCAATAAACTGGACATGTTATTTCAGTTTCTAGGGGACTGGGTT
This sequence comes from Viscum album, assembly GCA_963277665.1. Taxonomy (NCBI): domain Eukaryota; kingdom Viridiplantae; phylum Streptophyta; class Magnoliopsida; order Santalales; family Viscaceae; genus Viscum; species Viscum album. Next base: position 62,437,830 of record OY728151.1, on the reverse strand, counting down.
CTTTGATTCAACTCATATTTATTATGTTCTTTATTTTTCATAAATATGGTTAGATATGGGATCCATGAAAACATAGTCTAGGTAATTACACCCAATGAATATATTTTCTCTTAGTGGACGAGTAATAATATACTTCAATTTTACTGATTCAAAATAATTCCATGAAACTTTTATCTTTTATTAGTGGTTTTAAACATTTTCATGTGTTAATTGGGATATGGCTGCATCCACATAATTAACCATTTAAAAATTGAACACTCACTAATAAAAAGGAAATGAAATACATTATTTTTTTCTAAGATGATTGATTTATCTCTAATATTGAGTAAGAATATTTTTTATCTCACTTTATCCTGAATGAAATTAAATATTAATGTTCCTACTTTTTAATTACCCTTAACATTAGTGTCATGCTCTAAATTATCTATGATTCTTATATTGAAAAAATTTATAGTCATGAGTTCAATTGTAGAAATCAAATCCCCAATTACATCATCGTAATATGAAGCCTGTCATCCCAAAAATACCAGTGAAGGAACCCATCATAATCTTTCATCACATTTTCATTAATAAAATATTTTAGGGGCTTCCAACCCGGTTGGACAATTAATATATCACTCTAGTTATATTGTTGAGATGAATTATTATTTTTTATGAAAATTGAATCTAAATTAATTATCTAAAACTATTACATTATGTGATCCCAATTAGGGGATTGGGTAATGTACTGCGACTAGAGAATACCAAGTGGTAATTTGGGTTGGGATTCCACCATCCTAAAAAATGATGATCTCTATTTTGGAATAAAATATTCCTCCAACACTATTAAATTAGAATTATTTTATTTTTTTCAAACATATTTACATCTTTGTAAATAATTGATAATTCCAAGGGTTCTTTTATGGTTAAAACTACCCCCTTCTATATGGATTGGGGACACCAATTTTTTATCATTTAAACTATCGTAACATTCCGTTTAGACTTTAAGTATCATATTCTGTCTTGAAGAAGGTAGAAAATAATCACTATTATTACTTATTAGATTCATCTCTCCTATAGAAGGGATTCAATTTTAAGAAGATGGATCACCTCGAGTTTATCACAATCTACTCTATTCTTGATTTTTTGTGCATGTGACTTTTAATCAATCACTCTCATCAAGTGAATATTTTATAAACCCTAAAAATAATATTTTAATAGGATATATGGATTATAATTCATAACAGTTTTATTTAAAACATGAATTGAGGAAATAACACTATAGGTTTTCTTATTGGGATGAAATTGTTTCTCATTATGTATGAGGATATAAAACCCCCCAAATTTAAGCCAACCTATAATTCCTACTTATAGATAATCCAAAAATATGATTTTTAGGATTTTTTTGGGCTGATTAAGGAAATCATTTTCAAGGTTACAATTTTGCTGGAATAATTTATTTTTTTTAAGCTGCTAAAATAGCATCCTAGTCAACATGAAAACATTTCATAGACAATTAATTAATATGGATGGATGATCATTTATGTGAAGGTATTAATGTTTGATATGAAGAAATATCATCCAGACAATACATTTAATGTGTCATTTATATTATTCTTTTAAAAACTCTGAAATACATAATGAGTTGTAGTTAAAGACTAGAACATGATTGATATTTTATCATCAACCAATTCCTTCCACGTAACACGTGATCCTTAATTATATTTATAAAATTAGTCATAGACCTACTATACAACATAGTACTAATTTATCTTTACATTGTTTTATAGAATCACTCTAAATGTTATAACACATTTCAAGGATTGAAATATCTAATATAGGTATTAATAATGATTTGGGATTTTTTTATTTAATGTTTGGGTTGAAATATTGATATATGATGCTAGAGTTCCTAGTTATCATGACCATGTAATAGACATTTCTCTCTATATGAGGGATTAATTAATATAAATGTTACTTGGATAATTCCTTCATATAAATGAGTTTCATTATCATAAGGAGGAACTTCACCACATATACCAAGGGGATGGTCTATAGAGTCAAAATGTTTTTTGGATGGTTTTGGGAGGGCCTTCATAGTGAATACAAAATAGAGAAAATATATAGTTATGTACTTATTATTTACCATCATAGATGGGACCTAAAATTTCACCAATTTTTTAGTCACCAGAGAAAGGACCATTACGTTTACTAACTCATTGGTATCTATCATTGGGTGGAACTTTATGGTGGATGGTAATTTCATCATTTAGAGGGCATCAATATCTAGATCCACTGGGAAAACTGTGGGTTAATTTCACCATCAAGAGGACCACCATGGATTATATTCAATTTTCTTTGAGGAGGAATTATATAATAAGAATATTATCAAAAACATATAATTATTTCTATTTCTGATTGATCATAGAGAGAACCCCTTAGGATACAATTTTTTAAATAGTTACCATAATGAAGAATTATATGGTTAGTGTCCATATTTCCATAATGATTAACTCCATGATGAGTTATCTATAGTGGATCCCTAATTCTTATTGATGTTTTACTATAGAGCGGACCTCTATTGTAGTGATTATTTTCCCACACTAACAAGGGTTTGGATAAACCGATCATATATACTTTATTTGATGGAATATGAGTGTATTTTTAGATGATATATTGAAATCACCCATGTGATGACATCAGAATAAAAAAAAAATAATATTGGTTTGGATTGTTTAAGGGACAAACACTTTGACTTATGTGGTTTATGACTGCTAGCGAGTACTCCTCCTAGGTGTCCAAGTGTAGAAAACATGAATAGAGAAAATTTCCTTACTACTTTCTTAAGGTATTGATAGCAGATAATTTTTTTGATGACCATGGATTATAGGATCCCTCCTAGGAATCCCTTGTTTGGATGTAAAAATATTATTTCTATCCACCTCTACATCCGAAAGATATAGTATGTGGCTATTGTCTCACTCTAGGTATAGGCTAATAGTGTTAGATGTAATGAATGGGACGAATATCTCTCTGTTGGCCCATTATAGATAGGATGGTTAGTTGGTATTTTTTCCACTAATGTTTTCTTCATCATCCACAGCATATGAATACTTCCATTTTAAAAATACTAATTGACCTTGGAATTCAAATCCTAAAACTATATGAATGGATTGGGTGACAACATTCACTGGGGTTTCGTAGTAGAGGTAGTCAATAAAATAGTAGAATATGTCAGGGGTGTCACTAGCAGGATATTCACCATAACTCTATTTTTCTTGTATTTTACACTAGATAATCTAGGAAGCTTGATTCCATGTGATATGTTCATAGATAATTAAATTTTAATTGTTATTGAATTAAACATGAGCACGGGAACCCATCAATGTAGTTTGAAAAATGAGAATATATGGTTTTGATTGACCAATATCAGAATTAAAGGATTTCATATCAATTTTACCATTTTATGAATATATAATTTTCATTATAAGGGTTCAATTGATTCCATTATCACTCCCACATTCCAATGGTGAGAAATATTTTGATCAACATTGGAGGTTAGGATTGAACCTTTTGGAATATGTGGGGATGGGAGGTTATATCTTATCGCTAAGTATATTTTAGGACTAATACTAGACTCTATTATAAATCAAATAAATTTCCATGAAATCCTTTGGAGTAATAATACATATTAACCTATTTAAGAATTTTATATATATTCACAATGAATCCATGAGAACATGTGTGTGAGGTTTTCTGCATTTTCCCTTATTAGTTAATTATATAATGATTTAAACCTCTATAGTTGATAACTATAACATTTAATGATATTCAATGATTTTGTAGGTGTTGTTGTGTTATTATTTCACTGATGAAAATGGCTTCATATATATCCCTATAATGGTGATCATACCTAACATAGTTTAGTTCCACATAATGACACATTTTATGAATTTAGGTTCATGTGATAAGGTTCGTAATGGTACCTTTTTAGTTGATGAAATTATTACCCATAATGTTACATTATATATCGTATCTTTGAGTTGAATTATGTAAATTTTAATTTCATGTTTCAAGGACCAATGATGTTCCTTTTTTTTCATGATTCCAAAACATAAACGACCAGAAATATCAACTCATATGACTAAGAAATTTCTCAAGTAGTTTAATATTGTGAATAATAGACTAATTGGTGGAAGAATTCTACTCATTTTTTTGTATGGAGATTATGTAATTTATTCACTTTTGGTATTGGGTTTAAAATATTTTGAAGGCCCATTTGTACATCCAACTCATTTTTTCACCCACAAATGCTAAATATATGTTAGAGATCTATCAAAAACTATTCAGAGTATTTAATATGAGTGTCTTGATATATGAAAAAAATTAAATTCTCTCTTAAGGTTAATGATATTAATCATTAAAGGAATATTTGATTCATTATATATTTTGGAACCTAATTTTTTGAAGGATAACCATGGAGATGATCATTATCAAATGAATACATGATCAAAAAGGGGAACAATGGTGTCAATAACAACCTAGTGATTTATATCATGTGTCATTAGAAGCAATGAATGCGAAATAGTATTTTTGGGTGTTTAACTAGGAAAATGAGTTTTAGTTAAGTCATTTGGTCCACATTATAAAATGGATTGTAATCATCATAGATAGGTCACCTTGTAAACAACGGTTCTATGGTTTTTTTAGAAATATGTAAACACCTCTTGTTTAAAGAAATTTATGGGATGTACTGTGGAATAATGTTCTTATAATAATAGTTGGGAGAATATATTATTAATAATCTATTTTATGTTTAATAATTTTTTATAATTTCATACACTATATCATACTTGCGTGAATAATCTATCCTCTGAATTTCACGTGCCGAGGAAACTAAAATAAAAATTAAAATCTAATGGTCAAGATTCACTACTCAACATTTGAAGCTAATTAATGGCATGAATCAAAATCACTTAAAACTATTAACATCACTACAATCACCATGGTTAATATAATGAGTAGGGTATATCCATGAACTCATGGTATAATAATTTAAATTGTTTTATCTCTCAATATATTTCATTGTTTTTTCTATCTTAAATGAGTGTGTGAATATATTTTCCATATATTTATATTGTTTCCTAACAATTGTTTTGTTCTCCCTCACTTACTAATAATGTTGATAATGTGTAACCTATTTCTTCTTCTTGAACACAAAACTTATGTGTGATGATAAAACACATATACCATGTGTGTAATCCTCTTCTTTAAATAATTTCATAGTTACAAGTACTCTTCTTCTTTATTCTATCATTATATATACAATTTTTTTAACACTATAACAATACTTTCACTCCTCTATAATAGTATAATATCCATATTGAAATATATATTTCATATCAGATAATATTATTAGAATTCATATTTTTATTTCAAATTCAAATTCTATACATAAATTCCTCCATCATCTCCTCAAAATGGACTACCTCTTCTTCTTCCTTCAGATCAATCAATTCCTTATGTATATCCACAGATATTTTTATAAAAAATAGAAACTCTAGTTCATGGATCCCATAAAACCTCAAATTATACACATCATAAAATACACTCAATGTTGGAAATCAGGCACAAATCATAGTTTGATCCATATAATAAAAAATGTATTTTTTCCATGAATGAAGTTTTTTGATACAAAACCAATTTTATTATCACTATGTTTACATTATCTAGTAAAATACCAATGTAGAAATTTAGTTAACCCAAATATAAAATATGAAAATATTTTATCATTTTAAATGAATAATCAGTACATTTTATTGTAATACATTATCGGCAAATATAAAGGTTTAGTAGATTTGGTGACAAGAAAAATATTTAACATATTCCATAAAATATTTTTAATATATCCCAAAGTATTATTCATTTATACACATCATAAATATTTCACTCTCAAAAACAATTTTCATATCCAAGGGAAAATAATAACATAATAAAATGTTATCTTAGTGGCTCAGTATTGGTAAACTTGTGAAATATCAATTATTTATCTTCTTAATGAATATGATACCCATAATTTTATAAGATCATCATTAAAACATCAAAATTCTATAAAAAATCAATCATTAATCCAAAATAATTAACCATGGAATAAATATTTCTTATTTAAAATATATAATACATAAGAATGGGAAATCATCATTAATGAATCATGATTCATGAGAGCATATCCTAAGAATAAGAACATAACATATGAACTTTTCCTCAAAATCATAAGCATATAAAATCATTTAATTAGTAACATATTACCACCAAGACTATCATTATAGACAAAGTGGCATAGTGGAAAGGGTTTAATACATATTCCATTATTTGATTAGTCATGATTTTTTCCAACATTGTCACTATGGACAAAATAACATAGTAAATTTGGTTCACTATCCATTCTAATTCATATTATCTTCTGAGATATCAATCATTTCACAATTCATTGGATGGATTTAACAGACCCACCCAATATATTATGAAATCCATATATATTTTTCTAATCATATCAAAAAAACATTCATCAATTCATCATTTCATCACACGTGAAAAATAAATTGGTTTTATAAAAAATTCATCATTACATAATTATAATCTATGATGAACCAAGATATTATAAAAAAAATTCCCTTTCTAATTTAATTAAATGTCTTATTATATATTATGGTTATAGAAAATAGAAGAACACATTTGGTTTTTTATATCTTATCATATTTTAAAAGCCAGTTAATCATAATTACAATTGGTAATATATCCATTAAATAGTAATCACATGATTATTATTATTATAGGTTTTTAACAAATCCAATTGACATAGACAAAGTGACTCCCTCAACCTGTAAGATCATAACATATGAATCCCATTTATTAGAGCATCTGGGATATATAGCTTCACTAGTATTTTCTCTTGACCATGTACAAGATGATATCCAACAACTTACGTAAGAGAGAACCCCTTTATAGGATATGTTCAAACAAATCAATACCATGTCTCCAAGAAAGTACAATGATTCATCCCATGAATGTATAAATATCGCAATACATAAATTTTGTCTGTTTTCTAGTGTATAAGAGATATATGTATCAATAATATTGAAATATTTTTATTAACATTATCTTTTATACAATAATGAATCTATTTTCATCATATTAGTGTAAATTTATAAAAGATTTTTATTTTGATACAGTAAAAATATGTCTTTTTGGGTAATATTTAATATTAATTAATTAATATATTTAAAAAATACAAAATATATTAAAAATATATAATATTTTAAAAAAATAATAAAAACTATTATCAAAATTATATGATCGTAATTATTTATGATGTTAAATATAATTTTTGTGATGGTTAAAAAACTGTTATTGTAAAAAAATTACCCATCATTTCTCAATAAATGACGATTATTGTTTTGAATGTGTAAATAAACTTATTTTGAATTCATTTAGATAAAATAAATTTTATTTTTGGAATCATAACATTGAAATTACTTAATGGTAAATTTTTCATAATTTTCTAATCCATAAGAATGTTTGGGTAAATCAAATATGGTATGAATATACTATATATGTTGTCACATCCTAATGACACAAAATTATATAATAAATTAAATAAATGGTTTCTAAAGCAAACTATATTTTTTACATTTTAATTTTTGTGATTTTTTGTTTATTTTATTAATTTTAAAATTTCTTATGAATCCCCATAATCAGTTAATATATTATAAGTTTTTAAAATCATTTCTTTCAGATTGTGGCCCACCACAACATCACAAAAAGAAATATTACAATATTTCAGAAATTTAAATTATAAAATGATTAAAAACCCAACCATTTGGAATAAAACATAGGGAAAACCCATGGATTGTTTTAGGTTTTGGTTATTATCTCATATAGAGTCAAGAACCTATGTTTGAGTAATAAAAAAGAATTCTCTACTCATTTTCTATATAAACCCTCCCATTATCCTGTTTCTCAATCACTCAAAATCCTTATAGCACTTAAATACTCTTACATAAACTCGTTTGATTCATTCAATGATCCCCCAAGCTATCATAAATCTCTACTCAGTAATTTGGAGTCACACACTCAAGTATGGGTTCTTTTCATTCTAGCCTATATTCTAGAATGACATTCATTTCATTCCATTTTATTTTTACATACTACTGTTGGAGTGTGTTTTTCCACATCCCTTAAACTTAAATTATGATTTTTAATACAATATAGACCAATTTCACTCTAATTAATCCACCTGATGAACATTTATGTTCCATATTAATTCTGTTGAAATGTTACCATGGGATTCTAGGGCGAAAAAATTTATAATGAACACCCTTATCCAATTCATAACAACGGGGTTCACCTTTATTCACATATAATTATTTCATTGGGGACTTATATTTAATTATTCCAAAATCCTATATAGAGAAATAAAATTTGATGAAAAATGATTCTATGTTGTATTATCTATGTGGCACACTTAAGAATGATAATGGAATGAAAGTGATGTGTCTGTCTAGAATTATATAGAGTTCCAATGCATTAGGTAATGTTTAGTCTCATGAGACTTCATGTTGGGATATGTAGTAATCTTTATTACATTATGGTAAATTTTCCATCAATATTTCATTATAGTTACCCTTAACGTATGTTTATGATTCACAATTTTAAGTTGTTTCTATATTTTCCCTATTTACTTTATAATTATCTTGTTATATCATGCCTCATTATTCAGGTTTCTTATTTTCAATACTATTTCGACATTTATATTCATATTTCCTAATTAGTATTAATTTTTTTCATGATATTCTATCGTTATTCCCTCACTGGTCTTGATATCTCACACCTTTGTTTGGTGTGTCCCCAAATTATCCCATTTAGTTTTACGTACGAGTATGTAAAGGAAGATTTCAATAAAAAAATTATTTTCCCTTTTTTTATGTTGTTATTTTATTTACCAAATTCCCAAATACATTTTTATATCTATTATAAAAGATTTATTAAGTGTAATATAACGTAAAAAATAAATTATTAATGTGAAATAAATAGTAGGTTATTCATAGTTTTTATTAGAGGAAAAGTTTATTTATTTTGGGAGTGGGTTATGGAATCTCTTTTGAAATCCTTAAAAATAATAATAAGTATATAAAAACATCACTAAATTTTATTATGTGTAGATTCAGTATTTTTTGATGAAAATAAATACCTTTATGGATACTAAAAGTGAATGTGTCTCTAGCAAAAATTCACATAGGATTAAAAAATGAAAACAACGTATTGAGCTAGACTCTGTAGGGAAATAGTAGAGGACAATGGGCCTAGTTTTACACCTAGTTTGACACTCCCAAGGGATATTATTTGATAAAATCATAATCTCATTAGGAACCATTAATAAGGGAATAAAAAATACCATAAAAATATTTTTTAGGAAATATATCATGGATTACATATATTGATGCCGATAAATTAATAAGTTAATAAAATACATGTAATTTATAAGATAAATACTTAATTTCATTAGAATCACTAATTTTTATTTAAAAGTTTAAAAATAATCATTCCTATTTTTTTCTTATATCCAATTACTGGAGAATAGAGGAATCATGTATAGAATCAATGTGAAGGGAAATGTGATGATTACCCCCAATGATATTTACAATCAAATGGGAGTGGGAATTAGGAAAATGGCGAAGATACTCTCTCAACTAACTTCAGTTATGAATATAATCCTATATCATGAGTTGTTCCCATATCCCACTTAGAAATAAGATGATGTAAATGATACCTTTATGTGATATAGGCCTCCAAGCTTCAAAAGATCATTTAATCCCTTTATAGAATAACAATGGATCAACTCCATTGAGATGGTCTTCTCTATCCTTCAATTTTTTTAACAATATAATTTTCTAATTTTTTTCTTATTGTGTGATAATCTAATTTGTTGTGGACATTAATGGAGAATATGAATCCTACGGAAGAGATAGCAAAAATCTGGTGGGAGAAATTCTATAAAATATATTTTAATAAATATTTTCCTCCTACTATCCAATATAAAATATATAGAAATTTGATTTCCCTAATAAAAAATATCCATGAATATATTAGGTTGTGTAGATAAAATTTCACTTGACATGCATGATATTACAATATCTTTATAATTACACCTTAGTTCAAGGTTGGTTAATTATTTGGTGGCCTAAAACCTTGTCTATGAAAATCCCTAGAGATCAGATACTTTGATATCTATATGGAAAATTTATGATGTTCCCTCAATGTCCAAATGGAGTTGTGAGAATATAAATGGAATCATAGGGATAAGAAGTAGAAAGTGGAGTAAAATTATATCTATATGATGTATAAATCTAATACTACCAATAAATTCCAACATCCCACTTATCAAAGGTGTGTAAAGAATCACGTTACATATTCACTAAGGGGTGTGGGGGAATTATTTAGGTACGTGAAGGAATGGAACCTATCTAGCGATCGCCTATAATAGAAACCCACCAATGCGATGGAGGAAATTAATATTTTAATCAACCATCAATACATTGTTTATTGCTTATACTACAAGGAAACATGGAAATTATCAATCCAATTAAATAATCCAAGGATTCTTTAAGACAACCAACAACCTCCAAGGCAGCTAGTGTGAGATTTTTCTATCACAACCAAAAAGGTGGATCTTACAAATGAAGTGGTAGTATATAACATAGTTATTAATTCAATAATTGAAAATGTATTTTTTGATTCTGGATCTATTCATTTATTAATATCAAAAAAAATTAGTATAACTATTCAAACACCAATACAAAGCATTGAAGTATAGTTCTCGGTAAAAATGGAAAATGGTGCAATTACTGCATCCCATATATATAACCCCTCTCCTATCAATATTTGTGGGATGAATATCCAATAAAATTTTGTCATACTCTATTTGGTGGAATTTTATGCAATTTTGGGTATTGATTGGTATACACTATATACATCCAACATTAAATAACATGAGAAGGAAATCACTTTTTTATCACGAATCAACCCCTGATTCAGTATAGGTTCATAGGAGAGGATGAATCTTCATTAGCACCAACATTCCATCAGTGGATATTATTTTCCTACTATCAATATTATATATCTAAAGTTAATTATTGTAAAAAAATAATCATCCTTGAATACATTCCAAATATTATTGAATACACCGATGTGTTTTTTTAGGAATTTTGTGGTCTTTCTTCTAGGAAAGTGGTTAAAATTATACTTGATATTATAAATGGGGTGTTATCATTATCAAAAATCTCATATTGAATGTATTTTGTGGAAATTTAAGAGATAAAAAAACAAATTTAGGTGAATCTGGATAAAGTGTTCATATGCCCATGTACCTCACCTTAAGGCGCACTTGTCCTCTTCATAAAAAAGAAGGACGAGTCGATGAACTTTTTCATTGATTATCATGATCTGAACAAGATCAAGATAAAGAATAAGTATCATCTAACTCATATTTATGACATTAAATTTCAGCTATGTGGAGTGAAAAACCTCTCTAAGGTGTATCTTTGGTTATTGTATTAATAATTTAGGGTAAAGAAGTAAGATATCCCCAATACTAAATATTATGCATGTTTTGAACACTATGAGTTCATTTTAATTCCTTTCAAAATCAATGATTCTCCAAAAATCATCATTGAATTAATGAATAATTAATTTATATATTTACATGGAAAATTATAGGTAGTGTTTATAGATTAAATTTTAATATAATTCAAAATAATGGAGAAGAATGGGGGGGTATATTAGAACTATGCTTCAGACCATACAAAAGATGAATCTTGTTTCCAACTAAAAAAATATTGTTCTTTTTGAATGAATTCTCATTATTGGAGAATATTACCAAACGAGATGGGATATATGTAGATCCTTAATAATATAAACAATTGAATGATGGTTGAGTCCAACATCTGTAACCTATATCCATATTTTTGTTAGATTAGCTAGGTACTATTTTCAATTTCTAAAAAATTTATCCTGATTTCCAAACCCTCTTACTAGGGTAACTCGTAAGAGAATTAGTATTTCCTATAAGGATGAATGTGAAGAGAGCTTAAAGGTGTTTAAAATGATCCTTATCACTACACATTTACACATACATTCCAAAAGAGGATAATTTTTTGTTGAATTCATTGATGTTTTGAATAACATTTTGGGTTTGGTGTTAATGTAGAATGAAAAGGTGATGGAATATGCTTCAAGGTGGCTGACATTTCATGAATAGATCTACCCAATGCATGAATTGGATTTGGAAGTGATGAACATATCATTAAAAATATGGTGACATTATCTATTTCGGTAAAAGTGAGAAATTTATACAGATTACAGAATCTTCATGTATATATTCACACATTATGATATGAATTAATGCCAAAAATGATTGATAGATCTCATCAAGGACTATGATTCCACATTTCACTACAATCCTAGAGATGGGAATAAAATTTTAGATCCTCTGTGTAAAAATGGTTTAGAAATTATATCATTGATGTGAATTGAGAGGGATCTGATCTTCCTAAATTTGGAATCGATGTTCATGGGAAACATAATGTAATGAACATCATCAATACTTTCACAAATAATTTCTCAACTGTCTATTTTAGAGAATATAAAGGATGCTCAAAAAGATAATGTGGGAATGGAAAGGAATGTGGATGCTATAAGAAAGGGAAAATCAATATATTTAAATGTTATTGATGATGTAGTCATAATATTTGGTTTATAGCTATTTTTACCATAAAACCTTGAGTTAAAATAGGAGTTTTGGGATGATTCACATAGTTGGATCAACTCTATCTATCTAGTGGGAACAACAGTGTATTGGGATCTCCAATAGTACTATTGATGGGACAATATGAAGAAAGAGAACATAGAATATACATCATTATGTCCTTTATATTAGAAAGTTAATGAAAAAAGAAAACATTCCTAGTGGATAATGTAAACTCTACCATTACCAATGTCAAAATAAGAAAACATTAACATACACATTATCACTTATCTTCTAATGAAATCAATAGAAAATAAGGCTACATTGGTTTTGGGGGATATTCTTACAATGAATTCTCAATTCAATGCAATTTGAGAGTACTTATGACTCAATAAACTTCTAGGGATATACATTATAGAAGTGGTGAGGATAAATTGAACACCATTATCGATTATATTCGATCGAGAACCAAGATTTACCTCTAATTTCTAAAAGACTCTCCAACATTCTCTAAATACAGAGTTCAACTTTAGCATGACTAATCTCCATCAATCATAGGGCCAATCTGAGCAGATTATCCTAAAACATGAGAACATTTTTAGAGCATTCCCAATTGATTACAAAGGATGAAGTAAAGAATATCATTCTCTAGTCAAGTTCTACTATAATAACACTTTCTAGTCAACCAACCAAATAAATCTCTATAAATTCCTTTATCAGAAGAGGTTTATAAAAACTGTTTGTTGGGATGATTTTGGGGAATGCAAAATTCTAGGTCCAAGAATGATTGAAGAAATGATGGAAAAGGTGAATAAAATTTAGAATCACATCAAGGATACTCTGAGTCAACTAAATATCTATTCTGAAAATCATCATAGAGACGAGGAGGTTGATGTCGGAAAAATGGTATTCCTCCACATATCTTCATCAAATAAAGTCATGAGATTTGGGTATAAAGGAATACTTAGTCCAAGATACATTATTCCAATTAAAATCATTGGTCATATCAGAGTAGTATCCTATCGACTAGCATGAACACTGAACCTATATCTAGTACATGATGTATTACATGTACACCACTCAAATAAGTACATAAGAACCCCTCAAAGTTACTCAATCCAGAGGTTGTACCATTAGAGATAGATCATTTTCTGATGACTAGTCAGTGGAAATTTTATATCGTAGAGACAATGTTCTATGAAATAAGACAATGAACCTTTTGAAAGCATGGTGGAGAAGCCAAAATATTGAATTATTAAAGTGGGAACTAGAGGAATTGATGAAATAAAATTACCCTCTTCTATTTTAATGTGGGAAAATAATATTTTGAGGGTGAAATAATTGAAGGGGGAAGATTGTAACAACTTGAACTGTTATAAATAAATTTCAACTTGTGATTTATTTAAATTTATTATATTATATTATGTTAAATGAAAAAAATTTCACTTAAATGGTTTTATTATATATTATATTATTTAAAAAAACGTTCAAAATCATAACCATTAGTAATATATTCATTATATAGTGATCACATGATTTGTATAAATATTGGGTTTTAACAAATCCATATGACACAGAAAAAGGATTTTATGGCCTTAAATAGTAATATCGTAACATATAAAGCCCATTTATAAAATATTCTAAGGGATATAGAATCACTAAGATTTCCCATGAACAATTCCAAGCTAATATCAAATGACTTAAACATGAGTGAACTCATTTTTTTGAAAATTTCATGATCATAGAGATCATGGCCCAAACTGTGTATGCTCAACCATCCCATAAATGTCTCATTTTCATGAAACATAATCTAAGAGAGGTTTATGGTGTATTAATGAGATATGTATGAAGACCCTATAAATTTTATTATGTCAATAATATTTTATATAATAATGAATATATTTTAATCCTATAATTATTACTTTATAAATGATTTCTTATACAATAAAATAGATATATTATTTTCAGGTAATATTTAATTTCAATAAATGAATATATTTTGATAAATTATATTATTTGGGAAATAAATTATATTGTAATAAAATTTTATTATTATATAATTTTTATTAAGAGTAAATAATTATGTTTTATTATGAACTCAAATGTAATTTTTATAATGTTTCAAAATTGTTAATGTCAAAAAACCCAACATTTCTCAATAAATATATATTATTATTTTAAAATAATAAATGAAAGAATTTATAAAATTGTATATATAAAATGAATATTATTATATGAAAAATAATTATTAAATTATCCATTGGTGAAATTTTCATAATTTTCTAAGACAATCAAATTATCCCATAGAAATTAAATACGGTATAAATATAAATTGTCTATTACGAAATCATATTGACCTAAAATGATGTAATAAATATGATAAATGGTATCCAAAACAAATATACATATTCCATTTAAAATAATTTTAAATTATCATTATTTTATTAATTAATAAAAAAAATTAGTCAACCAAAACAATTAACATATTTTAAGGTTTTAATATCATTTCTTTAGGAGTATAAATCACTTCCATGTCACCAAGGGTAATATATTAATAATTTGGGACCATGGACTTATTAAATAATGAAAAACATTAATTTTATAGAGAAACCATTGGAAAATCCATGGGATTTTTTGTTTTTTTGGTTATTTTGTTATATAGGGTCCAAAATATAGGTTTGATAAATAATAAAGAAATCGCCACTCATTCACAATATAACCCTACCCAATCCCCGATTTCTATTCACTAAAAATCCGTGGAGCACATCCATACTTTGACCTCCCATTTTTATAGTCCATCCAATGTGCCCACATTCCATCAAGAAGCTCCTCCCAAAATTTGGATTCATACACCCAAGTTAGGGTTATTTTCTTTATCCCCTTAATTCAAGAGTCTTATTAATTTTATGCCATTTTATATTAAATTCACTATTCTGGAGGGTGTTTTTTACATTCTCCATACTACTCTTATGATTTATAAATTATTTTTGACCCATTTCACTCTCACAAAGTCATACCAGAAACATTTATGTTCCCCTATTATACTGCCAAAATTTCACTGCAAGATTCCATGCCAAAATTTGTTTAATGAATACCCATACCCAATTCTTAACAAGGGTGTTCAACTTTATGAAATTATAGTTTTTTATTATATAATTAAATGTATTTATTCCACAAAAATTTGTCCTAGAATAAAATATGATAAAAATTGATTTCATGTTCTATGATATAGGTTGAATACTTAATCATGGTAATGAAATCAAAGTGATAGGTTCCCCTGGAATTTTATTGTGGTCCTATGCATTGGGGTATTTTTAGTCTCAGGGGAATTCATGTTTTGAAAGGTAGTAATCTTTCTTCCATTATGGGAATTTTTCAACTTGATATCATGGTAGTTATCATTGAACTATGTTTATAATGCAGTTTTTCACGTTGTTTAGACATTTTCCTTATTTCCTTTATGATTATCATTCTATATCAGGGCTTGTTATTCATGTTTATGATTCTCACTCCATTTTTTCCCTATTTGAATTCCTATTTTCTAACATGTATTACATTCTTCATGTTGTTCACTTTTTTATACCATTATTGTACATTATTTCTCACCCCTTTCTTATGTATGTCCCCATGTCATCCCATGTAGTTTTAAGTATGGGAATGTTGAGGATGTATTCAATTTAGATTATGTTTTTACTTATTTTATGTTGTTATGTAATGTGAAAAATTCCAAAAAACCAAATACTTCTATATCGTATGATCCATATTACGTGTCATATTAGGTAATGAATCATGTATTAATTTTAAATAAAAAGTACATGTAACATCCCATTACCTTTATATTAGATATTTTCTAAACTATGTTGTGATATTCTTACATCATTGTCTTGGTGGCATTTGAAGGATACCTATAATTGTTAAATTAGAGATTTTTTGGATTCTCAGCCTTAACTGGTCATTCATATAGAATACTAAAGAAATTCATGACATGAAATATTGTTACATGATGTGTAATTACTAAAATGAAAAGAATTTATTTTAGAAGGTGGAGTTGGGTTTATCTGTGGATTTGAGAATTAGTAATTACCTGACATGTAACTGGGTTTCACGCCATGTAAAACCCCAAACTATATTTTTTAAATAGGTATCCATCTAATTTCTCTTTGATTCATCCTCCAGATATTCTTTCTCTCATCCTAGATCCTTCCCTAGGAGATTTTGGGGGCCTTTGACCCCACTGAACCATTTAGTTCAGTGATTGATCATGTGGCGATCATAGTGTATCATCCCATGTAAAAAATTTTCATGCCTCTCTATCTCATTCTATATTCCATCAATGTTGTTTGATAGATCATCTTGAAATTGATGGATGTAAATTGCGTGCCGTTGAATCTAATTTCAAGGTTGTGTTCTTAAATCTTCTGCTCCTTCGTTCTAGTTGGTGGTTTTTATTGTAAGACTTATATATCCATGTGGATGGTAGCTGGTTATGTCTTTGGATTATAATGTAATTCAATACTAATAGATAAATTTCGATTCTGATTTATTTAAAAATAATATTGATAAATTTAGATAAATTTCATCCAATAATTTTTTTATAACACAATTCTATTGACATGGGGTGTTTTTTTCTTTGGAATGAAATTGGGAAAACCCCAAAATCCATTGAATTTGGGTGTTTTTCTGGAATTGATGAAATTTATTTGAAAAAAAATTGAATTTGTTTTTGTAAATTTTATTTTATGGAAAATTGTAAAACCCCCAATTCTAGTTAAATGGGGGTTTGTTTTGAAATTGATGGAATTTGTTAAAAATTTAAATGTTCAATTTAATTGTCAAATTGGATTGTGATATTCCATTATTTGGTTTCAAATCCATATTTATGAAAAATGGATTAAAAAGGTTTTGGTGAAAACCTAGTAGTTTCATCTTTTTAAAAATGGAAGTATTTTATTAGAAACCCATTATGGTTTTTAAAGTGAAAAGTGTAAAAATTTAAATGAGGGATTGTATTTAATTGTATTTTAAGTTGTCATGAAATAAATTTCCCATTATAGTTTGTACATTAGAACATTCTAGGCATAGGTTGTTTTGAACTTTATTTTCGTCAGGACATTGTGATCTAAGAAATTGAAAATTATTATATAATCACTTACCATTCATTAGGTATGTGCGATGAGTTCCCCGTGCCTTAGTCCCAAAAGGGTGTTTGTAAATACTTTCCATTTCATAGTGTGGGTTCTCTATAGCCTATAACAATCAACCCTATTTGGAACATCACAATTTTACTTTCTTATTTGTATTTAAAATGTATATTTCATTATTGTAAAATGTTTTACATACCATGAGAATCTATATTAATTGGTTTGTAAAAATGTTTTAAATTAATAAATTTTTTGAAAGACATTTTTTTTGTAAAGAAACCTTATATTAAAGGTAAATTACATCTTTTGAAATGTTTTTCCATCATTTGAAATTTGAATCATTAATTTATAATGTATTATCTTAAATTGAATTATAAAGAATTATTTTTAAAAAAATCTATTGTGAATTACAATCATGTTTATTTGAAAATTGCAAGTACATTCTTGGTTAATTTGATATTATAATATTTTTATGGAATACTTGGTTGAAGTACTACTTGAATTTTTCCCTCACCCTACATTTTATATTATGTGTTTGTAGATTTTCTCTTTCCAAAGTCTGAGAAAGGGAATGGGGTCTCTTGGAATGTTGATCTAGTTATTGAACCTTTTACTTGATGAGTTGTGTCCATTGGGAATTTATATTTTTCCCTATTTTGGTACTTTATTTATAGTAAATTGCAATTTATTTCCTTATTTACTTATGGTACATTACACCATGTGGAGTTTATTAGATACTCATAGTGTCTTTTTTTACATTAAAAATGTTTGTGAAAAAAATGTTCCATTTTTCATTTTGTTTGATGTCAGGTGCTAGTTTTTGATCTATAGGGATCGAGAAACCCCTAGAGCTATTTCAGTAATAGATCAGTTTTTGGGTTTTTAGGGTGCCTAGGATATTTCATGAAAATGTGGTTTCAAAAGGAGGGTCATCTATTGTCTTCAAGTCAGTATGCATTTGTGAAATATTTTTTTTTCTTTGGAGGTATTTGAGATTTAGTGCCTCACCATTCCATCAACCCAAAAAATTTTAAGTCTCTATGAGTAGTTAGGGAAAGATATATTGAGGATTAGTTAATGTAGTTTACATATTTTGATTTGGGTAAAGTTAAATAAAAATATTTGTTTTCTATCTTTTGGTATTAATCTTCCTTTATTCTATGTTTGAGTGTTACATATGATGTCTTTTTCATTTTGTGATAATGTTTTGTAGAATCGTGCCTCTGAGAATACATGTGAATCAGATCTATGAGGAATTTTCTACTAAACCTCAATGATAAAATCCCATTGTGGATCTAAACTTGGTATGGGTGATTGTGTCCACTATCTAAGCTCGGGGACAGGCACCCCATCTTGTTCCCATTTAGGTTCCACCTGTGGAATCTTAGAGGGATGTTCTCAAAGTTAGTTCTAAAGAGTTACTTCACCAGATGCTAGAACCGTTTAAAGATAATATGATCCTCAAGGGGAAGAGTAATGTTTGGTTGTTTGAAATGCTTGTTTGGGTTCTTTGACACAAAAGATGATATCATGGTAAAGTGGTCCACCTTATTAGAGTAAGGACAGAGAAGATGTTGGTGGGAGAGTATGGTAACAGTGAAGAAGCATGGGGGTTGAATGGAAATTCATGAATTTTTTTTCCTAGACCATTTATATATAGAATCTATGTTGTTATCTATGTATAGATTTTTTTCAAACATGATCAGGCTAAAAAGGCCATCATAGAGAATGAAATCTATTTTTCTGAGCTCATTCATTTCTCAACTAAGATTGTATCGAATGAGAGGATGACAAATCCAATGTTCGATTTTGAACTTTTCCATTATAATGGTTTTTAGGATTTATTTTTTAAATAGAATTCTTATTCTAAGGTGATAAAAATAGAACTTATGGTTTAAATGAACCTATATTAAAATTCAGGGTTATCTGGAGATTCTTTCTCTCCTAGCGGAATCATGATTTCCTTCAAGGGAAAGAGAAAGCATGATAATTCTTGTGGAAGTTCTCAATTAAAGGGTTTTTACAAACCACCATTAATTCCAAAGAATGATACATTAATTTTTATCGGTGTGGAACGATAGATCATTCAATGTGGGGTTTCATGGAGGCACCCAAGAAATATCACTCATGCAGACAGTCAATGAAATTTCAATTGTTCATCCACATTTACTCCACTCCGCATATTGAAATGGGATAATCAGCTTCTTTTAAAACTAAGGACAAATCATATGATTCATGTTCAAAAGGGTTCCATCCAAAAACATCTAGAATGAAGCTTCTTCACATAGTAGATATGGGACCAATAACTGCGAGAGGTACCATTACTATAACTTCAGCATTAGTGACTCCTCTATTTGATATTGGTGAATCTAATTTGTCTATTTCACCCCATACTCTTAATATTCTAAATAATTATATGGATATTTTATCATGTGACCTGGATATTACAGAACCCCTTGGTAGGAAGAGAGAGTAGGGTATCCATTCTCCTTCTTGTGTTTTCCATCTATGAGATGATGAGATTCCATTACATTTCAGGTACTCAACATGAAATCAATTGAGTTTATTTTAAATATGGATTGGATCATTTCTAATAATTCATAGATTGATTATTATATTATACATTTCTTCTTTACAAAAATCATTGATATGTGCCATGTATTTCAAGGTGAATGGGACCCAAGGTCAGGACAAACCAAACCTTCTAATCCAGAGTCTGGAAAAGTAATATTAATGTTATAATTTTATTTGATGTGGGAATCATTGATCAGTGATCTCTATCCAATTTTGGTTGAATTTCCTGACATTTTTCTATATTACATCCTAATTTTTTCACTTGTGAGAGTGGATGAGTTTTCTATTGACTCAATAACTGTTACTCAACCAGTTTATATTCCTTCATACTGTCTGGAACCATCTAAAATTAAAGACATGAATTACCAATTCAATTATATTCTAGAGAATTCCATTATACGCCTGAGTGTGTCACCTTGAGTAGTTCCAGTTCTAGTTACAAATAAAACTGATGGTTCACTTCATATTTTTGTAGATTACATTAAACTCAATCGAGTAATTTTAATGAAAAACTCTCTATTTCCATGGATTGATGGTCTGTTTTATTAGTTAAAAGCAATGAAGTGTTTATATATTATTGATCTTCACTCTCGTTACCATCACTTGAGGATAAAATAATCTAAATTTCAAGAAATCATATTTATTAGGATATATAAACATTATGAGTATCGTGTCATCCCATTGGGTCTAAAAAATAATCCTTCAGTTGTCATGGAATTAATGATTAGTATTTTCCATTAGTATTTGGATACCTTTGTGGTAGTCCTTTTAGATTAAATCATCATTTACTATAATAAAATGGAAGATCATGTTCATCATCTAAGATAATTTCTATGTATGCTATAAAATCCCCAAATCATTGATAAAATTTAAGTGGGTGATTTATGGAGAATGAAATGAAATTCTGGAGACATGTGGTTTCATACATGGTATTTTTGTTATCCTTGAGTAGGTGAAAGATGAAATTGAATGGGAATAACCAGAAAACAATTTCAAATTTTAGATATTATTGGGTTTAGTAAGATATCATTTTCAGTTCGTTGAGGACTTATCAAATTGGGATTCTTTGGTGACTGCTCTCACTTAGTAGGGATTAATGTTTTTTTATGGTGAAAACTGTTAGAATTATTTTGTTGATCTGAAACATCTTTAGAATACTGCACTGGTATTGACTCTTCTAGGGGCTTGATGGGGATATGTTGTCTTTTTTGATTCATCGGGTTTAGGATTCCGATGTGTTCTTATGCAAGGATAACATGTTTTTTCTTATGGATCTGATCTTATTTTTTCACCTGATATGAATTATCCAGCCCATGACCTAGGACTAATTTTTTTGATGCACACACTTAAGATTTTTCAAAATTACTTTTATGATGAATGTATTACCATATATTATGACCATAATAGATTGAGTTATATCTTATATAAAAAATAATTCATTCCCCACTAGTGGGGTTTGGTGAAATACCATCAGTATTTCGATTTTGAAATTTCCTATACCTCAGGGTAAGGGAACATCACTACAAATTATTTGAGAAGAAAACATTCAACCAAGATAGTAAAAGAATTTGTGGAATATATGAATTTGATTCTTCTCTTTAAATAGTTTCATGTTGTAGTTTAGGATAATATGAAAATAAGATTTTTTATCTAGTGTTCTACTAACATCCACTATTCTTGAATTGATTCTTCAGGATCAGTATGTTGATGAAGAATTCCATATAATTAGAGACACTCTTTACGGTTGTGGGATAGTTTGATAGTGGCCATTCTCCAAAAAGAGAATTTGATGCTTTTAAAATCATTTTTTAGTATCATCTTCCGTAAGAAAATATGATAATGGAGTTTCAATAGTTTCTAGTAGGTAGTAAACATAGGTCCCACAAAAATGTTTTATGACATGATTCAATAGTTTTAGTTACCTTGTATGAGACGATACATTTATGAGTTTGGTTCTCATTGTTATACATGCATATAGGTGAAGGTCAAGAACCCAAAACCATAATGTTTTCTTCATCCACTTCCAGTAACTACTTAGATTTTGGATAATATGTTTATGTATATTATGGTTTGGTTTCCATATATACATAAATAGAATAATGTGATATGTGTTCTGATCATAAGGTTGAAAAATTTCGGCTCACTTTTTACCCATTAATGATACCACCAAAGTTTATGAGTTGGGAAATCTCTATATGAAGAAGATTGTTCATTTTGATAGAGTTCCATATACTATATTATATAATAGGGATCCTCAGTTCACATATCACTTTTTAGAGAGGCCTTCAGAAGGCATTTGGATCTCACATCTGATTGAGTATTTCATACCATCTACGAATAGATGCAAAAAATAGAAAGAGATATTCATATTCTCAAGGTTATTCTTTGAGCATGTGTTCTCTACAATGGATGAGCATGGGATGATCATTTTTGGATGGTTGTGTTTTCTTATAATAATAGTTACATGTCTATGATGAGAATGTATCATATTGAGGCCTTGTACGGTTGGAAATGTAAATCTCTATTCTGTTGGTCAAATATTGGTTAATGATTCTTGGTTTGACGATGTTTGGTGTGAGAGATGACAACAAAGATTCAGTTGATTCTTTAGAATATGTTGATGGAACATTTTTTATGTAAATATTTTGTTGATATTCTCCATAGACCATAGGATTTTTCAGATAGTGAATAGATTTTCATGAAGGATTCACCCTATTTGGGTCTTTTGATAGATTGGGAGGGAAGGGAAGCTTTCTCCTCATTTTTTGGACCTATTGAGGTTTTTGGGAATATGAGAAATGTTCTTTATCATTTTTAACTACAAAAATAGTTGATGTCAATAAATTACATGTTCCATGTAAGACAGCTCCAAACATATCTATTTGGACCATTTCATGTTCTAGTATGGAGATATCTTAAGATTGAACCTGATTTATCACATTCTGAACAACTAGTTAGGATAGTATATTTTAAAACAATGTTACTTCATGGGAGGATCATACCATTAGGTAGAGTTATATGGAAGCATCTTTAATATTTTTAAGAGATGATGGAATGAGAGGTACTGATGAGAGATAAGTGGCCTTATCTTTTTGGTATGGAAGATTCATCGTAGTTATTCTTGTGACATAATGTTTTTATGGTGGGTGGTTGTAACATCTTTTTACCATTAT
The DNA here is from genome assembly GCA_963277665.1 of Viscum album. Classification (NCBI taxonomy): domain Eukaryota; kingdom Viridiplantae; phylum Streptophyta; class Magnoliopsida; order Santalales; family Viscaceae; genus Viscum; species Viscum album. Next base: position 62,414,161 of record OY728151.1, on the reverse strand, counting down.
ATCATAAATGTTCTAACAAATATTGTGGTTTTCCATATTCACGTTCTAGGTAAGGTAGAGAAGGTTTTGGGAGGATACCTATAATGGTGAGGTTAGATATTTGTTGGATTCTCACATTTAATTGGTTGTTTCTATATCTAATTGATAAAATTCAGGGTGTTAAAAATCATTACAAGAAAAAGTAAATTTTAAAATAATAATAAATCATTTTTAATAAAAGGATATGGGTTTCTCAGCAGATATTATAATTTCCAATTACACAATGTGTATCTAGGTTACAAGCCAATTAAAAATATAAACCTTGTTTTTCAAAAGGATACTAGTTCATTTATCTTTGGTTATTACTCAAGGCTTACTTTCTCTAGAATTAGAGCCTTCCCCGTGGTATTGTTGGACCCTCCAATGCAATGAATCCATTTATATCAATGATTTTTCATTGTGGGGATCACAGTGTGTCTATTTGTGTAATTCCTCGACCACAGAATCTCGGAGCTAGTGCATTATTTTAATACATTGGGATGATTAGAAGGAATCATGTCTTGAAGGACAAATTAGTTTATAGGTCTAGGAAAATAATTTATTTACATGAAATTTACACTACAATTTTTACATAAAATACATCATAGATAAACCTTTGAGATATCCATTATTATTCTATCTTAAGCCTTCATATATATCATAATACACTTCTTTTAATCTTGGTAAAATAAAACATAAGAATGGAGTGAGCTCATATGATCTGTAAGGGTAAATAATGTAGTAGAAGCTATAAAATTTTAAGGAAATATGTGTAATAAAACAACAGCCTTTTTAAACATAATATTGAACATAATATAGAAAAAAAATTACCATATAAACATGCACATGGATATTCTACTAGTTAAATTATCACATTTAATAATAAATTTCATAATGAGGGAATACCTAATACCGAACATCATTACCACATAGTCAAGGCCTCAAACCAATACTACAAATAAATTTTTTTTTCAAGGCCTTATGGGAAAACACTAATTTGTCTCATGAGACCTACCGATGCATTGAGGGGCTATAGCGGGCCCCACCCACCACATACTAGGTCCACATCATTTCTCATATTAAAATGATGAAACATAACAAAAATATTCGTATTAAAACTTCAATAAGAAATGTTGATACTTTAACCTTAAACCACGAATGGTATAAAATTAAAACATCCACAGTCAAACATATCATAACTCATTCAATAAATTATGTAAGATTGTATTATAATAAATAAACCTCAACCAAGAACAATATCCAGTAATGTATGATGACATAGTTGAAAATGATCTGTAAAACTTTTTGAGAGAAATATCTCTTATTGCGAAATCATTTAAAATTCACACATTAATAAAGGAAGTAATTTAAAAGAGATATTTTAATCAAAGTGTCCCATACAACTTTGAAACTTTTGTAAGTAATTAACTTTTTAAAATAATCAATTCTATATAAATAAATCCTTAAAACCATTTTGAAAACATGGACATTTATGAGAATAATTTAGAAGAATAAATATTTAAAACATTTAAAATGATGTTCTAGTTAATGGGTAACTTAAAATAATCATTTTAAAATTTATTTTGTGAAACTTGGACATTGATAATAAATATTTCAATGAAAATACTTACAAATAAATAATATTCGATAATAATGAGATTGTGGAATTAACATGTACCTTGTTCTTTCCTTTGGTCGAGGGTACGATTAACCTCCTGTACAATGACCATGTATGTTATTAAATTATACCAGAACCATATTAATATTTATTATATCATATATGATTCATTTATGACTTTATATTACCTATTTAATATTAATTTCCATGTTCAATTAACATTTCAGGTAATAATCCCTTTCTATATAGTATGTGTTTTAACTTTTTATTCTTGATTGTATCACATAGATATTGTTTTATATACATAAAAAATATAAAACATGTTTTTATATCATATATATTTATAATATTAATATGTATAATAGATATACATATATAAAATATCAACACCATTCATGGAGACGGTAGTCCGTACGTACGCATGGTTTTTTTTCAATTTTCTAATCATATTGAATGGAATTAAGTGATGGAGATATATTTAAATACATACATTTATATATATATATATAAATTAGAATTATTATTTCATATATTAAATACATCTAAATAATATATATTATTATAATCATCATTTAATGGTGAATGTGGAAATAAATCTCATCACGCCATGGAGACGGTAAACCATACGTATGCACGAGTAATGATATCATTTCCTTAATTAAAAATTGGTATGGAATTGGATTCTATATTAATTATAAAGAAACATTAAAATTTTATATTTATTATTTACATCAATTATACGCCTTATTACACCCTTCTAAATAACAAAGTGTTTAATAACAAAGGACACCATGACATAGAGATGGTAACCCATACTTACAGACATATGGTGACTTTTTCATTAATATAATTGATAAAATAATGAATATGGTTGTACCATATTTATAATAACATCATAGTATGTATAAGGTACTGGATTTATTCTTTTTTTTATGGAAACAACAATGAAAGAGGAGAGGGGAGAGGAAAATAACATCCAAAGAGGTGATGAAATAATTACCTCTTCTTCAGGTTCTTCCTATTGATTTGATCAAAAGGTCTCTTCAGGTTGGATTTCTAATCAAATTAATTTCTCTAGTTCGAAGTGAGGGTAGTTGGGAGCGCATTTGAGCAGGTTTTGGTCAAGAAAAATGGCTTTGTAGGTGTGAGATTAAGAGAAGTTGAAGTACCCTTTTATAAGAGAGGTGAGGGTTACTTTAGGAAAAGCATGAAATATTATTTTATAATAACATCCTTTTTAGTTTATAAATGCTCAAAAAAGATTTATTCTGAGGATAAGGTGGGTATGGGTCAACAAAATCTTAACCAATAGGTTTTATACTTGTTTAGGTCTCCTTATTAACCTTATCATTTAGATTTAACCCTTAATTAAATAGTTTAACTTTTACCATGTATTCTTGTATTATTAAAATAAATGGCTCGTAAACATAATATAAAAACCCATGTAAGCCCAAATATATTCATTAGTAACATACCTATCATTATTTAAGTTTTTCGGCTGATCCTTAGATTTTTAGGAGAATTGTATCATTTAATAAAATAGTATTTGTTTTAAAAACTCATTTATGTCCATTTTTGACACTATTTAGTAATTGGTTTTTTTCAAAGTCATAACAACATTAATAAATTAAAAAAAATTATTGAATCAACCCTAACATGTATTATTAACCTAAAAAATTCTTGGAATTCATCAAAAGTCTCAATTTAAATTTATTTTGACATTTATAACAATAATTATTTTAAACTTTCATTAATAATGTAATTACTACATCATCATTATGTCATAAATTAACTTCATTATTTATTGTATCAAAATTATATAAAAAATACCATGGGTAGAAAATATTTTTATCTTTCTAATGAATATTTATAGTCAAATTTATCATATGTATAACCCTATATTAAAAATTCTTTAGTTATGAAAATTTGAATTTTACACTATTAACTCTTCTTTAAATAATAGAATACTAAATGTTTTAATCTAATTCAAGTGGATAAAAAATCATCATATTTTATTACTAAGGTCGTTTTTGGTCGAAATAAAATTATCCAGTAGAATCAGAATAAGTTTTTGGGTAATTATAATATCATTTTTACGTTTAATTACCCTATTTAATTTTAACCGTGGAAAAGAAAAGTCAAAAGTTACTATTCACCAAAAAAAATCAGCTTGTTGAACCGCATTTTACTTACTGATGTCAACCGTGTCTCTCAAATTTTTCAAATTCATTTCACAAAAGCGGTAAAATTATGTTTTATGAAAATTTGAAAATGTTCCAAGAAGGTGGGTAAAAGGTGGTAAAAAGTTAAACAAAATTTTATATATCAAAACATATTATAAAATCACTCTAATTAATTACATTGGACTAATATAGGTATTATGTACATATTTTTACTTTAAAATAAAATTAAATATAAATAATAATTATTTAAATAAAAGTCGATTATAAACAATAACGCATTGTTTTTCACTATCCATAAAAAATTGATAGTTTTTTGAAAAATAACAAAAATTAACCCTAAGATAATTTTGATATTCTGAATTCAAAAATGAATTATTGTTTACCAAATTCAAAACATATAAGTTTCATTAATTAATTTAAAATTAATTTTCGTTTTCAAAACTAGAAAGCTTTTTTTTTAAAGTAAAAACTATCAAAAGATTGGCAAGTGTTTATGTCCAATTTAAATGTTAAATTACTTATAAGGACATATACTATATCAAATGATAGCAATATAATATAATTAGAGATCCAAACCATTCAAATTTATAATTTAAGTCTATAAATTATTTTGATTAAAAATGTTATTTTCAATTAATTTTTTTCTATTTTTCACTATTTATCAAAATTTAAATGTTATCAAAAAAACAAAAAAAAATCCAAACTAAATTCCTTATGTCCTGCTTATAAATAAGAAGATTATTTTTTCAAATTTAATATATAAAAGAGTCAAATATTGGATTTAAACAGGGTTCACCATTAATCGGTAGTAAAATCACATATTTTGATAAATACTTATTTTATCTGAAAAATTGAATTTGTTCTTATATTATGTTTATGAAAGACAAAATATGGATGTCAAAATTATATGGAGTATTAATAATGAAGTTAATAATATTCATAACCTCGTTTTAATGGGTAGTTTTGTAAGTCTTGGTGCCCTTGAATTTGGTGTTGTATGTAGCACAAGCTATTGAATTACTTTAAAGAGATAATGTACTCTGAAATATTGGGTTGTTACATTATCCCCTCCTTCAATAATTTGTGTCCTCAAAATTTGAAAATTTTATTTTAAAATAAAATGTTCAAAATAGAAAATACCAGTGGAAAACCCATATCTTAAATAGGGTCAATAGAATTTAGTCTTAATAAGAGGTGAAGGGAAATAAAAAAGTCCCACCAAATTAAGGGTTCTAATAGGAGAACATTGGTGTAAATTGTATACACATAATTAGAGGAAAAATATAACTATTTATAGGGATTGGTTGAGGTCATAAATCAAAATCAATTGAACAATAAATGGAAAATTCATGGCCTCAAAGCCATAAATCTATGATGATTTAAAATATCATTATTTCAACAAAAACATAAGGTATTAGGATAACACATTTTTGGATTTTATATCCCTTCCCTAATGTTTATGATTTTAATTTCTTCATAGAATAAGAAAAAAGAATACTCGACATGTAGAGTTTCATCCATTAACAAATTTCTACAATAAACTCATCTTTCTCTCCAAAAGATTATAGAACTCCAAAATATTCTATTAAACCTAATCATATAGGGTTTTAAAAAATTTAATTTATAATTATTCTGTCATACCATTTTATATATAAATAAATTATACAAACCAAAACATCATGTAGGCCAGAGGTAGGTGATGAGACCTTGTCGCCCTTCGGTTGCAGGTTCAAGTCTCACGGCATTTCCGGACGCGACGGGTTATCACCTGCCCTCTGTGTTTTCTTTTTTATAACAATCCAAAAATAATCTTAAGAAGTGTTTTAAACATAAATAATAGTATCCAATGTTCAACTTAACACATTCCAACTATTAGACTTATCCAAAATACTTCTGTCCAAACTCACAGTCCAAAATTTATAATCAAGGTCACTTAACAAACATGTGAATAACTTCATCATGTGTTCTCATAAGACATGGTAATAAACTGAATTACCAGAAAACCATATCTGAATAGGTATGTTCATTATTATTTCTTCTCTTAAACATAGAATACCGAATATACTAATTAAATCCAAAAATGTTGTAATCTCCAACAATGATGGAATAAACAAAAAATTAATTAGTTCCTAAGTAGTCAATAATATCCAATATACATTGTCCAAGTCAATTTTCTCTTTTTCCAATATCATTACCTCAGCCTCATGACAATTTTAAGGTTTATCTTTCTCTAAAACATATATTTTCCAAAAAAATTAACCTATTATTGAGTCACTTTTCTTTGTTCCACACAATATCAAATACTTAAAAAAAATATTACCGCAGTACAATCCTTATATACTCTATAAGTCGTATAACTTTTACATCATTAAAAAAATACCCGAATAACAGAATTATTTAATAATAATATAAGAGCACTGACAATTCCTCTTCATATTTGATAGTATCATAACATCATTTCTATCCAATAGCACCATTTGGGGTGTACTCTGATGATTTTGACATTGATTCACGTATTGTCCCAACTCCTTTCAGATGAAGCATTATACATTTGAAACCTTTTTGTAACCTTGAAATCACATACATGAAATCATTTTTCTCAACAATTATAACCAACTCCCATTCATTTCAAGCATTTATTAAGATTATTCTTTCCACATTTAACACTTATGGAAAAATACCTCTTTTTCTTCTTCCTTTAATCCATCCTTCCCTCTACTATTCTTTTCATCTCTTTCTTCCCTACAAATCCATATGACTCATATAATTATAAACTTATCTTATTAACAAATGAAACTATTTCTTAATGTGATGATAATACATATGAAACTATTTCCCTTATAATGTTGGATTAATACCATGAATGATATGATCTTTATTTCTCTTTGGATCATGCATACTATTGGAGTTCTCATTTATTCTACTGGGTGTCATTTCTAAACAATGGAATACAATAGGTTAGTATATAAATCTAAATGAATAATTCCAAACATGTAAAATACCTAACATAATTTGAAAATTTTAAGCATATAATCCATAATCATAAAACTATTTTCTTTGAGGAATTATCTACTCATAAATCCTTCATAATGGTTTGTAATGAAAATGTGAATTATCCTATGAATATCCCCTGTACTGTTATAATCAATAGTCTAGCAAAGCCCATTTTCATGTACCAAGATTCCTCTGGTCAAGCCTAAAACTCCTTGTTAGATTTTTCCCTCCAAGGTAAATATCTTCCAGATCCGCCTCTACCAGATCGTATACATACAAGGATGTATTTTCTAAAAAACCCACATAATTTTTATACTACCATAATTTTTGGATTTTCTTCTATACTAATCCTTAATGTCTATCTTAGGGTAGTGTTTTCTAAAAAAAGATTATCTAAATCTAGATTCTGAGGTTTGTACTAAACTTCCTTTTATAACAACTGTAACCCCCTGACCCTAGAAGGCCAAAGTCGGTGCATTATTTTAATACGTTGGCATTATTAAAATGAATCAATTCCTAAAGCACAGAATAGTTTAGCAGTCTAGGGAAAATAGATTATATATATGAATATTAAATTAAAATTTCTAACCTAAAATAAAACATATATAATCCATTGATAATAACATTATTCTTCTAGATTAAACATACATATATATCATAATACACTTCTTGGCATCCTAGGAAAATATAACACCAGAAATGGGTGAGCATAGATGCTCAGTAAGGGTAAATAATTTTTTGGAATCTATAAAAATTTATGGAAAGATGTTTAATAAAAACAACATCCTTTTTAAACAAAATATTGAACATAATATGGAAAGAATAAATCAATATTATCCATATAAACATTCAAATTGATATTCTAGTATTATAATAATCACATTTAAAAACTAATTTCATAATGAGGGAATGCCTAATGTCGGAGATATTTACCACATAGTCAAGTCCTCATGTGAATAATACAAATAAAATTTTTTTAGGCCTTGTGACCAGACATTAAGTTGTCTTGTTAGACATACCGATGCATCAAGGGGCTATAGTGGGACCCACCTGTCACTTATTAAGTCCACTACATTCCTCATATGAAAATGTTTAAAAATAACATAAATATTTGATTTAAAAAAAACATATGAAATGTCAATAATTTTACCATAAAACATTAATGGTATAAAAATAGCACATCCATAGTCAAACATAATATAACTCATTCAATAAAGTATCTAAGATTTTATTATAATAAATTACCCTCAATCAAGAAGAAGATCTAGTAATGGATGTTCACAAAGTTAAAAATGACTCATAAAACTTTTTGAGAGAAATATACCTTTTGTGAAATCATTTAACAGTCACACATTTGTAAAGGAAGTCATTTAAAATACTTTTTTGAATCAATGTGTCCCATACCACTTTGAAAAACATTTGAAATGAATTAACTTTTTAAAACATTCATGTCTATATAAATAAATCCTATAGACCATTTTGAAAACAAGGACATTAATGAATATGATTTAGGAGTATAAATATTTAAAACATTTAAAATGATTTTTTTGTTAAATAATAACTAAAAAGAATAATTTTGAAATATATTTTATGATACATTGACCTGGTTAATATATATTTCCCATAAAATACTTACACATAAATAATCTCAGCTAATAATGATATTGAGAAATTAACACTTACCTTGTTCTTTCCATTAATGGAGGGTACATTTAACCTTCTATATAATGACTATAGTATGTTATTAAATTATACCAGAACAATATTAATATTTATTACATCATATATGATTCATTTATGACTTTATACTACCTATTTAATGATAATTTCCTTATTAAAGTAACATTTCTGATAATAATCGATTTGTTTATCGTATGCATTTTTACTTGTTATTCTTGATCGTATGTCTTAAATCGTGATTTAAAGACTTAAAAAATATAAAAAATTATTTATATATCCTAAATATTTAGAATATAAATATGTATAATAGATATATATATGAAATGGAAACTCCATTCATGGATATGGTAGTTCATACGTACGCATGGACATTGTTTCCATTTTCATATCTTATTGAATAGAAGTAAGTGATTGAGATATATGTAAATACATATATATATATATATATTTAAAGTAGAATTATTATTTCATATATTACATACTTACTAATAATATATATTTTTATAATCATCATTTAATGGTGAATGTGGAAATGAATCTCATCACGTCGTTTTGACGGTAAGACATACGTACGAACGAACAAAGATATCATTTCTTTAATGATAAAATGGTATGGAATTGAATGTTATATTAAATATAAAGAATCATTAAAATGTTATATTTATTATTTACAGTAATTATACTAATTATTATACCCATCCAAATAATGATGTGTTGAATAACAAACTACACCCAGATGTAGGGACGGTAAGCTGTACGTACACTCATATGCTGACTTTGTCATTCATATGATGGATAGAATAATTAATATGTTTTTACCATATTTATAATAACATTAAATTGTGTACAAGGTATAGTTGTTAATGTTTTTTTATTGAAACAACAAATAAATTGAAGGTGTATGAAGAAAATAAGTTTGAAATAGGTGATGAAATAATTACCTCTTCTTCAGGTTCTTCCATTTGATTTGATCAAATGGGCTCTTTAGGTTTGATTTATGATCAAAGTAAATACTCTTTGTAGAATTTTTGGAAGCTGGGAGGACATTTCAGCACGGTTTGGCCGATACAAATGGATTTGGAGGTGTTAAATTAAGATAATGGGAAGCATCCTTTTATAAGAGAGTTGAGGGTCACTTTAGGATAATCTTGAAATATTATTTGATAATAAAATAATTTTCGATTTAGAATATCTCTAAGAGTATTTATTTCGAGGATATGGTGGTAATGGGTCAAAAACCTCTAAAAAAGTCGGTTTTAGGCAAGTTTAGGTCACCTTTTTAACCTTTTCTTTTGAATTTAACCCCTATTTAAATAGTTTATCTTTTACCATGTATTTTTGTATTATTATAATAAATGCATAATAAAATTACTATAAAAATACAAGAGAACCCTAAGTGGTCAATTAATGACATACCAATAATTATATAAGTTATTTTTCCAAACCATATATTTTTAGTAGTATTTTATCGTTTAATAAAATAGTATTTGTTTTAAAAACTCATTTATGTCAATTTTTACACTATTTAGTATTTGGTTTTTTTAAAGACATAACAACATTATTACATCAAAAAAATTCATTAAATCAACCCAACCATGTCATATTAACCTAGGAATTTTTTGTAATTCATCAAAATTCTCAATTTAAAATTATTTTTATATTATTAACAACAATTATTTTAAAATTACATTATTAAGGTAATTACAGCATCATCAGTGTGACATAAATAAATTAAGTTATTTAATGTCAAAATATTATAAATATAATAACATGATGTAGAAAATAATTTCAGAATTCTATTTAATATTTATAGGCTAATTTATTTGATGTATAACCCTATATTAAAGATGTTTTAGTTATGAAAATATGAATTTAACAATTTTAACTCTTCATAAAATAAAATAATAATATATGACCTAATCTAACCCAAGTGGATCATAAAGGATAATATTTTATTCCTAAGGTTTTTTTGGTCGAAATTCACTAACCTAGTAAAATTAGGACATGTGTTAGGGTATTAATAATATCATTTTTACCCTTAATTACACTATTTATTTTTAACCGTGGTAAATAAAAGTCAAAATTTACAATTCAAAAAAAAAATCATGTTATTGAACCAAATTTTACATACTAATTTCAACCATGTCCCTCTTATTTTTTAAATTCAATTCACAAAAGTGGTAAAATTAAGTTGTATGAAATTTTGCAAATGTGCCTAGAAGTTGTGTGAAAGGGGTATAAATTCAATAACATTTTGTATATCGAAACTTATTATAAAATTACTCCCATCAATTAAATTTGACAAATATAGGTATTATGTATCTATTTTTATGTTAATATATTTTTTAAAAAATAATTATTATTTAAATAAATGTCGGTTTTAAATAATAACATAGTTTTTTTTACTATACATCAAAAATTAAATGTTTTCATAGAAATTCAAACAATTCACCTCAAGATAATTTTGATATTATAAATTCAAAAAATGAAGTATATTTTACAAAACTGAAAAAATAGAAGTTTCATTAGTTAATTTATAAATTAAATGAAAATCCATTTTTCAATTAAAATTCATTATTTTTCACTATTCATCCAAAAATGAATATACTGAGAATATTATAAAAACTTAACAGTAACATTATTCTATATTAATATTTAAAAAAAAAAATTTTCTTATATAATTTATAAAAGTGTCAAATGTTATTTTTATGGTAGTTTAACCCTTAAAAAGAGGTAAATCTTCTATTTTAAAAAATACAGCTTTTCACGCATAAAATTGGATTTATTCTTATCTCTTGTCTATAAAACACATTAGATGAATGTTAAATATATTATTTAATGAATATTTTGTAAGTAATAAGACTTAAAAAATCTATAGTCTAGAGTTATGTTATGAATTTTACTTTATTTCACATTGAGGATATTTTCAAGTTTAGATTTTTAGACTATTGGGTCATAACTATTACATAAAAACCCATAGAAATGAAAACTGGACACTTTGGAAAATATTCATTTCTTTTATAACACTAAATTTCTTAAAAATAAATATGATTTATTTTCATTTTTAATCATCATTAATCTTCCTTGATTCCATCCTTGATTCTATTATCCATTAAATCATGTGAAAACAATTAAAAATGTGGGTGTAACACAAAAATAACAATAAGGGATACACAAAGAAGGAAAACTATTAGCCTTGATAAAACATGTAAACCATGAATAATTCATCATAAAATAATATTTTTTTGCATTTAATATGTATTAAATTCTCTTTTAATGAGTATAACATAATTTCTTACCATTTTTGTAATCCAAATATTACCATAAAACCCATAGGAATCCCATATAACATAGAAAGGTAAATTGGGACATAATCTTACATAAATAAAATAACCACAATGTTAACTTCCACAAATATCACCTCTAAAAATAGAGTATCCATACAAGCTAATTCAATAACCATCGAATTATAGATATATAATGGGGATCACCCTTTGTATTGGCTATATCGGGCTCACCCATGAGCAATAATTGGGATCATCCCTTCACACAATCTATAATAGGCCCACCTGTGAGCTAAAATGGGGATCAACCCTTCGTATAAGCTATTTTGGGATCACCCATGAGCTATAATGGGGATCAACCATTTGTATGAGATATTTTGGGCTCACCTATTTCATATAATTCTCATATACCATTTCATCAATAAAAAACATTCATCGCAAAAACACTTTTTTAAAAACTCTTCTAAACCCATATGAAAATCATTTTTCATATACAAATATTATTTTCATTTAAGAACCCATTTTAAATAAAAATATACCCACTAGAAATTTAATAAGGTATTCTTTTCCTTTAAAGAGACAATAATGATCACATAATAATCCAAAGATTATATAACACTTACAGTGGCGGGGAAGTTTTTTTCAACATATATAAGAAAAAAATCCATTTTACATATAGTAAAGAAAGTAAAATTCTTTATATAAAAACATTCATTTATAAAAAATTTATTTAAATTAAATATAGACATAATTTATCATGTATAATCCTTTCATATCCGTATAAATGAATATGTTAATTAATATCATGAAGAGAACGATTCTATAATTAAATTTTTAAATTTTCAAAGCTTCCCACACCACTTGGAACATTTAAATATTAATATACATGTATTAATAAATTTATCCAATCCTTTAATAACATTACATTAGATAAAATATGGATATTTAATGTTTTATTGTCTATATATACACCTTATAAAAGAATATTGGTGTATATTATCAAGAAATGTCTCAATGAAAGGAGATTGAGATGAAATTCCTTACCTTGATTTTGAATTGCCTTGTACGTTCTTTAACCTCCTAAAAAATAAACATAGGTTAATTAATAATTTCTTTAGAACCATTTTCTTGTTCATTTTTCCTTTTATATCACTTATTATAATTAATAATAATTAAATAACTATTTTAGTTCATATTGTATATTCTGTCGATATTCAGTATATGAGTAAAAAATGAACATGTTATGATGTTAATAGTCAATGTGGTCTAATGTCGATAATATCCATGAAAATATTCAGGACATACTAATCACCATTATATATAAATTATATTTTTAAATCCACTAATTAAATATGGATATTAAAAATTGAACAATGTTACAATCATAAAGACAGTAAGTTGTATGTACGCATGAGTAACATTTTCTATTTTTCATTGATAATTATTGAAAGAAGATAAGTCATATTTTATCTTTCCATAATGATAATAACATAATTAATAACATTTTAATAATTTCAATATTCTTATATATATTATCCAAGTGTTGTAGTGATAAAAAATGAATCCCATGACATCTTGGACGTGATAGTTCACATGTATGCATGAACAATGTTATCATTTTTATTTTAATATAAAGTATGAAATAAATTGATATATTATTATTTTATAATTATATATATGTCCTGAATATCACATATAAGCATTAATTTCATATTTATAACTAGTCTTGTGAGATGGTAAAGAAAAACGAACCATACTGGCTCACTATGTGATAGTCCACTGTATACAAGAACGAAAAGATGATTTCCCATTTAACGAAATTGCATATTGATTTAGGAAAATATATTAAAATAATAAAATATTATAATATTGGGGATACTATATTTATTATCCCCTCTAGTTTGGAGGATATTTTAAGGAAGTGTAAGAAGAAATTAAAGGGAAAAATTTAAATTAAAACATTACCTTTCCTTCGGATGATCACCCTTCATATCACCGTAGAACATCGAAAAAGGGTATTATTACTAAAATAAGGCTTAAATAATGTCATAACGGATTCTAGGAATGGTTTTGGAATATCATGTCCATACCAAATGGTTCTTGAATTGTTAATAATAGAGAAGAGTTGGTACCATTTTATAGATGAGGGGAGGGGTTCCCTTGGAGACTCTTACAATATTAAATTAATGTAAATTAATTTTTAAATCCAAAAGATTCAACAATTATTTATTTATAATATAATATTATTATTATTCTAAATACCCTAATAAAATAATTATTACACCAATATTTATTTTATTTCAAACCATATCTTTTTAGTTAATCATAAATTAATCTACTTTAATTATAATTATTGTAACAAAATTTTCAATTTTAATGGGCCATGAATTTTACTTATTTGTGGTAAATTTACCATAAATATACAATTTCTGAATTATTGGACCTTATCATAATCAATTTTAGATTTTAAAATAATTTTATGATTTTTATAAATTTACAACATATTATTTTTATAAAATATCAATACTGTCAATTTTGACACTTTTATTTTCATTGAATTTAAATAAAATCCAAACCAAAAGGTAGGTTAGAAAAAAAAATTTAATAGACTTCTAATATTTCTTAGTCACCTATGAAATTCATATAGTACCCTAATTAATTATAATTATTTTTATTTTTATTTCTTCTAAAATCATTTATTTGATATTTTTATTAATAAATTAAATAATGTGTCACTATTGTGTCAGTATTTATGGTAATTATTTAATCTTTATGAATTATAAATAACCTTCCATTATGTAGATAATTTTATTATTATTTTTTGGAGAGAATTCATGATCGATGATGTATGTTGTTTATCCCAATATTAAAATAATTATACATATAAAAAACAATAGGGTGACATCGTGTCACTTTATTTTGATTTAATAATAATTATATTTTCAGATATCTGAGTTACCTCAGAAATGGGGGAACATTTCTGAAGATGAACAGGGGAGGGTGTGTACACCGATTAGGGTCTCGAGTAATGGTGACAAGTCAAAGACTACTGAGAAAGGAAGGGCGGAGGAATCCACTCCTGGAGTTGGGGACCTAACCCTCTGCAAAGGGGGTGCCTCTCATGTTGAGACCAAGGGAAGAGGTATGGATGCAAATACGTTATCATATAGTGATATTGTCCGAGGAGAAAAGAAAAGAGGCTCTGACAATGAGGGTGTCAGATCTGCCCCTGTTTCAAGGAAACCAAGGAAGGACTACTCTGCAGTTCCGAGGACCGTGACCACTAGGGCATCTGCCAAGAAGGAGATTGAGAAGCTATCAAAGGAGAAGATAGACAAACAGAAGTTCTATAAGATGCTTCTTAAACAATACGAGACCCAATCATAATGGGAATCAGCTGATGCTGATGACACGATCGGTTATGGGGGTGGTGACTATGAATGTTTTGACTTGTAATCTATCTCTCTTCCTTCTCCTGTTTCTGCACTTTTATTTTATTAATAAATTTGGTGGTCCAAGCTTGCTTGGATCGGACTTTCTGGTAATAATATTTATATCACGTTCATCAAAAAAAAAGTAAATTAAATGGTTATATTTTGATCCTTAGGTGTTAATGGTTTACTTTTGTCAACCCAATTATATTTTTCTGGGGTTATGATATTTTTATTATCCTTATCATATTATTTATTATTTTAATTTACACGATTAACCTTTAACCGTGGTAAAAAAATTACCAATGTTATTGTTCATAAAATACCAAAATATAAAATAAATCTATTTAAATAATTTGGACCCACTTATTAAAAATATATAATCAATTTTTTAAAAATTAAAACATAGAAGTTGTATTAGTTAATTTAAAATTAATCCCTGATGTCAAAATTAGAATAATTGTTTTTTAAAAGTAAAACCCATTGAAATATTTACATCTGTTTATATCTAATTTTAATGTGAAATTATATCCAAAGAAAAAAATTGGATTATATGATAGAAACATAATCTAATTATTTATTAAAACCATGTAAAAGGTAATCTAAATATATAAATAAATTTGATGAATAGGTAGTTTTTTATTTAAAAGAAATATTTTTCACTATTCATTAAAAATGAAGATTATCAAAAAAAAATAACAATCAAAAGTAAAATTTTATATAAAACATTTTAATAATAAATTTATTTTGTTAAACATAACATATAAAAGTGTCAAATCCAATTTTTAAAATGCGTTCTCCATCAAAAGGTGACAAAATTTCATTTTTTAAAAATACTTCTTTTATAGAAAAAATTGACTATGTTATTATATCATGTCAATAAACTTATAAGAATAATTTTTAACATTAAATTGAATATATTAAATATATATTTATTTACTAAAATCCATAAAGTGCGTTTTTATTATTTTATAAACTCTTTGAGTTTCATTTAAATTGTTTTTAGAAATACACATCCTTTGTATTCAATTGGTTTTTATTTAATTTCCTAATTAATTTGGTAAACAATAAATCATTATATCAGATTCTATAAACCATATTTTTATAATTGGATCAATACATTTCATTTACACCATTCTAATGGCTATTCGATAACTATCATACTAAATAATAATATTTATTTTTTCATTTATAATAAATATTTTGTCTCATGTATGATATCAGAAATAGTGTTTCCATTTAAAAACCCAAGATGTTACATTCTCCCTCTTTTGGAAATTACATCCTTTAAATTTTAATTTTAGGTTAGTAAAAAAGATATGAATTATCAAAATACCATTATTTAAATTCCACAGTGAAAAATGGATTGAAAAACATCCACTTTAAAAGAAGGAGAGGAACGTAAGATGGTTATCTGAGATAAAACACACTATGGTTCCATATAGGAAAACATAGTTATAGAAGAGTATACTATTGATCATGTTCAAATGAAGAACAATAGAAAACATTGTAAGGAGAAAGCTAACAATCATAAAACCATAAATTTGTTAAGTGTTAAACAGTATTTGATTTTGTAGCTAGAAATGTAATCAAATTTTTTTTTGAGATCCTTTAATAGTTTTGTGTAATTAATTTACTACCTTGAAGAAAAGCATAAGGAAATGTTCTTACTAGAAAATTATAGATTCATCCTTTAATCAATTTCCACAATAAACACATCTTTTATCCAAAAATATGTGTATTTAAGATACATAAACCACTATAAAAACACATAATACAAAAAATATTAAATATACATTTATCATGTCTTGATACATTAACAAAAACCCATATGGTTCTAATAACAAAAAATAGTTCTCCCAAAATAATAAACCATTGGAGGATGAAAAAATACTTTTAATCTCCACAATTCAACTCTAATACCAAAATATCTACATATACCATTCTACAAATAAATATCCTTCAAATTACTCTAAAATATTATAATAATATTAAATCCCATAAATAAGTATGATTTAATCAAATAATCTTCCATGATACGTTCTAAAATTTAACTCCAAATAAGATAAACAACTCTTAAGGACTCATACCAAAAATTTAATTTTCAGAATCACATATTCTCTAGGATAAGTTAATTATTTCAATAAATAACCTTAATCTCCATATGTAAACAACAAAAACATAGATTTAGAAAAACTAAAATTCAATCATTACACCTAAAATAAAATCAGATAGTGTTATATTTTTCTTATGCATAAAGGATTCCCAATATAGTGAATGTCTTACAAAATAACATTTATCACTGCATCCCCAAATCATATCCAATACCAAGGATATCCATTTGATAGACAATAAGTTCCCAAAATAAACTTATTCTTATTCCATAATCTCTTTTGACTAAAAAATGATGTCATAATAACGAGGTACATAACATGGGACAGTGGTGGTGACAAGTCCATGTCATCCTTTGGTTCTGGGTTTGATTCCTGCAGCCTTTTCCGACATGATGATTTGTCACCCTTATTTTAGGTTGTAATTTTTATAAAGATATATAATTTCAAAGAGACATATATCATTCTGAATATGATATAAAATCCTAAAACAAAACAGTAACATATTTTACCCACAAAGGTTATCTAATACCTTTGATTTTTCATCCCAATTTGAAATATCCTATAAGTACCTCAAAGGTGAATATTAGCAAAAATACTATTAATCACCATAAAAGTTCCAAACATATTTCTTGGAATGTTATTGTAAAACATTAATCTTATAATCAAACTTAAAATAATAAACTCATAATGTTATCCAAAAAAATTTATAAAACATATTAATCTCTAAATTTGTATAAACCACCGTATAATACAAACTATAAGGACCCAACCTTAAACATTTAATAGTCTTGTGTAAAGTCAAAAATATTACATTATTTCACATTGATGATATTTTTATGTCTAGATATTTAGTGAATTAGGTCATATATATGCATAACAAAACCATATAAATATACAGTGGACACTACCAAAATTATCTATTTCTTTATGAAGAAAAAAACATTTAAAAAGGAACATGATTTATTTTCTTGTTTAATGGTCTAAAATTTTCCATCATTCTATATTTGACCCTATTCTCCATTAAATCTCATGAAAAATAATAAAAAACTTGTGATGAGCAGAAAAATCTCATTAAGAGATACACAAATAAGGAAAACAGCTAGACTTGCAAAAACATGTAGACTATTAATACATTATCTTAATTTAATAAATTTCATATTAAAGATGTATAAAATACTCTTTAATAAATATAAGATCATTTTTTTAAAAAAATTAAATCAATATATTACCATAATGTAACATATAACACATTAAGGTAAGAAGTGACATAATCATACTTAAATGGATTAACCATATGGTGGAAATCCACAAATATCACACTTAAAGTGGAATATCCATACAGGTCACTTCCATACCCAATTAATATAAGATTTGGTTATAGGGATCACCCATCGTATAATCTATATCGGTCACATCCGTGAACTACAATGAGGCTTATCACTTTATATAAGCTACAACGGGGTCACCCATGAGCAATAATGGGGATGAAATCTTTTATAAGTTATGTCGAGCTCACACATTAGCTATAATTGGGATAAACCATTTGTATACTTTATATCAGGATCACCCATTTTATGTAATTCTCATGTACCATTTCATAAATAAAACACATTCATCATAAAAACCATTTTTTGTAAGACCCCTTCTAATCCCATATAGAAAACATGTTTATATAAATATACCATTTTTTTAATAACCCATTTTCAATACCAAGATATAAGAAAAATTGAATACTAGATTTTTCCCTTTTAAAATACATTATGTCTTATTGAGAAATTGAAATATCAAATAACAGTTATGGTGGATAAGAATTTGTTGTCACTATATACAAATAAAAGCATTTATTTTTTCATTTTGTAATGAATGTAAAACATTTTATATAAAGAAATTAATTATAAAAACATTGAATGAAATTCATGATAGGTATAAAATTTCAGGTATAGTTATTTAATCCATATAAATAAATATGTAAACTAATATCATAATGACAAAAATTGATAATTAAATATTTAAACGTTCATGGTTTCTAATTCTAGTATGAAAATTTAAATCATAATATCTACAAATTAATACATTTATAAAAACATTAAATAGAATTAGTATAGAAAAATTCTGGATATGAAATATCATAGAGGCTGTATAGACACCTTATAATATAATTATGGTGTATATTATCACAAAATTCCTCAATGAAAGGATATTGAGACAAAACCCCTTACCTTCAGTCTGAATAATGTCACACGTTCGTCATCTTCCTAAATAATAATAATATGATTATTTATCCTTTCTATAGATCCATTATCATGTTAATTATTCCTTTTATATCGCTTATTATCATGTTATAATAATTATATAATTATTTACGTTCATATCAAATGTTTAATCACTATTCTATACTTGTTTCAAATATGAAATTGGTATGAGGTCAATTTTCCATGTTTTCATAATCCCATAATAACCAAAAAAATATACATGACATAATAATCAATTTTATATGTCAATTAAAATTTTAAACCCATTCATTAAATTTGGATATGAAAAATTGAACAATGATACAATCGTGGAGATAGTAAGTTGTACGTACACATGAGGAACATTTTCCATTTTTATTTGATCATTAAGGATAGAAGTTATATATTATTTTATATTTCCAAAATTCTAATAGAATCATTAATATAATATTACCATTTAAATATTATTATATATATTATCCATTAGATTTGGTGATTAAAAACGAATCACATCGTTTCCTGGAGGTGATAGTTCGCACACACACACGAACAAAGTTTTCTTTTTTATGTTCATGGAAATTAAGAATGTAATTGATATATTATTTAATTATAATAATAAATATTTTATGAATATCACATATGAACATTAAATGATTCTTTATAACCAGTCTTCAGAGATGATAATGAAAAAAGAAACATATTTGTTCGTGAGGCGGTAGTCCACAGTATACACAAATAAAAATATTATTTCTCATTTGAGGAAATTGGAAAGGGATTTTGGTCATGATATTATCATAATAAAGTCTTATTATATTTAGGATATTGAATTTATTATCTCATCATGTTTTTAAGAGATTTTAATGATGTGGAATAAAAATTAATATAGAAATACTTAAAAAACGTTACCTTTCCTTCAGATAATCCCATTTATAAACACATTAGCAGACATAAAGAGGGTGTTCTAACTAAAATAAGACTTCTAGAATGTGTTGTGTGATTATAAGAATGGTTTTGGGTAGATCATGTCCAATCCAAATGGTTCTTGATGTGTGATTAATAGATAAGAGTCGGTACCTTTTTATAGGAGATGGTAGGGGAACCCTTGGAAGTTCTTATAAATTTAAGTTAATTTAAATTAATTTTTAAATCCAAAATACTCCAATTATATTTATGTAGAATATAATATGACTATGGTTTTAAATTCTATCGTCAAATAATTTTTTGACACATATTTATTTTATTTTAAACTTTATCTTTTTTGTTTACCATTAATTTATCTATTTTATTTTTAATTGTGGTTAAAAATTTCAATATTAATAGGATATTAATTTAACATATATGAAGTAAAGATTATATAAAAGTATCATTTATGAACATTTAGACTTTATCATATTCAATTTTTAATTTTAAAATATTATTCTGATATATAAATAATTTAATAAAATATTATTTTTATAAAATATCAATTGTGTAAATTTTGATAGTGTTCATTTCATATAGTTTAAATGAAATCCAAAATGTGGTATATATTCTATAAAACAAATTAATATACTTATAATATTTCATGTTCAGATATAAAATTCATGGAATACTATAATTAATTTTAATTACATTTATTTAATTTCTTAATATATATTTTTTTTTGAAATTTCTATTAATAAAATATTTATTGTATCATGGTTGAGTGAGTATTTGTTATAATTCTTTTATCAATAAAAATACAAAATAAATTCCCAGGATATAGGAAATATTATTATAATTATGGTTAAAATTTATGATCTTTGTTTTATCATGGTTATCCCTATATTAAAATTATTTTACTTATAAATTAATAGGAGGGTGGAATGTTCTCACTTTCTTTTGTTTTAATAATATTTGTATCACTTTTATGGAAATAATCCATTAAATGTGTCAATTCAACTACATATCTGTAATGTTTCAACATTTAATCATCCTATTGGGTTTTAGTAGGCATTATAAAAATTTTATAATCCATATCATAATATTTATTATCCTAATTTTCCTAATTTACCTTTAATCATGGTAAATAAAATTACCACAGGTACTTTTCGAAAATTCCAAAAAATTAAATGAAATAATTTAAATAATTTATATTAACTAATTAAAAATATGGAATACATTTTGGAAAATATTTAAACATATATTTTTCAATAGTTAATCCAAAGTTATTCCAAATTTTCAAAAAGAGAAAACATGTTTTAAATGTAATAACCCTAAAAAAATTGACATACATTTATCTCTACTTTCTTTCGGAAATTTTTTCAAATTAACTAAATTATATTAAATTATAAAAACATAATATAATTATACATTAAAACCAAGTAAAAGTATAATGTTTCTATATAAATGAATTATACAGAAAAATCATCTTTGAATTAAGATGTTGTATTTTTCACTATTTACAAAAAATGAATATTATCATAAAATACCAAAAATCTATCCAATATAAAATTTATTTTCATATTCTTAATAATAGGTTTATTTTTTCAAATATAAAAATTAATGGTTTAAATATACATTTGAAATGGTTTTCCCATTAAAAGGATTCAAAACTATATTTTATTTGAAAAATTCTTTTTTATCTAAAAAATAGAATTTGTTCTTTTGTCATGTATAGAAAACATATAATATGAATTTAAAAATTTACATTTAATATATTAAATAAATATTTCATTAATATAATTCATCAAGAGTGATTTTATTATATTATATACTGGCTTATTTGAATTTAAATAGTTTTTCAGAAAAAACACATATTTTATATTCAATTAGTTTTTTTAATTTACTAATAAATTTGGTATAAAATGAATCATTATTTAAATATGTATAAACCATATTATCATAATGTGTTCAATGCATTTCATTCCCACAAATCTATTTTTTGTGTGATATCTATCATATTAAATAATCATTTTATGTTGTTTATTTATGTTAAACCTGGCATATCATGTATACTATCAAACAATGTGTTTCTTTTTAAAAACTAGGGTTTTTATATTCTTCCCCCTTTTGGAAATTGTGTCCTCTCAATATGAATTTGGGTTTGGTGAAAAAGGTATGAGTTTTCAAACTATATTTATTGCAATCCCACATCGAAAAATGTATTTACAAAACTTCCACTTAAAATGAATGAAATGAAACTAAGAAGGGAACCTAAGATAACACATACTAGGGTTCCATGTCAGAAAACATGGACATAAAAGAGTAAACTAGAGATCATTCTTAGATGCAGAATAATATGAAACATTTTTAGTCAAAAGTTAACAATTAAAACCCCATAAATTTTTGAAGGGTTATACAGGATTTTATTTCATAGTATGAAAAGTAAACAAATCAAATTTTTTAAGATCCTTTTCATAGAATAGTGGAATTAATTTAATAAATTTACAATTAATATAATGTTACATAATTACATGACCATTATTGTTTAATTCATCGATTAATTTCCTCCACAAACTCATATTTTTATCCAAACGATGAGTATTCAAGATAAATAAAATTCTATAAAATCACATATTTCTTAATAGATTAACTATCCATATATCCTGTTTTAAAACATTACGAAAACAAATATGGTTAGGATAATATAAAAAAATTAACCACATAGAATAAAGAATTGGATGATGAATAAATACTTTTAATTCCAAAATTCAATATTAATACCAAATGTTCAACAAAGACCATTCAATAAATAACTATCCTTAAAAATCCTCATAAATATTATCACATAGATTAAATATCAAAAATTAGAAAGATTTAATCAAATTATCAGTGAATATTTGTTCTGACATTTAACTCCAAATAACATTAACCACTCATAATGCCTCATACGAAAAATATAATTTCCAAAATCACATATTCTCTAGGATATGTCAATCGTTTCCATAAATAACCTGAATCTTCATTAATCCACAACAAAAACATAGATTCTTCATAAATAATATTCAACCATTACCACGAAAAAATACCATAGTTCCCTATCTTCCTTAGGCATATTTTGTTCCCAAAATAGTGTGTGTATTCAAAAATAACATTGATCACATAATACCTAAATTATTTTCGAATAACAATGATGTTAATTTGATAAAACATAAGTTCCAAAAATCAACTTATTCTTGTTACAACAACTCAGTTAAGTAAAAAAAATGAAATATTAATTACTAGGGACTACATGTAGGGCGGTGTTAGGTGATAAATCATTATCTCCCTTCGATTGTTGGTTCGATCCATGCCGCCTTGTCTGATTTAACGGGGTTTCACCATTCCTATGCTTTATCATTTTTATAAAACTATATAATTCTTATAACTCTTATAACATTTCTAAAATGAGATAAAATCAACAAAAATAACAATAACATATTTTAGCCTCAATTTTTATCTCAACCATTTCATTATTCATCCTAAAATGTAATATACTATAATTATATCAAAGGTTAATATCTCCAAAAATAATGATAATCACCTTAATATTTCATAACATATATCCTCAAAACTAATTGAAAGACATTAAAATTATAATCAACCTAAAAAATATAGACTACAGATGATATCCCTAACTCTATAGAAAACATCATAATATCCAAAATTCTTTAAACCATCCACTAATACCAACTATAATGACCCATCTATAAACGTTTTATAATATTGAGTTATGTCAATAATTTTACTTTATTTCAAATTGATTATCTTTTAATGTTCAGATCTTTACAAAAGTAGCCTATAACTATTACATAACAAACACATAGAAATAAAAACTGATACTTCTATCAAAATCTATTTAGATTGTAAAACAAAAACTATTAAAAATAAATATTATTTTATTTAATGTTTATTAATAAAAACTTTTTCATGATTCCATCATTCACTCTATTTTCTCATATATTTTTTGAAAACATTTATAACATGGGATGGGAAAAAATCTTAATAATGGATACATAAAGATGTAAAAAAATTATCATTTCAAAAAGATGTAAACAATGAGTAATTTATCATAAATAAATAATTTTCACTGAATATAATATCATTGCTTACTATTATTGTAATCACAATATTAACATAAAACCTATATGAATCACCTATAATATATAAAGTTAAAATGGGACACAATCATACATAAATAGAATAATAGTACAGTCACCTTCCAACATATCACTCCTCAAAATTGAATATTCATACATCCAACTTCTATATTCAGTAAATATGAGATGTTTAATTGGCACCACCCTTCATATAATCTATATCAGGCTCACCCATGATCTATAATGGGGATCATCCCATCATATAACCTATAACGGGCTCACCAGTGATATATAATGTGGCTCAAACCTTCATATAAGCTATTTTCAGGCTCACATGGGATCAATAATGGGCCTCATGCCCTATTATAAGCTATATAAGGCTCACCCATCTCATATAATTATCATGTACCATTTAATGAATAAAACACATTCATCATAAAAACCATTTTTAAAACTCTTCTAATCCCATATGGGAAAAAATCATATATAAATCATATTTTAATTTATGATCCCATTTTAAATACCTATATATCCAAGGAATATAATAAGGGATTGTTTTCCTATTTAAATACATTAAATCTTAAAGAGGGGGTGAAATATCAAATAATGGTTACACTGGAGAAGAAGCTGTTGTCTCCGTATACAAGAGAAACTTTTCATTTTCATTTTGTAAATAAAGTAAAAACTTTTGTATTAAAATATTCCCCTAGAAATCATTTAATGAAATTTAATATATAAATAAAATTTCATTTATAATTATTTTATATCCATATAAATAAATATGGAAATTAAAAAAGTGGAGTAATAGATGTCATAATTAAATTTCTAAATGTTCAAGGTGTCGCATACCAATTTAAACATTACAATATTAATCTCTATGAATTAATAAATTTTAAAAAAACATTAAATAAAATTATTATAGATAAAATATGGATATTAAATCTCATATTGGATGTATATACACCTTATAAATTAATATAGGTTTATATTTTCAAGAAAATAGTCAATGAAAAGTGATTGAGAGGAAATAATTTAACTTAAGTCTGAATAATCTCAAACGTTCTTTATCATCATGAATAAAAATAATAGGTAATTGTCTTATTTATATAGAAAATTTTTCATGTTCATTATTCCCTTTATTTCACTTATTTTCATGTTATAACAGTAACATAAATATTTAAGTTCATATTGTATGATTTGTCGATATTCGGTACTTGAGTCAAAAATGAACTTGGCACGATTTCAATAGTCCATTTGGACATAAGCCCATCACATCTATAATAATATTAATGACATAATAAAAACTTGTATATCTCAATTATACTATTAAATCCATTCATTAAATATGTATATGAAAATTTAAACAACTTTACAGTCATGGATACAGTAAGTCGTACACACACCTGAGAAATATTTAACATTTTTCATTGATCGCTATGTAAAGAAGGTAAGTATTATTATATCATTACATACTCATAATTAAATAATTAATATTACATTAATCATTTAAATATTCTTAATAATAATATCCATATTATTTAGTGATTAAAAATGAATCACATCGGTTCGTAGACGTGATAGTTCACACGTATGCACAAATGACATTATCATTTTTTTGTTCTTGGAAATTAAGAATTTAATTGATATATTATCCTATTATAATGATATATATTTAATTAATATAACATATTAATATTAATTAAATCTTTATTACTAGTCTTGAGAAATAAAAATGAAAAACGAACCATATCGGTTCGTGAGGGGGTAGTACTTTTTACGCACAAACAAAAATTTCATTTCCCATTTTATGAAATTGAAGATGGATTTATCTAAAGATATTAACCTAATAAAATATCAGTATATTGAGAATACTGGAGTTATTATCTAATCATTGATGGAGGTTACTTGAAGTAATTGGAAGAAGAAATGAAATATAAAACATAAATAAAAACATTACCTTTCCTTCAGATGATCACCATTCTTAACACCGTAAAACCTATAAGGATTATTTTAGGACTGAAATACTGCTTCAATAATGTGTGTAGGAATTATAGGAATGGTTTTGGGTCAATATTGGCTGACCCAAATGGTTCATGATGTGTGTGTAATAGTGAATAGTGGGTACCTTTTTAAAAGATATAGGAGGGGTGCCGTTAGAAACTATTACAATATTAAATTAATATAAATTAATGATTAAAAAATGATTCCTAAACTATATATGTATACTATATGATAAATAAGGCTTGAAATCATTTCATCCAGAAAAATTTATACATGTATTTGTTTTATTTTAAACATTATCTTTTCGGTTTACCCTTAGTTAATATGTCTTCTTTTTAATTATGGTAACATCACTTTCAATATTAATATCACGTAAATTTTATTATATGGGGTAAATTTCCAATAAATATCCACATTACGAACATATAGACCATATAATATAAAATTTTAAATCATATTTTTTTATTTTTAAATTATTTAATAAGGTTTAATGTTTATAAAACATAAATAGTGTGAATATTGAAACTATTCAATTTATTTATTTGTAATAAAATCCAAAAAAATATTCCTTATAAAAACCCATTTAATATAATTATAGTATATCATAGTCACCTAGAAAAATTTTTTAGTACACTAATTAATTTGAATTACATTTATTTTATTTTTTTCATATCATTAATTTCATATTTTTATTAATAAAATAATTTCTGAATCACCGTTGTGTCAGTTTTTATGGTAATTATTTAATCCCCAAAAAATATAAATAAATTCCCATGATATAGATATTTTCATTATATTTCTTTATAAAATTTATTATCAATGGTTTAGCATGTTTATCCATATATTAAAACTATCATACATATAAAAAATAAGAGGGTGACATGTTGTCACTTTCTTGGGTTTTAATTATATTTATTTCATATTCATGAAATAAAGTCCATTAATTGAGAAAATTGCGATCCAAAAGTGTTATGGAAAGATTTTAATTCATAAAATACTTTTTTTAATGTGTTAGGGTAATTCTATTATCTGTATCATATTATTTATTACTCTAAATTACCTGATTTAACTTTAATCGTGGATAACAAAAATTAATAAAGTAGCTATTAATAAAATAAAAAAAATAAAAGGAACATATTTACATAATGTATACCCAATGATTAAAAATATGGAATCCATTTTTATATATTTAAAAACATAGATTTTATATTAATTATTTTAAAATTAATCCCCATTGTCAAAACA
Source organism: Viscum album (assembly GCA_963277665.1). Lineage (NCBI taxonomy): Eukaryota > Viridiplantae > Streptophyta > Magnoliopsida > Santalales > Viscaceae > Viscum > Viscum album. The sequence continues at coordinate 62,386,323 of OY728151.1, read as the reverse complement.
AGAAAATTGGTTTTTAAAAGTAAAACCCCCCAAAATATTAAGATGTGTTTATATATAATTGTATAATGAAACTACATCCAATGTCCAAAATTGGAGTAAATGATAATAAATTAATATAATTATACATTTTAACAATTTAAAAGTATAATCTAACTATATAAATAAAATAGTGGAAAACAGTTTTGAATTAAAATGAAATATTTTTCACTATCCATTATAAAATGAATATTATCAAAAAAAATTAATCCAATGTAAAATTTGATGACCCAATTACATATAATAATTTTAGTTTTTCAAATATAAAACATATAAGTTTGAAAACTATATTTAAAATGGGTTCTCCATCAAGAGTTTGGAAAACTGAGTTTTTTGAAAAATGATTCGTTTATCCAAATAATTAAATTTTTTCGTATATCATTTATAGGAAATATATAATATGAATTTTATGAATTAAATTGAATATATCATATATATTTAGTTAATAAAATCCCACAATATTGGATTTATTATTTTATAAACTCACTTATTTGTAATTAAATATTTTTTTCAAAACAAAACTATTACATTATATTCTACTGGTCTTTATTTAATTTCCTAATTAATTAGTTAACCAATGACTCATTATATAGACTAGTGTAAACCATATTTTTAATATCATATTAATATTTACCATTCCCACTATTCTAATGGCTATGTTATAACTATCATATTAAGTTATAATATTAAGTTTCTTATTAAAGCTAAATGTGGTGTATCATGTGTCCTATCGATAAAAGTGTATCCTTTTAAAAACACAAGATGTTACATATATTTAATTTTAACCAAAATAATTTATTAATGTCAGTTTTTTATTTATTTTTATAGAATGGGTTTTTGTATAGAAAAATATTTTTTCAGAAAAGGATTTTCTTTATTTTCAAATATTCATTACTTACATATCAAATTAATTGGTTTCAATAAATTCATTTTTTAATCATTTATAAACAATAGTTTCATAATTTAGTAAATATTATTCATTTATTCCATTCCAAATTTTAGTTTATAACAGTAATATAATTTTAATAATGATATTAACAGTATATTCTAGTTCAGTAAAACTACGTCTCGCGTGTATTGCTGGACGTAAAAGGTACATGGTATTTGGTGATTTGTGAGAAAAACATGGTGTTTCAGATAACTAAATCTAATCTCAGTGATAGATGTGACAAAAAAGTTTCTCTATGTTTCATGTATCATAATATATTCTTGGTGTTATGTGTAGTGTATGGTTAACTTGGTGTAGCATTTAAAGAAATCTTAACATGGTGTATCTTTCAATGAAATATATCAAAGAATTTTAAATTATTCGAAAAATAATAATTCATAAAAACATAGAGTTTCACATATGAACTTCATTAGAATGAATTTCTCCCCTAAAATTCATATAGTATATCAACGATTTACTAATTATTAGTTCATTTTATATAATCCCACATCATAAAAATGAATACATCACCTTATCTTAAAAAAATAATGTTAAAAATATATCTATTAACCAAAGAAACACATAATTAGGTTTCGACATAGGATAACATAGTTTTCAAATGAAAACATTTAAATTTAAGAGAAATATAAATATCATGTTATGATGGATAATGAGAAAGAACATGGTCAGGGAAAATTTAATAATCCCAAAACCATAAACCCAAGAGGTTTGAAAAATGTTATTGATATAATATAAAATAATGATAAAAGGAATAAAAATTAATACCCATTCCATAATGACAAATAATTCATAAAATGATGTATACTTACATTATTTCATTCCATTTCATATACAAACTCTCACACTTTTTTGTGTCTTGACTAATTTTCACATCTTCTATCACTCAAAAAATGAAGATGAATTTTTTATGCCTGATGTAGTAATGGATCATATGATTCATATGTGTAATGATAATTCATTCATTATTTCATTATTTTTCATCACATCAGAAATTTTAGCACATGTTATAAAATATGAATAAATAATCACATGGAGAGGTAATACATTAATCTCTAAAACCAAATCCAAAGATTAAATTAAACCATTCCATTAATGGTAAACTCTATAACCATTTTAAAAGAAAAAATCCATAACATTAAATGTAATTTCACTAAATCAGAATAAAATTGATCCCCCATATATCATAAATTATATCTTGGTTTCACATTCCAAAAATGTGAAAAAAAAATCCTCAGGTACTCTCTTTAAACATGGCACCAAACGAAATTACTATAAAACCTTTTTGAAAATGTGCATGATTTCTTATTACAAATTTTATAGCATATATTAAAACAATATAAAAAATGTTGTAAACATTAATCAATGATAGATAGAACACTTGGTTAATAAAACATTAATCATTTCTTAGGAAATAAGTACCTTATAATTTAATTTCTCCAAAAATAAATATCTTAACATCAGTAACATATTAAGAGTTATCTTTTCCTTAGTCATGTGTTTCCTAGTAATATTAATTTTCCATTATATTAATTTTTTATAATCATGAGAATAAGGGTATATGAACGTGGTAATAACATTAAAAGATCAAAAAATGCATATCCAAGATTATAAACATGAACCACGACATTAATATTGGTATTATGTAATAAATGAATAATAAGGGTATCAAGAGAATAACTCATGAATTCATTACATATTAATAAGACATGGCATTTTTTATGACATGTAAACATATAAACTAATTTACATAGTAGATAAGCCTTATTATCATGGCCATATTAGTGGAATTTGATCACTCCACAAACCATCCTAGTAGTCATGTTTTACCCCAATGCACATCATAGTATTCAATGTTATCTTGGAAGACTATATTAGTAGAAAAAGTCTTCTACTAAAATGAGTTCACTCATTTTTCCAACTATATCTATCTCATCATACATAAATTATTACCCAATAAATTGTAGAGATATATAAGTCCCACCCATCTCATAATGAAATCATACATATGTGTTCTATAAGATCATGAAAAATATTCATAAAAATACCCAATCAAATGAAACAATGGGTATTATAGTCTTTTCATCATATCTTAACTTGAGGAAAAGAAACAACTTTCATAATCATTTTATCATAGAATAACCTGTGAAAAAAATTGGTTACATGAGAATTAATCATGACATAAAATGTGGAAGAGAAAAGGGATTCATAAACAATAGGTTATCCAAATAATAATCATTAAGAGAAAGAATAATAATGGTATCATTGGATCATATCCCCATTAAGGCATAGTTAACATCAGCGTATTCCATCGTAAAAGAAAAAATAATTATTATAAATATTTTAATCACATTTCTAGGAAAAAATATCATTCTTGATTTGAAACTATATTTTTAAAACAAAAAAAATTGAAAATAACTTTGAGGACTTATAATGGAATCTTAAAAAAAATTATAACATTTTGTTTAACAATATATGTGAAATTTTAAAAATGAATCATAGGAAACATTTTTAATTGAAAATTTCTTTGAGAAAATATTAAAGAATCATAAAAATTATTGAAATAATTTTCATTTCAAATAAAATTTGAAAACCTATATTGGAAGCATTGAAAAACACTGAAAACATATTTCTATTAAAATAGATTTGAAAAATTATAAATAATTTTTTTAATTCATTTAAATTTTTTTATTTGAAAAAATCCTGAAAAATATATAAATGATGCTTTGAAAATAAATTAAAAACCTTCTTGAACATAAAATATTTTTGAAAAATATTTTCTTTTTAAACTAAATTAATAGAAATATATCATAAAATATTAGAGAAAAAAAATTTCAAAAAAATTAACTCTTAAAAATCAATGGATGATTCATATAATTGAGAGTAATGATAGCAGATAAATCCCTATATGTCAAACACTCATTTTCACTGTAATATATTTATAATGTTTCCTCTATTGGAAGATAATATGAAGAATTTTTTTAGAAAATATTATTATAATATGAAAAAACATTGGTAAAATTTCATTATAATATCACTATAAAAGTTTTTGAATTTTTTTTGAAAACATGATTTTTAAATGATATTGATTTCAACTGAAGATAATAATGATGTTGGGTATTCATAAAAACATTTTCATAATTATCGTATGTAAAAAAGTGGGGAATTCATAAAATTATAAGAAGATACCTGGAATAACTAGTGCATAATAAAACTCATGAGTATTTTTGATAGATTGATTATAAAATTTCATCAACGGAACCATAATGGTTTGTAATCATGATAAACTATGATATTTTAGAAATGGACACTAAGAAATTTGGAAACATTAAATCATAATCCCCGTGAGAGAATAAAATTTAAATAATAATATATTCATGATAAAACATTTCAATGGGAATTAGATACACCATGAAATAGAATATGTGTCCATAACATAACATGTGTCTTAAAAAAGGAAAAATTAAGACAATATTACAATACATATTTGGTATCTGTTGAACCACAAACCTCATAAAATATATTTAATTAAATATGTAAGTAAATAAAAATAAATTTAATGGTGATAATAATATAATTCACTCATGTTTAGTATAAACACAACACAAAAGTAGCTAGTGGTGAATAAGGCATATGTATCATAGAAATGAAAGGGAAACTACATATCCTTTTACTTACTTAAGAATTATTTGAATCATAATCCCCATAAAAGAAGAAAATAAATTGAATTTTTTAATATCATTAAATAATATAAATTAATTATATAAAAATTCATCGTTCAATATATACATCCAAAAAATGGTGGTGAATATGGCATGTATCTCATGGATATAAAAAATACTGTGAAATTCCCTAACATTATGTCTTGATAGTTTTTTTACTTATTCCATCCTCTTGTATAATTTATATTATTTTATTAAAAATCTATCAAGAAACCATATAGATATATATAATACTATATACGATTAACTTATTACTTTATATTAACCTTTTATGAATAATTTCAGGTTAATGTTTTGTTTCATATAATAACCGCTTCGTTTTTCATACATGTTCTAACTTGTCATTCTTAGTCCCCATATATAGATCATGGGTTTTATATTCAAAAAATTTAATACTTGATATTAATAACATATGTATTCACTATATATTTATTTTTAAAAATCCAAAAAATATATAATTATGAAATGAAATACACCATTGATGGAGACGGTAGGTCGTCTGAACACTTGAACCTTATTTTCATTTTCATATCATAATGAAAGAAGGAAACTTAAATTATGTATATGAATATATATATATATATATTACAAATATAGTAAAATTATTATTTCATAAATATCATATATGTTTAATATACCCATCCATAATACATTTCTTGTAAAATTTGAATGAATCACATCATTATCCACAAACGAGGTCATCATATTCCCACAAAACAGAAAGCATGAATGTATATGTTTTTTTAATAATTATATAAATTTATGTAAACATAACTTTAATATATAATATTTAAAAATTCAATTCAATCATTATTTTCAACCTTGAGAGGTGGTAATAGAAGAACAAACGGCATCACCTCGCGAGGAGATTGTCCACTTGACACACAAACAATAAATGAAAATCACATTTTATAGAAGTGTGTGTAAGAGAATGTAAACACCCTAACATAAAAATTATCATTATACTTAGGTTATTGATTCTATTATATAATATATTTATAAGTCTAATTTATGGGGGGTCTAAACAAAAAAAAATTAACATTGAAGGATGTTACCTCTTCTTCAGGTAACTATTTTTGGTTTGTAGTAAATGACTTCCTTGTTTGAACTTCTTCCCAAAGGGATGCTCCTATATTGAAGGTACAGAGGTTTTGAGTGTAATTTTTTTTATTTTTACAGGAATTTTTTTTAGATTTTTGAATAAGTGCGGAGGTGTGTGTGCCATTATATAGTGGGGGAAGAGTGGTAGTCATGTAAATACATAAAGGTAAACATAATTGAGAGGCCTCCCTTAGACAATATTCCCCAATGATAGTTTGTTTTCATTAATTATCATGATATGGTGTAACTATGGCCATAAAATTTATTTTTAAAAAGTTTATAGTTCATTTAGCCCCATAATATTATTGTCATACTAATATGTAATCTTTTGCGAACCTTCATCATTTTAAATAATTTTAATTACATTAAAAAATATTTTTCATCAAAAACTATGTTGAATAAACTATAAATTTTTAATTTTTATAATAAAAAATATTCACTCTATTTTTCTAATTTCCAATCACAGAAGTGATAAAAAATAATTTAATATTAATCTCACAGATAAGAATAAAGAACTGTTTTGTAATGTAAAATTTTTAAGAGATTAAAATGATTTTATATCCAATATAATTGTTAAATTAATTAAAGAGACCTAAATTGGATTAATATATTTAAAATGGATCTATATATAGTGAGAAAATAATGAAAATTTAATTCAACTATATAAATAATTTAAATAAAAATAATTTTAAAATTAAAATTCAATACATTTCACTATTCATAAAAAATTAATCTTCATAGAAAAATATCAATAATTAACCCTATTCTAATTTTTATTTTCTTCTTTAAAAAAGAATTTTATTGTTTCAACTATATAATATAAAATTTTCAGAATTTACATTCCAATTAGGTGTATCAGTAAAAGGTATTAAAACTGACTTTTAGACAAATTTATCTTTTATGGCTTAGATTTCATTTTTTATTATATATTTTCAAAAAACATATAAGATGCAGGTTAAATAGATGATTTAATATATAATATATATTTTTAGATAATAAACATTATCAAGGGTGTTTTTTAAATTTTTTAAGGTAAAACATGTTTGTGAATAGAATATTTATTTTTCAAAAAAATAATTTCTTTATTTTCAAATTGTTCATGGATTCATTTCTAATTTATTTGTTTCCAAAGAATAAATTTTATAAAAATGTGTAAACTATTGTTTCCTATTTTAGTAAATATTATTTATATATTCCATCCCAATGGATAGTGATAAATAAAACAATATATTAATAATGATATTAATTGTTTATTATAGATCTGTAAAACTCAATCATGCATGTTACTCAAGCTGTTGAATTACCATGTTATTTTGAGTAACAGAAGAAAAAGATATTGTTTCATATTAATCAATCATTGATTTGTGTTACATGTAATGAAATCTTTGATCAGTATTGTGTGTGGCATAATCTAAGATCAGTGTTGTGTGTAGTGCATTATTAACATGGTGTAGTGTTAAAATTTAGATTAACATGGCACATAGTTCAATGAAATCCATTAATTAATTTTAATTTATTCAAAATAAATAATTCATAAAAAATTGGCGTGTTATGGTGCTCATGTTCAACTAAACTTTCTCAGCTATATCCAAAATCTCATATAATTGTTCCCCATGACAGATATCATGATCCAATGGCATGAGCTCTTAGTTAAGTACAAGTGAAGGATCATGTATGTACTTACTCAGTGGATATATGCAGAAAAAATTTTGTACATGAGTGAGATTCGATGGAAGAACCAAAAGATAAGAAACAATCCTGATATGATCAATATTATTAAAAGTACCAATATATATATGTATGAACTTAAACATCGTTATAAATCATAAAACATTATTTAAATGATATTTTCATATGAATAATTGTCACCACAATTAAATTATATATCTCATAGATGATTTGAAAACATATTTTTTGGTCAAATTTAAACTTTCATGATGTCTTTTGGAATAAAACTAACCTTATCTATCATTTTGTAATCTATCTCATATCCTAATATCCTTTTCCATCCAACTGCATCCCATATTATGGTAATTATTCACTTAAATACATATAGGGATTTATAGGGAACCATATAGATTCTTGATTTATAGCTATTGTTGTAAGAATATGTGACTATAGAATGTAGTTTATTCCAAACACCTATAATATATGTGGAAGATAATATTATATATCTTCTTGGGTTTGAATGGTCCCTTCATAATAACCCTCTCTCTGAGGGTTAAATGAAACTATAGTGGTCAATATTGTATTGAAATATTATAGAAGACTTCTCTAAAACATAATGGTAAGACTTGGATCACAGTCAAATATAATAGAATGTTTACTCCTTACAATATTACAACATCATTACTGTATATCCGACATTACTGATCATGTGATAAATCTTATCTAATTATAATTAAATTAACTAAATTTAAAAGGTGTTTGAATATAACCCACATAAAAAATTCATTATATTTTTAGGGGGTCTGATGATGGAATCCACGATGATGTTTACCCACTTCCATTCTGGCATCGATAATTATTTTAAAAACACATTATACATCTATATCTCATCCCTAATTTTCTGACATACCAGGAATCAAGTTATATAATCAAAAACATCCATTATCAGTTTTTTATAGTAGAAATATTCCTTCTGATCCCTATATATATGTTCATAATTCCATGATGAATATATAATAATGAACAACAAGCCTCATACAATAACTCATTCTTCAAATATGACATTTATAGGACACATACAATGTTCCTAAAACTTATAATTACATATAAAACATGGTTATACTTATGAACATTCCTCACTATCCTCTATAGTTTCACATATTCCTTTTAGGAAAATTTTAAAATCACCTGAATATATGGTTGAATATTCATCTAAGAATGATATGTTCCTTCCCCTTTCATTATTTCTTTAGGGTCCATCTTCTGATAAATCATTTTTAAAGGATCTCTTTCAATCATCATCCTGGAAAAACTAGTATAATCATTTGAAATCAAGGCAAAATCTACCTTGTTCTCCTTTTTAGGGTGGTAATGTATTGATTTTTCATAATCATTAACCAACTCCAACTGTTTACATTGGTTTATGTTGAACACATTATTTTTTAATATATGCTTCATTATTATATGATTAGTATATATATCACGTTTTTAGAATTCAAATAATTCCTCTATAATTTTTATGTAAAAATTACAACTTCTATTTCAGGAGAATGTTCTGGGTAATTTTTCTAATGTAATTTTTATTATAAATAGGCATAAGAAATAACAATATCATTTTGTACGATGATGCATCCTAGTAAATTATTTAACGCATATCTATTGATAAAGAAACTCTTATCCATTATAGGGTAGTGTGAGCATAGGTTCACTATCCAAGCTTCTCTTACGTTCAGGGAAATTTTTCTCATGTTCACTTTTTCATTGGAACATGTATTCCATTTATGTCATCTTTCTTATTTTATTTGATTTAAAATGAAAATATATCAAGAAGAATCAGTAGTATCTTTTATCCATATGAAAAAATCATATCATGATTATCTTGGTTCGTATTGACCATTTCACAATAATGTCCATCTTTTATGGATCAAGTGATATATCCCCACTTGAGATTATATGACCCAATAGTGAATCTTTTTATATCCAATATTCACACTTGGTAAATTTTTCATAGAATTTCTCCTTAAAATATATCATCAACACAATCATTGTGTGATCTTAATATTCATCTATACCCTTGGAATATATATGAATATCATCTATAAATACTAGAAGAAAATTCATCATATTGCAAAAGAATCTATTCAATAAATCCGTGAATATGGGAAGGGTATTTGTAAGTCAAAATTACATCACTTTAAATTTCTAATGGACATAAAATGTATGTATGGTGATCTTGGGTATATTATCCTTCCATACCCTTAATTTATGATATCCATAATAAGGTAAATCATGAAAATATCTATGCAATTGAATCAAAACGACATCATTACACGATAGATCAAAATTTTTCTTTATTGAAAATTGTTTACGTACATGATAATCAATGGAAATATGGATTGACCTATAATTATTTGTAATAAAAATTGGGCCACACCCTGTTGACATGCTAGGTCATATGAATACCTTAGAATTGTTCTCCTTTTATTTAATCTTAAATTCCTAATACTAAATTCGTGATATTAAATATAGAGTATTTTTAATAGGGTTTTCACTTGGAATGATTTATATTAAAAAAATCGAATTTAGGATATTGTGGAACATAAGGAATGTCTTTATTCAATATGTTTTCATGTTCTCAAATGACATGAATGTCATCAATTTATAGTTTCTTCTCAACCATTTGAGATAAAAAATTTCTCACCAAATGTCAATATGAACCGTTTAATATAAGTAATTTAATTTTAAATTTCATATTCATACATACACTAAAAGACAATTATAGGTTGATTGGTAATATAAAATTTGACATCTTATCCTTAAAAATTGAAATAGGAATTATATAATGAAAGTAAATCCTTGCCCAAAATAAAAAAAATCAAATATAAGGTGAATCAAAATATTTTTGGGAAGCATGTTCCCATAAACTTCTATTGGAGAGGATCTATAGATATTAGATTTTATCATCATGAATTTAGGAATTTACATTGACAATTCAATATATAAGTATTGATGTGGGGATATGAAACCATTAGTGAATTATTCACCTATAAAAGTGTTGGTAGAATAAGAACCAAATAAAACATTTATAGTTCTAGACTGGGTGATATGTATACCTTTAAATAATTCATTCTAATGACCCACTTCAACAGTTGGGATCGCAAATATTTTCCACGTATCTCATGTAATAAGTGTTATTTGAGATAAATAATCATCATTAACGCTTGGTTGTAGTCATTTTTTGGTATATTGACTACACATCATAGAGTTTTACTACTAGAATGTGGGTGTGGAATTAAAAATATATATCTCCCCATGAAATCCATTAGTTTTTCCTCTTTATATCTCTTCATCGTTCCCTTACTTTGATTCCATACTTTATACACTTTATGAATTTAACAATCCCATTACTAAAATTTCACAGATGCTTCTTGATACACTTATAGAATAATGGAATATTCATTTTTATTCATCGATTGGTTTTATTGTTATAACTTCCTTGAAACTTATTCTATAATCTTATCAAAACCTTTATAATTATGAATATTTCTACTATCCATTTTACATAAAGTGAATATCAAATTATATTTTCATATATATTTAAATCCCTTATTGATAAATCATTTAAAATACATGGTTTTATACCACTAAAGAACTAATGAATTTTTCTTTTAGTGTTGATGATAAAAGTTAACGAGTACCTCACAGGCCTTGTTAATATTCCACATAGATACCAATAGATTCTTCATCCTTATGATTAATCTCAAATCATTCCATTCACATTTTCATGTGAACATTTCAGGGAAACAATTTATAAAAAATATTCATTTAAACTCGTTCCATTTCATAAATTTAGTTTCATCCTCTAGCCTGAAATTTATAATAATATTAGAACATTCGTCTATTATTCCTTCCAGAAGATACACAGGTAGTATTATTTTTAATTCATTGAAAATTGGGTATTGGAAAATATCTTTTTAGTGGTACTAATCCATTTCTCAGAAACTGGTGGACCAAATACCCCACTAAAATAAGGCAGATTTTGCCTATAGAAAGATTTAAAGGTTTTTTCCCTCATTTTCTCATTTAGAAGCTTATCAGTATTCATATATTAAGAGTTTTTCATGATCTTTTCAACCATATTTTGTATTACTGCTCCATATTATTTGGTTACTTGATGGGATAATCTTTTCATTTTTAACCACATTTTTTGTTAACATGATTCCTTATGGTTCCTTCCATTGACTAAAACAAAAAATAGTAGTCTAAATATAAAGATAATATAGTCATTTTGATAAATCTTATAATCATGAATGTAATTCTTTATATATCATAAATTATGAATGCTTTTTACAAAATTATAAAACTTTTAGCTTCTCCCTATACTGCTTGAAATTCATCATTGGTTCTCCAAAGATTTACTAACATATTATTAATAGTATCATCTCTAAAAATAACGAATCAACTTTTTTTTACCCATAGAGGTGGCCTGTGAAAATTATATAAAAATTATTCAATCATTCAATATAAATACTCTAACATTTTCATAAAAATACTCAATCAATAAAAATATAGTTAAGTGTTTTTTTCTATAATTTATATAATAAACATATTTAATATAACATTTTAATCATATCCTACAAATTTATTCTATCATAGTACCTTGTATAAATATTTTTTTCTTATAACCATTATATATCACCTAGTTATAAGGGAATCATAATAAATGGTTATTTTAGATTCATATTAAGTGTAAACATGGGTGATATAAATTAATGAATATCTTTAAGAAAATTATATGAATGAGTGTATGAGAATAAAATTATAACATCACAAGTTCAAAAAAAATCAGTCATAGATCATAAGTCAATATTTATTTAATAATTATTTAACATTTATAAATACATGAATCATGATATTGAGGAATGATCATTTATCAATCATGATCCATGAGAGCATAATAAAAGAATAAGAACGCATCATAGGATTTTTTTGTATTATAATAATCATATATAATCATTTCGTTATTAATCGATCACCATTTTGACTATCATAGTGGAAAATGTCTAATAGTGTATTAGTTTCACTACCCAATCCATTATTTCTATAGTCAATGTTCACTCCCAATACTATCATAGTGAACAAAGTACTTTATTGAACTCAGCTCACTCCCCATTCCAGAAGATTTTATATCATGATACATAAATCAGTATCCTACGCATTGTAAATATTTATATAACCCACCCATAACATAATGGAAACCATAAATATATGTGCCTCAAGTTCATAAAAATATACATCAATTCTTAATAACATTACACATGGATGAAAAAATTGTTATATAAAATTTTATCATCACATAATAATAAATCATACAAAGAAATAACATCAAAAATATCATTAAAACATATCTATAGTGAATGAATAGAAACGAAAAATGATTTATCCATAGAAGAAAAATTCCTTTAAAAGTCAATTTTATCATTTCTTTGAAAACATTGGAAAAACAGTTTACATTAGTGTCGTTGAAAAAATTATAGAATATTGAGAAAAAGAATTTATAATAAAAACAATTAAAAAAATTCAATAAGTATATTTAAAATAACTAGTTATTGTAGTGGGAACATCACTTTGTGTGGTAAATGTTAAAACCCACATTCCATTCACACATACTCAAAAATCCAAATGTACCTCATTCAGAAAACCATGAGAAGATTGCCTTTAAAACATTGAAATTAAAAAATGGGTTAAAAAGACTTCAAATAATTATTTTATCATAGAAAACAACATTCTTGAAAACATTCTAAAGGAAATGGAAGTGGGAAAAAATATTTTCAACTAATGGGATGTAAAATCGACATTTTTTTAAAACATTTTCTTAATTATTTTTGGTACCATGGAGAGCATAATGGAATCGAAATATTAAAAATCTATAAATAATAAGAGGATTATAAAATATTTGAGTTTTAAATGATTAGTATCATAAAATATATCTTAAAATATTATTAACATATAAAATCCAAAAAATAAATGATATTATAACAAAAACCCTTACCCTATGTCCCATTTGGATTCATATTCATTTAAACCTCCTCATATTCAAGTATCCTCCTGTAAAAAGTACCATAAGTATTATTTTATGGGTTTTTTTTTTTGAAATTAATATAACCTCAATGTCATGAATAAGTACTTTTTGAGAGTATTTGGGGAGATATCTGTCAAGATAAAGGTCTTATGTGTTGTAGAGAAAATATAAGAGGAGGGTCCCTTTTATAATTGAGGGGAGTGGTATGGTAAATTTTATTAAGAATTTTAAAAACTAAAAAATAGATCCTCAACATTTGATCAAGATTAAATATGATAAAATATATTATCTAAATCCATTAATATAATAGGATTTAGACAATCGTTCAGGAAATTTCGACACAAAAGTCATTAGTTTAACCGCAATATAACTCTTTTAACCATTATCGTAATTAGGAATTTTTACTAAATTTATTATTCATTATGACCAAAAATTAATTTTTCCACATTAGAAAATTTGGAAATAATAATTCCAAATATTGAAACAATTTTGTTATATTCTATCCCTATAGTTAAATAATTTTCCTTTAATAATATGTGTGAAAAACCGAATGAAAACTATTTTTTTAATAATAATTTTTAAACACACAAACTGAATTTAATCTTATTCCATGCCTAGTAATAACCATTAAATAAATATTAAAATATTTTGTTGAATATAATGTCTAAAAATATTTCTAAATTAATTCATAAATATTTATTAATGTAATTTATGATGACATAAACATTAAATGAATAAATATTTATTTGAAAAAAAACAACCATTTTTACATTAAAATACTTTAATTTATTTTATATAAAATTAATAACTAATTAATTAATTTTATAAATGTGAAAATGAAAATTTTTCAAATTTTATTTCTTATTATTCATAAAAACTCATCATAATCCTAGGAAATAAATAAAACATTTAATAATAATCATTCAATATTGTATCATGGTTTGTTTAAACATGTTGTTACATGAATGAAATATATGAAAGACATGAAACTTATTCAGAGACAAATATATCAATGGATATTAGGGTGTTACAGAAAACAAATTAACCTCCTAATAATCTACTATCACATTGATTTATGGTATTTAGGTTTATGGATGGCTTCATATACATGGGATATAATATCCGTTAAGGTTCCAAAAAACATTGAATATTTAGTTCAATGGAAACGAATGTGGGTATATTGTAAGTCTCCAAACAAATACACTATTAATAATGCACATGGTCATCCAAGCATATAATTCTATCCTTTTTATCAATAAATCACCATAAAAAAATGAATATAACATGAACCAATATAAAGATGTCATATTTCTTGATATTGACGTGAGGATCCAACAGAAGTTGAATGGCATTGAAATTTTGGTGAAAATGAAGGGCCCTGAAAATCATTGAGGCTATAATAAGTCTATATGAATTAATTAAAATATTATATCTTTATATATATAAGTATATATATCAAATCAAATTATTCTTATAAAATTATGATGTCATAGAAAAAATTGATTATATATGGGATTCCCATTAGGTAGTGCATGTATTCCTAAAATTTAAAAAAATAAAATAACATGAAAATAAAAATCACAAGTAAAACACAATCAATGATAGAATGAAATAGGGGGAATCAAAAATAATATGTAATTTCATTGATTACAATATTCCAATTATGATTTTAGTACATGAGATCTTGGATCGTGGTATCATTGAAGGAGTAATCAATTGTTTAATTGATGAAAAGTCGACTGATCCCCATAGGCCTATTGATTACTGACGAATAATTCATTAAATTTTATATTAAATATTTTTTATTATAGTTTACATATCTATATCTACTTTATTTAATTTAGAAAATATATTGTTCGGGAACCAATACTGTCTCCATGATACATGGTAGGAAGAACTCCACTAGGCATTGTATTGATGTACATGGGTCTAAATAATGTTTTGGATTCATAAATTCACATATATAAGATATATGGAGTGCTATAGAACATAATTACCCCATTTATTCTATCTAAGGTTAAAATAGAACATTTTAGCACACCATATTTCTATGAAAAATTATTGTGTGTTGTAAGATTTTCTATACAAATTATCACTGGTGAATGAGGTTAGCTTTGAAATTAATTTTTTTATTCTTTTCTCGAAACAAATATTTTTCCTTTGTAAAATTATAATTCTCAATGAGTGTGACTTATGATCTCATCTTATTGGATTATTAATGGGAAATTTTAGGGTCATCCCCACTTAGTGCTAGTATGGAATCCTCAACAATAAAAGTGGGAATTCTAATTTTTAATGTGGAACCCTCTATTATAATGGATGATTGTATAAAATAACATGAATATAACAAAGTTATCAATATAGGAATTTTTTTATCATAGAATTAAATGAATAAACGGTGGTTATATGATCCCCCAATGTGGTTTTCTATCTATAAAACAGATGAAATTACTAGTGGCTTCACCTAATTAATTTACAAGTTGACCAATCAATTTTCTGGGTATATTTTTAGAAGTAATGATAATAATTTTTGGCTACATTAATCAAATATTCATTATGGTGGATGTATTGAATTTTTTTTGAATGGTCACTTAGTGGGGTGATCATAAGCTCTAATGACCAAAGAGATGTCTAATATTGCTTTAATATTTATTGAGTTTAATAAAGAGTAAAATTGATATAATCTATCTTTACCAATTCCTTATCATTATTTCGGTTTTTATTGAATTTTTACTTATACCCCAAGATTATACAATGCTATCTACAAACAATGTTCATAAGTGAATCCTTGAGAAGGAATCTGAACTTTTTTCTACTATCTCAATTACACTTCTCAATGGATTGTGAAATTTCAAGAGTGAGTCAAACATGATCTCAATGAGTGATCTCTAATTTTATTAAATGGATATATTTTTTTAATATTCCTTTCATGAAAACAACATGTTTTCCGTAACATGGGAATGTATAGATAGGAAAACTAACAATGACAAAAAAGAATAAATAGTGATCGGAGAATATTAATCTATTTTAAAAATTTATAACACTACATCAAGGGTAGTGGATACCATAGTTCCACCTACATAGAATGAAATCCTAATAAGACAATGTAATCTCATTGTACCAACTATAGAAATAATTTCTAGGGATAAGTTGAAATCACATCAATTGGGGGTAAATTTCATTGTTATTGTACTAAATATAAATTTTGATAAATAATTAATATTTCAACATATTTTATTGTTGAAAAACTATATAAAATGGTGAAATTGGATGAAAATGTCTTTATTTCAATATCCCAATCACCATAAGTCACAAAGGACAATACTTTTGGAGAGTATTAAAGTATTTGAAACATTTGTTATATGTATTCACTAGGTGATATTGTGCAATATTTTGTTAAAATGCCTCATATAGACTCTAATCCAAATTTAATATCCATCACACTACAAAATAATATAAGATATCTAGTGTAAAAGTAAATTTTAAAGCTCCTTTATAAAACTCCCATGAAAAATATTATGTGTAAATTGTAAAAGATCCGTTACATGTTCTTTGTTTTAAGATACAAGAAGTTTCATTACTAAATATTCCATGATTCTAAGAGGAAAGTAGTTAATGAGTGGGATTAGGAATAAAAGGTGAAACTAAATATATCAAATGAGGAAAATTTATCTCACTATTTCTAAGTCAAAGTCAGAGCACTATAAGTACAATATCAACAACTTCCAATTGTAGTTTATCATCAAAATTTAGTTGATCAAAGTTATTTCTTGATAGTTTTCCATCATTAAAAATTGTATGAGGTCAAGAAGAAGGTGAAATATCATTATAAACTAGTCTAATAGGCTAAAAATTTACAGATTAATTTGTCCACAAGATCCAAAATGTTATATTGTAAAGATGTGAATTAATCCAAGAAATTGGATAACCCATTTTTATACATTTAATAACTATGAGGGATTAGTCACAAAAATTTTAGAATTGATATAATATTTTTTAAATTATATTTCATTAAACTATATTCTCATCAACAAAATTCAGCAAATAGGGAGAGGCTTCAATATATGGATATTCCTCCACCCCCTTTTACATATTTTATTAATGAAATTTTACCATTAGGATTCATTTTATTTTTTAAATAATTATCATTTCAAATAATAGTTATTAAACAATTATGGGAAATTACAATGAGAAATATCATAGAAATTAAATCTATATAAACATTATATGAGAGTGAATTCACATAAATTATATTTTTAAATACCTGAGTAGGTGAGGAAAATATTGAATCAACCAATTATATTTTAAGGAATGTGTTTTAATGTGTGTATTGTTTAGATGGATATGTGGTGTTTTTTATATCATAGTATATTTATGTTAGAATATTTAATGCAAGGTAGAAGAGGTTTTATTTATTCCTGGAATAATTCTTGTTTCTCTATATTGGAAATCATGATATGTAGTGTGTGTTTCATCACTATAGTCCAGGGTTTTTCTATTTAGGTATAAGTGGGTGATAGACTTGGTATAATCAAAATCATGAATATGTTTTATTAATGCCCAATAAGGGTCAAATATCCCAAATATTAAATTATTTTTCACTTTAGATAAATTATTTTAACCAATATATTAGAAAAATGGAAATGAGATCTAAATTTTCATCGATATATAAACCTATTTAGCATAGCTTAACATTTACTTGGGATAAATCCTACTCCCCAAAAATCATTATTCTATTTATTTATGTCCTGTAATTATTTCAGAAGACATGAAATGTAATTTCTTAGCCAGTGAAAATAATACTTATACATAGGCCTTGATTTATGGGCTTCTAACATGAGAAGTGTTATGTGACCCTATATTTTTTGTTATTATCATAACATTTTATTTAGTCATAAAATAAAAATTCCTATCATTTAGAGACCCATATTTTCCCATGATTCCCTTTCTTCCCTACTACATAAGTGAAATTTCACTCATATTATAGTGTTTTATGTTTTTGTAATTCAAACTAAACAACAATAATTTTTCTATTCATAATGATTTAAACCTTAATAATAATGTTTAATGTCATATAGCTTTTACCTCAATGGGTTGATGAATTTTTTCTTGCAGATTTTATTGATAATAATGTGGCCTATGAAATGATAAAATAAAAATTAACCCCATATGAATAATGAGACAAATGCTACTATAAGGAAACTTATCGGGGATCTGTGTGTAGTTAATGTTAAAAACATGCATTCCAAAGTGAGGATAATGTTTTAGGATAAGAAACATTAACCATGGGGGAGGCTTCTTATCTTGAAACATGGGTTATATTAACCTAACATGAATATAGGTAACACTATGGAACACAATTTAATGTGATTGAAATATCTCAATTCAAGTAGTTGTTTAAGAACTATATGAATTTAATTATTATTTAATAGTGGGTGAAGGGTTATTTGATGGGTAAATTGAGTATTTCAAATTGGTAAACAATGAAATGACATGGAATATTGTAGAACATCTTATGAAAATGTTTTGATGATGGTCCTATTACCATAATATTAAAAATGAATGCTAGGAATCACATTTGAAAGCCTTAAAATAATGGAATCGACTATAATTTTGGTAAATGAAAATAAGATTAGAGTATGTTGTCCTTAAGATAAATACCTTCCTTTAAATGTTATAGGTAGGTCATATATATGGAACAGATATCATTAAAAAAAATGGGGGGCCCTTTGGGTTTAAATATTCTCAATACTCATATCATGGAATAATTTGAAGTAATATTAATACTCAAGGTACAAAGGGTTGTATAGAGAAATATAAATTTTATAGGTAATAGAAAAACAATGATTTGAAATTGATTAATATTTGTTTGATACAAATTATATAAAGGGAATGATAGTAGAAAAAAAGTTTTCGTTAGATCCTATATTGTTAATCAACGAATCAATATATATCATATAAGAAAAAAATAAATCCACACATTATTCATTGAAAATGAAATAAATTATCACCCCTACATAGGAAAAATTTCAGAATTCCCAAAGTAAAATATTGTAAACCCAATTTTTTATGATATAATTTTTTATTACACATTGGATAAGAAATATGAGTTCTATCATACAGTTTTTTAGTGATAAACACTTTTAGAAAACCTAATGTGAATGCAGAGACCATGAAACATCAATGGTTTTAGGTAGTGATCCATTTTTTTCACGGACTAAGATAAAATATCCAGATTTCATTATGAATCCTTTAATAATATGAATCATGAAACAAATAGTCCTTTAAATAGGTTTTTGTATAAATTTGGATCATACATAGAAAGGTAATGAAATGATTAAATATTATTCTTTGGTTTTTAGAGGATACCTGATGTGAATTGGTAAGACCCCAAACACTATAATGGGTGTAATGAATTGAAATTAATGAAATTCTAAAATCTTTCCATGGTTGGATATTTTTTCCACTACATATCCTAAAAGAAAAATAATTAATCCACATGTTTTTCAAAAATAGGACCTCAACAAAAAAACTTCAACTATCACAATAGGCTAAACGGGGTCGTATGAAGGTGATCCCTAGAGAGTGGATAAAATATTAACCTATCATTAATCATCAAAATTATCAAAACTATAGAATGGTGAGAGATGACTAAAATTCTAGGTTTATGACTGACACCATGATAGGTATCTATACATCACAATATATCTGATAAGGAGAAAAATCAGGTTATACATAGTTTTAAAAGATGATATTTTTATCCTAGTATAGGATTTTGATGCAATCCTTACAAGGATGGGGAGACCATACACAAGGAACTCATACATATATTTTTCCCAAAATTTTGGATATATGATCACATAAAATGGATCACTTCATTCATTTTAAGGGTCATACATGATATTCCATATATCATATAGTTTTAAAGTCATGTAAAAATGATCATATGTTATATTTATAATATCTTGTAATAAGGACTTTGGTTCCATCTCGTTTAGGGTCATGTAATGGGGACACCTTAAACCCCATGTGGAGTTATAAAAAATATTTCTTCAGTAAATTTTACTAGTGGGATATGTGATATTATATCAATTAATTGTAATTATAGAGTACATATAACTATACATACATTTGATAAATAAATATTTCATCTTTTTAAATTAATATTCAGTAAATAACTTTTTGATCCATTCCATAACCATAATGGTTTAGTATCTATAGATACTAGATACATAATCGTCTTATTTCATCAAATATCTTCAATAATTCCAATATAGAAAAGTTCTTAGGAATACCCTACTTGAAGCTTCCTTTTTAACCTAGGGAAGGATAACATAAAAATGGATGAGATCACATTCTCATTAAGGGTAAATGTATGAGATATAAACAAATGGTCATACATGAAAATAAAGTATTAATATGATTAGAAGACCATGATCATAAATTATAAAATCTAATATTGAATCTCTCATTGTTAAAAATATTGATTCATTGAATAAAATGTTATCATAATATAATAAAAAATTATTAATAGAGTAGAATCATCAATAATTATTCATGATCCATGAGAGAATAACATAAAAATATTATTGTGGAGAAAATATAAACTTATAATATATTGAAAATGTATAAATAAAAACAGGTTTCCACTTTATGTTTTGGAAATGGGATCAGGACCTCACATAAACTTATGGGTGCGAAACTAGGTCCATGCATAATATTTTGTACATGATAACCAGATCCATGCATAATTTTATTGACTTTAGAATGAGGTCCATGCATAAAATTATGAACATTAAATCAGGATATAAAAAAATTGTTTATTTTAGGATTTAACCATCTGTAATAAATGAATTAGAGTTCTATACTAGACTTAACTATGACATCACAATAATCCATTCATATATATATACCACAAGATCACGATAATATTTTACATTTCCTTACAACCAATCCCGTGGAAAAAATATCAGATTCATAATCATCTCATTATCATAAAAATAAACCATCTAGATAAATCATAATAATGGTGTCAAATAATCATATCCCCAATGAATATAATTAACACCGTATAAAATTCACATATATAAAAATTCATTTAAAATTATTAAATAGAATATTTTATTAGAGAAATAATATTTTTATTTTGAAATTACTTGTATAAAATACAAGTATATCAAAATTATTAAAGAAAAAATTTTCAAGGAAAATAATATTGGTAAATTACAAATGTATCTTAAAATTATTGGGAGTTAATGATGGAGATAAATTATGTTCATGTAGTATACATTAAGACTCAGATTACCTTAACATTTTGGAAAATAAAGTCAAAAGTTCCACATTTAAAAGATGAAAGTAATATTCCTTTTAAAAAAATTATTTAAATTTAAACAAGGGTAAAAATTAATTTCGAAAACCATTGGATAATACTCAAAAAAATTACTACAAAAAATATAGAGAACCTAGATATTAATGAAAATGGTTCCAACTAAAAGAGTAAAAATAATTATATCTTTTCTTAACAACTATTTTGTGAAATATTTTTACCACCAAAGAGATGAAAATGATACTACCCTCATTGTAGATAAATAAACATAGGATATTAAAAATTAAATGGATATTTAAGTTAATTTTCATAAAAAAATTTCAACTGAAATTCAATTATAAACAATCCCAATTAAAATGTAATGAAAACAATAATCTAATACCTCTTTTTTAATATTTAAATCATAAGCCCCGTGAATGAATAAATTAATATGAAAAATTAAATATTATAATAAAAATAATATTTGTGATATTATATGTAAATTGGTCTTGTATATGCACCACATAAAATATGACAGTTTATTAACAAAACATATGTCTCAAAGAAGAAAAATTTAGAGGCTAAACACTTACCACTTCGGTAACATTTGAATCAAGTCTTTATAAATGATAAGAAATTTTGTAGATTCATAAATCCAAATTTTTCCATGAATATAATAATTAAATTAATTCATGGTAATTATATACCCCCAAAAAAATTAAAAACATGTTGAATATGTATTATGTCTCATAATAATAAAAGTGAGGTGACAAAACCTTACCTCAAGTATCATATTTCTTTCTAGATGTTTAAAACTCATTTGTAGTAAATATAGTATATTATAAATTTTTTGAAAACATTAAATAATATGTATCATATCATTTATTATTTATTTATGTTTTTATGTCATGATTTTATTGATAATTTATTTTTGAAATCATAATTCATAGTGAGAACTGCTTTATTTTTAAAACATGTTTTGATTCAACATTTCCAGTCCTTTTATTTTGATCATAGTTTAATAATCTAAATAATTTTAATGCTGATTTAAATTCATATACCTTCCATATATATTTATATATAGGGTCATTCTTAAAAGGTATAGATATATAGGTTGATTATGTTGTTCATAGAAAAGTAGGTCATGTGTATGTATGAATATTGATTCCATTTTTCCATGGATGGAATGAAAAATAATAATAATAATTACCCTTTACAAAATAACAATAATATATTAAAAAATATTTATTTATTAAATCTATCATTATTACAATCCAATTGAAGTGGAGATAGAAAATTAATTACACCACTATTTTGAGATGATACATTATATGTATACCCGATCGATTTTTCTAATTTCAGTAAAATGGAAATAAGGTAGATAATAGTTGTTCCATAATTATAATACTAATTATGAATTTTAAAACTTAATTAATTATCTTCTATTGGAAACAGTGGACTTCATGGATTAAGAAGAATAAACAAAAAAATATTCGGTTAAAAGATATATAGCTCATCAAGACAGCCACTATTTATTTACACCATAATCCCTCTAAGATTGGTTTTATACCAAATATAAGTATGATAAAACATGGGTAGAAATTTTATTAATGTATTTGGGTAGTTAATTGATGATATAAATATCTCAAAAAAATTTGGAATATAGGATATGATGTTCTCTTTTATAAGTGAGGGGAGGTTCATTCATGGAATTTTCGAAAGATTAAATGATACATATATCATAATCTTGTCATGTAAAAAAAATTAACCAAGCACAAAATATATGTTGTGATTGAGTAGAAATAATATTAGCAATCATATTTAGAGATTTCTTGGATGCATTTTAAACTATATCACTTAGTTAAACCTCTTTAAACTCATTATAAATTTTACCATGATAACATAACTTTTCATAATTAAAACATAATTTTTTTACCAAAAATAAAATGGATATTATAAAATAATTTGTATATTATGATTCTTAATTTTTAATCAATTTAATTTTATTCAATTTCTCTATCTGCCCAAAATTAATTGTAATAGAAGAACCAAATAATGAATAATTTTTTTGGAAAATAACTAATTTTTAGAGTAAAAATTATTTCAACTACAAATCAAGTGATATATTGGTTTCCATGAATTATTTTGGATAAATTTCTAAAAAATGAATGTTTTTAAAAATTTGAGTATTAAAAAATTTAATGGAATTTTTCAATCATTACATTAAATGAAAATACCAAAAACGGTTTTTAATTTTAATAAAATCTTACATTCATTCTCTAAAGCCAAGATTGGGATCCCAAATTCAAATTAATGTTTTAAACTAAATTTTTTAGTTCCATAAAATGATATTTTTGTGAAAAGAAACTATTTTCATAGTTAAAAGACAAGTGTTTGTGTTATTTTAAGGTTTTACCCTATAGTTTTAACCTTCATTACACTATTTTATGCTTTATTGATATGACAGATATTATCACTCTTACCATTCTTAATTTCAATAAATAAAATCTGGCTATTAAAAAACTGTATCTATTGATTCCAAATATGAAATTAATTTCTTGAGATCAATTTTCAGAAGTGGTAGAAATTAATTTATGATTTAAACAAAAAATGAAATAAAAAATAATTTTTATACAAAAGTTTTTTATACATAAAAAAGAACATAGACCAAAAGCATGTATAATACTGATTAAAATGTACAGAATTAGATTATATATAATTAAAGAATAATTATATTATTTTTATATTAAAATAAAATCATATAAATACTTTTAATGAAATGAAATGACAATTTTACAAAAATTTGTATTCTTATTATTTCATGAAAATTCAATATTCTCAAAAAAAGACAAAAAGTTCACCATAGGAAAATTTTTATATTAAGTTATAACAAATTATATCCTTGAAATTAAATAAAATTTTAAAAATTTATAGAAATTTATTATGATATTCACTTTACAAAATTAGTAAAATCTGTTTCTGAAGAAAAATTATATGTTAAAGCATAAAATGACAACTAAAAATTGGATGATTGTTTCTAAATCCTTAATAAATGGATTTTTCTTCTAGTAACACACACACAAAAACCTATATCATAATGTGTTTAATCTTATTCATACCTACCAATTCAACAACTACTTTATAAATATGATTTATTAATATTTCAGTGTTTATTTAAATAGAGTGTTAAATGTCATATTCACTTTTGAAAGTAGTGCACTTTTTAAATTCATAGGTTGTTACTTTAATTTTACATGACTTACCATCCTATTAATTTCCATGTATTTTGTCTTAGTATTAAATAAATGAGGCTATAAGAGTATCTATAGAGATTGGAGTTGTAGGAGTGTTGCAATAGCTGGATCATAATGTGATCTCGGCTCACATCCTGAGTTTTTAGTTCATGGATTGTTTATACGGATAGTTTCATCCCCTATATGTGGTATAATAGAGACTCTATGAATTTATTTCATGTCATGAAACAAATATGTATTTAATTTAATCCAAGGCCATATAAATTTCATTGTAAACCAAAGAAATAGTGGTTTCAAACCCTGTAATAGTTTCACATATTATAATGTGTAGGGAGGATGGAATTTAATTCAAGAAAGTGTAATTCATGACATGAAACCAGTAAAATATGTGTTTTTTATACCCTATATTGACTGATTGTTCTTCATTAATCTGTGTTACATCATCCCTCATATATGTTTAATCCTCAGAAGTGAAATATTATCTATCAAATCTACTTCGTCCTTCTTTGGTAAATGGTTCTGGTGGAAGATCATTAGCGATCTAGGGTAATTTAACATCCCTTGACCATTTTTTCTTTTATTATTTCATCAAACTTTTATATGGAGTAATTATATTTATCTGGGAGTTTATTTGGGTTATGTGTTAACAAACCTTGGTGTATTTAAGGTGGATAAATGGTTTACATATATAGATGTGGTTTGTGGGCATTTTCTCATCACATTTGTCACACCTGGATTTTGAATTCCTTCCTTTGTTTTTAATTTTACATTGGTGCATAGTTTTATTATTGGGTTTTGGGTGTTTTATATATAAATTTGGTGTCTTGGGTGTTCTTGATTAAAATTTTTATTCATGTAGTTTTAGGGTGGTGTTTGGCCTTGTTTATTGTTAGTGGGAAGATATAGGGAGAACATTTATTGGAGGATGAGTTTGCAACACTCCGAGGGGAAACTTTTTATGTGGATTCTTTATTTGACGGTTTATTAACATGGGTAAGATGAGTTTTTTGGTGTGAAGGATTATTTTTAGGGACTTTTTCCTGGTCACATAATAAATGTGCATGGAAAATTTAACCATGAATTAATTATGTAGGGGGTCACATAGTTTGTGCACTACTTAACTAACCATGTAGACATAGTGTGTAGCCCATCCAGCACTAGACGGTGGTGGATTACATGGTTTGTACATGGTTTGTTAAACTATGTGAGATAACTATACAACCCACCTAGAAAAGGGTACTTTACGATTTTTTCCTTCTTTTTAAATAGATTTTCTTCCCTTAAACTCTCCATTAGAACCCTATGAAATGGATAACTCACATGGTGGTTTTTGGAAGATCCCATCCACTCAGAGTGGGATTCAATGTGATTTTTTAGTGATTCTTTACATAGATTTTAAGGTTAGGTCTCCCATCTCCTTCACTATTGTTTTCATCCAATTTTTTATTTCTTCAATAACCGTACTTGACATGTTTACATATTTTCATTCCTAGGGTGGTGTGAAATTTAGGGTTTTATTATTTTATGGTTCCATTTGAAAGATATTGGCTATTGGAACCGTTGTAGTACTTTTTTGGGTGTTCGTTGTTGATGTACCATGGCTCTAAGGTAGGATTCCCATGAACAATCCCTTTTTAATTTAATATTCACTGGCTTCAGGCCTTTATCACCTTTATTTATTATTAATTATTGATATGTGATCCATGAAATTTTTATTCTGTGCGAAATGTGTAGATTTATTACTTTTTTGATCCATAATAGAATTTTTTTGTGACAAATTTCACACCATGTGTTCAATGAAATGACAGGTTGAACCTTGTGAGTGTTTTGTAATGTTTGATGAATGGTTTGGAAATTTAAATGAATTTATTGTATTCCAAATGATGATTGAGTTCCCTTAATGGGTTTTAAAATTGGTTTTGGATTTAATGTAAATGTAAATTTGGTATGTGTGGTGGCTAGTGGCCAATTTTTCATTTCAATGAAAATTTATTGACATGAAAACGTGGAATATTTGAAAAAAATGGTATTTTATGAAATGATTTTGAAATGGTAAGTGCTTTTGTTACACCCCTTTTAAAAATTTTATTTGGTTCTTTGAAAAGCTGGGTTTTTTGAAATAATCTTGAGGACCATTTGTTACCTAGATGAATGTGGTGAATGTTTATCATGAAAAACCTCCATGGATATTCAACTTTCTAATTTATGTCATTTTTCTAGTATTTCCTCATTGTATAATCCTTGAAAACCATTTACTCATTTATCATTTGTTTAGAAAATAGATTGATCCATGGAGTGATCGGGGTTGATTCCTTTTGTGTGAATTATTATATGTGCTATATGTGAATGTGATTGGATACTCAATGGGAATTGGTTGGCTCACCACCTTTATACTTGAGACATTAGAACCTAGAAAATAGAGAGGATTTTCTAAGAATAATTTCTTCACCAATTAGATTACGCACTAGTTAGTGGCACATATCACATGGATATATTGTGTTTTATTACTACAGGATTAGGTCGCTCGGACTATGCCATGTAGGGTGTGGCCAAGTGCATTAGAAAATTTGACATCATCGACTAAGGAATTATTCCCATGATGAGTAATCATGCATCAGTGTGTTCTGGATTATTCATGAGCTCCATGGATCACCCATGTCTATTGGGACTATCCTACATATGATGGATGATTGAGTACTTGGATACTCATGTGTGTTTATTTCTATTTCCCTTATTATGAGATTGTTATAGTTCTCTCACAGGGGGTATCTTTATATGTAAGGGATTACCTTGATTTCAAATTTTTATAGACAAATTATTAAAATAAAAAATCTTTAATACACTTTTGTTTCATTTTGAAATGAATGAATCACTTTCACATTAAAAATGATAATGTTTATTTAATGGAAATGAACATTGTTTTGGAATGAAATAGGGAATTGGAACATATTTTTTGGATGTATAAATATTTATAAAATTATAATTTCTTATACTTTATTTCAAAATTATACTTGATGTTTCTTTTATTTTAAATTGTATCGGAAATAAATTTATTTTGGCTTTCTTAGTGAGTTTTAATACTCACGCCTATAGTTTCCTCTAATTTTATCTTTCGTTGCAGGTTCAATATTGAATTAGCTTACTATGAGTGATGTTTGGTTTTAGTATCAGAGGATGAACTTCGAGGCCACATTGAGAAATTGTTGTTATTAGTATTAGTTTGGTCAATGTAAGGTTTGTCTCTAGTTTTCTTGTATTTCCAACTTTTATATAAGATATTTAGTTGGGATGATCTATATATATGGGTGTGTTGGTTTATTCAATTTATCTAATTATTATTTGGCTAAATATTTCTCTTTTTTACTCTGTTAATGGTAGAAACTAGTTTTCAGCCAGTGGGGATTGTTAATGCCCTTCAGGCCCTGTTACAGATCGGCTCAGGTGACCAGTTCGGGGTTGGCCTGAGTTGGTTCATGAAAAAATGGTATCATAGCTAGGTTTTCTCTTTAGAGGACATTTTTATTGAGAGAACAACTGATTTTTCTTGATTTCAAGGTATATTGAGAAGTATTTTCATGGTTATAGATGTTGTAATTGGAAGGATATCATGAACCCTTCTTGTTCAGAACATTAGCTTTCATGGGATATCTGGTTTTGCTCGTTTCTAGTGATTATTGTGTATTTATTTCATGTTAGAAAATTAAAAGGTATTCGGGAAAGTGGAATTTTTGAGATCTCAAGGCCTTCAAAGCTTTGTGGATCTGTGGAAACAGTCATGATTGAATCCCTGTGGTGGTGGCATGATTGGCATTTGGTTTCCAACCATATGGCCAAGTCAACCATAAAATCTAGTTTCCCCTTATGAGTTATTTTTGGTTCATCCTTAGTTTTGGAAGTATTTTTGAAAACTCTTGTTTTGGAATTTTTAAAATCTGAATTTAAAGTTGTAGTGACTATGATTTGGAAAGTGGAAAATCAATTTTCATAATTTACATAATGAAATGCATTAGAAAAGTGGTCATTTTTAAAATTTCTATTAGGGTGAAATGAAAATGGTTTAACATTATTTTATTTTTATAACCTCAATAAGTTTTTTATTGAAATTTTTTATTTGTAAAAAAATCGAAATAATTATTTAATATAGTTTCTGAATTCATTCTAATCAAGATGAACTGAGTTTTTAGTCATATGATTCTTGATGAAATTAGGATTCTATATTTAATAGAAATTTTTAGAATAAGATGCATTTATTTTATTATAATTTATTATTTTTTCTCTATTTCTATTTGAGTTTTGTGTTATTTAGATTTAAATTTTGAGTTTTTAGGTCTTTTCCCTTTGTGCACTATTATTACATGGTTTCGGAAAACTATGTATCTTGTTCTAGGTAACCATGTGAGCTTTGGATTTATTTTAGTTGAGGTTTCACAACCTACTCATGGTTATACAAACCATGTTTAAATCATGTCGGAATCCACTACCCCGGAACATTACTATATCACATAGTTGGAACATTTTTTTTAAACCGTACAGGTGACCATATTGTCCAGTAACGGGTACATGGTTGGTGCACGGTTTGGTAAACTGTGCAGCTGAACCATGAAAATTTCCTAGGTGTCGTAAAACTTGAGGACTAGGGTTTGATTTTCCATTTTGATATTTGAAAATAGGTTGTGGTTAGCCTTTGGTGTTTGTGTGTTTTTGGAATTATGTTTCACCTGTGGTGTTTTGGGTTTGATAAATTCATGTGGATAGATTGGTCTTGATTGTGTTATTTGTTTTCTTGTTTCATAGTGTTTGTTCCCAAAAAGATTTTATGTATACCAAAGGATCATATTTGGGTGGTGAACCATTAGAAAACATTCCTGTTGATCATCCCATAGACTACGTTCCTAAATTTTAGAAGTTAAATCCTCCTCTCTTTTATGGTTAAGTAGATCCTCTTGAAATATAAGAGTGGATGCAGAATATAGAGATAAACTTTAGTTTCCTTAAGATTCATGATTCATTGAAGGTAAATTTTAATAACTTTATTCTCAAAGTTCCATCCTAGAAATGGAGTAATTTAGTGTCTCAAAACATGCCTTTAGAAGATCTAACATGGGAGTTTATTAAGTCTTTATCTATCCAAAATTACATTTTCAAGAGGAATAATTTTAGTAAGAATATGGAGATGTGTCTTCTTTAGGAGGGTGTTGGATTGGTGTTGGAGTTCTCCTGTTTATTTTTTGATATTATTCTATATGATCATGGGTATGTTAAAAATTATCCCATGAAGGCTCCTCATTTTAAGAATAGGCTCTGTCTTGATCAACAGTCAAAGGTGTCATAGATCAAATTAACCACTTTTTCTAATTTGGTGAGGCCATTCATTCATAACGAAGCTATAAAAGAAGTTATATTTGAGATGAATGAACTTCCTCACATCTCTGGGAATGGTGAAGGAAATTCTAGTAAGAGGAATGGGAAGCATCATGAAGATGGTGGTGCTTGTAGTGGAAATAAGAGGCCTTCGAACCTCTCATAAACATCTTTAGTGTGAAATACCCAGATTTGTAATCAGTTAGGTACGTTTGGTCATACAATTTTCCATATCCATGTTCCCAGAAGACCTAACATTCTTGCGGGAACCCAGTTCACTTGCAATGGTTTTATTGATGTGTTTCCAGGAAGCGTCGTAGAGGAAAATACAACTCTTCGAAAGAACCCCCAGCATGTATGCAAGAGTAGGGAACTGATTGGGATCATATTAGAGTATTTATCATTGTATTGGTTCCTTATTTTAACGATTTTATTAGGTTATGTTTTGTGGTGTTTCATTCTATTTGAATTAAATGAATTGATGTTGTAACTTTTTTGAGAACTCTTATTTTAATGAAATCATGTTTTATTTTAGGAACTCTGAATTTCTTCTATTCTAAATGGTGGTGTATTCAATGTTTATATCTTTTATTATTGTATTAGTAATTATATATCGTTATCTCTGGACAGCAGGGCAGCTGATGTTTCAAAAATCAGGGCACCATCCATAGGTCTCAAAGTAATTCATTTCATAATGTCAAGAAAACTACCACTGGTGTCGGGAGGTTTGGCTCAATTTGTATATCCTCTATTAGGGAGTGGATGGTTGAAATGTTCATTTTTTAGTTTTATATACTATAGAAAGTTAACCCTTGTGGATTTTTTGGGGTTTGGTTTTTTTTGGATTTATTTTTCCTTAGTTTCCCTCCCCTCTTCCCCTTATGGTGGGGGTCTTTGGACCATGTGAGAGAGTTATTTTACTGGATTATGTTGGAAATTTTTTTGATGTCATGTATTATCAAATCAAGATAGTTGGTTCTTAATTCTGGGGAGATACACTATAGGTATCATTGAAGTTTCATCCAAACTGATCATTGTTAGTTAATTCCTAATAGTGGTAGTCTGTTCTAACCTCCCATGTTGAAAATGTAGTTTAATTTGAGATTTTGGTCTAGTATGAAGTGATTTTTGTTTTTTATGTTGATTATATCAAGTGGTTTATTTTCTGTTTTGGTATGGTTGAGGTGTTCGTGGTTTGAGAGGATTGATTTTGTGGACGTGGAAAACATTAGTCTTTGATCAATCAAGTGGATGATGTTGTGGATTTCTCATGAAACAATGTGTAATGGTGGGGAGAATTGTCACACCCAAATTTTAAATTCCATTCATTGTTTAAAATTTTCTTTTGGTTCTTAGTTTTTCTCTTGGGTTATGGGTGTTCTAGGATTAAATATTGTTTCTTGAGTGTTCTTGATTTTAATTTTTAGTCTTGGATGTTTTCGGTGGTGTTTGGAATTCTTTCTTTTTAGTAGGAAGATATGCGGAGAAAATGGATTGGAAGATGTGTTTGTAACACTCATAGTGGAACATTTTATGTGTTATGTTTTTTGTGTGGTTTATACCCTATATTTAGTTGAGTTTTCAGGTGAAAAGGGTGAATTTTGGATACCTTTTCTAGGTCTCATGGTTAAGGCCCATGGTTAGTGTAACCTTGCAGTAGGTGTGTAGGGGTATCACAGTTTATCTAACCATACATCAATGTGTGCATCCCAACCTACACTAGATAATGATGGATTTCATGGTTTGTTCATGGTTTTTTAAACCATGTGAGATAACCGTGAATCCCACTAGGAAAATGTTATATTGTGATTTTATCCTTCTTTTTAAATTTTTTTTTAATCCCTTAGCCTCCCACATTCTAACCATATGACTTGGATGCCTTCCATGGTGGTTTTTGGAACATCCAATCCCCCACCAAGTATATTTCATGTTTATTTCTTAGTGATTCTTCACCCAGATTGAAAGTTTATGGCTCGCTTTTCCTTCTCCATTGATTTTCCCGATTTTACCCTTCTCCTTTAACACTAGTGGCCTTGTGTGGCCGATTTTCATTCCAAGGGTTGTGTGAAATTGGAAGTTTTGTTAATTTACAGTTCCATTTGATATATATTTTCTCTAAGACCCCTAGGGGCATTTTTAGGTGTGCGTCATTTATTCACCATGGATTTGAGGAAGGTTTCACATGCACATTCCATTATTAATTTAATACTCATTGTATTCATTTCTTTTTCAAATTATCATTATTATTAATTAGTGATATGTCATCCTTGAAATATTTATTTGGTGTTAAAAGATGAGATTTATTCCTTGTAAGATGCTAAATAGAATTGTTTGGAAAAGATTTGGGCACCCTATGTTCGTTGAAATGCCACGCTAGCCCTTCTGAATGTTTTTTAATTTTTAAATCATGAGTTGGAAATGTAAATGAATGTATGGTATTTAAAATGAAAATTGTGTTCATTTAATGGGTTTTCAAAGAGGTTTTGAATTTAATGGAAATGTGTAATTGGTGTGTGTGGTGACTGATGGCCCATTTGGAATTTAAATGATAATGGATTGACATGAAAATGATTAGTGTTTTCTAAAAAGTTTATTTTATCAAATGATTGTGAAATGGTAAATGGTGTGATTGCACCACTTTTGAAAATCATATTTGGTTCCATGATAAATATTGGTTTTCTAGAAATAGATTGAGTAATGTTTGGAACCATGATGAGTGTGGTAAATGTTAATCATGAAATCCCTCCTTGGAAAATTCTCCTTTCAAATTTATGTGAATGGGTTGGATGTCATCACTGTGTAATCCTTGAGATACATTTAATCATTTATATATTGTAAGGCAATGAATTTGATCTTTATAATGACCTGTGATGATTACTGTTGTGTAAGTTTTTATATATGATATATGTGGATGTTATTGGATGCTCGGTTGGCATCAGTTGTACCACCCCCTTTATACATGATACATGGGAACCAGGTATAGTGAGATAATTTACTGAGAATGATTGTTTAACTAGTACGATTATGGAATAGCTAGTGTCCCATACCACGAGGACATATTGAGTTTTATTGTTATGATATTGGGTACCTGGTTTGTGTCATGTGAGGTGTAGATGAGTGTATTGGGTGATTTGATGTCATCAAGTGAGGCATACTTCCCTGGATGAGTCATTATGTATTAGTATACTCTCGATTATTCATGATATCACAGGTTAAACCATGTCTATTGTAACTTTGCTACATATCATGGATGGTTGAGATACTTAGATACTCCTGTGTGTTTATTTATATTGCCCTTATTATTTGATTATTATAGTTCTCTTGAATGTGTTATCTTTATTTAAATTTGATTAGTTAGATTCCAAAATTATATAGAAAAAAGAAATTTAAAGTAAAAAACATTCTATATAATCTTTTTTTTATTTCAATATTAAATTATCAGTTTCCCAATGAAAATGTTAACGTTTATTTAACAGAAATGAACCCAGTTTTGGAATGAATTGGGTAAATGAACCATTTTTTGGTTAGAGGTAAATATTTATAAAAAAAATAATACTTTAATATACTGTATTTCAGACTTGAAGTTCATGTTTATTTTATTTTAAAGGAAGTGAATTGGTAACCGATTTATCTAGGCATACCTACTATATTTTAATAATCACGCCTATAGTTTATTCTTGTTTCTATCTTGTGTTGTAGGTTCCATCTTGATTTAGATCAATGTGAGTGATATATGGATTTGGTACAAAGGCTCACCATCAGGGTCACATGGAAATGTAATAGTATTCATGTTTAGTTTAGTCGATGTATGGTTTTTTTTCTTTTTTATATTATCATCTTTGTATAAAATATATTCAATTTGAATGTTGTATTTAAATATATTATCCTATTCAGTCTATCATTTTATTATTGGGAGAAATAATTTTCTTTTGTTTATCTTTTGGATGTTAGACACTATTTTTTAGTCTATGGAGATCAGGAACTCCCTTCAATCCTTGTCATGGATCGGTATGGGAGACCAGTTCATGGTCGACCTGGGTTGGTTTGTGACAACATTTCGATGCACAGTGAGTTGGAATAGCCCCATTTGAAGTAGGGAATCATTTGTTTCTTGCATTTTTTATCATGAAGGATTGGTTTTATGTTATTTATTTTTGATATATGGGTTACACTATCCTAATAAAGTTGAACTAATAATTTTAATCTAATAAAATGTCAAGGTGAATGAAGTCACATGTTTTACCATTTTTTATGTTCTTATTGATATTGTGAATTGACATGCCTGACAGACCCAAAAAAAACATGGATATTGAGAGCCTTTACTTATACTGGATGGCTATAATATATGGAATTATAATTTTTTGATGGTTTTAAAGTCACTCAAAATGTAATTGGTTAACCATTTATATTTGTATATTAAAATTATTACCCTTGGATTTATGGATTCTGTGATAATTCCCTTAAATAATGAAGTGGAATTGATGAAAATATCCCATGATAAATATGAAAATGTTACGATTGATGTGATAGATTTTGGAGTAACCATACTGTGAGGTGGTGAGTTTAATTTTTTATGTACTATGATTGAGTTGGAGGTCGTGTTATGGGTTGTTGATGTTTTGGGTTTGTGTGGTCATGTTGATCGGAGGCCCTGAGATGGTTTTGTGTGGTTTTGATATAGGTTTTCATTGATAGTGAGTGGTTTTGATCCTATTGGTGTGGTTTTCTTGTGGATATGGGATGGTGTGATATATATTTTTAATAGTTATAGAATAAGATGATAATATTGGTGTAATTTTAGTTTCCCAGGTAGTGTTGGAATTAAATGAAAATGTTTAAATTGAAATGGTTCGGTTTTGTTTTGGATAATGGGATGGAAATGTATAGTTAATGAAATCAAAATTTGAAGTGTGGTAAGATTTGGTTGACACTTAATTATAATGAATGGAATAAAAATAATTTATTGAACTGGTTATTTAAATGAAATGGATATGTAATGGATAATTTGGAAAGGGGTTTTTGTATGTGAAATGTATTTTGTGGATTATTGTGTAGTTTTGTCAATTTAGAGGT
The DNA here is from genome assembly GCA_963277665.1 of Viscum album. Classification (NCBI taxonomy): domain Eukaryota; kingdom Viridiplantae; phylum Streptophyta; class Magnoliopsida; order Santalales; family Viscaceae; genus Viscum; species Viscum album. The sequence goes on along the minus strand of OY728151.1, from coordinate 62,350,775 downwards.
TCCACTGAACCCTAGGTTGGGATTTTGTGTCGATATATATATATATATATATATATATATATATATATATATATATACCTTTTATGTTCATTGTGATTTTATACACACACCTCACCTACATTGAGCACCATGTGCTAAAAACTGGACACACAAAAACACAAATATATTAATATATGGGGTTTTTTCCAACATATCAATGGCATTGGTGGATGGCTAGCTACCAACTCTCCCCCCCCCCCAGTCTCTTTGAGGTGAGTAGGTATGCATGAATTCTAATGGGTAGACATCAAAAAAGATTTACTTTGGTGTTAATGTGATGTACTAGTTGTATAAAGGTGAAATTTGATGTGACCATATTGTGGGGTAGTGAGATGTTATGTGACCATGATATGGGGAGAGTTGTGGTGGGAGTTATTGATTGTGTTAGAATGGAAAAAAGTTTACACCTCTATGTTCTTACTAGCTGACTACTCTAGTTATGGTACTATATTTTTTTTGATGGACCATGTGGTAGGGGGAGATATGTGTTGTGACCTTGTTGTAGGGATGTGAGATGTGATATAATTATGCTATTAGGTCGTGGATTTTGATATATTATATATGATATATGGGAGCTAAAATACATAAGAAATTAGTGTGGGAGGAAAAAAATCAGTGGGAAAGAAGTGTGGGGTTTCCTTCATAACATTATAATTCATATTAGATTATTATAATTGGATATGTTTTTTGGTGGGTGTGCCTTGGTGAGTATGGGCTGGTTAATTGACATATTTTGGTGTTGTCATTTTTTTCTCTATTGCATTAGTATGTTATCTTCACTTATATAAATGAGACTCTAGTATTCCATTACTAAGTATACTTATATGCTAACCCTATGTATAAATACTGATTTGAATGTTTCCTAGAGGACTACATGGACAACGCTATACATTACTGGATTATACTCTTATATTGTTATTGTATCACTACATTATCATTGAATTTGGGTTTCTTGATGACTTTTATCTTTATCTTTCCTCTTTATACACACATAATAGGATAGTTCGGGTTTTTTAATCTAATGATATGTCATAATGTTGATTGATCATTGATATCCTACCTCTCTATATTATTATTATTAATGTGTAATGCCACTGATATTTTATATTTTATACCCTATTTTCTAATTTCCAATATAGGGTCTACTAGAGGTGGGACATGGGGTAAATAATTCACTTTATTCATTATTGGCTTATGATGGATACCTTTAAAGGGAGGGGATCCTAAAAAATTAGTATCAAAGGTAGTGGATGATATATATAATATATTTTTGTGTTAGGCACAATATGGTTTTCATGGGTTGATATGGAATCCATGTTTATTGATCATGGCATGTGAAATAGTCCATTGAGACCTAATATGAAATAGGATATTAGCACCCCCCCCCCCTCATGATCTGATGCAAGGACTCAAAGCCTACCAAATGACCATGTGAGGATTCACCACATGCAGGGTAGAGATATAAGAGAGTTACTTGCATCATACTAAAATATGTTCATATTTAATTTTTTGTGGTTTTTGGTAGTTAAAATGATGTATACTCAATTAAATTAACATTAATAATATTCCAAAAAATCATTATTAGGAAAATATTTGTTCCTATTTTATCCATCTCTCCTTGTCGTATTCTCTGTATGGTTTAAGCCATAGAGGTTCAAAATGATGATCTAATTGAGGAGGGGGATTCATTGTAGAGGGTGTTCCAAACATTTTAGTGAAAATATATAGGTAATTATGAATGAAGTATTTATAATATAGATACATAATGTTGGTGGGATAAGGTCAATATTTCCTTTTGTTAGATTCTTCCTTTGACAGTGTTCTCAGTCCATTTGATAGATTGTTTAAAGCTATGAGATATGCATCAATAATGGATTTTATTTATCGGTGAGTAGAAATATGTGGATGTTTCATGGGTTTACTTTTTGAAAGATTTTCAATAATAGTTCCCTTAAATGAACATGAAGGATGTGAAAAGTTAGTATATTCTTTATCTTTTGTAGGGGATTTTGCCTTTATGAGATTCTCAGATTATGTTTAAGGATCTATATTGTTTTTCCTCAAACCATTTTCTAAATATGTATACCCAATCACAATGTAATTAAGAGGAACTCTATCCTTATATCTATTATAAAATTAATCAATTTATGTTGTTGGTGTATCAGGAGATTCAATAGATGGAATTTTTCATTGAGTGGATTCACTCATTATGAGTTTTACTATGATATTGGAACCTGTAGGGATCATCAAGGTGTATGGTTATTAGAGTTAGGCCCCAAAATCCATGACCATTGAGGTTTCTACCAGTAGAGAATTGCCCTTAGTAGCTTCCTTTGTATCACTCTTTGGATAATAGTTTTTGTTACTTTCCAAGGTAATGAAATATTTAATGATTTGTTTGTTGGGTTCATGGTCACTATCATAATTAGTTCCCAGGTTTTTTTACTATCTTAGTTGGGTGGTGGTGGTAAGGTTCAGTGTCATCCTTTTCATAAGTTTCTAGTGAGGTCGTTTAGTAGCAGGGTAATTGTAACATCCCAGGTAAGTAATTAATATTACATTTTCATATTTATTAATATTTGTGATTATAATATTAATATTACTTTAAAGGGGATGTTATCTTCAATGACATACCCAAAACGCAACAACGAGTTTCTCTAAAATCTTACATTGCACACTAATAATATAATAATATTATTTTAAATGTTAGATAACATCTAGTCGTTGGAATACTGGTAATGAACAGAACTAACTAAAATATGATTATATATGTTTGTTAAATCTTTTTACATTATTCAATAATTGTTAGAGGCTTAAAATGCAAATGAAACCAATTTAAAAAATAAATATTCTAATCTTCTTTAAAAGGTCGATTAACCACCTTCTGTTGACGAACCATTTTTTTAAACTAATTTTTGTCACTTTTATATTTTATATTTGACAAAATAAAATCCCTCTTTAGAATGAAGACATAAAAATTTATTTTGTGTAAATTTTTGGTATTTTTCCGATAAAGTTCATTTTTTTTAAAATGATTTATTTTAATTCAAAACCTCCTTTTAATTAAATTTATTTCTATGGTTATATTATCTTTTTAATTGGTTTTAAAGTATAATCAAAAATATATTTTTACCATTTAATCCAATGGTGTTCAGTTTAATTAATTTTCACTTTGAAAATGGACATTAACAATTTTCAATCTTTTGATAGATGTTGTTTCTTAAAAACACACTATTTGTTTTGACCGCAAGAAATAAATATATAATTTATTTATCAAATTTTTTTGATTTTAATTTGGTAATATGGAAATAATTTTTGAATTTGGAATATCAAATTTATCATTGGGCGAATATTTGGTATATTTCTGATAGTGTTCATTTTTTAATGAATAGTGAAAAAAACAGCATTTAAATTCAAAACTGCTTTTTCATCAAATTTATTTATATAGATATATTGTCAATTTAATTGGTTTAAATGTGAAATTTAATTATTTTTTTATAATTTAATACTATTTTATTCATTAGATGAAATTTTTTAAAATGTATGTAAAAACAAATCAATCTTTTGATAGATTTTACCTCTTAAAAACCTGTCTTTGGTTATGACAACGGGAATTATTTTTAAATTAATTTCTGCAATTTCTGTGTATGGAATTTGGTATAATGGATTCCATATTTGGAATCAAAAGTTCAATATTATGTAATTTATACTCTTTAGTTTTTGGATATTATGATTAGTAATGATGATAATTGTCTTTAATAATCGGGATTAATTAGTAATTAGGTAGTTAAGGGTAATAAAATAATATCATAATAATACAAAATGTCCCCAACATGTGTCCTAATGATATTTTTTTGTTTCATGTCCGACCATGGGATTCTTTTTTCCAACTCAGGGAACCCATGGAATCACTTTTGGGTGATAGTTACATTTTATCATTTTATTTTTTAAACAAAGTAAAATATAACAAAATTATGTAAAACCATAGTAAAAGAATTTTAATTTTGTAAAAATAAATGATCACTTAGACTATAAATATTAATTGGAAATCTAAAAATATTTCCTACATCATGATATTTTTTTAATAATTTTTAGATATTAAATAAATAAATTTATTTATGACACCATAATGATGGAGTGATTACCTCATTAAAAAACTATTTAAATAAAATGAAAAGATAAGGTATAATCGGAGACATAAACTATTCTAAAACCTATTGTATGGGTTTATTTCTAACCCTTATCACATTAACCTTAATATATATCATTGTGGGGCCTTTAAAATTCGAAACACAATTTATAATAAAGTTACTTCCCAAGACGTTCCAAAAGTGACCCTCCTCCCTCTTATAAAAGGCAGCCACCTCTTCCCCCTTACCCACACCTCTCAAGCCCTTGGCTCGTTCAACTTCTTCTCGTGTTGTCTCTCCACATCCCTATTTTAACACACAGATGCCTCACATTGGGCAGAAGTATTTCCAAGGAAGCCTTTGAGCTCAAATCAAAAAGAGTTACTCGATTTAAAGGAAATGTCTTCTCTTATGTTTTTTGTTTTATATTGCCTCTCCAACCCCATAAACACTTTTTATTCATTTATTTTCTAACAAAACCAGTATCTCAAGTATACTAGGTTGTTTTTATGAGAAGTATTACAGCAACACTTACACACACATCCATTTAATGGTTAAAGAACATACTGTTTCGGTGGGTGAAGAATTACTGCCTCACGAAACAATGATTGTTCGGTCTTATTTTAACACCTCTCATGGTGTCCATTAAGATGTAACTGTATTTATATATGATATATATTATGTTTATTTTTCCCTTATGCTTATGTATTTTTCATTTTTGTCATAACTTTATGGTTTCCATAATGGGTAAACACAATTATTTCATTTTAGGATGTGCGGACTACCACCCCCTTAAAGTTATTTGAATCGTTAATGCCATATGTGGGATGTATAAAGGATGGAGTTAATATTATTATATAAGATATTATAATTTAATTATAATATACCTATTTATAATTATTGTTTTAATTCCATTAAATTATGAAATATAAATGAAAGTAACGTTCATGCGTACGTACGGCTTATTGTTTCCATGAACGGTACATTTTATTTCTTATCTCTAAATGTTATGTACTATTATAAGTATATATTTATATATAATGTATATATATTATATATATTACATCTAAATTATGAATATCATTCTAGATTTATAATATATATATCTCTCTCATTTTGTTTTAATTCTATTAATATGACAGAGAAATGAATGTAGCGTTAATGCATACGTACGGCCTACCGTCTCCATGAACAGTGCATTTCATTTTTTATCATCAAATGTTATGGAATAGTATAAAATGAATATATAATTGATATATATGATATTTAAATAATTTATAATATTCTAGAGATGGTTTACTTATAACTACCTGGACATTTCATTATAAACAAGTTCATTTTTGACTCATGTACCAAACATCGACAAAAACATCTGATATGAACTCACATAATTTACTAAGTATTATAATATTATAATATGAGATATGAATTGAATAATAAATTTTAAATTAGGTCCTTAAGAAATTATAAATTGAACAAAGTTTATTATTCGGGAATATAAATAAACAAACAAGAAAAGTCGGACTTGAGGTAAGGGAGCCTACCTCTATCTTTCTTTTTATATACTCTCTTTTATGTAATTCATTTTAAGATCCTATTTATTATGTTGGGGGCAGTTATTTAATATTCTTATTAATTTTATTTTTATGTTTATATGATGAGATACCCTAATTTATCTCATTAATCCATTTTTTGAATTTTAAGTTGCGCTGTTATGCTACAAAATTTCCGTAAGGGATTTCTTATCTCACATTTAATTTCGTGAGATTTCTATTGTTCACCACTTATTTATTGAATTTTTTTTATTGTGTACTTCCTTTTGATATATATATTATCATTCAATTCATGTTACTCTTTGATTCATTTGGTTCTTATTATCTTTTGGTCATACGACTCGATTGATTACCATGTTGTAAGGAGTTTTTATCTCACTTTTTATTCCCATGAGATTCATGCTACATTTTCCACTATTTCCTTTTGTGTGGTGTATTTTCTTCCCATGATTTTATTCTTTGTGTAATATAATTTTTTTATGGGTATTCACATCTTCATTTTATGACCCTTCTTTCATGGGGTGTACATTTAAGAAGCTACCCAATTCGGTAAGGGAACCTTTCACCCTCCTCTTTTTCAAAGACTTATTTTGTTATGTCATTTAATTTACATCTTATTATGTTTGGATATGTTCTTATATATCCTTATGGATGTAAATTATTTTTCCATGTGATGAGATACCATTTTCTCTCTCATCAACACATTTTCAGAATGTTAAAGTGACGTCGTTAGGAAATCGAATCTTTGCAAGGGAACTTCTTATCTAAATTTCAATTATTTCTGTTAAACTTGTACTCCATGAATATGTAATTCTATGAATATTTGTGAAAGCCTATGGTTTTTTTACACTTAATATCCACTTATATTTGGATTATTTTTTATTTGTCACACATAAGTACGTAATTGATTTATTCTTAATCTAAGTATACCGACATTGTACGAGACTTTGTCTCAATCACATTTCATTGTGGTATATTTTGTTTTACACACAAATTTCTTTTATATGGTGTATAAACCCCTTTTTAGTTTTCATTTCATTCAATGGGAATATTTTCTCTACGAAGCGTTTTACTAAACGACAAAATGGAATTATTCTTTTTTTAATGTAAGCGGTGACAACAACATTTACCACCGCTGTGAGTATTATTGGATCTATGGCTTCCGTAACAAGATGTAATGTTTTCAAAAGATTAGTAAATACCATATAATCTTTTTACATATTTTGGTATTGAAAATGGTTTTTTAATGGATTTATTATTTCAATACCTTAAAATTTTATATTGTTATTGCAATGTGGGAATGTTATCTTTCCTTTATGATTAAGTTATGTGTTATGATTATGTTATGGTTCTTGGTAATTGTTACAAATATGGGTGGTTCCATGATAATCCTGGGGCGGGTGAGCCCGTTATTGCTCTCCAATGAATTGGGTAATGTGAAGGAGCTAAACACTAAGCTGTATCCAAAGAGATTTATGGAATATACTGTGATGGGTATTCCAAATGTAACCATGAGGGTTAATCCCTATGAAAAAATGTTATGAATGCCTCAAGTTACCTTTATGTCTTATGATTTATATGAGTTATTCATAAAACTTATGATTTCAAGAGGTATGATTAAGCACTTATGTTTTATTAGTAAAGTATGATTTCATTGATTCTTATGTATACATGGACTAATTTTTTCTTTCCATGTTTTATAACCCTTACTGAGATTTTTATACTCATCCCATGTTTTTGAAATGTTTTTCGCAGGACATAATGTAGAACAGGATCAAGGATGGGATCAAGGAAACTTCATGTTTTCTAGAATATTGAACTAGACATGAATCTTTTGTTCTGGAGTACTTATTTTGTGAAAAAAATTGAAACTGAGTAGATGTGTCCACTTTGTAATCTTTTGAGATGTAATAGTTATCTCCTAATTCTCTAAAACTCTAAACCTGAAAAGATCCTCAATGTGAATTATTCATTTAATTCAAGATTATGTAATGTTATAAGGTCGGGTCCTTATTGTTGGTATCAAAGGTCGGTTTAGATAAATTTATATGTTAGGGTATTCATTAAGAATAAGTGACAGGTAGTGCATAACCACAATGGTTAGTATATTATATGGATTCATTGTTATTTTTTAATGTTGGAATGAGTTTGAGATAACATGGACAATTATATCTTAGTGTTTATCATCCCCATTCGTACATGATGAATTTTTTGATATACTCACAATGACATTTTTGGTTTTAGTAAATGGATGGATCTAGCAAGCACCAAAGTGACAATGGGTTTGATGTAAACTGTTGTGGTTCTCTGATTAAGAGACTGGATGAAATGGGGGATTCAATCAAAAATATCGTGGTTATTCCAAACCAACTCTTAGGAGTCATTATTAACCACTTAATCCTTGGTGAGTTCCCTAATGCATCATGGGTGAGAGAACCAAATCGATGTGGACATTTAGGTAATAATAATAAAGAAAACCATTATGGTTTATATGATCCTTAGTTTTGAGGTAATTATAGGGTAAATATATGTTATGATGGAAAATGATAGTCATGAGATAAACTTGAGGTTAAATTATATTATGGTTATTTTTGATGATTTTATTTCTTTTTGGGGAATTTTTTATGAATTATATAGTTTTTGAGAAAGGACAAAACGCAGACCATGTGACATCCCGTCGTGTCGGACAAAGCTGCAGGGATCGAACCCATAACCAAAGTGCGACTGTTACTCATCGCCTACCACATGACTATGTGAAGCCCCTGGTTAGTATGACTAATTATTTTTAGTTAGAAGATCTTATGAATCAGGAATAAGTTGATTTTGGCTTATCTATTGAAATGATTAACCTCTCATGGAGGATATGTGATTTGGTTAATTACTTTTCAATATTACACTATAAGATCTACTGATGTTATTTGGAGAGAAATGTAATGATTTATATTAGAAGAATATTAGATTAAATTCTTCGAATATTTTGGTTTCAATATTAGTTTTATTACTTTGTCTAATTTTATGGATAATTGTATGGTCTTTTTTGAACTTTGGGTAATGTTTAATAAATTTTGGAGATTAAGAGTAGCTTTTCTTTTTATAAAGGATTATCCTTTTGTGGATTATCTAATCATGCACTAACAATTTTGGTTTTGGTTATGGTCTAAAGTCATGGGAAATATATAGTTCTCTATTGTCGATTAGTTGATTCACTAGAAGTTGATTTTAGCGCTCTTAATGTGAACAAGTCTTCTCGGATACTTATCATTTGGAGAAAATAAGAGTTTGTGTTAGAAATATAGTTAAAGTTGAAAGCCTACATGACAAGTAATTATGATTCATTATGTTTTAGTTAATCTCAAAAATAAATTCCTCAATAAAAAGTAACGTAAAACAAAAAATGTGGTCTGTTAACTTTTCTTACTAGGGAATCAAATACCGTTTAAACCATCAAAATTTTGTGATTTTCTAGTGGTTAACTTTTTCCTAAACATTTTTTCTATCACTCTCCATCAGAAATTGACCATTTATTTTCACCTCCATATCCATGTCTTCATGGAACCCTAGTATCTTCTGTCTTGGGTGACCTTTGTACTTATCTTTCATTATTTTAAATGTATAGTTTCATTGACATTATTTTCGATGTGGGGATTTGAATGAAGTTTCTGAGCCCAATTTTAAAATTTCAAGGACACAATTCCCAAAAGGGGGGAAGGATGTAACTTCCCAGGTAAATAAAGAATTTGACATTTTTATATTTATTAGTACTTGTGAATAAAATATTAATATTACTTTAAATGGGATGCTATGTTTAATGGGGTACCAAATACATAACAATGAGTTTCTTTGAAATCATGCATTCCACACTAATAGTATAATAAAACTATTTTAAATGTTAGATAACGTCTAGCCATTGGAGTAGTGTGAATGAACCAAACTAACTAAAATCTTATTAAATATGTTCGTCTAATGTTTTAACATTATTCAATAAATGTTAGAGGCTTAAAATGAAAATGAATCTAGTTTTAAAAATAAATATTATAATATTATTTAAAAGGTAAATTAACAGCCTTTTGATGAGGAGCCTTTTTTTAAATCTACGTTTTGTCACTTTTATTTCATATATTTGACAAAATAAAATCCTTCATTATAATCAAGACATCAAAATTTATTTTGGGTAAATTTTTGGTATTTTTCTAATAAAGTTCATTGTTTTTAAAAATGATTTAATTTAATTCAAAACCTCATTTTAATCTAATTTATTTCTCTAGTTAGATTATCATTTTGATGGGTTTTAATGTTTAATAAGAATATATTTTTCCCATTTAATCCAATGGAGTTTTTTATAATTAATTTCAATTTCAAAATGGAAATAACCAAGTGTCAATCTTTTAATAGATGTTGTTTCTAAAAAACATGCTCATTGTTTTGACAACAAGAATTAACTATATAATTTTTTAATAAACATATATGTTTTCAATATGGTAATATTGAAATCATTTTTGAATTTGGAATATCAAATTTATCTTGGGGAAATGTTTTGGTATTTTTCTGATAATGTTCATTTTTCAATGAATAGTGAAAATTACAACATTTTAATTCAAAACTACATTTTCATCTAATTTATTTATATAGTTATATTGCCATTTTAATTGTTTTAAAGGTATAACTTAATTATTTTTTTAATATTTAATACAATTTTGGTCATTTTATGTAATTTCACTTATAAATTGGATGTAAAAACAAATCATTATTTTGATTGATTTTACTTCTTAAAAACTTGCCTTTGGTTCTGACAACGGTAATTATTTTTAAATTAATTACTGAAATTTATTTGTCTAGACTTTTGTATAATTGATTCCGTATTTGTAATCAGATGTTCCAAATTATGTAATTAAGACTCTCTTTTTTGACATTTTGAATAGTAATGACGGTAATTATCTTTAATTATCAGGATTAATTAGTAATCGGGTAGTTAAGGCTAATAAAATAATATCGTAATAATATAAAATGACCCAAAAATGTGTCCTAATGCTATTGTTTGTGTCATGGACGACCATGGGATGCCTTGTTCCAACTTAGGGACCCCACGAACTCACTTTTGGGTATAGTGACATTTTATCATTTTTTTTTAAGAAAAGAAAATATAACAAAAGTATATAACACCTAAGTAAAACAATTTTAATTTTGTTTACATAAATTATCACTTAAACTATAAATAGTCATTGAAAAGATAAAACTTTTTCCTAGATCATGCTATTTTTTATAATTTTTAGACATTAAATAGATAAATTTCCCTAGGACACCATGATGATACTATGATTACCTCATTAATGAAGGATTTAAATAAAATGAAAAGATAAGGCAAAATAAAAGACTTAAACTTGTATAAAACCTATTGGATGGGTGGATTTTGAACCCTTATCACCTTTTCCTAGAAATATATCATTTTTTGACCTTTAAAATCTGAAACTCATTTTATAATAAAGTAACATTCCATGACATTCCAAAAGTGACCCTCCTCCCTCTTATAAAAGGCCCCCCCACCTCTACCCCCATTCCCACACGTCTCAAGACCTTAGATTTTCCAAAATCTGATCATATTGTCTCTTCACATACCTCTATTACAAGCATCAAAGTATAATATTTTGGAAATGAATTCATATGAAAAATACCAAAGTCTAGCAATGTTTAAACAAAAGTATTATAAAATGATAGAATTACTACAAAATTATAGAAGTATTATAAAATCATGGAAGTAATATGAAATTATAGAAGTATTATGAAATGATAAAATATTACAAAGTGATGGAAATCCATACAAACAATGGAATTATTATAAAATGATGGAAATATTAAAAAATTATTTAGGTATTATAAAATAATTGATTCTTTAAATAATCACGGAAGTTTATGAAATAATGGAATTCATATGATAAGTGAAGAGTTACATAATTAAACTGAAGCATTTTTAAATGATTTAATTCTAATTAAAAGAAAACTCTTATAATCAGAATAGTCTTATAGAAAGTGATGTAAATATTATGTAAGTTATTTGACGTATAATGAAATATAGTTGAAGACTCTTTTGGAAATGGAATAATGACCCTTTTGATACTTTATTTCTTCATTACATTAACAGTATTAAGATATTCTCACAAAAAATGGCATCAACTAATCATAATAAGGAAAAGTTTAGTATAAATCTACACGATTAATTAACTATTTATATATACATGTAATTTTTTTTACAATTATTATTTTTAGTTTAAAAATAATTCAGGTTCAATTAAAAAGGATTCAATGATTCCATATTTAGGTTATTTTATAAGACTTCTCAAATTAAGAATTTAAATTCATATTATAATGGAGGAAAAATACTTTAGTACGTTATAGTTTTATGACAAATGCTGAAATTTTAAGCCAGTAGTCCATTCTCAAACTTGAGGATTGAAATTATAGGATAGTTATGTGATGTTTATCCCCTTAATATATTATAATTTTTGGGAATTTTTGTATAAAGGTTATGTAAAATCAAATTTCCTAGCCTTTTTTACTAACTTCACGATTTTCTATCAACCAATTATTCAACTAATCTAATAATTTTAGAGGTAGAATTTAAAGAATTGGGATCACAATATTTCTCTTGATAACATATTTATAGTGAATATCTTTATGTTTATTCCACATGTCCGATTTCTATAGGGATTGAACATGTACTCTATGTTATTCCCCATTTATTTAAACCACGATCTAGATGGTGTCCTCAGAGATAATTAGTGTGAATATATATTTTTTATGAATCTTCTTCATCAATATATGTTAATTTCACATGGATAAAATTGACTAAAACATATTGGGGTTAATTTTCTTATATAATTTTTTCTCGGTTATTCATTTATAACCATCCCAATAGTAATGATAATAAATTAAGGATTGAATAAACTAAACTTTGTACCTATAGGGGCTCCACTTCTTGTGATTGTTTTCAATAATGAACACACAAACTTTTGATAGGATATGGGGAATATGGATATATTGTAGGAATTCAAAAGAGACTTTTGGTGGTGATTAGTTCTTTTATTTGAGCCCTAATAATTTCAGCTGTGTGGTTGAATGAATTTGGACTCATCCAATCATCAATATTTAACATCATTATGTATGGGATTTCCTTTCCTTCCCCTTCTTCATGTTGTGTATTAACTAACATAATTTTCTGTAATTACTCGGACCTCTCTGGACCATTCATTTCTCAAAAAGAATGTCAATAATTGTTCTGGAGGGTAAAATGGACATTTTCCACACTATCCAGAATTTTGAAACTACACGCCGTGTAGTTTGAGTACACGCCGTGTACCCCCTTTCCGGGTATACCCCATGTTGTAGGTTGTGTCCTCGCTATGTGAAACGATGGGTACACGCCATGTGCCCAGTTCTACACGTGGTGTAGTCCTTCCCCACGTACGTGTTACCAGTCAACGGCCGTGTACCGTGTTGGATCCGTGTCCTTGTCATGTGCAATAAATGAGTAAACGCCATGTGTCTAAACTACACATCGTTTAGTCCTTCCCCGTGTATGTGTTACCCTCAAACCGTGTGTTGACCAGTCAACGGTCGTGGAGCCGTGTTGGAAGCCGCGTAGAGACCGTGTGAAAGAACTAAGTACACGTCATGTACCATAAATTACAATCCGTGTAATTTTGATTTTCACACCTATAAAAGGAGGTGTCCCCTCCTCCTTTTCAACACACACCTCTCCTCCCCTCTCCATTGACCAGAGCTCTCTTAAGAGACTCGAAGGCTCTTCCTTCCATAACTTCTTCATCCGAGCTCTGATTTAAGATCCGTCAGCAGCTACGAGATCGTGACGACGAGGCGGAACATTCGAGTTTGGATTTGTTGTCATTCCTTAGGACTTTCCATTCCGACTTCCACCTGAGGAGGTTTTTTCGGGACCCGATAGAAGTGACGGACGCCGATGAACTTCTTCTAAAGTTGATCCGGAGGAACGTTGTGATCAGAACTAGTTGAGGTAGGGATCTTACCTTCATCTCTCTAATTTGTGCATCATGCGGGGTGGGAGTCTTCTTGTTTACGTGAAACACTTTTGAATCTGTTTTAAATAATGATAATAACTGGTTGAAGAACAGGGGTGGGGAATTTTTTATGTTTATCTTTGTTTATCCTTTTGATATGTTATTAATTGAATTGGCTTATGCCTACTAAAAATCACGGTCGTTGGGGGCCTTTGCTTGTGCAATAAAATGTTTCCCTATCATTCTAGACCGTTTTGTGGATGGAAACTTCGTGGAATGTGGAAATCAGTTAATCACGTAAAGTTGGCTGATAAAATCTGGAACCATTGTGTGATCACCCCTGTTAAACAAAATGGAATAATGAACATGTGGGTGTTGGCTTGTTTATGTGGCATGTGATGGGGGTGTTTTGTGGGTTTTTGTGGATCGGGTGAGCAGCGGGGATACGGTTGACTTGGTTGTGGGTTGGTGTAAATGCTACGTTGGTGATGTGTAGTGGGGATGAATTAAATTGTTTCAAATGAATATTGATGTACGGGTTTCAGTGCGGTTGTGGTTATGGCGGTTGACAACGGGGCTGCGGGGTTGGATTTTAATATGAATGGGTTATGGGTTGTGAATTCTAAATTAAAGTGGAAGAGTTAATAAATGGTGGGGCATGGTAATGGAACGGAGTTAATAATCAATGGGGCTGGTTGGTTGATAACAAGGGCTTGGTTGTGTTGCTTGTGTTTTCCTAACATGATTTATGCAGGGAAGGGATATGTTTTATGAAAGATCGATGTGGTTGGTTGTGGATAGTTGCCCAGTAGTTAAGGAACTAAATATTCTAATTCTGCTGAAACGTAAATACCTAAATGGGGTTGGGGTTGTTTGTTGTATACATGCTACATAGTAGCAGTGCCGAGGCACGTGCTCAGTTTCTCTATTTAAAAGCCATAGGTTGGGATGTGTGGTTGATATATATATATATATATCGGTATCTTTTGTTTTTATCGCACCCCACCCATGTTGAGATATTAGTGTCGAACACTCCCATTTCATGGGAGAGGGTGTTTTTCCCTTAGTTACTAGCTCCTTCCCGCTCCTTCTCCCCTTGGTTGTGATGTCCTGAGGTGACCTTACACCTAATACTCTTCGGGTAGGTTTCGATTGGGGTGGCTTTAGCCCAAGACTCTTCGGGCAGGTTCTACTGTTTCCCAAGAATCTTTGGGATGAGGCCCAGGTGTGTGCGGGCGGGATACGTGGTTATGAGGCCAAGGTGTGTGCGGGAAGGATACGTGGTTGTGAGGCCCAAGTGTGTGCGGGCGGGATAGGTGGTTGTGAGGCCGAGGTGTGTGCGGGAGGGATACGTGGTTGTGAGGCCCAGGTGTGTGCGGGCGGGATACGTGGTGGTGGGGCCCAAGTGTGTGCGGGCGGGGAGAGTGTGGAAGCGTCAGAATGTTCTTCATTAGTAAGAGCAGCTAACTAAAGGGAAATGGTGTGGGGTACCCAATACTCATGTTTCTTATATACTACTACCTGTTGTTATTCTGTTTTGTTGAGTGTGGTTGGTGAGGTTGGGTGGATAGAATTCCTTTCTAGGTTTCTTCTGTTGTTCTCACGGGACATTAGGATGTCTCCCAACTTGTGCAAGAGAGCTTTAGGTTTCCCTACTGAGTGTACTTGTATGCTCACCCTATGTTTACTTTCAGGTTTCCAGGAGGACTACCAGGGCCGTGCGGGACCCTACTAGTCGGACAGTTGGAGTTTTCGCAATTTCTGTTATCTTGTCTTCTTTTGGTATTGTACTTTGAGCTTTCTTGTACTTGTACCTTGTTATAATACTATTTAAAAATGCATGTGGTCTTGGTTTGGGTTTATTTCTATACACTTATTATTTTTCCTTTTTGGTGGTTGACTTATCCTATTTCCCGATCCTAAATAAATAAAAAGGGTAATGCCTCCCATACATGTGAAAAAACATACCCTTGGTGCTAGTCTCCACCCCGGGGCCTACTGGAGGCGGGACTTGGGGATCATTATCTTCCTTTCACCATTGCCAGCTCAGGAGGGGAATCATTGGTGGGATGGGGTAATGACAGAATGGTATCAAAGGTGATGGTTGAGAGATAGGATGGAGTCTGGAGTTAGGCATAGTGAGAATTTCATGGGATGGTAGGGTGACAATGTTAGTCAATCTTGGTGTGTGACCTACGCCAGGAATACTGGCAAGGACACGGGATTTTAGGGCCCCATGTGATCTGATGCAAGGAATCTAAGCCTACCGAATAACCAAGTGAGACTACAATGATTACAGGGTAGAGACCCTAGGGAAGGTACATGCATCATCATGATTTTGTTTTACTTGATTTGGGTGTTCTGGGAATTAAATTGAAATAAAATGATAAAATAAAACCTTGAGTTTTCCTTACTACATGGGCTTAGATGATCCTTGATTACTGTATAGCTATGGAACCTGTACGTCATCCCTGGGTGGCTCAGACGGCCGAGGCCCATCAGATTCAGGCGGTTGATCAGCTGAGGATTGACCGAGAGGAGGAAGATAGCCAGTGGCAGACGACTCTTCATTCTTTTCAGCGGTATACCATCAAGATGTATGAGGGTAATACTTCAGATACGGAGGTGGAGGGGTGGCTTGAGGAGCTAGGGATCACTTTTACCTTGATCCGTGCTCTAAGGGAGTACTGGGTTCCCCTAGCAGTCAGTCAGCTGAGAGGTGCAGTGCGACAGTGGTGGATGCTCTACCTCGGAGAGAGGGTAGAGGCAGAGGTTCCATGGGCTGGCTTTGGGAAGGAATTCCAAGAGGAATTCCTTTCTTCCATGATCAAGGAAGAGAAGAGGTAGGATTTAATCTCCCTTCAGTAGGGGAGTATGTCAGTACGAGAGCTGGGGATCAAGTTCAAGGATCTCTTGCACTTTGCTCCGGATCTCTTTCCGGATGAGGAGTCTCGGGCGAGACGTTTGGAGGAGGTGCTTCGTCATTCGCTCCAGTATGTTGTCACCGCCTTCACCCTTATGACGTACTTGGTAGTACAGATGAAGGCAGAGGTTGTTGAGAGGATGCACTCGCTGGGAGGTGCACCCCAAGAGGGGAACCATCCAGGATCGTCTAAGGGGAAGGTAGTCACCAGTAGGTCTCCTGCGACGGGACCTTCCAGGTTCAGGCCAGTGGGGAGCATGCCCTAGCAGTTCCAGTTCAAATCTTCGGGTCCTCATCCCTTTTTCACGAGCCCAGGACTGAGGTGTTTTTCTTGTGGAGGTTTTGGGAACTTTCAGAGTCGGTGCCTGACCCAAGCTCAGTACGGTGGAGGTGGACAGGTTCAATGCCCACCTCAGCAGCACCAGTTTTCGGCGAGGCCCATCAAGCAGCAGAAGGACTATGCCCCTCCAAGGGCATACTTTGCAAGAGGCGGACGAACATAGGGTTCTCCTCAGGGACCTCGACCAGGGCATGGTCGGGGAAGCGGACGATATCAGAGAGGTAGAGGTGTTGGGCGTAGATAGTTGCACGCAGCAGAGTTGGCTGCTTCGGCAGGACCAGAGGTGGTGCGAGGTACGATTTGTTTGTTCAGTACTCTTGTTTCTTCTTTGTTCGATTCCGGAGCTTCACACTCCTTTTTTACACCTATTCTAGCCCATTCCTTGGGACTAGACTTAGATATACATTCCTACCACTGGTACTGAGTACACCAGTTGTAGGCCAGACCAGCGTATTTTGTGTTTTCCGAGGATGGGGGCTGACGTTCGGACCACATCAATCTAGTGGGGACCTTCTTCTATTACAGATGTAGCCATACGATGTCATCCTAGGCATCGACTGGTTGTTTTCTATTGGTGTCGTTATTGACTGCTTCTGGAGAAGAGTTGTGTTCTCCGACGTGGATGGGAAGCATGTAGCTTTTGTTGGCGATAAGAGCTATCAGGTGGGAAGCCGTCGTGTAGAGCCTATCCTTTCCTTGTTAGGTGGGATATCAGGGGTTCCAGGTAATATAGAGATGATGGATGTCCTGGAGGTTTTTGTGGAGTTCCTAGATGTTTTTCCTGAGGAGGTTGTGACTCTACCCCCCCCCCCTGACGTGACATTGAGTTCGGGATAGACTTACAGCCTGGTGCCCGTCCGATTTTGATGGCCCCTTATCGGATGGCACCTTCGGAGTTGCAGGGGTTATGGATTCAGATTGAAGATCTGATGGAGAAGGGTTTTTTTACCCAGCGTATCGCCATGGGGTACTCCAGTTTTGTTCATGAAGAAGGCAGATGGTGGTCTCAGGCTATGCATAGACTACCAAAGGTTAAACCAGGTAACGATCAAGAACCACTATCCCCTCCCAAGGATAGATGATCTTTTCGACCAACTGAGGGGAGCAGGTTGGTTTTCCAAGATTGATCTATGATCCGGATATCATCAGATGAGGGTAAAGGACAGTTACATATCAAAGATGGCTTTCAGGTGCAGGTATGGGCACTTTGAGTTTTTAGTGATGCTGTTTGGAGTTACGAATGCACCGGTTGTGTTCATGGGACATATGAACTTTGTCTTCTGGGAGTTTCTGGACCATTTCATCATTGTGTTTATTGATGACATCCTGATCTAATCAAGGTCAGAGGAGGAGCACGTTGAGCATATCAGGGCAGTCTTGGAAGTCCTTCGACACCACCAGTTTTACGGGAAATTGTCGAAGTGTAAGTTCTTAACACAAGAAGTACACTTCCTTGGGCACGTAGTGTCTCAGCCTGGAGTGTCAGTGGACCCATAGAAGGTGGAGGCAGTTGTTTGTTGGGCAGCACCCAAGAGTGTGGCAGAAGTTCGTAGTTTCCTAGGGTTTGCAGGTTACTATCGGAGGTTCGTTTCGGACTTGTCTCAAGTTTCTGCTCCTTTGATAGCTTTGATGAGGAAAAACCAGGTCTTCCTATGGACAAAGCAGTGCTAGAAGGTTTTTGACTACTTGAAGGAGAATTTGGTCAGTGCTCCCACACTCAGGTTGCCAGATGAAGGGTTTTTGTATGAGGTGTTTTTTGATGCTTCTGGCCTTGGTCTGGGGTGCGTGCTGATGTAGAAGAAAGGATTGATCTATTATGGGTCTAGGCAGTTATGCCCTCACGAGTGTAACTATGCTACCCATGACCTAGAGCTTGCAGAAGTAGTGTTCGCATTGAAGTTGTGGCGACATTACCTCTTTGGGGAGTGCTTTGTGGTCTTCTCAGATCACAATATCCTACGTTATATCTTCTCCCAGCGTGTCCTAAACTTGAGGTGTCGGAGATGGGTCGAGTTTCTCCAAGACTATGACTTTGAGATCTCTTACACTGAAGGTACGGGCAACGTTTTGGCTGATGCCCTGAGCAGGAAGTCACATCAGGAAGTAGTTCAGGAATCCACTAACGCTTGGAAGGCAATGGGAGAGCTGGCCTCCTTGCACTTGGATTCCAGGGTAGAAGGTGTTAGAGGCTGTTTGTTTCAGATGACAGTGTCGTCCTCCTTCATGCAATAGGTGGAAGAGTCTCAGTGGGGGGACTCCGAGGCGGAAGTGATTCGGGATTGTGTAGATCACAGGAACACTCCAGAAGGATTGTCCGAGGACAACTGACATCAGATGCTTTTCCAGGGATGGTTGTTTGTTCCGGAGGCAATGCGTGAGGGATTTCTCCGTTAGTTCCATAACTCATCCATGGCTGTACATCCAGGAGTTTAAAAAATTTACTAAGGCCTGAGGGATAAATTTTGGTGGCCCGAGGTGAAACGGGCAGTGGCGGAGTTTGTGGCTAAATGACTAGTGTGTCAGCAAGTGAATGATGAACACCATGTTCCCAGTGGTTTGTTGCATCCTTTGGATGTATTCGAGTGAAAGTGGGATGACATCTCAATGGACTTCTTCACAGGACTACCCAGAGCTCAGGGTGGTTATGATGCTATCTGGGTGGTGGTGGATCGACTGACGAAATCATCTCACTTCTTATCAATCAAGGAGTCGGGCCCGGTGAGTACCTTGGCACAGAGGTACGTAGAAGAGGTGGTGCATTTGCATGGAGTTACAAGGATTATCTTCTGAGATTGGGATACTCGGTTTACCTCACGAGTCTAGAGGGGGTTACAACATGCTTTTGGCACCCAGCTATGCCTTAGCATTGCTTTCCACCCCCAGACCGATGGGCAGATAGAGCGAACTATCCAGACGTTGGAGGACATGTTGCGAGCATGAGATCTTGATTTCATAGGATCATGGGTACGACACTTGCCTTTAGTGGAGTTTTCCTAACACAACAGCTTCCACTCTACTATTAGCATGGCACCATTTGAGGCTTTGTATGGAAGTTCATGTCGTTCACCCATTTGATGGGAACGGGTTGGTGAGATAGGTGCTCTTGGGCCAGAGGTAGTGCAGAGAACCACCGAGAAAGTCCATCTTGTACGTGAGAGGATGAAAGCGGCTTAGGACCGACAGAAGTCTTATGCTGATCGTCGGAGGAGGCCCTTGGAGTTCAAGGTGGGGGATCATGTGTTCTTGAAGGTTTCCCCTCGACGGGGGCAGCGGAGGTTTGGCAAGGGGAGCAAGCTCTCACCTAGGTTCATCGGACCTTTTGAGGTGTTGAGGCGAGTTGGCGAGGTGGCTTATCAGCTGGCCCTACCACCTCAGTTTGAGAAGGTTCATGACGTCTTCCACGTCTCCCAGCTTCGTCAGTACTTACACAACGACTCCCACGTTATTGACTGGGGAGAGTTAGATATGGGAGATGACGCGACCTTCGAGGAACGACCAGTCAGGATCAAAGATCGTAAGGAGAAGGTGCCCCATGGACGAACCATTCCATTGGTTCGTGTGTTGTGGAGGCATGGCAGCCTCGAGGAGAGAACATGGGAGTGGGAGATCCAGATGCACGCTCAGTACCCGGAGTTGTTTTGAATTGTGTTTTTCCCATGTTCTTCTGAACTTTGTGTTGATATTGTACTTTGTACCTTTGATATATGGAATGCTTGGCTTGTCAGTTGTGAGTCCTTTTGTTTCTTTGTTCCCTGGTAATGTGTAACATGTCCGGATGTGTGGGAAAGGGAAAAAACTGACCCTTAATCGAGACGCATTAATGCGGATGTGATTGAACCCATGCAGCCGAGTCAGTGCTGCCTAAAGCGGATAAATATCTCTACATAGGTGAAGGAATTTCCCAAACCCACGTTTTTAGGTAGTGTGTTGGTTGTGTGATGTTAGGGTTAGTGCAAGTTGAAAAATCTTAATGTATGAAAGTGGGAAGACCCAATTCTTAATCGAGATGCATTAATGTGGATGCGATTAAACCCGTGCAGGCGAGTCTATGCCGCCTATAGCGGATAATATCTCGAAATAGGAGAAGGAATTCCTAACACATATGATTAGGGTTGTTGGTTGGGTTCCTGTTATAATGAGAACCCTAAGAGGTATATTGTTGGGTTTCATCTGGGTTGGTTTTTGAATTCTCGAGGACAAGAATGTTTTAAGAGGTATCTGATGTAATGGCCCGGACCTCTCCGGCCCATTCCTTTGTCAAAAAGAAGGTCAAGAAGTGTTCTGGAGGGTAAAATGGACTTTTCCACACTTTCCAGAATTTTGAAACTACACACCGTGTAGTTTGAGTACACGCTGTGTACCCCCTTTCTGGGTATACCCCGTGTTGCAGGTCGTGTCCTCGCTATGTGAAACGATGGGTACACGCCGTGTGCCCAGTTCTACATGCCGTGTAGTCCTTCCCCGCGTACGCGTTACCAGTCAACGGTCGTTTACCATGTTGGAGTCGTGTCCGTGCCATGTGCAATAAATGAGTACACGTCGTGTGTCTAAACTAAACACCATATAGTTCTTCCCCGCGTATGCATTACCCTCAAACTGTGTGTTGACTAGTCAACGGCCGTGGAGCCATGTTGGAAGCCACATAGAGACCGTGTGAAATAACTGAGTACACGCAGTGTACCATAAAGTACACACTGTGTACTTTTTCTTTTTACAGCAATAAAAGGAGGGGTCCCCTCCTCCTTTTCAACACACACCTCTCCTCCCCTCTCCTCTGAGAAGAGCTCTCTTAAGAGACTCGAAGGCTCCTCCTTCCATAACATCTTCTTCCGAGCTCCGATTTACGATCCGTCAGCGGCTACGGGTTCATGACAACGAGGAGGAAGTTACGAGCTTAGATCTTTTGTCTATCCTTTGTCCTTTCCTTTCCGACATCCACCCGAGGTGGTTTTGCCGGGACCCGACAGAGTGACGGACGCCGACATACTTCTTCTAAAGTTGATTTGGAGGAGCGCTGTGGTCAGAACCTGTTGAGGTAGGGATCTTACCTTTGTCTCTCTAATTTGTGAATCATGCATGGTGGGTTTCTTCTTGTTTACGTGAAACACTTTTGAATCTATTTTAAATAAAGATAATAACTGGTTAATGAATGGGTATGGGGATGTTGTTATGTTTATATTTGTTTATCCTTTTGATATGTTATGAATTGAATAGGCTTATGCCTACTGAAAATCACGGTCGTTGGGGGCCTTTTCTTGCACAATTAAA
Organism: Viscum album; assembly: GCA_963277665.1. Taxonomy (NCBI): domain Eukaryota; kingdom Viridiplantae; phylum Streptophyta; class Magnoliopsida; order Santalales; family Viscaceae; genus Viscum; species Viscum album. The sequence goes on along the minus strand of OY728151.1, from coordinate 62,328,492 downwards.
TGTTGCCCTATCTTTCTAGACCGTTTTGTGGATGGAAACTTCATGGAATGTGGAAATTGGTTAATCACGTAAAGTTGGCTGATAAAATCTGGAACCCTTGTGTGATCACCCCGGTTAAACAAAATGGAATAATGAACATGTGGGTGTTTTCTTGGTTATGTGGCATGTGATGGGGGTGTTTTGTGGGTTGTTGTGGATCGGGTGAGCAGCCGGGCTGTGGTTGAATTGGTTGTGGGGTGTTGTAAATGCTACGTTGGTGATGGGCAGTGGGGCTGTGATAAATGTTTTCAAAGGGATATTGATGTACGGGTTTCGGTGCGGTTGTGGTTATGGCGGTTGACAGTGGGGCTGCGGGGTTGGGTTTTAATGTGAACGGGTTATGGGTTGTGAATTCTAAATTAAAGTGGAAGAGTTAATAAATGGTGGGGCATGTTAATGGAATAGAGTTAATAGTCAATGGGGCTGGTTGGTTGATAAGAAGGGCTTGGTTGTGTTGCTTGTGTTTTCCTAACTTGATTTGTGGACGGCAGGGATATGTTTCATGAACGATTGATTTGGTTAGTTGTGGATAGTTTCACAGTAGTTAAGGAACTAAATAATCTAATTCTGCTTAAACTTAAAAACCTAAATGGGTTTGGGGTTGTTTGTTGTATGCATGCTTTGTAGAAGCAGTGCCGAGGCATGTGCTCAGTTTCTCTATTTAGAAGCCATAGGTTGGGATGTGTGGTTGATATATATATATATATATATATATATATATATATCTGTATCTTTTGTGTTTATCGCACCCCACCCATGTTGAGCACTTAGTTCCGAACACTCCCATTTCATGGGAGAGGGTGTTTTTCTCTTAGTTACTAGCTCCTTCCTGCTCCTTCTCCCCTAGGCTGTAATAGCCTGAGGTGACCTTAAACCTAATACTCTTTGGGTAGGTTTCGATTGGGGTGGCTTTAGCCTAAGACTCTTTGGACAGGTTCTATTGTTTCCCAAGAATCTTCGGGATGAGGCCCAGGTGTGTGCGAGCGGGATACGTGGTTGTGAGGCCCAGGTGTGTGCGAGCGAGATATGTAGATTTGAGGACCAGGTGTGTGTGTGGGTGGGATACGTGGTTGTGAGGCCGAGGAGTGTGTGGGCGGGATACGTGGTTGTGAGTCCCAGGTGTGTGCGGGCAGGATACGAGGTGGTGAGGCCCAGGTGTGTGCGGGCGGGGAGAGTGTGGCAGCGTCAGGACGTTCGTAGTTAGGAAGAGAAGCTAACTAATGGGAACTGGTGCGGGGTACCCAATACTCTTGTTTATTATATACTAATACCTGTTGTGGTTGTGTTTTTGTGAGTGTGGATGGTGAGGTTGGGTGGATAAAATTCCTTGATAGGTTTATTCTATTGTTCACACGGGACATTAGGATGTCTCCCCACTTGTGCATGAGAGTTTTAGGTTTCCCTACTGAGTATACTTGTATGCTCACCCTACGTTTACTTTCAGGTTTCCAGGAGGACTACCAGGGCCGTGCGAGACCCTACTAGTCGGACAGTCAGAGTTGTTGCAATTGTTGTTCTCTTATTTTCTTATGGTATTGTACTTTGAGCATTCTTTTACTTGTACCTTGTTATAAAATTGTTTAAACATGCATGTGGGCTTGGTTTGGGTTTATTTATATACACTTGTTCTTTTTCCTTTTTGGTGGTTGACTTGTCCTATTTCCCGATCATAAATAAATAAAAAGGGTAATGCCTCCCATACTTGTGAAAACTCATACCCTTGGTGCTAGTCGCCACCCTGGGGCCTACTGGAGGTGGGAATCGGGGGTCATTATCTCCCTTTCACCATTTCCTGCTCAGGAGGGGCATCTTTAGTGGGAGGGGGTCGTGACATTTTCATGTCTTCTATGGAAAAATTAATGATAAATCACTTCTCATCCCCCATCCTTTATAGTTTATATTTAATGGTAATGAAGTCATGGATTTTATATTCAAACATATGATGGTATAAACAATAATTAGGGAGATCATTCAACCCTTCCCCCTATAGTTTTCTATTTTTTCGTGGTATAAAGATGTTCTTATGTAGGGGATAATGAAATTCCATAGGACTGCATAATTTTTAAAGGATTGGGGATTTTCCTTCCTATTTTTGAGATTTTGGAAACTCTTATCCTCATTCAATTACTTTTGGGGGTGTTTTTACTATTTTACAAGAGGATGGACACATTATACATGGTAGGTACTGGGGATAGAGTTTGCACCAGCACTATTTTGGGATTTCCTATCGTGGTTTCCCCATTAAAAACAATTAATTTCTATGATATGGATCGTATTTTATATTAGGATATGATGAACCGATGGAATCTTACAACCACTATAAACTATATCAAAATCTTAGAACTAGTCAGCATAATTTTAAGGAATAAGAACTATTTTTGGATCATTTTGAGGTTCCCTATATATACATCAAATAAGTTTTCCTATGAATGTTTCAAGTCTAGGGACTAGGTTAAACCATTATATATAAAAATTAATTCTAAAAATATATTATATTCACACTTATTCTAGCTTCATAGGTTAAAATTTAATTTATTTCTTAGTGTCAAGATGAATTTATGAAGGAATATTATTCAAATATCTCTCTAAAAAACAATGGATTCAACTACTATATTTTTAGAAACATTTATTCATAAAAATATTACTAAAAAATATCAGATTCAGTAATTCATACAATTCTATGGTTCCCAACATTAGAATAATCTATGATATAAAATATGTAATCTTTTGATCCATTTCTCTCATTCCATTAAATCTTGAGAAATTTTGATTCTCAGAGTTTTGTGAAGAAATATTCAAATCCATCCACTCAAAGAATTTATTCCCCTCTCGTTAAACTAATTCACACCAACTATCCATTACATTCATCTATGTAGTTAGAGATTTAGGAATGTCCTATGATGCTACTAAATGAGACTACTCTTGAGTAGAAAGTTTTCTATAATATTGATATTTTTGGAACGATTACATTTTTTATAAAACTAACATAATTTAATCTATGATTAATTTTTTGAATATAAAATTATTATTTCCCGAGTGGAGGGAATTCATGGTAATCAATAAATGAAACAATAAATATGATAGGTTTATTCATTCTCAATTTGACCAGAGGGATTGATACTACTCCTATTGGTTAAAGAATTACTTTTTTTAATAGGATCAATTGAAGAAGACACAACTACTTTATCATGGGAATTATAATCATGTAAAATATTTTCAATATGTAATTGACCATTAATCTCTTTAAAAAAATTATTTCATCATCCAACTTGGAAATGATTCTCTTGGAAGAATATATTTCTACATTTTTCAAGTTTTGAGGGGGTATGGATGTTGCCACATACTTCACTTTTTTCATTACAGATAGATCACTAGGTGGGATGGGGGTATGGATTTATACTTTTTCAATATCCATATTTTAATAGGAATAACGTCATGATGAGTTCTTCATAGAGGGACTATAAATATTCTAGATGTGTTACTATAGAATGGACTGATAAAGTAGTATATATTTTCCCTCATTAATATAGGGTTGGTAGAAGTATTCACCAACACTTTTCTATATGGAATATGATTCTTATTATAATCCCTGACATGCTATAACCTTTATTTTTCCATAAAAATAGTCTGATGATCCTCAATAATTATGTTTGTTATATTGCAATTAACCTGATCTTTTATTTCTATGATTAATGGCCACTATATAACCCTCTTATTGGGTTTCCTTGTCTGGAAAATTGAAATATTGAATGATTATTCAGTGGTATCATAAAGGATTGGTATTAGATAGTTATTGCGATAACTATTTTAGTAGGATCCATCATAGATTTCCCCTAGTTGGTCAACCAAATGTAAGGGAAACACACATACACTTCCCAAAGATAAGGGATTTTGGTATTTCATTACTCTAAATACAATATTCTGAAGTTGGATGTAATGAAGAGGGATTCCTAATATGAATTTTGAAATCATTGATAGGATATAGAATATGGAATCTTATCCACTAAACTTGTATTTAATAACTCTATCATACGAATAATTTCATTGTGAATATTCTCCTTATCCATGGATTTAAATTCCTAACACTAAAATAATCAAGTGTGTAAAAAAATACATTTACTTTATAAAGATGGGGTAGATATTTAAGGATTAACATGTTTCTTTGGTTCGATTTACAATTGATTCTTTGTGGTAATATTTTTCTATTGGTTTTCCCTGGCTTGACTAGAAATCTTTATGCCTATTGGTATGTTAATTTAGGAATAAATTTTGATACATAAGGATCAAATCATAGACAAGGGATCCTATAATTTTTTTATCACAAATAAAAATTTATTTTATAAATTGAGAAATTTTGGAATTAAATAATATCATATCACGTTTTCCATTTTCATTTTCTAAATTTTTTATTATTGTGGTTCAATCAATTCAAGTCCCATTATAAATTACAATACGAGTGAAACATCATGATCACCTGTAGTGGTTATGATGTCACATTTTTTCATAATAGAGGATGTGAATAAACTTATATCACTATGATGATCATTAATTAATTATATAACCTCTTATAAAGTAAAAAAATATTTATTAAATACTTCCTAATAAAAATATTTGTTACCCATATTTTTAAATTTATGGGTTGTCATTATTTATCCATGAGAATATGTATTATTGGTTATTCATATTTTCCCAAGTCAGTTTATTATTCTATGGTTTAAATCCATATACATGGGAACAATGGAATTTATTTCTATCAAAAGATGTGATAGGTATGGTGGAATTATGAATGCAAGCATGAAAAGGGTTTCCTACATTTTTCAATAAATGGAATCAAAACCTATTTATTCTTTTACATCATAATAACTGACTTTATGTTATTTAGGGTCATTTTAAAATGACATTAATCATTCTTTTTAAGGAAATGAATTTATAACCAAAATTTTCATTTTAATTTCTTCTATAATAAACCAATTATGTTACTTTTTTTCAACATTTCAAATAATGATGATGTTCCTTTTATGATAATTTTTCTAGGTCCAAAATGTCATATAGTTATAAGTCATATGACATGGTCATTTCCTATATGTTTAAATTCATGGTGAATAGGATAATATGTTAAGGGAACCTAGAAATGTTTTCTTGTGGATCTAACACATGATTGTCCATTTTTTAGGTTCTTATAACAAGGTAAATGATTATTTAAACCTAAAATTGTTTGTTGGACCAACAGAGTATACTTGAATTTTAGAGAGTTGTGGAAACATATTTAGAGTATCCAATATGTGTGTCTTAATCTAGGAAAAACTAAAATGCTATCTTAAGAGAAAATGACCACATTGTGAGTGGAATAAATGATTGGACATATTATAAGGGCCTTAATGGTTAGAAAGGATAATCATAGTGATTATCATTATCAACGTAACTCTAAGTAAAATGGTCATAATATCTCTAATTTTCTTATGTATTTTCATGGTATTAAAATTTTTTTCATTAAATTAGTATTGATTAAAAATGTGATTCATGACAAGGATCCTTATTTTATATATTTTTTTGGAATACATAACATTTATATGAATCTATAATAATTTAGAGAGAAATATGGAAATTTTGGAAAATGATAAAACATCTTGTCATGATGTAAAGTGTAAAGGAGTGACATTAGACGATAAAGGATGAAGATATAATGAAATATTAGAGATAAAGGATACTGAAACCTTGAAGAATCATTAACACCTCAATTGAAGACACAATGGACACAATTTGATTCTATCTAATATAAGTCAATATGAAAACATAGAGTATCGAGCCACACAAGAGGAATCAATAAGTACAACTCTTGAGATAGAATGTTTAATGGTGTGAAATATGTTTCATTCTAGGATTTTTTATCATTCATGAAAAAAAATCATCCACCAACCAATTCAGGTCATGTATCATCCATCAGCAATGTGAATTGACCATGTTGGGTGTTATGAACTAGTGACTTTTGGCTTTATTTTGCGGGTTTTATGTGGATTTGACCCGTAAATCCAGGTGTAATTATATTCCTATGAAGAGAGGATATACCACCAATAAAATTATCATTCAGCCACCAGTGGGGATACGATTCTCAGGTTACTACCTAGATAACCATTAAATATTGAAAGGATTTTATTTCTAAATTTTATTCTTTCTGCAAAAATAATACCTTTTAATGATTTTGTTTTCAATTCAATTCCCTCTTCTACATTCATTAATATTTAATTTTATTTTTTTATTCTGAATTTTTTTTATCTCTTAAAAATTTCCCCTCTGATATCCCTTTTGATTTCCTACTATTCTTTTCTATCCTCTGTAAATCATTATTTATTTATTATTTTTTCATTAGTGATTAGTGGATAAATCTATAAGGGAGTTAAAATTTAGTTTACATGTTTTTATATCATGTGATTTAATTTTTTATTCTATCATTTGATAACCTGATTCTATAAGTATTTTTTAACAATTAAATTATGATTATATTTATTATTGAATCATTGAAGAAAATATTTCAATAATGAATAATATCTAGTGTATTAAAGGTCATTTATCCATGAACAATAACTAAATTATTCTCTTTTACTAAAATTAACCAAATAAAATCTTGTTATTTTCTCTTTTTTGGCCAAGAGGATCCATATAATAAAAATGTTTCTATAACAATTGACTAGATTAGTACTGAATGAAAATAGTGATTTCACATCTAATTAATTTTGTTATTTTGTTATCTGAGTGGAATTATTCTATTTAGAATAACTGCCCTAGAAATTGGATCCCCTCCATTCTATTTTTCATATGAATTTATTTATTTTATTTCATACAATTATGTTAAAATTTTAATTAATGGAATTTTGACAAGAAAACATTTAGTTTAGTTCTATAACTATACTTCCCTATTCCATACAGTATTAACCCTTTACTTGAATTATTGTACTCTTTTATATTTTTTTAGTTAAGAAAAATATTAGTTTTTAATTTGTATTGAATTAGATGAACATAGAACACCTTATGGGATTCCTGAGGTTATATTTTTTTATAATGACCCAGTCATGTATATCAGGTGTCCATGGAAGAGGACAGTGTGAAATGGGATATTTGAAAGATTGACCTTGACATAAGGGTTTTAAAAATGTGTTTTGACCCACTATAGTTAATGTGATTAAATTATACATAGTTAGTGACCTGGGAAAATGGTGTCTTAAAGTATACATTGGATTTTATAACAAAACACCTTTTTAAAGTGATTTGTGTGATAGACACAGTCATGGTGTAGGTTCACTAAAAGGGGGTTAGAATCATTGAAAAATAATTTATTTTTCTATTTATTATTTTTCCCTATGTTTACCATTTCTCTTTTTCGAGTTAAAAATACCTCCATTGAATTTCAACCGCATCGAGGAAACCAAAACCAAAAAAAGAACACCTAATGTTCAAGGTTTACTACTCAGAATGAGTCACTAATCCTTTATATGATTAGGAATATCTAATTTCCATACAATAAAATTGAATCATCATAGTTCATATAATTAGAGTGTTATATACATGACCCTAGTTTATTTTAAAATGAAATGTGATATTTCCCAAAAATATGCATTATGTCTTGATCTTAAATGAAGTAGGAACAATAATTTTTGTATGATTAAATTTTATATTTTAAATTTTAAATTTCTCTTGTAATTCATTAAAAAATAGAACATAATTGACTTATTATATCTTCCTTAACATAAACATACGTGTGATGTTAAAAAACACAAATCTAGTATACAATCCTATTTTTTTACTCATTATTTCACACCTATAAATATTCTTCTTCTTCTATTTATATTTATATCTACATTTTTTTTCAAAATAATTCACACTTTCACTATGCTATAATCATTTAAGATCCCTATTCATATATATCTTACATAGAATAGACTCTTCAAAAAAGTAAAAATTTAAATTTAAAATTCAAATTTAAACTCAAATATTTCTCCAATGTCTCTTCAACTTATACCAAATCTTAATCATTCTTCATATTTTTTCATTACCTCTATATATCCTTGGATATTATTACAATAAATATTGATTCAATTTGAATCATCCAATGAAATATAAAATAACCTACATCATCAAATCCACTGAAAACATGTAATCAATAACATATCATCATCTGACATTATAGATCATCATATGAAAAATTGGTTTTCTAATAAATACTAAAAATATTATTCTATCTTTGGGGAATAATAATATTCTTCATGATATAACCCTTACTTTTTATCTTCGGTTTTTCATGATCATTGGGTAATACTATGAATTATGTAATGGTACATCAAAACACCTCAAAACAGAATATTTCATACCTATGAAATAATTGGAACATGACATGATCCAAACATTAGTCTTTATTATGGAATATCCTTCACAATATAGTGTTAATATATTTAAACTCATAAAGGTAGCTGAAATCCTATTTTCATTCATGGATGGAATAAAATTCTCTTCATAGTAAAACCATTTTTCTCCAAGATATACATTTATTTTCTAAAAATTAATAATTATGATGTATTAACCATTATGTTAAAGGAATTTTTCATTATCATCTTTTTCCTCAACGTAACCTCAATGTATGAATAATATTTACAGAGGATAGACTAATTTTTAAGTCTTTCATCTCAAGTTAACCCTTATATTTTAACTATATATACTGAGGACTTATCTTTTTTAGTATTTTTGATCAGTATAACCCTTACATGGTAATCATAATTAATATGCAGTTTATTGAATCTCTAACCTAGTCTAGTCATTCTACCATGTGCCTTACATACTAGGATTTTGTATGTTTCTGGACATCATTTTTCAAAAACCCAAAACTCTTCCAAAAAACCCTAAATTTGTTTTAAATTCCTTTAAACTTCTTAATGTTCATTATGTTACATGATAAAATTTATCTTATGTGAATTTTAATACAATTCATGTATTGATAAAAAAAATAAAACACGTAAATATATTCACTTCTCCTCTTCCGTAATTATTCTTACCTAGAAACACACCAATGTTATAGGGGGTTAGTCTTCAATTCTAGAACTCAAAAAACTCCCTCTGTTTCTCAATAACCTCCATAAGGTCACTAAAACTCAATATAATAATATCTTCATTAAATAGATCATGGTATTAACTAACTAGGAACTGCAGAATCTTAGTGATTCCTCCGATGGTAGGAAAAATTAATGCTGTTATTTTCATGGGATCTTATTTTAGATGAGTACTTCACCCTATCCATTGTGAGGATTGGATAACAAGGTACATCATGATGCTTTTCACTATAAATATAACTGAAATAACCATATATCCCATTATATCTCCTAGGTTTTACATCACTGGGAACTTGAGGGAGATTTTAGAAAGTATGGTGATGTTCCTAGTGGAATATTTAGGGGCACATAGAGGGTTGTGAGTATTTGTATCAAACTATTATCAAGATTAAAATTATTTTTTTATTAAATCCTCTTGGAAATTGAACCTCAGTCATGGTTATGATATACGGATATTTTTATGTTTACACAATCCTCACCTCAATATGCATTAGATATAATAAAAGGACTGAAAACAATGATTTCTATAATGTTCATCCTCAATGTGAATGAATACTTTGTACCATCATCTGGAAAATTTTTGAGACTAAGATTTTCAAAAAAAAGTCACAATTAGTAACATACAAGATATCTCTTAAAAATCATGATACAAAATCACCAAATATTCTGAATCATAAGTGAATGTAGTGATCACCTCACGACGGGATCATTATAATGGATCTTACCTATTGATGATATGTCTCAAAAATATTTTGGCCATTTATTCATGGGGGGTTTATAATACCTCCTAATAGTTATTAAAAGTTTACATATAAATTCATTTATTGAATAGGTATTGAAACCATATTTTTACATGATGAAATGTGTTTTGACCCTGTTATCATTCCGTTTGTCACATCCAGACCTTCAATAGGAACACTAAACTCACTCAAAATACTTCTCTTGATAAAATATTGATATCATATGGAATGATATAGTATCTTATTCACTGTGTTATTCTTTGATGCATAGGGTTTCTTGGATGTAGTCACATTCTCCATCTTTGATACATAGTTATTCACTTTATTTCAATATATGGTTCACTTTCAATATTCAGGATAATCTTCTTATCATCAAAACAATCCATTTTTATTCATCAAAAATTCATGAATTTTCTTTATTTATTTTAATTATTGAAACCCCTTTATTTTCAATAATAGTAGATATCTCATTCAAATATAATATAATCTATTTCATGGTCCTTGATTCAAATACTATTTATGAATTATGATATTTCCAAATTCATGTTATAATAATATCTCATAATATTCCTCTACATAAAATTCAAAGCCTTCAATTTCTTTTAATTATTCCACATGTTCATGAAATCATACAACTTTATGACATGCCACATCATCCTATAGTGTGGAACTCAATAATTTAGATTGTATAGCATTTAATAAAATTTATTTATATATTATTCCACAATAAAAAAACATTATATAAACAAATAAATTTAATTCTAAATACTCTATAAATAACAATTAGGTATTATCTGATTTTCAAAATGTATGTGTCCTTATAAATTTGCAGTCATCCCTAAAAATTGAGGATTTTCCTTACTAAGTCAATGAACTTTATAAATAATAGTCATTATGCAGATTAATCCTCACAAATATGAACATAATAATAAATGGTCTTTGTGTTTCTCCATTTTATCACTAAATAGATCAATTTATAGTTACATATAATGGAAATAATTTCTACATTTCTTTTGTATTATCCCTACGAAAGTCACGCCCTTTCCATTTTTTTAATATCTACAGAAAAATTATTTCTAAATCATTCGAAATGAATCTTACGTCAATCCTAGAAAAATAATTCATTGTCATCCCAATCCAAAAATCACAATTCCAAGTCTAGAAGTGAAACCTATGTGGATAAATGTATGTGCCCTTTGTGAATTTTAATCTCCATTATAGAAATTACATCACCGGTCCATCTCTAAAAAAATCATCTCAAGGACTTCTCTAACACTTAAAATATACACATAATCATTATCTAAAAGGATTATATAACATGTTAACAGAAGAGTTAATTTCCATCATCTATTGTATGGTTTCACCCAATTTCACCTTTTTTATTTCTTTGTTTAAGGTCTCCAATCTCCCTATTAGTTTTCATCTTGAAGATCGTCTAGTAAGAATATTTTTGGTAGTGTTTCTTTATCAACACCAGCCTTTATCTTGAAGATAATATCATCAATTATCACATTAGAATTTTTTTTTCATGAATTAATCCATGTGAGATCTCCATGTAGTAGATTTATTCCTCCTTTTCAATTTAATATGGAATCACCTCAGGTTATCGTCACATATTTTCAAACACATATTGAAATATTTTATTCGTAATTGTATCCTTACATGCAGATTTTAATTCTTTTTATCACATAGGAATTTCAATCTCCCCCAGTGAATTTTTTTCATTACCATCAGTTATATATGTCAATATTTATGTATTAACTCTCTAATTCTACCCCATATGGGATAAATTAAATGCATATACATGGAAAAGATATCAATTATCCTTATTGGTTTTTAATTATTTTAAACACAAATTCTTCTTCTAAATTTTCTCTATATGACTTCCTAATCTAATATTTTGAGGTATAGAAAGAACTATAAAATTATTTGGAATAAGCCTATATCTAGTAAACTATGAGTCTATATGGTGTTTTTTCCCATGTCATGGGTGTGGAAATAGAATTTATAATAATTTTTCAACCAACTATCATTTTTAATAAATGATCCTGGAATTTGGATGTTCTAGCTATATAAATTCACGTAGAACATATCATTTTCATTTACTAACACTAACCTAACTAATATGTTTTTATAAACATATAAAAAGAGTGTCAAGTGGGTTTACATACCTCACTTACATTTTTAGAGGTTTTCCATATTCCATAATTCGATGAAATATAATTCGTTTTGTAGCATATCCCCTATTTTACTTCCCCCACAAGGGATTTAATAAACTATTCATCATGATTAATAATCATGAAAAGTACTCCATGATGTGATTTTAATAATTATTGTATAAAGTGATCACATAACTCGTCCATCTCCCGATTCTTTTAACCCCTACAATCCCCTAATTATAGTTCATAAAATACAAAAATTGAATACCAAGGGGTTTTATTTCTATTTAACGGTAGAAAAAAGGTTGAGAGTTTTATATCAACTAAGATCCTTCTTTTCTTCTCTATCCATCTAGTGAAGAGCTCTTCAATTAATATTTTTTTGGTTTTTTCTATGAAACATCAAAGGATACATGGTCTCTTTCTTCCTTTTACCATTTAATTTGTTTTTAATCTTATTATGATCCATAAAATTATTCAAATATTCATTTGAATACTTCTTCATCTTCATTAACATTACAGGATCAAATGGTAGCACTAATGAATCATTTAATAAATTTTTTCTGTCCTTTATAAATTTCCCACGCAACTCATTCGGAAATATTATATCATCAAACTTGAATATTGTACCATTAGATGTTCTTTATATCAAACAACATATATTCATTCAGCACTGTCTTGTTTTTCACCTTTTTTAGCCATCCTCAATTATAATTTCCAAATACTCAAGAACTCAATCATGACATAATTATATATTTTTTAGTTTTCAAATAATTTCATTGAAAATTTATTATTTAACTTTTTGTGGAAATCCATTACTTCATCTTTTATAATGTGATCAATCAACTCAATCTTCTTATTTCTCTATTTGATTAATATATTCTCAAAATAAATATCACATTCTTTGGAACTAATATTCAAGTACTATTATCAATTATACATGGTGTGTCCCTATTCTTACACTATAAGAATGTCCATTTGACTTTGATACCATTTTTAGATTCCCTTTCTAATATATTGTGTGTTTTTTCAAATTTCTTCTTTTATTGATCCCCTTTTGTCACCTTATTCTATACCAAAGAATATTTTTATCATTAACTCTTGTTATTTGTTTTTAATTATATATTTTTAATCATATTTAATAATTCTTTTTTCTTGGTTACTACAGACCAACACTTATCATAACCATATCCACTTCTATAGAAATAAATATAGAAGTTCTGAATACATTAAAATGTATTATTAGTGAAAGTATTTTTTATTTTATATGAATTATTCTTTTGATCGGGTGGTGTTCTAAATTGACTATATCTACACATTTCTCTTGGAATATTGGACCATTTTTAGCGTGATATGTTATTATAATAATAAATTTCATTGTTTCAGAACCTCCAGTAGAACATGTAATAGGAAATTAATCTTTTTTTAATGTCTATAATGTCTAGAGATAAAATAATTCTTATTATTATTTTTAAATATTCAATAAACATAAGAAAACTTCATGAGGATTTCCTTTAATTGCATACATAAAAATCCATGTTTTATTTAATTATATATAATTATGGGAATTTTTAAACATCACAGCTAGTCTATATTTATATTTGAAACATGCTCTAGAAGACAAAAATACATTAGTAAAAACATGTATATCTTGAATTTTTGTTACCTTCTTCCAAAAACAATTTTAGGTTGATTGGGTATTTATTTCAACATTTTCATTCCATTGATATATTCTTCGTTGCTCAATGACTGTTAATAGAAATTTTTGTGGATTCATCTTTCTTATCAAATCTTTTTGATGTTCCATATTTTTTGGTTCTAAATTCCTTAATTTATCATCATGTGTAAGACACATTATGTTGAGGTATTTATTCTAATCCTAAAAAATTATATTTCTTCCCTATCATTCGTCAACCACTTTACTTTATTTACTTTTATTTTTACTCTTTTTTTAAAATATTTATAAATATCGTGTATTCTTTTTATTATTAACCAACATCTTAGCATCATTGATATTCAAGGTGGTTTTGTACAGTTTTTTTAGTTCATGGATCACTTATTAAAGAATTGTTTTTTACAGATTTCTCAAATATTTCTTTTAAATTATTCTTCAATTAAAGAAATATTTTTAGTAAAAGGAAACACATATTTATCCTTTATTTCAATAATGTTCATCAGATATTCAACACAACATACCCAATGAATTATTAATTTAACTAAATTCATCATATCATTGTGATTTATAATGAAGAATTACCATGATAAAACCATGTATTTAATCGACTAATTCAAAGTGGCCTTTTTTTAAATACATTTAGATTTTATATTTTATGTGTTCAGATGTATGTTTAAACACATCCTCCTTAGACACACCAAAGACTGAACTAGTATCTTTAAAAGTATTGCATTTAATATATTTAAATAAACTCTTACCACTATGATCAGAATCATAAAGCGGTTGATCCTTCTTCTCCTTATAAATCATTCCAAATTTCATTATTCTCTTCTTCTTCTATTTCATATAATTTTATATGAATCCTCAAAGTTATCATCGACAAATGGAACATAATTTTTCTCTATATGAGGAAAATCCAAAGCATAATTAAATATAAAATTTATATAATATGATAAAATAACTAGGGAACCTATTTTCAATAATAGGAAAACCTATATTAGCATTGATACCAATTGAAGTTCTAAATGTATCTTATTAGGACACTAAGAGATAGAATCAGTGTATGAAACTTTTACTGATTTTAATATTCATTCAATGTTATCCCAAATTGATAAACAAAGATTTATTGAAGTTAATAGATATGAATATTTTTATTCTCACTTAATCCTAACCATTTTGTGAAATGAATAATAATTAGAGGATAACCCGTAATGATTTTGACATAGTTTGTACTCAATATTATATCCTACTCCTTGTTAGGTTCAAGTTAAGATCCAAGACATGGATTTCCCAATATAATTCATTGCGAGTGAACATAAATACTGTACTCTGAACTATATTATATAAAATCTCCTAAAATACCTAACCACAAGTTAATGTAACAAATTCATTTGGATTGGTTCTTTATACAAGCTATTACCAGTAGAAGCTATCTATTAAAAATAATCTTTTAATATATTGATTGTTCCTTAATGTTACTACCATATAGTTATTCAAATTTTAATCCCAAAATCCTTCCATTAACATCCTTTCAAATACTCTTTTCTCCTAGTGTAGTGTTTGGCATTCATTTTATCCTTCAAGTCATCATGCAAAATTATGCACAATGATCACTGGACTTTCTCAAGGTGATTCTCATAATGATATGATGATATAATGCTCTACGATCAAATTCTTACATCATTTTTTATACATCAAGACAAAGGGTTTTTTGGATGCGGTTTAATTCCACTTCTTTTATACATTGAATCTCCCTCTTTTTTTGTTAATATGATGTTTTATCTCAGTATTCGTGATCCTATTAATCTCATCTGAATATTCCATTTAATTTATATAAATCTCGTGAATATTATTTCCATATTTTAATTTTTGAAACTCGTTTAGTTCTCATATTTAGTGATATCTCATTCAAATATTATTTAATCAATGTTATGGTTCTTGATTTGAATTCACCCCAAGGATCATAAGTTTTTTTCATTATGTGATGCTAAAATATAACTGTCATATTCTCCATTAAATCTACATCATTTAATTTCATTTCATTATTTCATGAGTGATTTGTTTGTGAACAAAAATATACATTCATGTGATCTATATCCATAAATCACAAGTTCGTGATTATTATAGTATAGATATATGTCTCTGTCTGTGTGCATGTCATGTTACTATACAATATAAGATAATATATAAATTCGATGAGGATTGTGTGTTCTTGAATGATAATAAAATCATCCCCATGTTGTTTTTAATAAATTTTAATTCTATTTTAAGGATTATAATATTTTCATATTTCTCAATGAACATGTTCAATGGATTGATCAAAAAGAAATAAATCATGATTTTTATTTTATGATAACTGATGATTGAAGATGTGTTATTGATTTGTGAAGAAGCAATGGGCTTCACCTATATAAATATTAAATGATTATCTTCATTGGTAGTGTGTCTCTGAATTTTTCATTAAATATTTTTTGAGTTTATCAGTTTCATACAAATATTATAAAAGAATTATTCTTCATAGGCCTCATTTATCACTCCCAAAAAAGGTGGAAACCCCCTTTAAGATTTTTATGTGTCCTATGACAGTGCTTGGATATATCAGCTAGTTTATCCCCTTGAGTGGTAAGAGGCATTGATATAATAATTTAGTGAAAATAATTATGAATTCTTCATCAATGGAATGATGGATGTTGTTGTAGTATATGAGTTCCTGGTATTCTCTATTTTATGAAATTTTTTCACATTGATTTCATGAATATTTATTGCCCTATTTTTAGGTTTTATTATTCTACATAGAATTATATGATCATATTAATAAACACATATGTGTTACCAATACAATTATCTTCAGGTAATCAGCAAGTGTCATCTATACATTTTTATACACTTTAAAAATGATATTGCGAAAAAAAACCCGCTATTTAAAAAAGTACTCATCTCATGTAAAGTTAATAACTACTTAAATTTAAATAGATGGATGGTTGGAAGTTTCATAAACTATTACCATTATGTATATTGGTTTATGAAAGCGTAATTATGGTTTACCTTTACATAGATGGGTCTATATAAGGGTAGTTCTGATTTAACTATATGTTGATGTTTCTATCTTAAGGTGAATATTGAATATGTAAAGGTAATAACTCTAAAAACTAAATGTATAATTCCACATTTGAGTCATTTTATATTACCCTTATGAATATAGGTCTATGTAAAAGTCATTAAGATTTAAATTTAGACAATAGAGTCTATATAAAAGTAAATATTATCTAGACTTACATAACAAATATGGGAAAAGGTGTCCTCTATATTACCATTAAAAGAGTGGAAAATCCTTATTTATAATTACACAAATTTCCTTCATAAGGGTAAATAATTATACTTTTACTGGGGTTAACCCCTCCCATGTTAAGGTAAATAGGATCATAAAAAAATTATATTTTATTATTTTTTTTATAGTTTATAAAAAGTTTATAAATCATAATAATTGTATTTTGGGAATATTTTAATTTATAATTTATATATAAATTATGTAATTAAAAATAATTTATTGTTAATAATATAAATAATTATAAATCATTTATTAATAAAATATTCTGAATAATAAATATTGATGTCTAAAATACATTTTACCAAATTATATAGTATCTTTTAAAATTTAAATATAATAAAAATTAATAAATTATAAAGATGGGTTAGACAAAGATTATAAATCACATAAATAATAATTAAATATATGTGGTTTTTAAATTTATAATTATGAATTGTTTATAATTGATTAATTTTAAATTGTTCAAATTAAACATAAATGATTTAATTATTCATTATACTTATACTGTCGAAAAAGTGTTTTTTAGTTGATTTAGAAAAAAATATTTAAATATGTGATATTAGAATAATGTAAAATGTGAACATAATGAAGAAAAAATTATAAAATTGATAATAATTCATAAATTATCATATATTTAAAATGTATTACCATTTAGTTTAAACTATTAAATATTTTAAAATAAAATTTGATAAAAAAGTTTCTAAATCTAAAATTAAGGAATAACCATATTTTTTTATAAAAATCATAAAATATAAATATTGTGATATATTTTAAAAAATGTACATTAAAAGATATCTCATATTTAATTATTTAAAATTTTCATTTATTTAAAATTTATTCTTCAAATTATTCATGTATATAAATTTATTGTAAAATGAGATTTTTTTCATGAATCATTTATGTGATAAATTTCATCTAGGAAAAAGATCATTCAGTTTCCTTAATGGAATGAATCTAAAAAATTCAGTTTTCATCTACATTTGAGACAGCTTGATAACTTTTCTCCAAGGTCTAGTGCTAAAAAAATAATCTTTACATATTGGATTTGAAACTAGCTTACCTGAAAAAAAACATAAACTTCCATATTTACAATGTTAAAAAAAACATGGATTCACTTATATACCCATGACCTTTTTAGGTTTGCTGCTCTATAGAATAATGAGAAATATTTACTATGACAAACTCATATCATTCTACTCAAATTTTTATTTTTTACACTATACCAATAATTTCTTATTTCATAATAATCCTTTAGAATCTCCCAAAAAATACTGTACATATGATACTATAATATACGTATCTTACATAATATCATTTTTCATAACCTAGAGAAATGGAAATGTAAAAAGGATAAAGTCAAATGCTCAGTTTGGGTAAGCATTGGTATTATCAATTAAAGATAAAAAATGATTGCACGGTGATCATAAGGTTGTGGGAATATATTCATGTTAAAAATATAATATAATCATACCCAAAACATCAGATCTCGCAACTTATGTTTTAGGGGATAATATTCTTCATAACATGATATATAGGTATAAAAACCCGTTATCATGATCCCTGAAAAAATAGCACTATCTTGAGTCATAAATTAAGAATATAGAACAAAACTGAACATAGAATATCATAACATTGTAGATCTAGAATACCTAGTAGAATCCCATAAAATAATACATTATGAATCATCACTTGTTTCACAAATCATAATTGATTACAAATCATCATTAAAATCACTTAGTATAATTGATCATACATTATTACCAAATACCATTAGTATATTGGTAGAGATATTATTAACTACATCTATTAGTAATCTCATGAGATATAAAAGAATTACCCAAAGCATTAGAGGGATATAATGGACCCACCCATAATATAAAGATAAAATATATATGTGTGTTCCATAAGAACATAACACTAATGATACAATCATGAATTAACTAACCCATGCAATGAAATAAGTTTCATGAGGTATTTTATAATGCATAATCACAGTCCTTCTAGAGAAATAAGATTTATAGTATCATTATATTATATCCTTTGGGAATCATAAATACATTAAATTATATTGATATAAATAAAAAATTATTTTATAAAAACATTTGAAATACGCATTGAAAAATAAAGGAAAATATATTTTCCTTTTAGTAACTTTTGAAAAATATAAATTCCCCTAACAATGGAAATATAATTATCATTCAAAACCCAAGTAATATTGTTTATTAATTCTATTATGAATAATGGTCAAGATATTAGAACTAAATTTCATGATGTATACATTAAAAAGAAAACATTATTTTCATACTTTTTGAAAAATGAAAAAGTGATCCATATGGAGAAAATATAATATAATTACTTCAAATAATCTATAAAAAATCATAAGTAATATAAAATACCATTAACAAACCTATAATTGTTTTTCAAAGCTTTCAAAAAATTATTTTATGACTATGAATGTAGAAGAAAAAATATTCTCATCCAAAGATAAAAAATAATGATGGTTTTTCATAAAAATATATTGTCCTTACTTTTTAGTACCAAAGAGTGTGAAATAAAAAAAACTAAAATAAATAATGAAGACGAAATTAGAAGAGTTAAAGGTGATATATGTCGTATTGTTTCAACAAAATGAAATTTGAACACAAACAATTCTGATTATAAAATGTGATTTCAATATAAACCCTTACAACCTTAGAAATATTTGAAACAAACCCACATGAAAGAAAGTACTATAGTTTTTTTAAACCCAACATAAAATTCATGGAGAAAATTTTAAAATAAATTTATCAGTAGTATATACACCACACAAAATAATTAATTTAAAGAATATAGAACATAACTCAATGAACGATAATTGAGATGAAGAAGATATTATGAAAGTTTGAAACATATTAAATAGGAATTAATAAATGACATTTTTATTTGTAAATAATGTGAATCCATATACAAAATTTAAATACAATATAAAAAATAATATCTCATTACTCATATTATCTCAACTTAACATAAAAAATTAATAGTGATATGACTCAATAAAAATAAATTGTGTTAAAAATCCCCTTACCTTGAGCATTCTAAAGGTTGAATGCACCATAACCTCATGAACAAAATATTTAGACATATTTTAAGTCTATAATTAATCCATATATATCTCTATAAAATTTTATATCATTCACTTACAATTTATTACTACCCAGTTAATAGTAAGTAATTATTTAAATCAAAATTTTATGTTGTCTATTTAGTTTTTCATGTATGTTTGGATTCAATAATTTAATTCCTTGAACCATGTTCATTGTTTCATAATATAAAAAATGTAATTGAATTTTTAAATCATGTGTTTAAGTGTTTCACAATCACATTCTAGAACATATGTTAATGTCTCACAGTGAACTCTTAAAGATTCCATTTCAACGATATTATTAAATTAGAAAAAATATTTGAATTTATAAGTAAATAATTTTTTTAATATTAACACTCTATAATTATGAAAAAATATAAAATTAATAATTATTACATAATATTACCATTTCATAACACTTATTAATCATTAATTACATAAACATTAAAACAGTTTACATGTAGGTGGTAAAAGCAACAAAAACCTTTCTTATAACATTGGAATGAGTAATAAAATTCTATTTAATAAGGATAATATCACATTTACATAATGTTAATCATGTTATAAATAACATATTTATTAATTAAATTAATTTTTTTATTCATTCTTGAAAGGAAATGATGAAAGAATAATCATATTACTTTATGGATATGGTAGTTCCTTCGTACACCCGGGTGACATTTTCATTTTTCATTGGATGAAAATTAAGGAATTTAAATATTAATTTATCAATAAATAATAATGAATATTTTAAAATTTTCATATATATATTCACTAAATCAACATATATAACCTTCGATGAGAGTTGGTTGTGGGAAGTTAATTACAAACCTTTGTAGAGGTGGCAGTCTTCACAAATACATCAGCAAAGTTAACATTTTTCATTAGATGGAGAGGAGATAAAAATTGGTTATACCATATAAATAAGAACACTTTATTAAAGTAAATATATTTATTTAATTTTTTGATTATGTAATTATAATATTTGGATGAATTTTATGAATAAATATACTTTAAAAATATAAGTAAGTACATATAGATCTTCCTTAGATAATCTAC
This sequence comes from Viscum album, assembly GCA_963277665.1. Lineage (NCBI taxonomy): Eukaryota > Viridiplantae > Streptophyta > Magnoliopsida > Santalales > Viscaceae > Viscum > Viscum album. The sequence continues at coordinate 62,307,276 of OY728151.1, read as the reverse complement.
TTCGAGAAACACCTTATGGATTATTGGAGAGATGTTTTTGGAAGACCAGAACATATATGAAAATTTTATGATGGTTGGGAATTTATTTGGGTAAATATTGGTCAATATATAGTGCCCATGTGGGATGGATATGTGAGAAGAGAAGGTTCTAATTATAAACATGTGTAAATATTATGAACATTAAAATATAATAAATATATCTTTCAATGAAAATGGATAAAATTTAGTCCAATTTCAAATTAAGGACATGTTATGGTGAAAATAAAATAAAATAAATTAAACTATTTATAATTATATTTGAATCCATACCTATTAGTTTAACCTCCCTATTGACCATTTTAACCATCATTACAGAAACAATCTTTTTACCATGGTAACTATTCATTATGATTAAAAAATGAAATAGCCATTATTAAATATTTTCAGTATTATAATCCTTAATATGAAATAAATTTTACACGATTAAATTTATATAAGTGGTAATAAGTTTTCTAAAAATAAATTCACTAAATTAAATCAAAATCAATTTTAAAAAAACTCAATTTTCCGCATAAAAATAATTCTACAGGAAAATATAGTATAATATTAATGAAAATGAAAATATTTGGATTGTTAATAATAAAATTAGAATTATATTACTTTTAATAAAAACTAAAATCAAAGGTAACCCTATGAATACTTGACTAAAAAAGAAAAACCAAAAATACTTTATTTGAATTAAAACATTACATATATTTCTGAAATGTAATGCATATATTTCTATGTTTGACATTAACTTTTTAAATGTGTCGTATTATTTTTTGAAAATATATATTTTCTTGTAATTAGGTTTCATTATCATAAAATTAATTATTAAATCATGATAATGTTAAAAAAAATATTGTATTTTTAAAGGCGATATTTTTCAATTTTCACCTAAAAAACAAATTTTTCAACAAAAATCTGAAAATTCACCTTGTTCTAAAAATGACATGATGAATTAAATAATTATTTTAAATTTCAAACAGTAAATTTCTATAATTTATAAATATGTATTTCAAATAAAACATATATATTATTAAATATAAAAAATATTTAAAACAAAATAATTTTTTTAATCAGGAAAAACTACATTAGTATTATTTATAGTTGATTAATCATTCTATATATTTTTTTAATTTTTTTATAACAATTATTTGAATTTTACACATACATTTTATTGATATCATTTTATCAAAAGTTTTCAATTTAGTGAAAATACATAATTCAATAAATGTGTTATAATGTGTCTATTGGTAATCAATTTTATTTTCATAATTGAATTATAGACATTTTTACAAATTTATTTCTTTAGAATAACTAATAAATTCTTCATTTTGTTATAATTTTAATGAATTATTAACATATGTTAGGTGTGGTGTGAATCACAATATATCAAACACGTTAAATTTATTAAATGGAAATTATTCTAAAGTCTCTGAGTATTATATTCTCCCACCCATAAATAAATTGTTTCATTGAAATTTTTATCATGTATCTAATGTAAATTTCATTAAAAATTTTATAATAAACTATAAGTACTAAAATATGACTCAAATACCCATTCAATTTAAAGGATCCCTGAAACTTATACCTTAAAATATGGTATAATATAAGTATTTTGGAGTGGAAAATAAATATATGGAAGTTAAATAAAATTATTTTTAATCTAGATAGATTCAATTTTCATATAAAAATAAAATTAATGTCGATTTTTATACTACGATATTTATAATTTCTTAGATAATTTTAAAACCCATTATTTAATATCATGATAATCAATATTTTGAATGATTTTCCAAAAGCGTACCTCTATATCTGAGTGATATTTTCCAGGTATGACATAAGATATTTATATTCCTTCTACTTGAGTCTATCTAATTAATTTGGAATATATATAGTGAATAATAAAAATATACCTTCATGATTTAATTCCATACCCAAATAATTTTTTCATCTATTAATTATGCTTTAAGTAGTTTTACATCTCTTCTTCACCTCACATTATAAATGAAAAATAACCATGATTACATTTTCATGATTTTAGAAATAAAATTAATGTGAAATGGAAAATCTGACCCATAAAAGGGATTACAAGTTTTCAATCATATTTCAATACATTTACTAAAATAAAAAATGGTAAGCATAATCAAATATTGTGCATAAAAAATCCAATGAATAAAAAATATTTTAATCTCTTAATCCTCAAAAAACCCCACAATTTCAACATAAATAATAACTCTTTAAAATATTCCATGAAATATTTAAAACTCAAAAATAAAATAGATTTTACTAAACATTCATCCAAAATCAACTTAACACTTATCCCCAAATAAAATTAATCACCTATACAAATGTATATCAAAAATTATATTTCGTAATCATATGTTCACATAAATATAAAAAAAATTCTAAAAAACATGAATTCCCAAGAAATAATAATAATAAATAAAAATGTTAAATAAATAATTATTTATAAGATAATATATACCATTTCAACACACAAGAAACCCAAATTGGTTAATAATTTACCCTTCACCTTAAAATCCAATAATGTTTCAGAAAATAGAGTAAACTTCTTCAAAAATTGTTTTAACCTCCAAATCAAGAAATCACTTTTCAAAACATATATTCCCAAAATTTAATAAACCTATTTAAAAATTAACAATAATTACATTATTATGAAAAAAACATTCAAACAATAGTTTTTTTGTGCCTTTCTATTAATATCCCTAATAAAATTATTCCCAAATTTTTTAGACATTATTCAAATGTTAATACTAAGGGTTACAAATACAACAACTAACTATTTAAATAATCCCAAAAAATCATTAATCACATTAAATTAACATCACATAAAACCTCAACATGGTATTGATTATTTTAAACATATGATGGGATTAGGAATTATTTACCCTTTTTTCTATCCAAAACTATTATTATATAAATATATTATAACTTAAAAAATTAAATGTTATGTGAACCCTACTCTGATACCAACTAGAATAGGTCTAGACATGTGCTTGTGAATTATGTAACATCCCATACCCGAATGCCTCCCTGTGGTGCCCCGAGCTAGGTTGGTCGCCTGGCCTTAAGCGTATCTCCCCAAATTCCAGAGGCCATCGACTAGCAGAAAGGGCCTATGTGAGTCTATGGGGAGACTATTCCCTCATTACCAGAGTATCACAGCAGAATTCAAATACATACAATAGAGGAAGATAAATAAATAATAGAAAACTGAATGTAAGAAAAGAAAAGAATACATATCTATAACTCTAAATTTCTATTATAAAAACTGATTCAGATGATACATGTTTCTAGAAAGCAGACAAATTAGGTTCATAGAAATACAATACAGTACAAGTATCCCAAAAATAAAAAAACCAAAATGGTGTCCCGACATCGCAAGCCTCATCTTAGTGAAATTCTCCCATTCTTCAAAGTCACAATCAATAACATGTAATATGGTGACTTTCCCTATCATCACCCACAGTCGTATAATATGGTTGGGTCCCCAAGTAGGCCCAAATAGGGTGTGAGATTAACATCCCAGTAGGAAACCACCCAAGATATACAGTTCTAATATAAATTCTACAATACTTCTAGAAAGTGTAAAGATGACATAAATTATGTTGGTATGCCCACGGCATAAGTTTATAAGAGTACTTAAAAACAAAAAACCCTCAAGGATATCTGTAAAAGAGTTATCTCGTAACAAGGAATCTAAAAGAAAAGTAAACATTCAAGTTACACTTCCATGTCATACATCCATATGTATCCTCTAACCAAATACCATGCTGTATAGAAAAGTCATGTCTCCCATATCCATGCCTTATAGTGAAGTGACATATATCACGACCATGATGTATACTGATCTGCAGATAGTAAGGGTCAGATCTAAGATTTCATGTACCAAGGCATCCATATAATATATTTCTAGACCACAGAGGGTCGTATCCAAGGAGCTTGTCCATGTAATCCCATCGGGTCCCATGGGAATCCCTAGTGAAAACTCAGTTAGGCACTGGTTGGGGTCCTATGATAATTGCAATAGTATTTCCTACGTGAGGCCAAGAAATCGAGATTCACAGGGTAACAAGGCATGATGCGTCCTGTAGAATCAATACCTAAGGGTTAGAGTTAACCCAAGGTGTCGACTACCATGTTCTAGATCCATGGAGATCATTCCATGTAAATGATCAAATATTCATTCAAGAATTCAATCAGTCAATTTAAAAAAAACATTAAATGTGAGTATACCAACTCACATCAACATACATGAGTCATGATTATACCCACTCATGAAAACCATTTATCAAAATAAGCATATGGGCCTACCCTTACATATAAACCATTCAACATTACATTACAATTTTATATAGTTATACCAACCTATATCATCCCTTCAACAATCCCATTTAAATTAAACAATCATGGAATAAACAGATATAATAATGAAAGGAGGTAGTACATATCCTAAGTAATCTATTCAAGCTTTCCAGTCACTAATGGGATTCCTCTAACTAGGAAAGAACAAGTACATACCCCTTGGTGGTTTATACAGGCATAAATAGGTTATTTCCTTATGTCACTACCCTTAGGAGACCTTGAATCATGTAACTGATGTCAACACACCTAAACGGAACCTATAGGCATCCTCACTATGTTCAACTAAGCCTACGACAAGAAGAACACTCAAAAATAGGTCTGTACCAAATCTTCTAATGGTTGGCATATCATCTGAATGCCAAAAAAACACATGAAAATCAAAAAGAATGTATAGACCACCTACCTATCCTCGGTAGTTGACAGATTGTCCACTATCAAGGCCTATTTCCTCTTAGTTTGGAAGAAATCAATGTGGTCCCAATGTGATATATAGTTCTTGAATTGGATTCCTGACGTTCTCAAGATAAGAAAAAATAGTTTATAGGGGTTTTAGCTCCCAATAAATGAGTAAAAGGGTTTTTTATATCAAAATATGAGGCTACTTACTATTTTATAAAAAAACTCATTGGGAAAGTACATGATGTGTAGTCCAAGTACATGGCGTGTACTAATCATTTATTTTTTATGAATCATAAGTGCAACACATCATGACAGTCTAGTACACAGTGTATACTAGAAGTACACAACATGTAGGCCAAGTACATGATGTGTACGTGGCCTAGATTCATATTTTATCCTCTTTTACACTTTCTTTCCCAAAAACAACTCAACCACCCATGACCTGATGTAGGGTATAAGACAAAACAAACTTAATCACATTTAACACACACAAAAAGATTCTCACCTCAAGAAAAACCAAGGATCTTAAAATATTCCCCCCATAGAGAAATTCTTCCCCAAATTGCACTCTGAAAGGTGGTCAGGATTCGACTAAAAACAACTCCATCGACTGAGCACATATGTCAAACTCCATCTTCCAAGTCTTATCCTGTAAGCGGCCATGTTGCCATAGAACTCGTACTAGAAGAACTGACCAGATTTGATGAACTATCATGCTCTTATCAAGTATATGAATTGGATTGTCCTAAAATGATGCATCAATCTTAATCTCAACCTTCTCGAGATAAAATCATGGCATGGGTCCAAATGATAGTGGTGCCGCCAATATGAATGAAAGACATCAGGCATCATTCCGTACCACTAAGGTAACTATAACAGATAGTCCACAGACCTGACTCTCTCAAAAATATCAAATAGCCTCACATATCTTAGGGAAATCATAAAATATCTCTTAATATGCATGTGTCCCAACCATGGTGAAACACATAAGAAACCCTGATCCCAACCCTCAATCTCTATAGGTCATCTGTGGTGGTCAGTGTTTTGTTTCAAATGAGACTATGAATTATCCATCTGATTCTAAATCATCTGGACCTACTTCGATATCTTCTACATGAGATGTGTTCCCAATAAATATGTATCTCTAGCCTATATCCATGATAGTGGAGAACGAAATGGCCTACCATATAAAACCTCCTATGGTTCCATCTACATCTTCTCCTAATAACTATTATTATAGAAAAACATAAACTGGGGAATGAGAATCTCCTAAGAGTGCCTAAAATATAGGACGCAAGCTCACAGCATGTCCTCTAGCACTAGAATACTATGCTCTAACTGGCCATCAGTTTGAGTATGGTATGTTGTGATCAGAAGAAGCTGTGTAACTAGCACCCTTTGAAAACACTTTTAGGAATGAGATGTAAAGTATGCTTCCATATCTGAAACAATAGTGTGTGGGACCCAATGAAGGCGTACCACCTCTTGGATATACAAATTTCAAAAATCATCAACACCTAAGGTCTCATTGTTCGACATGAAATGTGAGACCTCCAAAATCCTTTCAACAACAACACACACAACATCATTACCTCACGACAACCTCAGAAAACCCATCATGACATCTATTACAGCATCAACTCATTTCCACTCTGAGAAAGGTAACTACTATAAAATTATAGATAGTCGCTAATGTTCCACATTTAACTAGTGATAGGTGGAACACCTCATTAAAAACTATCTACCTCTCTCTTAATTTCTGTCCACAAATACTATCATCGCAAGTCACAGTAGATCTTAGTGAACCTGGGATTAACTGCCAATGATGAATCATGAAACTCCTACATAATCTTCTCATGTATATCGACTAGAACCCAAACACTCCCATGGATACGTAGAATCCCATCATCACATACCATCCAATGATGAGGAGGCTCCTCATCTTCCACACCTTCTCATAGAATTAGGCCTTTAAAAATTTATAGATGCACCATACTAAATATATTTAGTATGGTAGAGGTTACGACTAAGGATGATAAAAAAATTCTTCTCCCGTCTGTCCTGCACCTCCAGATGCATCTCAAAAAACACTGTAAGCTTCCACTTTATACTGGCCTACTGCACTACCTGTATCTATGGCCTCCAACTTAGTTCATCAGCAACTACATTTACCTTACCAGCAGTGTAACCAATCTCAAAGTCAATGGAATGTAGGTACACTAACCACCTCTACTGCCGAAAATTAAGATCATACTGCATAAATATATACTTGAGGATTTCATGGTCTCTATACCCCACAAAATTATATCCCAATAAATGGTGCCTCCAACAACTCAATGCGTGAACAATTACAGCTATCTTAAGATCGTGCATCGAATAATTCCTCTCGTGAGGCCTCAGATTCCAAGACATGTATGCCACGACATGATCTCCCTACATCATCACTGCCCCAGCCCAATACTTGAACCGTCATAGCGCACCATGTAGCTCTTTCCCTTCTCTAGCAGTATCAGGACTTGTGCTGATGTGAACTACCCTTTCAAGTCCTAAAAGGTTGACTTACAAGTTTCTGACCACACAAACATCACACCCTTCTTAGTCAAGCCCATCGACGATGTTGTTAAACATGAAAAGTCCTATATAAAATTCTTATAGTATCTAGATAACCCCAAAAAACTATGTATTTCAAATAAATTATTGCTTTATTCCCAGGAAGTTATAGCTATCTCCTTTTCTCGGTCCAATGACACTCTTGTCTCTGATATTTTGTGATATTGGAAGTGAATCTAATCCATCCAAAATTGGAACTTATCAAGCATGGATTATAACTAATCCTATATAAATGTATTCAAAATGATCTCAAGATGGTTTTCATGGCCATGTCTATTTTGATAATACACCCATATATCAACCACTGTAACCACCACAAATAATCCAAGTATGGGTCGAACATGTGATTCATCATGGCATGGAAACCACTGGCATGTCTGTGAGACCAAACGACATAACCAGATACTGGTATAACCCACAGGTGCTAGGAAAGTTTGTACGATGTATGTCTATAGGTCGAACACACATCTATTGATAACTTGAACTCATTTTGATCTTTGAGAACGCTTGACTCCTCAAAGATTATCAAACATTTCATCTATTATTGGTAAACGATATCGGTTTTTAATGATTAGTTGGTTTTGATTCTGATAATCCGTACTTATCCTATGATTATTTTTCACATATTTAGCAAAAAAGGATAGGTGAACCCCATAGAGAAGTATTGGGTCTAATTAACCCATTAGCCTAAAAATCCTCTAGTTGCCTCTTGAAATCCTGAAACTCCTTAATAGACATCCTATAAGGGGGAATGGATAACATTGCATCTTTGGGTACTATCTCAATGGAGAAATCCACCTATCTCTTAGGAGTTAAACAAGAAAATTCATCATTAATGGATTCCCAGAAACACTCAACAACTAGAGGAAATTATTCCTGATGAACTCCTTGATCATATAGAAAAAACTAGAAATATGGGGTTTCATCCCACCAATCCCACGATGTTTGGGTCTAGCTCTGCATACATAGGCATCTCATTCACCCATTTGAATAAACACTTCACCCCCGGTGATGTGAATGTCACCATCTGGAGATAGTAGTCTACATATGATGGATAATCTACTCGCTATTACATTCTGAGAATGATGTCAAACCCAGTCATCTGGAGGATGTAAAGACCCCAAATAAAGTGACACAATCCAACCTCAAGCAGACACTCCATACACTGGTGTACATCAACCGTTCTAACACCCAATGACATTTAAATCATCGAAACACCCTCAGAAAGGAAAACTACAAGACTAGGTATTTTTTACCAATCATGAAGAGATAAAACTATTAGAGGAACCTATATCGAAAAATGCTGATGCAATAGTAGAAGCTACTAAGACTGTACCTCTCACCATTGATGGTCTGGGATCCTGCTCTAGTGGGTTATGTTGCACTGCATATGTTTGGAATGCACCGTAGCCCTGTGACCCTTCATGGCTACACTGGGATAATCCACCCTACTATCTTTGAGAACACGGTGTCTGACTACCATGAACACAACCACCATTGCACTAGAATTACTGATATGCACTGCTCTAGCTCTCATCCTGACGCAGAGCTGAAGAACCTACCCCAAAACCTGACATCGGAGCGGACCCCCTACCACTAGGAGTTGGAGGTAAGGTCCTGCAAAACCACTGCACATGCCCCATCCTATTGCAATCACGTCACTCGACTGTGTCATGGTCTCACAAAATTGCATGTAGCCTCACCTATAACAATAATGTAAATACACCAAGATAGCTGCACCAACATCTTGACTAGTAATCATATTGTGAGAAGCTTGAAAAATATGCTACCATCCTGAAGACGTAGATCCCCTGTGGTGAGATATAACACTGTCTTGTTTAGTACCCCCAACATCCCTCAAGTTCCTATTTATAATAAGTGCTTGATTCATAATATCTATGATATAAGGCAACCTAAACACAATTAATTTAGATTTTATATCATGTATGAGACCTTCCTTGAAGCACCTCACCGTCGACAGCTCATTAGTAAGATACATCATTGAAAAAAGATAGAGCTCTAAAAAGTATGACGAGTATCCCATAGCCATAATCACACCCAGCTTTCGATGTATTAACTCAGTAGATCACTCTACTAATAGATTCACAAGTTAAAATAAGTCATAGAACCGGGTTTGTAACTCAACCTAACCCATATCCCATAGCCCATTAGTCTAGATCAAAATGTTGCACCAGCGCTTTGCCACTCCACGTAGCATGTAAGACAAGAGTGTGGCCCTCCAATCTAGAGGCACCTCTAGATTCTCAAAAATCACTGACGTGGTATCTATCCACATATCTGTAGAATTTTATCCACCATCCCTTGAAAACATAGGAGGATGCTACTACTTGAACACCCATTCCAGCTCATCCATTGTCAAGGATGGATGTGATGCTCCCTAGATCGCATGTATATACTAAAAGAAAAACTCACGGAAGTGTCCCTCAGCTGCTATGTCTAGATAGCATCAGGTTCCGTAGTTGGAACTATAGGAGGATAAATGGGTAGCCCGTGGCCCACCATCTCTCAAGTATGTTTATCACATCCCACACGACATTCCACTCAAGGTTGACATGGGTGAATGTATCTACAATTCCAAATGCATGCCTCCAAAAATAACATCATTAAACAAAAATTCTCAAATCATAGGATAGGTCAACCCATCCTAGAAACCATGTCAAACCCACATCCTTCTCATAAATCCTAGACTATCTGATGAACTACCATCAAACCAGTAGATACTATGCATCCTTATGACTGAAATTCCATTCTAGGTCGAGTATCTATCTATAATTTCATGTTTCAATTTCAAATTTAGTGATTCATGAAATTTCTCCAATGTTTTTTCAATTACTAAATCCATGAGGTTCCATAAACACCCCATGAAACTAAAACATGGATCCCATTCAAACCAAACATATCATGTTCATTTAACATTTATGTTTCACCAGTGCATCATTTCCAAATTCATAAGGGCCCATACTTCTTATGGATTGAATGAAGATGTCATGACTTTATCTACTGCACCCAATTAACACAACAATAGGAACAACTATCACATTGAATATTAAAACAACATGCAATATCTATTCATCGTAGATGGAATGGAATAATGCATGAAATGTGGTTATAACGAGTGTCTATATAATGCATGAAATAGAAGACCCTAATCCCAGCAGGTTGGAACTAAAATATAACCCTCAATTCCATCAATAGTAATCATAGAAATAAATTTTTTCGCCCATCAGTGAAATCGAATCAATTTTAATAATCAAAATCCAGAAGTTCGGAACTCAATCCAAGGAAATTTGGATTTTCCGTGTATGTGAGGTAGCTACTCCTAGGAACAGTTCATTACCAAAATCCATTTCATTCCTATCCATGTCTAATGTCTCCAAATTATAATTCAACCCATAAAAACTCCTTTGGTAGCACCTTGTATTGTCCTAGACCCAAATGTCACCCTTTGGGGCCCAAGCCTAGTCTGACACATGCCCTCAAGTGCATCTCCACCAACACTAGAGGCTACAGACTTGTAGCAACATCCTAGGTGAGTAACTGGGGAGAAAATTCCCTCATTACCAGAGTATCATAGAAGAAGTCAAATAAATACAATATCCTAAGAGAAATAAACAGAAGCCAACTAAAATTAATTCAGGACAAGAATACATATCAATAACCAAAAGTTTCTCATATACAACCTGATGGAGACGATACAAGTATCTAGCAATAATCCAAAAAAGGTACATGGAAATACAATAATGTAAAAATATCCCAAAATTAATGAAATAAAAAAAAGGAGTCCCAATATCGCCAGCCTCAGCTTGGTCTTATATTCCCCTTCTCCAAATCCACAGTCAATAACATGTACTAGGGCGCTTGAACCTATGATCACATGCAACCATATAAGATGTTTGGGTCACCAAGGAGTCCCAAATAGGTTGTCAGAAAAGAAATCCCAATAGGCAACAACCCAGGTCTATAAAGTTATAGGATCAATTCTAAAAAAGTTCTACCATGTGTATACAAGCAGTAAAGTAAAGTGTGTATTCCCAAGGAAAAAGTCTATAGGAGTACGTAAAACTGACCAAACCTCAAGGATATCTACAAATGATTCATATCATAACAATGTATCTAATAGAAAAGTATGAAATCAAATCAAATGGCCATTCCATACGTCCATCTTTATTTATAACTCATATCCACTATGTATAGAGAAGTCATGTATCACACAACCATGACGCATAGTGAAGTCAAATATCCCACAACCACGCCATATATTGAAGTGTATATTGAAAATTCCATATCCATGTTGTAATGTACCGAGGAATCAATATAATATACATCTAGACCATAGAGGGATGGATCCAGATATCATGTACATGACATCCTATTGAGTCTCATGGGTTCCCTTAGGGGAAACTCGGTTAGGTACTGGTTGGGTTCCTAGGACCATGGCAGCAGAAAGCCCTACGCGAGCCCAAGAAAGCTAGATCCATGGGGTATCATGGCATGAGGCATCCCATAGAATCAATACCCAAGGGGAAGAGTCAACCCAGGGCATCCACTACAGTGTTCCATACCCATGGAGAGTAGTCCATGTCATCAATTAACCATTCATTCAAGCATTAAATCAGTCAATTTAAACAAAATGTCCTTGTGAGTATATCCACCCACGTCAACTTGCACAAGTCATGAGTATACCCACTCATGGAAACCATATTTCAAAACATGCAATTGGTCCTACCCTCCCATATATCCCATTTGAGATGACATTATAATTTTATATAGTTATACCGACCCATATCATACATTCAATAATCCCATTTAAATTAAATAATCATGGAATAACTAGATATAATAAAGAAATGAACCATTATATCTCTTAAGAAGGCTATTCAAGATATCAAGGAATTAACATGATACCTATAACTATTAAAGCACCAGAACTTGCACCTTACGTGGTTTAAATAGGAATAAACAGGTTATTTATTTAAGGTGAACCCCTTGGGTGACCTTGAATCGTGTAACGAGTGTCAACGCACCTAAGAACGTATGAGCATCCACATTAGGTCTGAATAAGCCTACATAAAGTAGATCACTCAAAAATAGGGTTGTGTCTGATGGTCCAACAAAAGGCATATCGTTCAAACTCCCAAAAAGCACAATAAAACTCGAAAAAAAAAGTGTAACCAACTACATCACCTTGGTAGTAGACAACTCATCCAGTATCAAGTCCTGATTCGTCCTGATTTAGAAGAAATATATGTGGTTCCAACATGAAAATCTTTTCTTGAATCTGAGTCTTGACAGCTGCTAGATATTAAAAACTAGTTTTGAGTGGTTTTGGCTCTAAAAAATTGAAAAAAAGTGTTTTTTCCATCAAAATATGATGCAACTTCTTCTTTTATAAAAAACCCACCAGTAAAGTACATGACATGTAGTCCAAGTACACTATGAGTACTTACCTTTTATTTTTTTCTAAATCAAAAAGAAAACATGTCATGATTGGCAAGAACATGGTGTGTATTGGAAGTACACAGTGTTTAGCCCATGTACATGATATGTACCTGTCATGTAACCATATTTCAGCATCTTTTCCACTTTCTTATTTAAAAACAACTCAACTGGGCCATGTCTTGATGTATGGTCAAATAGAAGAAGAATGAAAAAACATATATCCTGAAAAGAATGATCTATACCACAAGAAAAAACACGGATCATTCAAATTTGGTTCTATAATAATGATATTTAAATTTTGGATTTTATACTAACTTATGAAACAAAAACATAAAATTCCTTATATAAAAAGAATGTATAAAAATTTCATTCACTTAAATACCCAAAAAAATTTAGGTTTACAACTCTTCATAATTATTAGAAACAATTATTTTTTAAAACTGATTCCTTTCACATCAAATTGTAATTTTTTCCATTATACCATGAAATTTTTATTTAATAATAATTCTTATTCAACTACCATAAAATTATAATAACGTCATACCATTATATTCATATGAGACATAGTATCGGTCATTATAACCTAGGAAAATGGAAACATAAGAAGCCTGATATCAAAATCACATTAAGGGTAAACATAAGAATTACTTATTGATGATCATAAGTGATCGTATTGATCATAAGGGTGTGCAAATATGTAAATGTTCACAAAAAATATAATCATGCATAGATAAAAATAGCTCACAACCTAAGGGTTAAAGAATGAAGTTATTTTGAATATAATTCTTGTGTATTAATACAAAACCATTATCTTGATCCGGGAAAGACAAAACTTAACCATGTGGAAAAACATAAGAATAGAGAATAAACATAAACATTGGAAATAATAATGTTTTGGATCCCGAATAACTTATCAAATCCCACAACATGATAGATTAGAAATTACCACCAGCATCTTATTTTGTAATGGATCATGCACAATCACCAAAATTAATTCATATGAGCGATCAGGCATTATTACCTTAATCCATAATTATATTGTGTCATGCATTTTTACAATCGTCCCTTAGTATATCTGATCATTAATTATTACATGGTTCCCTTACTAATATTGTTGGATATAAAACATTTTCTTGATGCATTGGTCATATAAAAGAGACCCACCCATTAAATAATAATGACCCATACTAATTATTTCTTTAAGAACATAAATTAATGATTCTCCCATCAAATATTTAACTGATTTAATGAAAAGGTTTTCCAATTAAAATTAATAATGCATAATCAAAGGCCATACATATAAAGATGGTGGATGATATCATTAGATCATATCACCAATTAAGCACAACAATCCATAATCTATATTGATATAGATGAATATTTATTTTATAAAATCATTTGAAACCTGATTTGAAAAAAAAGGAAAAAATATCATTTTCCTTTGATTAATTTTAAAAACTAAAAATTCCATGAATAATGAATATCACTTTTTCCCAAAAAACCCATGGAAACTTTTAATGTTTGATTCATTATGATGATTAAAAATGATGAGGGAGGATATTTTTTCATGTTGTATATTTTAATAGGAAAACATATTTTCTTTGCTTTTATAAAACTTCAATAGTGAATCATATGAAAAAAATTGAAAAATATAATTTTAATCACTTTAAAGAAATTAAAAATAAATTACAATAAAAGACCTTCATAAAAGCATTATTTATATGGAAAACATTAATAAAACAATGCTAATGTCATAGACATAGAGGAAAAAATAATACAATCCTAAATGGAGACATTATGATGGCATATCTTAAAATTTTATTTTAGAATTTTAATGTTCCAAAGAGAGAGAAAATGGTAAAAATACATAAAAATCCCATAAATAACTAGGGGTGAATATAATGGATATGGTTTAAGAGAGATATTCTATACTATATTACATATGTATCTTTAAACATAAAACATCCAAATTAATAATGAGATTGAAACATAAACCATTACATCATTGGTAAATTTTTTATAAAAAATAATGGAATATAGAACCTTATATGGATTTTTAAATCCATATAATTTTAATGAGAAGATTCCTGAGATACATTAAAGGGTTGTATATACACCACACTACTAAGAATATGGATTTTATCATCGTTAGAAAAGTGCATTAATAGTTCTGAAAAAGAAATGTTAATCAAGGCGAAGATAGGGGGTCCCTTTTATCAGTGCTCAAAAAATCTCTTATAAAGGGGTCTTTTATCAGCACTAAAAAGTGCTGATAAACGACCCCTTTTATCAGTGCTAAAAAAAGTGTTGATAAAAGGGGTCCTTTATTAGTGCTTTTTTTAGCACTGATAAAAGACAAAAAATTGAAAAAAAAATAAAAAAGAATATAAAATTGGGGGGAGCATTTAACAGCACTTGACCCCCCTATCAGTGTTTGGCGGACCCCCTCCCACTCCTGCGCACTACCATTGCCCGTGCGTTGCACACATGCCCCTCTCACACAACTCCTTGCTTCCACGAGAACTCAAACCCACGACCTCCCCCTTGCGCACTTGCAACTTTACCACTAAGCCAATTAGTTTTTTCTATTTAATGATATATTTATTTATTTATATATATACAGTTATATTTATTCGTATATTAATATAGTTTCATATTATAATAAAAGTATTTAGTTATATTAATAAATATATATTTATTTATATATTAATATATACATATATTTATTCATATATTAATATATATTAATATATAGTTATATATATAGTTATATTTTTTCTTATATTAATATGGATTAATATTAATATAAATAAATTCAGTTATATTATTAAATATATATTTATTCATATATTAGTATATATATTTATTAGTATATTAATATTTATTTATTTTTTAAAAAATATATATATTTAGTAATTAATTTTTATCCATATATTTATTTGTTTATCAATATATATTTATAAGATTAGTTTTAAATAAATTTTAAAAATATATTTTCTATGTGTGTTTATAAATTAATACATAAAAACATAAATACAACACACACACATAGACACACATGGACACACATGCACAGACACACACTTACACACACGCACACACACACACACACATATTTACAAATAAATACATATATTTGTGTATTTGAAAAGACATAGAATGTTAAAATGATTATAACTTCTAATAAAAAGTCTTGTTTCAACTCCATAATAAGTCAAATAGAAGAAAATGAAACAATAATTGATATGATATGTGGTATAGGCCCAACGGGCATCCAGATTAGATGTTATACCTGTTTGAATGTAAACAAATTGGCATATCCTAACTAAAAACTCAATTTTTTGATTGATTATGGGACTTTTGGCCTCTAATAATGTGACTGATGGTTCCCATCTATCCATAACATGTAGAGCTCATCGAAGTCTTCTATTTGATATGTTGTATAGCTCAAATGGACACCCAGATCACAAGTTATGGCAGTTTGATGTTTGAGTTGCATTTTCAAATTATTTTAGATATTTTTTGGTTCTTTTGCTTTTTTTTTTGTCTTCAAATTGTGATTAAATGTATATTAATTGATGATAATTAGTAAATTATTAATTAATAATATTTTTTAATATATTTTAAATACATTTTCTCTAAATTTCATATTTATTAAATGTAGTAGTCTATTCATAATTATCTAAAAGATATATAAAATACATATATTATATTTATATCAATGTAAATATACTTATAGAACAATATTTTCATTAATTTTTTTTTGTAAATAGAAAATTTATCAATTCAATGAAAAATCATTGATAAATCCCCCCTTTATTAGAGAAATAAAAAAGCACTGATAAAGAGTACCCCTTTAACACTGTTAAAAAAAGTTCTGAAAAAGGGGGACCTTTATCCACACTAAAAAAGCACTGATAAAGGGTTACTTTTAACTGTCCTATTTTTAGCGTTGTTAAAAGTTCCCCTTTATCAGTGCTTTTTTCAAGCGCTGATAAAGGTCCCCCCTTTATCAATGCTTTTTTAGCACTGTTAATGGGGGGTGCTTCCAAACCCCAGTTTTGTGGTAGTGCTAAAAAATAAAAAAGGATGTTAATATTGAATATGTATCAATGGATGAAAATTGAGATAAGGAAACCCTTATAAAGATTCATAACATCTAAAATTATAATCAATAAAATAAATGAGTGTTTTGAACAAATTAAAATCCATATTGAACATGCTTAAAGAAAACATAAACAATCAATTGTCATAACACACATGATTTCATCATAACATAATTAATCAAGAAGTGATATACCCTAACGAAAAAAATAAGTTAAAAATACCCTTACCTTAGACATCTTCTTTGTGGACCACATCATAACATACATTATAATAAATTTAGACTTATTATAAATTAGTATGATAATAATCAACATAATTGTATTGTCATATAGAATTACCTTATAATTTCATACTACCCACTTAATAGTAATTATTTAATAAAATCAATATTTTTTTCTTAATTATTTTTTTTCCACATATGTTCTAATTCAATGGTTACTGAACATGAACATTTGATATAGATTTATCATCTAATAAATCTTAATTAATATTTAATATATGATTCTTACATAGTCTTAGAGTTTCATAATCACTTTTCTAGATATAAAATTGAATTTTTTCCTGAATGATTATAAATTATCTTCTTTAGGGATTATTAAATTTAACAATATAATTGAATTTATAACTAAATATACTTTTCCTATTGCCACTACTGAATTATGAAAACATCTTCAATTTAAAATTATTAATAAATAAAACATTTACATAACATTTCATAATCATTTATGACATAAGAATAATAATAATAATATTGTTGGTGGAAAAATAAACAAAAAATACGGTTATAATGATTGAATGAGTAAAATAAATGTTATTTTGTAATGATAACATTATAAAATCCCCAACCCATGTGCCAAACCATTCACTAGAGGCTACCAAAAAGTTTTCTGGGCCTAAATGATATGATGGGGAGACTATTTCCTCTAGGGTGAATTATAATAATAACAGGGGGAATCAAATCAAGATCATCTATCACATACCATCACATGTAAAATATAAGTTATGTTTCAAATAATCCAAATAAAATAGTCAAATTAAGGATAATGCCACACAATATAAGTTAAATTTTTAAATAAAACCCTAGAATAAATAAGGAAACCCAAATAGGTCTTGGGCCCATTCTTAGTCTATCCAACCAAGCTATAGTACCACACATGAGATCACCTATCTATTATAGGGACCTTTCCCTTATCCTAACATGCAACCATGAAGTATTCTCACCTACCAAAAGTGCCCAAGTAATGTTTGGGTAATTCTATGTATACAACCACCAAAGGTGTATAAATCATATACAGTGTCAGTATGATTTATATATTGGTATGTAATAAAATAAATAAATTATTTCATATTAATTAATAAATAAATTCCATCAACCCTCAGCTCTGGAGTGACACATGAGGCCAACCATACCTCCTTCTACCAGTTTCAGATGTCAATATCTATGGTTTTATAATAATGTTCAAAATTATAAGTGCATACTGGATCTGGAAGCATGTTCTAGGCCGCTCAATAGTGTAAATTCATATAAGGGTGAAACATATATTTGGATCATCTACAATGACCCCAATGATTTCAAAATGTGCATACCATATCTATCACATTCATCCAAGGTAACCCAAATGAATAAATATATAACTCGCATATCTCATCCATGGAATCACCACATGGATCCCCAATAGAATAATTTATTTTTTGAAAAAAAAGATTTTTGTAATAATTTTAAGGCCTATAAATAAATAAAAAATCAATATGAATATTAAATTAATGTTATAACTTCATGTTCCCCTAAAAGTGGTCAATCCCAGGGAAATCAGATCATTCAAAACCGTTCATGGTCCTCCAATAGGATAATAATAACCATATAATCAATTATACAATAAACAATAATTATCTCAATGGCCACAAATAACCACACAATCATTACATAATAATTTTATCCATTAATAACTATACAAAAATGTTTTTATAATTTTTATCTCATTGAATCATTGGCCAATTATTTTTCTATTTCCATTAACTAATATTTTTCCCTTAAAACATAATTAAACATAATCTATAAATAAAATCCATTAGATTCAATATATTTTTTGATTTATCCCAAAAATTAATATGATATTAAAATTTCACATTTAAAGGCTAAGGTGATCTAAATATTTTGAATCTAATTCCCTATCCAATTATGTTATGTTGGTGCACCATGAACTGTGGCATAAATATTTATTTTTATATACCAATGGGTCCCATGAAACTTGTTGAATGTTAAATTATAATAAATTTAACACCATGATTCATCAATTATCTATAATAGTTCAATTTTTCATTGTGTTTATAATGTTTCACATAGTATATACAAGAATATTCACTAAAACCTCCAGGATTAGATTGACACCACCTACCACAGTTGTAAGAAGACATAATTTCGAAGGAGTGATTCGAGATTATAACATGATAATTTGTGAGAAATATATCGGCCCCAATTCATCACAATAGATATGAAGAAAAATAACTGAGGATGAAGTGATTATTTATGTCTTAAAACTGGTTACTCTTACCATTAGAAATAAAAAATAATTGATCGTGCTTCAAACTCCCATGAATAAAAAGGGAAAGGTCCAAAATCAACAGGATAGGATCTCACCTTCCATAAAATGCATGTTTGGGTCAGTTATAATGAAGGACTTTCCAAAAGGTAAGATCCTTTTTTTTTAATTACCATGAACCCCTTTATAAAAAACAGCTGAGTAGGGCCACCAAATAGTTGGTGTTGCCTAATAAAATGTTGTTAGTTTGTTGTTTTTCCATCAACTCACATGTGATTTTTCACCAGTTAGCTAGTGAGTGTTGAAGAATGTCTAATGATATTTTTTCCATTGGATAGCTTTTTTTATCTCACATGATAACTATTTTCCTAGATAGAACATTGTTGTTTTTTTGGATACCGATTGGTCAGTAGAGTCCCACTAGTTGATTAGTGGTCCCTATAACAATTTTAAAATAATCAGCTCCCTTTGTTCTTTATAATTTCATATAACTATCCACTATTGGGCCTAACATACATAATTTAAAAGTGAAATTAACGGGTTTTTTAAATGTAATTATACAGTGTACCTTCTAATAGAATATGTGTTGCAATGTCCCAACCATATAATAGATCATCCCTGAGTTGTATTTTCATTCATCAATGAGAACTATGAGTAAATATTTCAATACACATGGCTTTTATATATTTATCTCACTCCAAGATCTTCTCCAATATATTCTTATACATCCTTATCAACAATACCGAAGGAATCATTTTTTAAAATAGAATCTTTTTTCATTGATCAACTATATGAATTGGATGCTCCTCAAAGGATGCATCTATAATGAGAAGGATACGATCAATGTTAATCACATTTGATAGTTTAGGTTCATATTATAAATTTTGAAATACAAGAAAAAAATAAGTCATATAAATAAAATGACATGGAATGGATAACCAGTCCTTTGCAACACCAATCCACTCCAAAATATTGAATGGCCCACCATACCTAAGTGCCAATTTTTCCTACTTTTGAATACTATGATGTCTCAATAGTGGTGAAACCAATAGGAGTACTTAATCACTATCCTCAAACTCTAGAGTTCTCCATTGATGATTATCATTTGAATTATACCTACTATGGTTGGTTTTCATCCACTTTTTAATCAACTAAACTTGTTATGATGTTGTATGCATGATACATAGTTTAACAAGCATGTATTTACTAACTTATAACAAACACAATAGTGAACAGAATGACGAGACTTATAAATCTTGGACCTGATCCATTTAAATAATTATGTATAAGATATTATTTTATGTGATATCTTCAAATTCAGAGTGGTTCTATCTGGAACCAACAAAATCTACAACACATACCCTTAAGATGCCTTCTTGAATCTGAAGAGTATTCTTATACTATCAATCAGTCTAAGGATGAAAACTAGTACTAAAGTTCACCAATTTATTAGTTCCAGCTATAATAACATCCATAATCATGAGTTTAAACAAGAATTTCGATCTGAAATTATACTTTGAGTTACTTCATAAAGAATCCCTATTTCTCAAATGTAGATCTTGCCTAACTTGTTCCACTATAAAAGTATCATAAAAAGGTAAGAAGTGATCTTTTTTATTAAATATTTCAATAAAAACTCCTAAAACATTTTTTATATTTGGTAACATTTAGTGTAATAATTATGAAATCTATAGTGACATTATCACATTCTCCCTCAAGAATGGGCAATTATTGTAAGAGACAAGAACGCTGCTATTGCTCAACCTTCACTTATAGGTAGATATAGGGCCGTCTCAAAAAACCTATTATCTCCACTTTCATATCTGGACACCAGTACTTCCTATGGATTTCATGGTACATACTATTCAAACAAGGGTTTTTTACACACTTTGAGGCATGTAAATCCCTCATAAACTCTACACACATACCTATGTGAACCAGGACCCTACGACAATGATGATGGATATCATCATCATTGATGGTCTAGTCTAGAAGAATATCCCCACCGTATACAATATCTATTATGGATACCCACAATTTGAATAATAAATGAATCTTGAGTAACCTATTTAAACGTTAAGTGATGTACAATAATGTATAAACTCCCCAACCTAGAAAATCCTTTACATCCCAGTCCATCTCTATAAAAATAGCTAACATTTTCCACACATTAGTGGCCTCTCTAATAACCTGCATATTAGTTTTTCTACTCAAAGAATCATAAATAAGGTTAACCTTTATCGGTATATAAAATAGAGAAATGTTAAATTACTATATGCACTCAAACAATCTCCACTTCCATATATTCAAATCTAACTAAAAAATGTATTTCAATATCTTGTGGATTTTGTATAATATGAACATGTCACCTAATCGATAATGGTTCTATCATTCAAAGAATGAACCACTACTTCCAATTTTAGTTTTTTAATTAGATAGTATCAATCATGTATCCTAATTTATCTTGAACCATATTCATGCACGTGACTATCTTGCATCATCACCACTCCAAGCAGGATTTATAATGCATCATAATAAAAGGTATATCTCTTACCTAGTATTGAGATTAATATAATTAGTGTAGAGATATAAATTCACTTTAGCTATTGAAATGAAGTCCTACATGATTTGGACCAAATTAAAACACCCTTTTATTTTTCATTTTTTTCGTTGTTTTTACAAGTAAGGGAATTCATGAATAATCCTATGATAATACACAGCCAATCCTAGAAACCTACAAATCATAGGAAAAAATTATGGGTCACTCCCAATAAACCACACCTATTTGTTTTTTATGATCCATGGACACTATTTTGTATTGGTTATTATGAAGATCTCGCTACCAATTGATAATAAACCATTTTCAATTCAATATTAGAGAACATATATGATCCTCCCAATTTGGTCAAACAAATTTTTTATTCATGGATATGTATATTAATTACTAATTTTCACTTTCATTAACCATTGATTTTCCTTGTTGAATATCATGGATTCATCTAATTTCCTGGTGAATATAACTATAAAACCCCATTGTGGGTAACATTACACTGTAAATTTATTTTCATCCGTGTATTCCTACAAAATCTTAAATTATTGAATCTTTCTAGGGGCCATTTAATAACGGGGAATAGAAACTACTTCTACCCCCATCATGATTTCTATAGATATATCAAAACGACTATTTCTATGACTACCAATAATTAATCAGGAAAAAAATTATCATAACTAATCAACAACTATAGTGTACACATTGTTCTATTCTATTTAATTATTCTGCACGTGCCTAGACACCAGGGGTGTAATTCCACTTAACTACTACTGGTTGAGTCAAGAATTTTCTACCTGAAAATACCACTCTCCTACATAAACAAAATAACTACCAATATACGGTCTAATGGATATTTGATTGTGGTAATAGTAAATAAAATATTGATGTGTTACTAACTAATTCATCCTGATAATCACATCAATATCACACATCTCAAGAACAAATAAATACTATGTTAATCAATGACATCCAACTTTTAGATGGAACTCCCTATAACAATTAATATTATCTAACTCTTTCCCTGGTGGTGTATCTAGGGGAATTACCCCAAATAGGTACTCTATAATGAGTCTTGAACACTGAAAATTATGAATATCCAAAATGGAATGGGTCGATCCTTTGTATAATAAAATAGATGCTAAAGAAGAATCCATTAGAATTGTACCTTGTATAGTAGAAGGTTTGACATCCTAGTCAACTGGAGTATGTTTCCTACATGAAGTAGTCCTAACATATAGCCCTAATGCCTATCCTATCTTACCT
Organism: Viscum album; assembly: GCA_963277665.1. Lineage (NCBI taxonomy): Eukaryota > Viridiplantae > Streptophyta > Magnoliopsida > Santalales > Viscaceae > Viscum > Viscum album. The sequence continues at coordinate 62,283,936 of OY728151.1, read as the reverse complement.
AGACCACACCACTATTCTATCACTATTTCCCTAGTTTTGATGCACCAAATCCTCCCACTCGTCCTGTATGACCCCTAAGGATCTAAATTCCCATATTCTATGGTGAAGAAAATCACATACTAGTGTTATGTGTCTACTTATATTCCACATTTCACAATATTCATGGAGAATTCCTGCATAAATTATATAGATTCCTCATCTTCCCATAAGGTTGATTCTCTATTAGGGATTAATCTCAATGTGGTTTTTTGTGCCCAGTGTTTCCACTATGAAATCATTTAACTCATCAACAACCCTAGATTATCTTCCCAAAACTACTTCGATTGAAGTTCTCAAAGAATAATTTACTTCTATAGAACACGTAAAAGTATTATTCATTGATTATATAATCTACATACTATATGGGACATCTTTAATGATCCTCTCAGTGGTGATATCATGATTCATCACCTTATTTAATTTCATCGTGAAAAATACATTCACATGTGAAAAAATCTCATATTGATGGCCATCTTTGAAGCATTCCATGATGATAATCTCATCCCATGTCAATATTAGATCAAACAGTATAGATATATAGGATTAAATATGTAACCCATTATAGAAATACCTCCTTGTTCAAGGTGTATAGACTCCCTAACATTGTCACCCTTGAGTTATCTTAAAATAAATAATTTAAGAACTGGTCCATAATGTCCTTCCATGTCATTCCCATATGTTGATCTACCTAAACCAAGATGTCACACCATCACATCACCATTCAATGAAGAATATAAGATTCATGATTGAATCTTCTCTCTCGGGAAGTATCAAAACAATTGAAGGTGGTCTGTACTGACTCTATAGAAATATTTAATACTAGGGGCCCACATATCCCAACAAATATTGCTGTGTACTACAACAAAAAATCATTATTTATGTTTTAATGAAATGTAAAAACTATTGGGTTATCCATTTACATTTACTATATATCTCACAATAATCATTCCAAAATATTATCATTCATAGAATTCTCTATATCTATGAGAGGCTCTAGAAGGACAGCCATATGGGTGTACACATCATCACCATCCTATTTCACAAAAATCAGGCTTTGAGGAAGCATAAATATATAATGAAAAAAAATGTTATAAATAAAATTTTTCAAGACATTGAACATGAAATTAAGTTGTAATAATAAAAAACCATTTTATTTACACACAACAATTTATGAGTAACCAAAAAAATATTTTTTAACTCAATTACATATCAAAATTAGACACCTAATAGGGTAAAATACAAATGTTCCTATCAATATGCATGTAGTTCATCATTGTTTCACATCGGACCACGATTAAAATATCATAATAACAATAAATCTAGAAAATTAATTGTTTTAATAGAGTTTAAATCAAAAAACACTAATAAAAAAATAAAAATAGAATCCTCCCAATGCTACATAGATATTCACCCATATATAGGTTAGTTACTCCTAGGCATGAGTTTTCTACCATGTTCTAACAATAATCTATTTCATTTATAATGACACAAATATTAAGAAAATATAAAGATCTATAATACCACATGAGAACATCCTCATTATGACTCAATCATAAGAAACCTAGATAGGCCACTACAAGGCCTCATGTGTGCCTCCCTATATATCATAGGTTTTCAAAAGGTGGTGATGGCCTAAATTATATAATTTAGAGACTATGTACTATATTCAGAGTGATAATAATAATAGATAAAATCAAAAAAATATAATTCTTCACATAACATTACATGTAAAAGACATGGAATGTTCTTAACTATATAAAAACAAATAGACATGATAAAGATATTATCAAATATAAAAATTCACTTATCAAAAGAAAAATTTAAAAATAATGGATAAGAACCAATAGGTATAAAAGAAAATTCTATTCCATCCTTCCATGAACCATACCTAACAGACTGTATCAAACTTTTATCACAAGACGCTACCCATTATCATAACCTATCACTATGATGTCAACTCAGTTACCAAAGGAAACCTAAATAGGGTGTGAAAAAAATAAATCATGCAGACACCAAATATTTTTCAACAATATAAAATTATATTATGTTGTATATAATGATGTGAAAAAGAATAAATAAAATCATTTATGAAAATTAAGAAATAAATATCATAAACCCTTGGGTCTAGGGTTGCACCCAGGGCCAACCATACATGTTTCTTCCAGTGTCTAATTTTTTTCCATAATGTCCTAGGTATGTTTAAATTTATAATGGATTATCATATCCATGAACTAGGTTCAAGAACCCTCAATATTATAAACACATGTAACATGCACACCAAATCATTGAATCACCTACAAATTCCCAAAAAGATGTCCAAATGGGCATACTAGATCTTGGGTGTTTATCCTAGGTCCCCAACATAATGATTATATAACAAGCATACTGGGTCCTTGGAATTATCTGATGGTCCCATTGTGAAATAAAATATTATGGTCACAATAGATGCTTATAATACATCCATGTTCCCCTAACAAATACATAATCAATGGGCATAATAATCCCTTGTAATAATATCATAACACCCTAACAATGATCAATCATGGGCACAACACATCCTTGAATCATTTTAAGGTCCCCCTAAATGAATATTAATAATAAAAGGATAATTTCTTCCATGATAAAATGTAATTATCTCACAATAAATTAATAAACACTCAATACTTTTTTTATAATGTTATCTATATATTAACACACAATGCCTTATTTTAATTAGGATCTCATCATGTCTTTAGATTATTATTTATCAATTTTTATTATTAAATAATTTATTGATTAGCACATTATAATCCAAAATGAATAATTCATTTCCATTATATTATAAAGACGTGTGTATTTTTTCCTAACATACACCTATTGTGAAAAATTCCCTTTTAAAATCCAATTCACCCCAATAATTTCAAATCAAATTCCCTTTCTAATTATCTTACGTAGGAACACCACACGTGGTCTCCTAAATTCATGTTTTTATATACCAATAGGTTACATGTGGCCTATGGGAAAGTACACTTCAAGAAATTGATGTCCAAAATGTTATTATTATTTAGAATATTCTAGCTGTTTATTGTGTGGGAACTATCACATACCATATATACTAGAATCATGTATGAATACATCAAGGGATAACCTAGGCCACCTACATCAAGTGTGACAAGATTCAATTTCCAATGATCAATTGATATTTGAACCTGATTATCCAAAAACTTTATATTAGACCCAAATTCATCCGTTTAGAGACAGTAAAAATAAATAATGAATAAATAGTGATTTGTTGTCTAAACAATGTTATTCATACTCACGAAAAAAAAACACAATCGACAAGGCTTCAAAGACCCAATAATCGAGAGATAATGGCCCAAAATCACCAGTATTGTCTATCATTAGTTGTAAAATATGATTTTGGTTAAGGAGAATGAATTAGTTACAAAAAAGGAGCTTTTGATGAAAATAACTGTAAATCCCTTTATAAAAGCCATCCATTAGGGCCATTGACCGGCCTATGGGGTTTGATAGAACCTGGATTTTTCTTTTTTTGCAACAAGCTGGCAGGTCCTATCTCATTGGCTAACTAATGAGCCAAGAATCATCAGTTCAATTTTTTCCACCAACTATCTGGTTTTATCTCATCGATTTTCCATTTTAACTATAAGGAACTTTGGTGTTTCTATTTTTTCCACCTATTGGAAGGTGGAATCCCACGATCTAGATGGTGGTCATTATGGATTTTCAAAAAGCTATAGGTCCCATAATATTTTAATATTTGTTCTCCCTAGGATCCCCTATGCCTCTCCTACTCCAAAAACATAACTAATAAGGAATATTAAAGGGGGAATTCCAAAAATAAATATGGAACAATCCTCTGAATAACAGAGGTGTTACAATCATAATCAAACATTCTTAGGCCACGAATCCAATCATCGGACCCCATTGGTCTCTAGTAATACCTTGGTTACCTTACCAACATGCCTCATGCGATTACCCATTGGGGATACTTTTCAGAATAATTATTGTCCCCATAATCATACAGATGTTCTATTACTGTGATTTTGTCCTCGCTATCACACACAATGGGTGACTTCCCATGAGGTCAGTCATCATGACACTATAAAAGGGAATGAAAGCTTAATCAAATAGTTCTAATTATCTAGGATATTAAAAATAAAGGATCACTTTATTGACATGGGTATTTATATTTATCACTATAAGTTACATATTCTAGGGATGTTACACTCTCTGCCCCTTTAAAGATAAACATCATTATTGTGGACCCCACACCTCAACCCGAGGAAGATCCATTTCTATTTCAATTAGGTATTGGTTCTAATACCATTTTTCATGTCTTGATATCCTTAGGTCTTGATAATGGTCATCTATTGCACTAGTTCTCCAGTAATAAATTGTTTTTCCCTCCAAAACACCACAATTAATTACCTTTTAGCGTCATTTATAAAACAAATTACTATCCCCACATGCCAGTCCCTATTAATTAAATGTGAATTTATTTTCACTCAAAGACAACCGAGGAGACTTCCCAATCGGTCATCCATCCTAACACTACTCTAGGCCATGTAAATTTAACTACTGCGTTCTAATCTAGTATGATCTTTAAAAGAAAGTGATGCTTTTTTAAAAAGGTATTAACATTTAGGAACTTAAGTTTAACATTTCCCAGGGGGTTACAAATATCTCTTTTACAAAAGATTAATTATGTTTTGAATATAATACTTATTCATTATTTGTATTTTTGAATCATCCATGATTGTCGGTTATGAAAAATGACTCAAATACCGTCATATATATGGTAGTTCATATGTATTCATGTGTGATGGTTTATTTTTTCATTGGGTAGAAGGTGAAAGGGAACCTCCTGGATTACTAAGGAATCCCTGAGAAGGGTGAATCAGTGATCATTAATATTTTACAATTTATTATTGAAACAATCACAATCACTGGTTATAGTGAATATTGGTCACTATCCAACACACACACACACAACCAAAAGATGTGGAAAACAGATTTACAAGGTTCTCCTCTCAAAGAAACATGTTTAGTCCTTTGAATTATATGGATTCCACCAATAGCATACAACCCACTGGATTCAAAATATTGGTACAAATAGAATTTTTTATCCTATAAAAAATAATACATTAATTATCTTGAATTTGATAGGGAATCCCATATAGAAATAATGAAAATATAAAATAAGATATCAATAAAAAAATATCATCCTAACATAGACTTCATGTACTAAAAATAGTGCTCTTCTTCTTCTTCTTCAACCAGTAGAAAAACTGGCATGATCTCTTTATTCTATTCTGATATAAAAATCCTCTTATCTTACATACTATCTACTTTCTCTCTCAATTTATCTGTCTAATAGTTCACACAAAAACTTCAAGAAAGTATGTTATTTTTTCTTTTCAAGTATGAATTTGAAATCAAAATTCAAACAACCAAATCATCTTTTAAACACACCCTTTGGATCCTTATCCCAAATGATCATGACCATCCCATTAAAACTGGAAGTTATGTTAGATTTAAATAACCACCAAATTCCATAGATGAATCCAATTCTACAAAATGCATCAAATCTACCATGAAATTACTTCTATAACGTGGTTTGGATGATTAGTACATAGCCCTATGGTTTATTGTATCTTTCTATATAGCATCCAATCTCATTATGGTGTGGTCAAGTGGTTGTGGAATGGAATAATCAAACAACTTTCATAACCCTTTGAGCTATGTTATAGAAACCACTAAAACTCTCAAACCACTAAAAATTCTTATAACATTCTCTGCCCTATGGTTACCTTGGTTACGGTGTAGTATTCATGACTAAATCAAGGTCATAGGGATAAGATATAGAGGTTCCATATTATCCCGAACCACTAAATTCAAAACATATACCTCTATAATGCGGTCTCCCCACTAGTGTGTGGAGGTATTGGATATTCCAGTAGCACAAAAAATTATCATATTCCTTTCTACACCATGGTCTTACTCTGTGGCATGGAAGAAATCTCTCTATAGTGTGTATAACCCATTAGGCAATGGAGGTTCCATTTTTCTACTGGCACCAAAAAATGACTATATCATAACTACATCATGATCATTTAGACTATGTTTTAGTCAAACATTCTATAGCATAGTCCATGTTTCTGGGTAAGTATCCACTATATCTCCATTTCTTCACTTATCCAATAATACTACTTTCTTCATAAACATCATTAATGGTATTTACGAACTATGGACACATGAAATAGAATCTTCTGACATACATTGATTACTATCTATGAATTAATAAAATATCCAACAAAACTAATAATATACTTTTCACTAAGTCTTCATCCTCGCAAAAAAACACAACAACCATAGCACAGCTTAGGCTCCACACTCACCCCCTTTGAATGTTGTTGGCAACAAAAGAACATAAATTACTATTATAATTTAATAACATGGAAATGGGTCACCATTAAATAATTATAAAACTATGTGGGTAAATGTAGTGTAAGAAATAAGAACATTGAAAAATAATAACTTTTTTCAATAAAATAGTTATCTATATTAATTTTTCTTAAACACGTACTTCAAAACCTTCAAACTAGACTACTACATCAAAGAAAAAAATATTTCACACATGATACATCAATTAAACCATGAAAAATAAACTCCTAAAATAATTTATACATTCAAAAATTATAACATAATCCTTTTAATAACTCTATTTAAACATATGATACCACAAAATGTAAGACATAACAATTGAAACTCTCTTACATTGTATACTCATACATTTGAAAACAAAATGAATATAAACATAATGCAAGGAGTTATGTAATAAAATTTTCTCCCATAGTGAAAAAAATATAAAAATACATTATGAGAAGGAAAATTTCATCATACCTTATCCATGTATATAATGAGGTTGAAAACCTAACTACAACCTCATATTCTCGAACTCTTCTTTTGATATTGGCTGAGTAAGAAGAAATACATTTTGTACTATTGTATAAACATGTTCAAACTTCATATCATTATTATACACTAGTTATTTGATAATGTGATGTTTTATATCTATGTAATTAGACTCTGGATTCAAAACTTAATTCTCTGAAATATTAAATTCAATTTTCATATCATATCCCAAAAGTGACGGAAACATTTCAATTTAATATTATAGTTAAGTCTTCATCAATATATTTTATGTTGATTCATGAGTTTCAATAACATATTAATCCATGTAATTACATAGATGTATTTAATTTTTCATTATTGTGTTCCAAAAACACATATTTATCTGAGAAGTAAAGTTTCACCAGATGTAGTCCTCTTATAATCAACACATCTGTCCCAATCTACATCTAATTAACTGAACATATCAATAATACATCTTCTATCGTATTTCTAGACAAAATTAATTTTTCTTTAATATAACTATTTATTATGTTTCAATTAATGAAATGATACTCTTTTGGTGTAATTTGATACCCTTTAAATGTGAGATAGCATATAAAATATCATTTTTTGATAAGGTAAAATAAACTAAACATCAAATAAACATCTAAAATTTCCATAGATCAACATAATTTCTTTATTACTATTTTCAAAACATTCTCCCTATGTAATTGATGTTGATAAAAGATTTTAATATTCCACAAAAAAACAACATTTAATTAGAATACATACCTTTAGATTGGAAATAATAATCCATTTCTTGAGAAATTGGTAATCCAAGAAAGTAATTTATCTCACCAATCATGAAAATTTCAATATTATTATTCACATCATTAAAAAAATCATTAGAAACTATTTAATAATTTATAGAATAAATTACATCATATATATATATATATATATATATATATTAGTAATGAGAAATACTTCATTATCATATGTGATGTTGATATTTATATCAACTATCCCTTTTCAAAAATTCAACTTCTTCAAGAAGGTTTAAAGATTATAATACCATGATGCCTAGTCTTCAAATATCCCATATAAATATTTCATTAAAATACAAACAAAATTCTCATCATCATCAAAAAATAAACAACATTGTTTTTTAATATATACTTCCTCTTCTAGGACACAATGGAGGAAATTTGGATGAAATCCATTAAAATGATTTTACAATTCCTTTTTTATGAAATGTAATGAAAAATTATTATGGTTTCAATTCATAAAAAATGAGAAAAGGGGTAATCAAGTTAAACTCTTTCAACCAGTGAATAGCCTTCATACACATATGTTTATTTATTTTTCAACATTAACTTATTAGTTCATCTTGTTGCAAAAACATCAAATTTTCCAACAATATATTTCATTTAGTACTGGCTATCAAATCCCAAGTTTTATTCTTCTCAATGTAATTCATATCTTTATTCATTGCATCAACCCACTCTTATTCTTTCATTTCATATTCCATATCTTTAGTTTCACCATTAGATAACAATTATAAATGATATTTTATCCAAAATGTTCTTCAAGTTTGAATAAGTTTTCCATGGTTTCTGATTATATTTTGGACTTGAACTAATATTATAAACTTTTTATAATGTGACCAAGATTTTTCTTCATCACTCAAATTTGACTAACCATCATATTCAACTGAAAATTCTTCAATATTAACCTAATTATTTGAAGCATCAACTTTCTATTCTAAAAAATATATTCAATATCACCACTTATTGAACATTATTCACTGTGAAAATTCACATTTTTTATTTGACCCATCACATTAACATAAAAAAAATCATTAATTTTTTATCTCATTGTCATATAAATGATATCCTATTTCATTTTCGAGGGTTACTATTGAGGACACCATCAACACCACATCCTTAAAATTTTCCCAAATTTTCACCTTTAATTTTGATAATGAATAGGATTCCAAAGACTCTCAGATACTTTAATCATTGTTATTTGTTGTAATACACATCATAATATGAAATAATATATTTTGGACTCTAAAGAAAATTATTTGTAAAATAAACAATTTCCCCAATGGACTGTATCTAGAAAAAATGAGATTTGTAATGGTCTAACAATATAGTATGACCTATATCCACGTGAATTAAATTATTTCATTCATCAACCACATTTTGGGTGTGTTTGTGGTGAAGTAAATTAATAAATAATTACATTATTAAAAATATTATTTAAATCTTCCACCAATATACTCATCAGAATTATCAATTTTCATCTTCTATAAATAGTAACTCTAATCTATTTATACACTACTTCTAATTCTTTTAAACCTTTTAAAGCCTATAACTTATGTTTCTTAAACATAATACAAGTTTTTTGAGTATTTTCATCAATATAGAAAATAAAATACATACCTATATTTTTCTTATTACTTCCTCATAAGCTGGTAGAGGTGAGAGTAAATCAACTCCAAAGAATGAGAAGTTTTTATTTAAACTTTCTTATATGGAGTAATCATAATATTTTTCTTTTGAAAAAGTAGAACACATACAATCAATTTCTATTTTCAAAATAAGAACAACTTCAATATTTTTTCTATTAATGATCAATCACAAGTTAATTAAGTAATAAGACAATGTCTTTAATGCCATAGTTGATATTATTTTTTCACGATTAAATAAAAAACCTTATAGCCTCTCTAATTAGAGACAATTTACTTACTATTTGATTTAGTCTTTTCACGACACATCCATATTTTAAGATACTAAAAAGAAATATCTTTATTAAATATCACTTCATTTACATTATCATATAAATGAGAAACACCAAGAAGATTATGTTTTATTCCTTCAACAAAAAATGTGATTTTGGATTTCAATTGATCTTTATTAACCAATTTTGTTCCAACATGTTTTATTTTGAGTGGCCCATCATTTTCAATGGTCACCAAATATTTTTTAAAATTTTTACCATCCATCCAATCGTTATTATCTCATACTATATGAGAGGAAGGATTGTTATCCAAAATCCATGGAAATTATCCTTTAGATAATTTATAGGAAAAATCACAAATCAAATCTTTTTTTCCATTACCCTTATTATTCAGAGACTTCCCATCACTATCTTTTTAGAATATTTGAGTTATTAACGTAATAAGACACCATTTTTCAAGATGACTAGGTTTCCTATAATATTAAAAAACAATTTCCAATGGTTGAAATATATTTTTAATCTTTAATTCATATTTCACAGGCTATCTCAAAAAAAAATTCTTTACAGTTGGATGATTCCCCCATCAATTTTTTCTCTAAAACTATATAACCTCACTATATTATTGGTAATTATACCAAAAAAACATTTCAATGTTCTTAACGAATACATTATTCCAAGAATGACTATAAAAAAAATTATTTTCATTTATAGACACCATACTTTCCAAAACGATAAACCTATAACTCAATATTCTTCCAAACAATAATTTGGGATCCTTTATGAAAACCATAATTTTTATAAACTTCTAAATCATCCATAATCATATAAAACTTTTTCATATCCTTTTCTCTTCACAATTTTATATAGTTTTTTAATTTATAGAGGTTCAGTCATAATTTAATGAATCTTAAAAAAACAGATTTTTCAAGAAGTTGGGACTTCATTATTTTACTATTCAACTCAGAAATAGCTCAAGTTACAATAGTTTTTTCTTCTCATTTGGTTATGATACTCATTGATGTTATGAGATTTGACTGCACTTCAGCATTCCACAAATTTAGAAATAGAGTTTTGAAAATACTTCTTTAATTTTTCAAGCTTGGACGACATTTTATTTTCTATTTGTCTTTCCATCTTGCCACATGTATTACATGGTTCAACAAAAATAATGTTCAATTCATCAAAATATTCCTAAAAATATATTTTTTATTCAATATGAACAAATCCATTACTTTCACAATGATGTTTTTTCTTCATTAGATATCTTATATATTTTTTCCAACATAATGATTTTTTATAGAAACTCCATGAGATCTATATTCAACATGAATTCCATTTCTATTTATTTATTGTATTCCCCTTCACAACAACTTTAACTAGTGAATTATACTTCATTAACCATTATAATATACATTTTTTCATCAATATCTCTTTTTAAATCCATTTCATCTTTCACATCACAACATTCACTATTTTAAAATTTTCTAAGAGATTTTCCTTCTTGATTTTTTTGAAATTATTCTTGTTACCTTTAAAAGGGAAGCCTCATTTTTCACACTTTGATGATCACCATTTAAAAAATATATTTGGTAGTTTTTCTTATTCTTCACTTATTTTATCTTATTTAAACATAGCACAATTTTTCATAAAAATTTACGACTACTCCAAACCTAAATAATTTTAGTCGATGTTAGTCTTTAGAACATCACTTGACTCTTCTGAAATTTCTAGAGATTGGATACATCATCTTATGAAAATTATTACTAAAATTATAAATATAGTTAGAATAATCAGAAACTTTTTCATCAAACTTTTTTTTATTCTTTTCTTTATTTGAGGATTCAAAATTTATTTTTTTCATACTTATAATTAATTTTTATTAAAAAAAATGTAAAGACCCTAAAATTAGGTGTAATTTTTTTTAAATCATATGGAATATTCTGAGGCTGCAGAAATTGATGGTACGTGATTCTGAGCCCCAGAGTTCCCATAATGAATTTCTTAACTTTTTTCAGGTATATTCAGAAAAAATGTGAGCGGGTTTTTTGTAACTTTTGAACCGGTTCTTGAAATTTAAATCTTAGGGCACTGTTGAACTCGCAACGCCAGTATTCGCTTAATGAAATCTTCTCCTGGACTGTAGTGGGTTCATAGTGAACGATAATTTTTGTTCTTTTCATGAAATAATTTAATATAATAAAAATGGCTATCATTTTTATTTTAGAAACCCCTCAACATGGGTTATAGTGGGGGGGGAAACCTGAGCCTAAACCTCCCATGTGAGGTTATGGAGGTAGGAACCACCATAACTAAACCTCCCATGTGATGTTATGAAGGTGGAGACCACTGAACCTAAAACCCCCAATTTGAATTTAATGGTGGGGACCACCCGAACCTCTTGAACTCCCTTTTAAAGGGAGAAACTCTAAAACTCCCTAATTATTGTAGATAAGTCTCTTGAACTTCCACCACTTTAATTATGCCAACACCTTTTTATTAATGGATCCAATTAAAATTAAATTAATAAAACCTAATTGAATTTATATTGTGTATTCTATTGTTAGAGATGTGCTGTAAAAGCACTTGGAGAAACTTCTACCCTATCCAATGAAGAACACCTCCCAAAAAAGAACGACCACCAGAGATTGATGAACGAGGAAACCGACCCCGAGCCGGATCAGAAGCACATTGTAGAGACAAACAACATAGGATGACTTTGATGGAAACAAACCTACGATTAGGGAAATGTCGACCTCTTCAACTTCTTCCTCGGGCCAACACTAATGAACATGGTAGGGGTGTGTTTTGAATTGTTCAAAGTTATTTCTCCCTCAAACATTGAATCATCTTCGTTGTGTGGTATATTACCTTCTTAATGTATAGGGTAAAGGCCAAACAAACATGAACCTACCCCTCTGCAAATCTTATGGCTCTATTGGATGATCATCACGATGGTGACAGCGACCTGTGCTAGTGGTTAGCACCGGAGAAACTCAAGAATTGCGGCTGGCACCACGACCAGCCATGAAGAAGGCGACGAATGAAGGGCGTCTGGTCAAGTTAGCCGCCAATGAAGGCACAATGCCTCGCCACCCCATGGAACTCTACCGCCCACAGACTTCGTGCCGAGAGTGCCCTGAATGAATTTTGGAACTTTTTCAGGTACTTTTAGTAAACGTGCCATCGTGTTTTTGTAAATTTTTAACTAGTGCTTGGAATTAAAATCTAAGCCCACCGTTGAACTTGCAGCACTGATATTCTCACAAGGAGACCATCACCTTGACAGTAGTGGGTAGAGAGTGAAATTTATTTTCTGTTCCTTTAGTGAAAGAATTAAATAAAATAAAAAATTCTTACATTTTTTTTAGAAACCCCTCATCAGGGGTAATGGTGGTGGGGACCACCCATGCCTAAACCTCCCATGTGAGGTTATGGTGGTGGTGACCGCAAGAACGAAACCTTCCATTTGAGGTTATGGAGGTGGGGACCACCAAACCTAAAACCCCCAATTTGAATTTAAGGGTGGGGACCACCCGAACCTCTTGAACTCCCTTTTTATGGGAGAAACTCATAAATTCCCTCATTAATGTGGATATTTCTCTTGAACATCTTCCACATTAATTCTTCCAACCCTCTTGATTAATAGTGCCAATTCAAATTAAATTAATAAAACCTAGTATAATTTATATTGGGTATTCTTTTGTTTGAGAAGTGTTGGAAAAGAACATGGAGAAACATTTACCCTCTCGAACAAAGAACACATCCAACTTAAAAACAACCACCAGAGATCAAGGAATGCTGAAAACAACCCTGATCTAGATCGGAAGCACCTTGTAGTGGCAACCAATGTAAGACGTTGTCGACAATAAAGAACCTACGATTGGGGAAATGTCGACATCTTCAACTTCTTCCTCACGCCAACACCAATGAACGAGGTAGGGGTGTGTTTCGAATTGATCAATGTTATTTCTCCCTCTCACATTGAATCATCTTCCTCATGTCGTATGCTACCTCCATAACACAGAGGGTACAGGCCAAACAAACATGGATCGACCCTCTGCAAATCTCATGGTTCTTTTGCATGATCATCGTGATGGTGACAGTGATAGGTGTCGGGAGTTGGCACCGGTGGAACTCAAGAACTGCGGTCAGCACCACGGTTGGCCACAATGAAGGTGATGAATGAAGGGCGGCTGGTCAAGCTGGCTGCT